>OY718804.1:10121816-11321816 GCA_963070105.1 Litomosoides sigmodontis
TGTGTATTGGAATTTTCATAAAAATTAATTACTGCTATAAAATTAAAAATTTTAAAGTTCGATTTCATTGAAATTTTAAAAAAGTTTAAAAACAAATTAAACTTCCAGATAGGTTTCTTTTTTTTCCATTTTCTCGCATAGCTTATGCATATCGGTCTACGTCACAAGTTTCCAAGCTATTTAGGCCAATAATTCGTTGAATCAGCTGGGGCCTTCTCCGCAAATTAGCAGTGCTAGTCTTCCGTGTGAGAAAATTAATGAATTTCGCTCATCTTTTCGTCCCTCCCACGCAGCCTAAGGCTCATCGGATCTCATTTGCAACTTTTTGTCAGTCAGCCCGTTGACGTAAACGGCGCCCTTATAACTCATAAACATTCATCTCTACATTACCGCCTCGCTTGCAGTGCCTATTGCGCCCCTCCATAACAAGTACATGTCACTTGCCTAGATTTAATCGCTCATCTCGTCAACAACATCGCTGCACCACCAATCATTTGTTCGCCAACTCAAATGTCCTCTCCTCTACCTCTCCACTTTGCTTTTAAACAAACGAATTGTTTCAAAAAAAATAAAAATTTAATTCAAATTAAAAAAGGTCCAACTCTTTTTCAAATTCAGTAATGCTCGGATAATTAGCTGCAATGATATTAGCAGCACTGCACAATGACGATGACTTAAGCTGCAGTCATTTCGATCATTTCATTTTTCAAAGTAATGCAATAACTGTCATTTAAAAGTTAAATATGAATTAGCCGTGTCATTAAAAGACATGTAAGATGAAATTTTCTTTGAATCCTTAACTTTCCCTTCTAAATTTCTTCCCATTTTAATTGCAATTCCAGTAAAATCAATCTTAATTCAAAATCTCCAAGAATTAGGTAACAAAGATTATCAGTTATCAGTCAATAATTGATAGCCACTGATCTGATTTAAGAGGTTTCATAAGTTTGAGGAGAATAAGTTCGAAGAATCGGTAATCAAAATGATACTGTAAATATCACTACTCTAATTGTGATGAAGTATTATGGTTGTGATTACAGTTTGTAATAATTGATCGCATCGTTACTGTTGCAACATTTTTGATAAGCCATGCTTTTATTACTTTGCTGGTAAACTTTATGTTCTTACAGTCTTTATTATAGGTAGCAGTACAGTAACCTGTAATTTAAATAGGAGCTAATTTATAGCACTCAACTCTCTTTCCTTGTGCTTCATGAAATTATGCGGGAGAATCGCCAAAAAAAATGATATGAAACTGTCGGAAAGGTATGAGAGCAATTGGTGATTGAAGCAAATGAGTAAATTTAACGCGCCATTTTCACGGCTTTGTGGCGGTTTTGGTTTGATCTTATTAAATGGCAATATCTAATTTCACTAATTTCTCAACTAAATTATTTCAGTGATTAACCAACCATTCATTGCATTGGTGAAAATTCATTTTTATTGTTGTCGTTGGTGAAAAGCCATAAATTTTATTTGAAAATTAATTTTAACAATTAGTAGAATGTGAACAAAATGTGTGTAATCATTGAGTAACTAAAATTTCATTTAAATGCTTCATTTTCTATAAAAAAAAATTTTTAAAAATCTCGACTTTTCAAGATGGATAGTTTCTGTCTAACTCAGCCAAAACTTAGTGTTTGAGGGTCGGTTGACCTTTGCAAAGCATACTGTGAGAAAGTTACAATATGTTAGGTTAGACCATTCGAATGCCATCTTCATCCACATTCATCAGCTACCCGCTGCGTTCCAAGCCGAAAAGAAATAACTCGTCACGTCCTCCTCCCCCCTTCCCTCACCAAAAACAACACAGCGCTTTTGTGCAAAGTGAAATGCCGCCCAATGCTGAGTAACTAATTTAAATTTTTACTTTCAATTGATCCTTCTCATTCCTTTGCGTTTCTTCAATTGCAATTAAAGACTGTAACTTTCGCTCTTTTCCCATTTCATCATCGTTCGGGGAATTTCCCTTCTCGTTATTACCAGCAACAATGAAAAAGAAAAATAAGGCAAAAGTGGAAATCAATCAATTAAAACGAGTTAAATTGTTCAATTTTGAATTGTCGTTAAATTTAAAATTATCACATTCCCTCCTTCCAAGGATAGCTTTATTACTATTAGCATTTGGCGCAAAAAGGCTTCCTTACAAGTGGTCGTAAATCGGTAGAGAATTAATGGAAGTTGTAAAACATTGAACACTTGTGGTAGGCTTCGTCCTTTTCCAGTTGAAATGATAAATGACTTGTCACTGAGGTAAGATAAGGTTAGCTATGTATGATCAAATATCTATTTTCATTTCATTTCAAAGCAATGCCCTGTCGTCGCTTCGATTGATCGTCGAATGTACCGTTGTCTACTAACTGACCAATTAAAAGCATGCAATTTTTATTATTAAAACTTTCGAAAATCATCACTTGCTAATTTTGGTGTAAAAGTTTGAAATTTGAACATCACGATGTCTTCCACGAAAGTAATAAATAGAAATTTGAATGTTAATGAAAGAGAAGGAAAGAGAAAGAGAGAAAGAGGGAAAGAGAAAGAGAGATGGGCGGTTGGTGGATTTAATGGCAATTTGAATGACCAATTGCTTGTGAGCTTTGGAGGTTACTCAAAATACACCTTCCTTCCAATCCCATCCTGCGGTACTAATCTTTGTATTTTCATAGCGGCAACACTTCCGCAGACAAAGATCCATTATATTTGCTTAATCGTATTTCTTTTAAGGGTGATGCTACTCCACTCTCTTCCAAACTCCCTGCTTCTCACTTGTTGACCTTAGCGTCGTTAGCCCTTAGCCACTTTACGAGGAATGAGAAAGAGTTACCTCAACTTACTACCGCTGCTACCTGTTTCATTCATTTTCAAGTGCTCTCATTCCCTGAGACAACACAAAACGTTAAGTGGAACTTCTCCTTCTTTTTTTTCCTTTAAAAAAATTTAATTGTTTGTTAAAAAAAAAGAAAAATGAAAATTTCCACTGATTTTATTGGCATTCTTGAAATTATCACATTCAACAGCAATAATAGTTGATAATAACGTTTTTTTTTTGATTAAATTACATATTTTACAATTAAATTTTAGCTGATTCCGAAACATTCGATTGATAAATTCGCTAAATGTTTCCTCACTCAATCGTACCATTTGATAGGAAGTTTTGTATTTTAGAATGATGAATTCCAGCTCTGCCTGGTACTGTATTTTCCTGGATGATTAAATTACCAAAATTTTATCACCTAAACAATTTTAATAATAAAATGAAAGAGTTGGAAGAGAAGCAAATGCAACTCCTTCCTCAATGATTCATCCATTCCGAATACTTTGCTGTAGCGGTGCAACATTGAGCACTGATAATTCCGGAATCATATTTCCAGTCTGGAATCATATTACCAGCAGCCATCTTTCGATTTCCTTGTAACATTGAATCTTAGCATTTACATATATCATCTGATACGGTAGATGTGAGATGGGAAAGATTAAATTTCGTAGAATTGAAGAAAATGAAATTACCGCTTCCTGCTCGGATCGCTTGAGTGAGAGAAACAGAAGTTAAAGTGTTCGGAGATGTGAAAAGTTTATTTTGATGAATATAAATGATTAATTAATTCTATTGAATTTCACTCTTCACAAGGTTAAAATACTAGAAGCTTTTAAAACTGTTTCCTTTTTGCGAATATCTTGAGAGTTTAGTTAGTTATACCCGAAAATGAAAAATAAGCAGATGCGATGCATGAAACGTTTATTTCAAATTTTTACAATTATCACTGCGTGCATGCCTTTTGCCATTCATTTATTTTTATTGCTCAGGCTCAATTTTTAATTTTAAATTTCTAATTTTAGAGTGTAAGAATTTAGTTGTTGCTTATAAAACTTAATGCTTAGATCGAGTAGGCTTGGCGCACAATCTTTTTCCCACATTGTTGTTCTCTCTTCACTACTAGTTTGCAATTCCCGACGACCATAAAATATTGAAAATTTATTTGAATTCATTTCGAATGAATTCTGTTTCGCTTAATTGAATGTCACTGGTAGTTTTAGGAAAAAAGAAAAAGAAGGGTTTGAAATTAAAATTAATGGAATATCTCTCGTCGACTTCTCAAATGCACCAAAATTTCCTCACAAACTAATTTTACACATTTCACAGTTAAATGATGAAAATTTCACTGATAATTGCGTTATCACTATCACTGTCAGCTGTTTGCGCAACAACACTGGACACATCGAGCGTCATCTTTTGGTTGACCAGCAAGTTGGAAGATATCGGATGGCGGAAAGGTTGCCTAACAACGGCTGGTTGTGCGCAACCGCGATTTCAAATGGTACTTTTAAATGCTATCACCAATGAGAGACTATCAAAAAGTTGGCTTATCGTACCGAAGCTCATGCAGGTTAGACCTATCAAGCGATTATTTCATAATTAATCTGCGAAGAATTTAAGATAATTGCATTAATTAGAGGAAATTATCAATTTAAAGACCGTACGAAAAAGAAAGAAATGAGAATATATGCTTAAAAATTTTTAATTATCGAAACTTCAAATGTGAAAGTCATCTTTCAAATGACAAAATAAAAAAAAAATTTCTCAAATTTCGGAACTAAAATTAAAAGCTTCGAAAATTTAGCTCATCTAAATTAATTTTATAAGTGAAAAAAATACGTTATTAAAATTATTTTTGAAACGCAGTCAAACATCAAAAAATGATGTTCGTGACGCGTGCGTCACATGCATTCTGCATCATTAAAGAAGAAAGTAATTAATTTACGACGCCAGCGGGTCGTATCTTTGATGATAGCTTGTTGACCTTTAACAGTTGACCGTACCCTTTTTAACAAATATTCCATTCAACGTAGAAAATGATTCATTTCAAATATTAATAATTATTGGCCTTATAAAATAGATTTTTTTTGCTACGTCCTTTTAACTTAGTCTAAACGACATCTACGCTTTCCACGTGAAGCAATTTTGGTAGGACAATGTTAAAGTATAGATCATCGCTGCTACTCTACCTTACTTATTCGTAATTTACACAACTTCACACCAATTTGCAGCAATAAATTTTGAAGTTCTCTTTTTCTTTTTTTCTTTTTAGGAAAGACAGCGTATGTACGTGACGCACTGGAGTGACGGTAATGCGAGTGATATTCAAATTTCATGTGAAGTTATAGGTGTGGATCCAACATATGGGTTTCCAAGAGTTTGCGACTCGTCCACTTCGGTCAATATTTATCAAAACAAAGTAAATTTCACGAATAGACACGAATAATTTCAATTTTAAACTGAACGGAACTGTAATCCTACGATTTCATTCTTCCCTCACTGAAATTCCACTGTTTTGAAATTGGAGGATAGTGCAAAAAAATGGAATTGTTTGAAAGAAATTGATTTGCAATAAAATTTCTATCGCTAAATTAGAGTGATATTAAATTTTCTTTTCTGCGAATCTTCTTCCATCAGCCAAATCATTTCTGCGCTATTTTTAATTTCACTATAAAATTTGCTAGCTCTAATTTATTCCTCTCATTCATAAATGTTATCTGAAATTACAATCTTCCTAAAATGGCATGATTTTCTCGTCACATTTGAAATTTGCATTGATAATTAAAACTGATAAAATCATAAAATTGAAACCATAGGAGAAGCAGGAGGAAAGGTTGGGCGAAAGATCGGGCACAATAACGTCGAAAATTATTGTTAAATTGACCGCTCGATGTTTTAACAGTACGATAATTATTGAAAAATATGAAAAACGTTGTCCGTGGTGCATTGAATACAGCGATGATACGATAATTAATCAACAGGTGGTTAATTAATTAATTAATTACTTTTGAATGTTCACTCATTTAACGCTTCTACAATGCTTTTCCATTTTATTTGAAATGCTTGACAGAAAAAGTAATGAAGTTAAAATTCGTGTAATTCGTTACTTATTTACCTGCACATTATAATTTGAGAAATTTCATTTTTTTATTTGAGAAATATTTTTATTGCTCAAATTGTTCAAATGTTTGCTTTTGTTTGCGTCACCGCTTTTTCTACAATAATGTTGGAATGAAAGAAACGTGTAAATTTTTCAGTATCCGGAAGATTTGAAATCCAGTTTTGCGGAATTTGTTGGAAATGAAAGCTATCTGAACGTTCTGTTGACAGCATTTGCATTGACGGCAGCGCTGAGTAGTGCATTTTGCGCATTCATTATCTATCTTTATGTGCGACAAAAGAAAAGTAGAGATTTATCGTCGAGTGGAAAGTGTCAATCATGCAGTACTACGCATATAATGCATATTGAATCATCGAATGGGTCAGCTGAGAGTACCAGGTCGGACACTGGTCATCAAATTAGCATATTCAGCTTTTTTTTAGGTAAAAAAAGTGACAAGTGTGTGGTGTTGTTGTGTTTATATTCAGTGCCTGATTGTAGGTATGATATTCCGTGGGATCGTACGTATCGTCCGTTACCGAGGTGGACAAGCTCGAGAAGTAATTCCAGTGATGCATCACCACCAGATACGTCGTCCACGTTTACTACGTCGTCGCAGCATTTAAAACCGACGAAAGTTATCGTTGGAAGTGTGTTGCGTCAAATTGATTCACCAAATGCGCCCATTTATGAGCGGCCTGAAGCAGGCGGTCTGCGATGTGTGTGACCTGAAACAGTGAATTTGGATATGACCGTTGAGCCCGGTAGATTATAAATGGAAATTGTGGAAAAGTAGCGGTGCTGCTTTTGGTGTATCATCGGACTTTGCTTCAGTACCTCACGTGACGTGTGATCTCTTCCGATACCTGTGATGATCTCATTTGATTATGTATGTGTGCTTCAAATAGTTGTTTTCTTTTTTAACAAAGAGATATCAAAGTTCATAACGCAGAAATGCTTGCCGCCATTTGTAATGAATATCTATCAGAAATTTAGGATACGTAAATCAGTCGATTTGGAAGATTACGTTGGAAATGCCAGTGCAATTTACCGTGTATAGTAGCATTAAAGGTTACTGTACTTTCGATGCTTATTTGTAAGTTAACTTAGTTGGAGGAGGAAAAATTCGCCTTAGAATGAAACATACGAAACATGTATTAAAAATTAGTACGTACCGAAATGTGTACTAATTAATATTCTGAAGAAGCCATGAACAGGCGAAATGTGTACTAATTAATATTCTGAAGAGGCCACGAACAGGAGTAGAATGGCGGAAGACGTGGCGGAAAAATGGAAAAGGAATGCGCAATGATTACCTAACAAAGGTGCTTTTACCGCTTCGCCGAAAAAGAAAGGCATCTGTTTAAGGGCTTAATGTGATGTAATTCGTTTTGCTATCTGTTACGGTTTATCCTTTTTGTGTCGGAAGTGTACGACAGAAGGGCACTGTCTGTTTGCTTCCCATAGAAATTAAAATTTAAATAAACAATAATTAGCATTATTTCAGTAATTATACCTGTAAATTGGCATGTTCGAGCATTTCACTTTTCGAGTACTCATTAATTTAATGTTTTAGCACTCGACAAATAACTGATATGCTAAGTGAGTCCTATCGAATTGACGTAATCAGATAAATTTGACTAAAAATGATATTTTTAGATTAAAATGCAACTTATATGACACATTTGCGCCATCAAAAATGAAACGATTGAAATCACTTAGAGTGATAAAAACATTTGATTGAAAAGCACCGATATAATAAATTAAGGTTATTATGCAGTTATCGTCCACTATGATTCTAATAAAGAAAAATGCTTTTCAAATATGAGTTCAAGTTACCTTGTCACATAGCTTTGAATTTTCAAGTTCGAAATTTTCCTTCTTAAATTTGCTACCATTTCAATGCTATGAATATGCTAATATTATGCTACACAATGTGACGACGCTAGTAACTTCCTTCTCGATCCGACTATTTCATTGGTAAATATTGATTAATTAATTAATTAATTGCATGTAACGAGAAATTTTATTGCCTAAACAAAGAGTATGCGTGAACAGAGGTTTTTTTCCTATAAGCTTTTCAATTTAATTATAAAAACTAAGTTAATTATCCCGTTATAGGATACGCTAATTAAATAACGCAGACAGTTTGACCAGTTTTGTCGTCGGATAATAATTTAGAAGAATTTGTTTGTTAAAAAATATTTTCGATAGCAATATCATTGCTTTTTGTTCGTCTGGACAGCAGTTGGATCAAACGTGAAAACGTGAAAGGTTAATTGCGACGGAAACTAAATTGAAATTTGTCAGATTACCCAATCGCAACCGAACGGAAATTAATACACTTTAAAATAGCACCGGTAAGTTTCAGCGTTCACTTCAACATTCACAGAAAATCCCTTCAATTAAGTGAAAGAGGAAATACGTTTATTATTTGATGACGGAAGTTAAATTAAAATTGCAAACAGTCACAATGAATTTTTGCGCTTATTAAAAGATAAAACTTTTGTGGTTTTAGTTTTTTTTTTCGAAAATGATATTGCTATTCTTAAACGATCAAATTACTCCGCCAACGATGTTCTTTTTAGTTTTGCTTAATTGGTAGAACAGCGCTTTCATTAGTTAATTAGTTGAAGGGATTTTCTGTGAATGTTGAAGTGAACGCTGAAACTTACCGGTGCTATTTCAAAGTTTATTAATTTCCGTTCGATTGTGATTGAGTAAGTGTTTTTTCTCTTTTCGCTTTTGATATCACTCTGCTGAATGTTTAATTTTTAAATGCTTGCGCCACTCGTTTCATCATATCCTATTTCAATTAAAATTTAACATTTTAATTTAAATGCTTTAAGCGTAACATTTACGTTATCTATCGCCTTTCAACCATGACTATTTTGATCCTTTCGTTATTGCAACTTTCTACTTGTTTTTTCACCGATCTATTTGATCATCGTTCCGCCTCTCTTAAATTCGCACTTAAATTTTTATTTCATTGAACAAAAATGATAAATAAAAGAATAGTTAATGAGTGATATCATTTTCAGTGCACCAATGATAAGGGAAATAAAAATAGAAAGAAAAGAACGTGTGCGTATGCGTGCGTGCGTGTGTGCGTGCGCGTGTGTGTGCGTGCATGTGTGTGTAAGATGTAGAAAAGATGGGAAAATGGTTCACGCACGCACCTCATTTAAGCCAGATGTTTTGCTTCTTCAACTGAGCTGATTAATCGATGATAAGTGCGATCGAAAAAAAAGAAATGCTTTAGCCGTATTTATGAATATCTTAAATAGCAAACAGTCAGGCGGAACTATCGGATCGCTCGTCGCAAATCTCTCGCAAGTTAGCACAACCAGCAAGCTATCTCACTCACTTCGAACTCGCTGCTTTAACTTTACGAAATGAAAAATGAAAAAGGAAGAAAAAACATCATTGAGAGGGCTGTTTTTTTCTTCTTTTTGAAATTTTCAACAAAATCTTCCACCAGTCAGTCATCCATTGGTTGGTGAAATATTTGATTTTTAAGTTTTGCTAATTAAGTTTGCACTTAACGATTAGCACCGCTATACATTACTCCACCATACTCCCTCTTAGTTCGCACAACTAATTGCAATTTCTTTTTCATTACTCTTAATAGTAATCTGTAATGCACTAATTTGCATATTTCATACTTTCACATTTCCGAGGAAAAAAAGAGTGCTGCTTGCACATTAATTATATTAGTAGTAATGTTACTGTTGCATTTTTGTTTATTTTTATGAAACAGAAAAATGAAATATGCAAATAAACGTATTGCGATCAAATGGGGCGCAAAATGAAATATTGCGCATTGTTAGCGGAATTATTATCGGAAAGTTCTTTAGACACTGAGAGGAAAAAGTGAGATGACGTGATGGAAATTTAGCTAGAATTGCAACTCCGATTTAGCTGAAATTGAGAACGGAGAGAAAGAGAGAAGGAAACGGAAAGGGAGAGAGAGAGAGAGAGAGAGAAATTGATAATGCTTCATCATTCTAATTCGTTATTTATCGAAAGCTTTCATTCCTTTTCCAGTCTCTCTGTCACTCTCTTCTCACTCATCAATTTAGCTTCTCTAAACCGTACTGTAATTGCTGCTGAAAACCTTCTTTTTAATATTAGTATTTCCAAAAAAAAGAGAGCGAACATGTTTATCGGACAATGTGAAGTTTGATTTCCGAGCAGCTGCTACTCTGCTAGCTTTAAGAAGTTGAAAGGTAACTGTGAGGCTTAGCCCACAGATTGCTTTCAGAATCATCCAACTGTCACCTAGCACTTGCAGCTTATTTTTTTATAAGCAAAGATATAGCTGAAAGTGATAAATGATAAGAGAGAGGGAGGAGAGGCTCGAGAAAGCAAAAAACATTTGCCACTTAGCAGAAGAGTTTAGCCAAGGCGAACTCTCCGCATCTGCGTTGGGTTGGTTCATAGGTGGAAAATGTCACGGAGAGAGGGAGAGAGAGAGAGGAGAGAGAGAAGAGGGGGAGGGAATGGCGCAAATGGCGAGAAGAGAATGAAGGAAAGAGTATGGGAGCGAAACATGTTGCTTCAACTGAACTCGTTGCATTTTAACTGAAATTAACTGAACTGAACTGAACTGAATTGACGATAAAGCGAAATGCGCGAATGGGAAAAAGAAGAGAGGAGAAGGAGGGAGAAAGAGAGAGAGAGAGAGGGAGGTGAAGAAACTAAATTGTTACTTTATCAAATGAATGGTTAGACGAAAGAGAGAATGTGATGCTTTCACGGTAAGGTAAGGTAAGAGAAGAGGAGGAGGAGGAGGAGGAGGAGGAGGAGGAGAGAGAGAGAGAAAGAGAACGAGAGAAGAGAGAAGAAGATGGAAATTACTGGTTGGGGCGGTCGGTGTAACTAACGATATCGGCGAAAGCATCGTCTGTAGTGTTGGGATGGCAGAGGCGAAGCATTGGCAGTAATTTTGTCAGCAGTGAAAGTAGTTCACCTCTCACAATTTATCGGTGCTCTCGGTCTAGTCTCTCTCTCTCTCTCTCTCGCTCTCCCTCCCTTCCTCCCTCTTTCTTCCAATACACTTTGATGCTTGAATCTTTGCAGAAACCATTTCATTACCGATCATCACCAGAATCATTTCATCCGAAATCGGAAACCGGATCAGAATCGCTGTCGTCGGTTCATAGCAGAGAAGGATGAGCAACATTGTACGACAAAGTAAATTCCGCCATGTCTTCTGCAAACCTGTAAAGCACGAGCAATGCATGTCCGATATACGCATCACCGAAATTACATGGGATTCATTATTCTGCGCCTGCAACTCTAAATTTATTGCAATAATCTGCAAAGGAGCCGGTGGACCGTTTCTGGTCATACCTATTAATAAGGTCAATTAATCATTCATTTATCACCTCTTCGTTATCAAACACTCCTCTCCTCCTCCTCCTCTTCACCTTTGCAACCCTGCGGCGCTTACAAATGACTGATCGATTGAGGACTCTCGCAGAGTGCGTTGAATTCTCATTGACCGGCACTGAGTCGTAAATGATGACCAGTAACTGAATGACCAAATGAATGGGCTTGTTATCGATGAATTAACATGAGCGGTTCGGTGCAGTGTATTTATCCGCGGAGGAGCTCTCTGATAAGAGCAGCAAAGATAATCAGATGCTGGAGGGAAAGGTGAAGGTAGTAGAAGCGACGACTTTGTTGAGGGTGCGATGAAAGTATGACTCCTATGACGTAGCTGAGGACGGACAGCTCCTACAGTACAGCGTGACTGGCGGGTGGTCAGCTCAGCTCTCTTGCACTCCTGGCCGCGGATGTGTTTCTCGGCACCTCGTTAATAATTAATTCCTTCCAGTTAATGACCCATAAATGTGTAAGGTAAGGAGAAGAGAGGGCAGGAGAGAGAGGAAGAGATAATATGATAGGATGGTAGGTGAAATGCAAGAGAAGTGCTGTTGCTCAATCGTCCATATATGTGATGCATTACTAAGATTACTTGTCTCTCTCAGTTAATAGAATGGAAAGTATTAGCGCAAGAGCAAACCATCACAGCTGATTCATTGAGTTCTAAAAAGTAATTGGTTTTTTTGAAATTTTCATTTGGATGAGTTAGACACTTTTCAGATTATCCTCTCTCTCTCTCTCTCTCTCTCTCTCTCTCTGTCATACAAGTTGTACTTTATCATTCATTGATAAACTATCTGCTAGTCATAATGCTCTCCTGTCATAGGGAAGTGATTTACTTGATTTCTCATTTCAACACACTTCTGTGATAAGTGACAGTTGGACAGTGATATCAGTATTTCAATCTTCGCTTGTCGTAATCCTTAAACCCTTCAAGAAACCGTCGAAATCTCAAAAGTAGACAGACAACTCTTTAGTTGTTGCTATTTCATTCATTCATTTCAACTTCCTCTTCTTCTCCTCGAATTTAAAACATTATCACAAACTCTAAAATTTTTTTGAAATTTATTTTTATTGGAAAAATGAACTTTATTAAATGATTCTTGCTTGCGTCTCACAAATTCTCGAGATGAATTTGAAATGAAAAGAGTGGTAGGTTGTGAGGAGGAATTGGAATTCTCTCTGAGCGATATTTATTATGCATTATTGCTATTACTGCACAACACACTCACTCTCCCATTCATTCATTCAATTAACACAGTGGACGATGCATCTGCACTGTCCACTTCTTCCGTTTTTAATTTTACCTAGTTTTGCAAATGGTTTCTCTTTCTCTCTCTCTCGCTCTCTCCCTTTCACTCTCTCTGTTCCCTCTCCTTGCATAAATTATTGAGAAATTTCCCGTTGAGAGTTGTCATCATCATCAACTAACTTTCAGTCATCGATTGCACCTCAATTGAAATTGAGGCGCAAGAAGGGTTACTGAAAAACCATTTGTTGTTATAAAATGAAATAACACAAAGAGTTGGCAGTAATGCAAAAATGGAATAAAATAACTGATTCTAATTGGTGCTGATAGTTTTCCTTAATGAATTATTTGCTTAGTAAGGCAAATGCTAGATTTATTGTTCCATTGAAAATTTTAGTTTGAAGTTTATTTATGAGATAAAAGAATGTTTAAATTTCAAATGAACTTCTACGAGTTAGCCAATTGAAATTTGTAGGCTTTGAATGCAGAAGAATTCAGTAATAGATCTACTGTGTCCGACGATATTAGTGAAATGTTTGCAAATTTCCTTTCCATGAAGTTTTCTTTGTTTTCAAAATGGTAGCAGCACTGTTACTTTTCAAGTGGTACCATTACAGGTTGGACGCATTGAAAAAGACTATCCGTTCGTGGACGCTCACCGTGCTCCATGCCATGAAATAGCTTGGAGCCCATTTAATGATAATGTTATTGCCAGCTGTTCAGAGGATACTACCTGCAAGGTATTATTGATTACAATCGTTTCTGGTTACTCATATGCATGGATGATTATTTGGTACTACTACTTTCTATAAATATAGCTATGATATTTAATTAATATATAATTAAGATATGGTTGATCCCGCAAAATGGTCTAACTCGTACGATTAACAATCCCGTGGTTGAATTATGTGGTCATCAGAAGCGCGTGAATACCTTAGCTTGGCATCCAACAGCCAGCAATATTCTGCTTACAGCTGGTATATATTAATAATGAACTTAAATTATTTACAAGTATTTTAATGTTGAAATGGAATGACTTCTGAAATTTCGAACTGTTTAATTAATTTTTTGTTTGAACTGGTAGTTAATAGTTACTGACCAATGAAAAGTAATAGTTCTTTTCTTCTTTTAACTCAGGTTTGACACTAGCGAAGGGTGATTATCGCTTGCGTTTGAGAAGTTTTTTACTTTCAGGATTATTAGGGGAGATGGTGCTGTAGCATTAGTTCTTGAATTGTATTTCTTCTGCTATTTTCAGGGGGCGAAAATAAATTATTACTTTGGAATGTTGGTACGGGTGATGCATTATTAGAAATTAGTGGTCATCCGGATATGATATGGTCTGTATCTTTCAATTATGATGGTTTGTTTTTCCTACCGATCAATTCCCTCAGCAACATTTCTCTAATTAAAATATGGTAGTAAATGTTAAAAATTTTTTCCATTGAAGTGCAGAGAGTTTTAGAAGAGTCAGATGTGCGTTCACCGTATATAAAATTTAGTTCGCACGTCAAAATTTACTGCTTTATAGGAAGCCGATTCGTGACAACTTGTAAAGATAAGAAAATACGGGTAATCGACTCTCACACGGGTGAAGTGCTTCATCAAGGTAATGGACATGAAGGAGTGAAACCACAACGCGCAATCTTTCTTAAGGATGGCCGAATCTTTACGACTGGTTTTACGAAGCGTTCTGAAAGGCTTTACGCACTTCGAACACAAGTGTGTTCTTTTTTTTTTCTTACTATACAGTTATACAAACTCTTTTCTAAAATTCTCACTTTATTTAGCATACTTAGCATTTTGCAATGTTATCTCCGATTCCATTCCAAGTCACCACTGTACTCATCAATCAGAAATATTTAGGAAAATCTGGATGAACCATTGGTGCAAGAGGAGCTTGATACAAGCAATGGTGTTCTGTTCCCGTTATATGATGAGGACAGTGGTCTTGTTTATCTTGCAGGCAAAGTAAGTCTTTCACCATATTTTATATTACTTAGAAATAAATGTTAAAGATTATTCGATGGAAACCTGAGGACATATTTTAAAAGCTCATAACTTTCTCAATATGACATTTGGTAACATCAATGAATCATTTAAAAAATGGGACTCTATGAAGATTTAAATTCAAATTAGCTTTACTTTTGTTTGCTTACTGTTTGCTAACTGTTAAATGTTTAATTAAATCAATTTCTGTTACGGCACCATTCAGTTGTTCAGGGTGACTGTGCTATACGATACTATGAAGTGAACAATGAGTATCCATTTGTACATTATATCAACACATATACGACATCGGAACCTCAACGTGGTATCGCATTCATGCCGAAACTGGGTCTCAATTCAAATGAAAATGAAATTGCCCGCATATATAAAGTAACGACAAAAGGTGTTGTCGATGAATTGCAGTTTTTTGTTCCAAGAAAATCCGACTTATATCAGGTTAGATATTTGAAATTTAACATATTCATAGTGCTAGACGCAGTGAAAACTCACGTCATCATTTGTTTCACTAGGCGGTTTTTTGCTTATCTCCCTCTTCTTTTTTGTTTTCAGAAGACTGAAATTTGTTTAAACTCTTTGTTTTATGTATTGTTAAATCTTCTGTGAAATTCTTTTATTAATAATATATATGCCATGTTTTCATTTTACTGCGATATGTTTTGTAGAGCTTTAGGATTAGATTTACCTTACTCAAATGAGAGCGAAGACATTCAATATTTGAAGCCATCAATAAGAAAGTTTTGAAAAAACGAGTTAGAAATGGGAAATAATTCATATTTCATATAATTTCAGGCAGATCTATATCCAGACACTCGAAGCCACTTACCAGCATTGACCGCGGAACAGTTTATCGAAGGTCAGAATGCTCCACCAAACTTGGTGCCAGTAAATCCAGAAGCTAATGCTGCTAAGCCTAAAATACAAGTAGCAAAAAAAGCTAACATCCTTGCTAATCTTCCTCCCAGGTTTTAATTTCCTTATGATTTTGAATAATTATCTTGTTCAGAATTGTGGCTGTTTTCGAGTAGTGCAGGATATTCAAAATTTAGAGTGATACGTGAAATACGGTAATAAAAATATGTAGCCAGGAATTGGTCGCATCACGTCCGCAGGCTGAACAACGGATGTCATCTTATGAGGATATACGTCATAAGGAGCCAAGTCCGACAGCCCATCAATCCAGACCCAAAAGCATGATTGCTGGATCACTTGACGAAGAAACTGGTATTATCAGGATAGAACGTGGTGGTGGTCCCGAACGCGAACAGCGTGTACAAAATGCACGCAGCCCAGAACGACAGAATACAGTGACGCCGCGGCAACAGGTGATTTGTCCAGTAATAGCGATAGGATTCTGTGAAAATTAATAAAATAAAATTGAAGCATATTCATTTTTTTTTGAATGCACATCACTATTTAGATACAATTACGATCGCATGTCGAAAGAGATGGTGCGCAAACGACACCCGGTCAAAGAAGAATAACTGCTGATTTAGAACGTATCAGACGAGCAAAAGACCGGGAGGTGGATCGAGAAGAGCTTGCTCCACCACAGCAGATGAACAGTAATTCAGTTTCACCAAGACAAAGCATGAGTGGACCGTCTGAGGTAAAGTCTCAGCCTTCTCGTGTTTTGGTGATGTCGATTGATTAGTGCTTACTTGTGACTTTGAGAAATATATCCCACTTGTCTCCAACACCGCCATTACATCTTCTACGTCATGAACATACCTATCTGTTCGATAGCAAAAAAAATTCAGTGAACAATGAAAATGCTCTTAAGCTATAACTTATTACTCTTCGAGAGCGATGGATTTTATTCGAAGCTCCGCCACTCTTCATTACTCTGTGAAAATTTTTTCTACATATTAACGGATGACATCATCGTTTCCATTATGCAGTACTATTCTATTCTTTGCAGTGTTTTGATATATATCAAATGAATCAATCACGCTTTCATTTAGAAAACTTAAATTTCAGCCAAGTTCACTAGAGGATGTGCTATCAGACTTGAACAAAATCAAAGCTATCTTGAGGCAACATGAGAGAAGAATTCGCTTGCTGGAGGACGAAATAGCCGACAAAAACATGGCCGATACATATAACTTCTAGGAAGATTGAAGATCTTTTTATGATGCCTATCTCAGAAGCTCGAAGTTGTAGCTGTAGTGTCCGTATTATTCAGTAGCTATTTTTTATCGACAAAAAAGACTTCAACCGTGGGGAAGAAGCACGAGGATGAATGGGCGAGGGAGGAAATATTAAATGTAGAACGGTTTGATGAATTGAATTCAGCTGAAGAAAACGGAGTTTTGTCATCACTTAGAGAAGAATTATTCTATTTGCCGCTATTTTAGTGCCTTTTTTCAATATTGCATTTTATTTGTAAAGCGATTCGTATGCAGCTGAATTTTGTGAACTTCGAAACATAACGGTTAAAATAAAAATTTGAAAAAGCAATGCGAAGAAGCACGCAAGCCGCAAATTCAGTTTTGAAAATTTTAGTATCAGAAATATTCTTCCCGGTGATATGGAAAGTAAAGCACTGCAACACTACACAGTTAAATTCCCAACACACTTGAGTGCATTGGGCCGACAAGACTTGGTATCATCTGCAATTATTTTCAAATACGTGAGCACGTTTGCTGTAAAAACTCGTATTTTATATTTGAACAGAGTAGGGGCCATTAACTATTACAAACCGCCTTGGGTTACAGTTCTGCATACATTCCTGAATTGCCACTTTCGAACCATCACAGCACAATTTTATTCAACATCTCAATTTTCAACGTTTCACAAGCAACAATTTGTAATAAAAAGAGAATTTAAAAAGGGGGAAGCTTTGTACAGCACACAACAACTATTGAACATTGTTCGAAGGAGGCTGAACAAAGACTCAGGTTCACGAAGAAAATCTTTCGTTTTGAACCAAATAGAAAACAGTGTCAAAGCAGATTTCCTGAGAGATATAGCAAATAATAAAAAAAAATCTATTTTCACCCCTTCATAAAATTCATACGTAATCTTCTAATGAATAATCCCCTAAAGTACCATAAAAGTTCAGCAATGAAGCTTTCGTGGGATACTCGTAATCCCACCGCCATTTACCTTCAGGAATGACATTTCTCTGACAAATGTATTTTTTAAACTATAAATATCAGTTGTTTAAAACTTGTGATACACTTTACATCTGTGATATGCTTTTAAGAAAATAAGGAGATGTTAGTGTTACATTACACCAGAATTTAGCGGAGAAATTTTTCACCTCTTCCCCTTGTTCCCAATCTACGGGGAAGAACTAATACGTCCGCTGCAACAAGTTCTAAATGCTTTTGGCTGTTAATTGGACGCACAAACACAAAGAAAATCAACAACAGATTAGCGAATTTTTGTGATCTATTCGCTTTCTCCATCACTTGATGAATCTGACGACTCTACTTCTTTTCTTCTCTTCTTTTCTGATTGCTAAAGAAAATTTGAGTGACTTGACGTTTTGCGTACATTATAAATTTAGCAGCCCTATTTTCTGCATTGTGTTAAAAACGGCACATCAAAATGAAGAAGGGGCATTAATATCGCAAACCTCAAACCACATGATTTTTGGTTAACGTTGTTTTTAGAAAATACAATGAAAATGTGCTTCTGTAAAATTATTATTCAACATCGTGTTCATTTAACTTCTTCCTTCTCTTTTTACATAAAAATTCGAAATACAAACCTCATTCTCATGATCTCTTTTCTCCTCTTTCAGTGACGCTTGGTTACAGTTATTTGCATTGGTGTCACTTAAATCGTAATAAGCGGAACGCCAACCAGCTGGAGTTTTCTCATTTGGTTTGCCATATTTGTCCAACAATCCTTGACTTATCTGAAAATCCTCCAAAAATATTTCAGAGTAAGATTTTTCATTGCTTTATTTAGATCTGATTCTCAAGCTGAAAAGTTGACTCAAGCTGAAAAACAGTTAAATGAAGAGTAACAGAAACGTTTTTTTATAGATAATGAAAGATGAATAACTGACCATAGCCTTTTTCTTCGATGCGACTGGACCAAGACACCATTTTCGAGCATAAGTATCTCTTTCCATAATCACTCGTTTGATTTTTGCAACCACCCCATGATCTGTCACTGCCATAGTTGACGTGGTCATTAATGCCAATGCTAAACCAAAATGATAAAATCTTAATGTGGAGTAAAAACGTTGTACTTAAAGTATATGTAAACGACCAAATACTTGTTACAAATGACTTAGAAATGAGGAAGTGAAACACACCTAGACAAATAGCTTCGCCCTTTGTTGTTACGACAACAATTTCTTCGTTCAACTCGATTCCATTTTCAAACCGAAGAACACCCGGTAGAAGTATTTTCGCACCGTAACAAATTGCATTCACCTAACAAAATGTAGTGAATGCAAACATATGGAAAAAGTAAGAGTTAATAAGCAAATATACTGAATGGAAAGCATCTACCATTTACTCTTTCAACTAAAATGAGCGCGGACAGTCAAAACTGCTAATGAAAGATGTATTACAATAGACGAACTTTCTTCTGCTGAACTGAAAGAAAAAACTTGTTTTTTCATAAGAATAACATATATTAACAAAAGTACTTACAGCACTGTCTTTTACAACGATTCGTTTATGGCCCACAAGGAGAGATTCAAGTGGTCGGATCACTCTTCGTAAATAACTATCATCATTGTGATGATCATAAAGGTATTGCGCATCCAGAATGTCATGCATTGTTACCAAATCATCCTTTTCACCAAAAATACCTCAAAATGCAAAAATAATAAATGTCATTAAATAATCTTACGCCAAAATTTTCTTGTGAAACCTAAAAAGATCACCTGAACGAACTCTCCGCAGCTCTTGCATTTGACCCCCGACACCCAGAAGTAATCCAAGATGTACACAGATTGTACGCACGTAGGTTCCCGCTTCACATTTTACCTTAAAATAAACAGCCATTAAACAGTTCTATTTTATAAATGGATTATTTAACTGATATGGATGAACTTAAAATATATAAAACATTGCAACAAACCCAAAATATGCCCATATTCTGATCTGGATTATATTCAATGAGCTTGTTTTCATAAATTGTTCTGATCCTTAGCTGACGCTTAACAGCAGATATGAGCGGTGGACGTTGAAATAACGCGCCAGTCAATTTCTCTAAGGCTTGTTTGACTTTCTTTTCCGACTCAACAGTATTATGCAGCCGAAATATTGCCACGTATTCTTTTCCAGCACCCTGCTGTGATTTTGCAAGTCTAGTGGCCCGATCAATGCAGACAATCAAGCAGCCCGATACCTGCAAAGAGTTTTGATATAAAGTACGATGTTTGAGATCTCTAACCAGCTTGACTGACCCAAAAAAAACTTTTTTAGTTTCTCTATCTTTGTGAAAAAATATTATTTAATTAAAGGTGCAAGTGACCTTCAACGCTCACAGACTTTCATTGTATTGTCAATTTCACAAGTATATTTTCTGAAGGAACTAAGAGTGAATGGATAAGTAATAAAACAACTCGCAAAACTATTGAATGATTTATAACATGTCATGTAACACTGACAATTATGAAATAATTTAGTGAATTTGGGACAATTTTATCTAGAAAAACATCTAAACAAAAAAATGTGTACCTTCGGATCCAAAGTTCCACTGTGTCCAGTTTTGTCAACTCGTAATATTCGCTTAACCCACGCAACCACTTCATGACTTGACGGATTAGCTGGCTTGTCCAAATTTATGCAACCGGACGAGACATAGTTCCTAATATCTCTCTTAAGAGGCGAACAACCTTCAGGAAGTGGAGTATAGTGGTTAGACCGCACGTTCAGTTTATCAAAATTCTGAAAACTCCATCAACAATCAATGCCAGTAGCACCTTGTTAAAAAAATTGAAAACATTTTTTCTCAAATTTATCTCTTCGAGCATTACCTATTCTATACTTCATAGACTGCCAGTGCATGTTTTGAAGCACGAATACATCTATAATTTCTTACTTTCAATAAGAGTGGCCATTGAGAGGTTTCGAGCACGGCTGCCTTTTCGGAAGGTTTAATTGAGTAATCACCTGCCGCCTGAGCCTCCTGCAACAATGTATTTGGAATAGAAACTTACGCACACCCACAGCTCATTTCAGCAATTAACAAAATACGAGAAAGAAACCTACGCCCACGTCGAATTCATTATGCTTGTGTTTCTTTCCCATTTCGTTTTTCTAAAAACACACTGCATTAGGTACTTTCCATTACAATAACGAAGTTCACATAACGAGTTCCAGAAGCACCACTAACGGTACCATTGTGTCCAGAACATTTTACCTCAAGCGGAAGTTGCACACAATAATGAATTGACTAAAATATCCTCTATAAATTTAATGCTCCACTTTATGCTCTCCTTTACATCTATTAACGCACCACTATATATACATATGTGCTTCAAAGAGACCAGTACTGATAAGCCTACACTATAAAGACAATTACACTAGTTCAAGAGGAAAAATGGTGAGTGAAGTCAAGTAACAACTTGATTACAACATTAACCTTAACTCGAACATCCACTCCGAACCTCATATTTGAAGTCCCTAAACCACCCGCCACTGCCATACGTGCAAGATCTTAAAATACGCCTGTCCGAACCGTCCAAACGAAGTTTATCGATAGGCCAGGTTGCGAAACGAGTAGCCAAAATTCAGTTAGCTGTTTGTGGTCGAAGCGTAAGGTTGTGTTTTCTAGAGTTCTCGGGGGAGGAGGGCGAGGGTGGTGAAGATTTGTATAGGAGGGTATGAGGGTTGGAGTGGTGCAGTGAGTGCTAGTGTTTACTTGATGAGGTGAGAAATGAGATGTTTCAAGGATTACGTAATACGTGCTGGTGAGACAGCAGGGAGGAGGTCGTGTGTTTTTTTTGTTCAGTAGAATTGTTCTTCTGTGGAGAGTGATAGTAAGGTCTGTCAAAGATTGGTGGAGTTGAAATGCCCGTTAACCGTACTTTACTTGAATATACCGCTAAAACCATCTTCATGACAGTCTTTTGTTTTTGCATCCTTATCATTTGATATTTTTCTGGCGTACGTATTGTCACATTTATGTATTTTGGTTACTTCGTCCCAATTACAACAAACATTTCTACTGCACTGATTGTAAATTATAGTCGCGGATGACTGCTCTTCGTAGTCTCTCTCTTTCATTCTACGCAGTTTAGCATTGCAGTGATAGTAGCAAAAGAAATGGCAACTGGTGACGATATCCCGACTTTTAAGCTTGTACTTGTTGGTGATGGTGGTACAGGCAAGACGACGTTTGTTAAGAGGCATCTTACAGGAGAATTCGAGAAGAAATATGTTGGTAGGTATTCATCTTGTCTTCTGCATACTTGTAACTTAGTTTTTTGTAGCTGAAGCTCCATATCGCTGACATGTTTCATCCTCTTACAGCGACGTTGGGTGTGGAGGTTCATCCACTGATATTTCACACAAATAGAGGTCAGATTCGATTCAATGTTTGGGATACAGCTGGGCAAGAAAAGTTCGGTGGATTGCGAGATGGTTATTATATACAAGGTATGCAGTTAGTCTTATTTGAATTTCCATTTCAGTGAATTTTCAGCTAATCAGGTCATATTTCATTGTCATCAGGCACACGACTATTTCTATTCTAATTCTGGGTAATTTTAGAGGAAAAACAAGGATATTGTTAGAATGAAAGTTGAAAGCAACTAATGACTAATTGCTGTGTAGCAGTGCTTCAGTACTGTATTTCGAAATTCATGCTCTAAAAGGGTCAAAAATTTTTGCCAGTTGGAGAATTCACCAATTATCATATTAGTACTAACTGTTAAGTTACGTAATGCGAACTTCATGACTAGCTTTGGAAACGTCTCAATCCTATATAATTACCATGAGTTAAAATTATTTCAGGTCAATGTGCCATCATTATGTTCGACGTAACAGCACGTGTTACTTACAAAAATGTTCCGAACTGGCACCGCGATTTAGTGCGCGTATGCGAAAATATCCCAATAGTTTTATGTGGGAATAAGGTTGATGTGAAGGACAGAAAAGTTAAGGCCAAGACGATCACTTTCCATCGAAAAAAGAATCTGCAGGTAGTTTTTTTCATTTCATGAGGAAAGGGTAACGAAAGTTCGACTACCACTGTACTATCTTTCGATATCAACCCGCGTCATAGATCAGTAATGAAAAATGAAATTTCAATAAATTTGTCTTTATTTTCAGTACTATGATATCTCAGCAAAGAGCAATTATAATTTCGAGAAACCTTTCCTTTGGCTGGCCCGGAAACTGTTAGGCGATCCAAATCTAGAATTTGTCGCAATGCCTGCACTTGCCCCACCTGAAGTACAAATGGATCCAACAATGGTTGCGCAGTATGAACAGGAAATTGCTGCTGCCGCGAACGCTGAACTTCCAGACGACGATGAAGATCTCTAATGGACTGATTGTTCTGGGATAACCAAAAATATTTCAAAAAAATTTTATTACTGTTGTTGCCGTGCTTTTTACGCCATTTATTGATTTATTGTTTTTGTGTTTGCTTGTCCTGATTTATATAAATTTGGTACAACAACAACAAAATTTTGTGATTTATTTCTTGGAAGTTTACGGTGATGTTATCGTTGCATCAAGTTAACGATTCCTGAGCTCCGAATAAACCATAACGTATGTGTGATGCTATATTAACACGAATAGGGAATATATATTAAGCATAAGTTTCAAATTCCCTCATATTTTCTGGTACAGTACTATCGTTGCTTTGGATACAGCAATGGATATCCCAGAAGTCTGCACTGCCTGTGTTAATCATCTGGCATATAGTACCACAACGGATGCGGACGTTTCTGGGGCTTTTTCTGGTTGGCTGTATAAACAGATAGTGGACTTGACCTCAAGTGTTGCTTGGGAAATGCAGTTTGCTTTTTTCCGGATTTAGTCGTAGTGATTCTGAATCAACCTTAAAGAGTGGTGAACTTATTCGGCCTGAGGATACTGCATAAGCTCTAAATTCCCTACTTTGAAGTAGTATTGAATGGTGTCCGGGCCAATAACGAGATGAAAATCAAATGGAACACTTAGTACGGGAAATACCACTACAGGAAGTGAAACTTGTAAAAACATTAGAACTACTTATATTCTGTGAAAGCGTGTGAACACCTAAGGTTGTCGATGATAAATCTATTAATTCACTGTTAACAGAGCCCAATGAATGGTGCTCTTCAAAATTTGAGTTTTTTGGTTTCGAAGCTTGTACTTAATGACAGCTTCCGTGTCAATAAAATTAAACAAAGGTGAATAATATGCAAAACTTCCCGTTAATATCGGAATGATACCGTACCACATATTAAGAAATTAGGTGATGTTTGCATGTCATAGTGCAAGAAAATGCGACTGGACAACAAATGGGCAAAATTTTCGTGAAGAAAGTAAGGAAAATTTATAGTAGAGAGAAAATTTAGCGTTGCTTGCACCTGTTTACTTTCTACAATTTACAACATTTTTACAATGCATCCTATGTTAGACGGATATACAGCAATACAGTTAGACATCCAAAAGCAAGAAGTAAAACATTGACAGTTCTTTTTTCGCTTAGCTCTCTCATTTTTCGCTCTCTTTCCATTATCACGAAGGCTGGTGTTTTATATTTAGATTTTTCTTTTTCTTTCTCAATTTCCATCAAAATTTGCCATTCCTTCATCTCACGTTGTCGTTGCATTGGGTCCTGAATTTATTTCATTTCAAATCATGGATTAATGACGACATAATGCTCCTTTAGTGCACACTTGTCAGTTAAATAATTGTCAATTTTCTCAAAAGCTTTTAATTGTATCTCGAAACATGCATTTAGGAATATTAAGAAAATTCCACTACGAACTATTACAAAAGAGTCAGGTAGCTGGAAAAATTTTCAAAATTTAGACCTTATAACTGTATGTAAAATAAGTTGCCGTTCGTGGACGAAAAGTATTAGTGAATTCACGGCGACTGCCGAAGTGAGCGAAAAATTCATCGGGCATTTGCCAGTGATCATGTTGACTCCATCGTTTCCTAAAAGTTGAACTTAAAATATTATTGCAATTTTCAGTCATGAGATATAGGGTTTGTAAATGTTACTGACCTAGTGTTTACGCTACGCTGAAAGTCTTCGAAGGTTTTATAATCTAGTCCCAAATCCTCAAAATTCTTTTTGACTTTCATTTGCGTCGGCCAACTTCCGGTTGGTGTCTGCATCCACCTTTCTTGACACTTCTTATCATAAGTTTTTCGCTTTTCATTGGATGATAAAATTTCGTATGCTTCTGCTACCTGAAATATAACAGTTTGAAAATCTTACGTAAATAATAGTCTAATAACTACAGAAGCGTGGACCGATTGACGAAGACTAGCAATGTGACCAGACTAAAAAATAGTGTCGACAGTGGTAATCTCTAAAAAATAAGCAAAAAATAAGCACATCTAAAAGCAATTACACTGAAATAATATAGCACATACCTGTAGAAATTTCTCAGCAGCTAAATGCTTCTGTTTTTCACCATCATGTCTGTCTGGATGATAAATTTTTGACAACTGATAATAAGCTGCTTTGATCTCTTTTGCTGTGGCGGATGGTTCAACACCGAGTGTTTGATATAAATCTCGATGTTCATTGCAAGACTGTGTGGCAGCTGTGCCATACAACCGTAAATTGCTTATGTGTATCCACGAGCATTGGAATAAACCGGTGTGCAATTTCTCGTGTCGAAAAATGACCACAGTCATTTCCGGATCTACAAAAAAGGCAAGCTGAACATGATATCCTTCTCAGTTCATGAAATCAGTGCATTGGTAAAATTCATTGAGTTTCATAAAACATAAGTAAAAGCTCTCATTGATGCCAACTGTTTGAAGTTATGTTTTTATTTTTTTTTTAACATTCATCCGACAGACTTCATCGCATAATGCAGTTTGCGTTCATACAGTCGAGAAACTCGAAGTGTAACGGGAAGTGCGTTTATTAACAGTATTGTACGTAATATTCTTATCCAACATTCATTTAAATGTAATCCATTCATCCAACACACATCGTATTCTCCCCACCCCCAAATGCTAGTTAATCCGTTGTATACAATGTGCTATGCATTGTGTTGGCACCAAACTGCTTCTCACATCTTATCAATCCATGCATGTAGCAATCACTCAGTTCACCAAGCAAGCCGCCCCTCTTTATCACAATTGATCATAAAAAGGTAACAAAGGGATGCTTCGCGTTGCCTTTGATGGAGGCTGAAGATCAGATAGAGCCGTTTGAAGACAGATTTGGGTGCGGTTGGGTTTTCTCGTCGCTATTATATTCACTGTTGTAACGAATAAAATAAGCATTCCTACTGAGCTTCGACTGCACTATCAACCATCAACGACCAAACAAGCTGCTCCGAATAAAAACTCCTTTTTCACAACACTAACGGATGGAAATAACGCCGAGCGGACGGCGGTCAACAACTAGAGAATTAAGCTAGTGCGAATTACTTTAACTATCACTGAACAATTAAAAGATAGAAATAAAGCTGTCAATAAACAGATAAAAACCATATGAAAAATTCCACATGCTTTCCCATCCTCTTATAATGTGCTGATTGCTCTGTCTACATTTTACTTCTACGATACAAAGAGAGTTCCTTGCGTAGTGATGCGCAATACACACCTACAATGGATCTATGCTTCGAAAACTTTAACAAAAGGTAATATACATTAAATTTTCCCCTTAATTTAGCTTTTAGACATTGTCACGCACGCGATTTCACCATAACTGATTAATTAAAAAAAAACAACTGCGTAACCTTTTATACTAAGATTGAGTAAAACGTAGACGAAGTAATAGACCAATGTGAAAAAAAACACGTGTTGAATGATTTTGCACAAACAATTTGCTGAGCGTTTATTCAACGAAGGCAATAAGACGAGTATCAAATAAATACGATAATGAAAAAATCATATAAATAAAGGTTTAAAAAAGTCAAGAAATGGCATCACAATTATAATAGCGAAAGTGAGATCACTTCATGTAAACGTCGATGCAATCATCATCCTCAATCCCTAATGTGTCCGCAGTTTCCTGTAGTTTAATACGGTCTCCATCAAACACTAATGTAAGTTTTTCCTCATCCAACCCATTGTTAGCAGCGAAATCTCGCTTCAAAACCGTAAATGGAATATCCTGAAAAGGAAATACTGATATTAAATTTTAAGACAGTACTGAAAAGATCAAGAATCTAATTAAGAACTATATTTTCAGACAATTTTTTCATAACTAATCTGTTTCTATGTTTTTACAAATCAAAGACTCCTTAGTTTAGTCATTTATTTTTCAAATAACTACCTTCGGAATAGCAGTAATGATTGGTTTTTGTTCTGGCAGCAACCACTTGACAGTTATTTTGCTCGTTTTATGACTTCTATGCTGACTGTACTTGTAAACTGATAAATAATTGACATCTTTTTCACTGAATGCAACGCTATGTGGAGTATCTTCTGCAGAAATTCGCTTTCCATTTCTTAGTGATAAAATTACGTTTTCCGGTGGGCAAGACCAATTTGATGCATACAATTTGATAATATTCGTGAATGTTTCACTCTGAAAATCATTTACAAATTGCCGTCTCTCAGAAATATTACTAATCTTGAATTATGCTGCATATTTCGTTTATGATAGTTCCATCTGTTAGTGACGTTTTTTTGATAATTTATACATAAAAACTAGTATACTGGAATGAAAATGAAGGTTTGCGGTAATTCAGCACCTCAAGACTTATCATTCTTTTATAACTCTTAACAGTGGATATTGTAAACGGATACTGCTAGGAACAAATATTTTCATATATCTATGTCATCGAATTAATCATTAAATGAATTCCTGGATTTAGTTTGAATTTCATATGCAACAAATGCTTACCATTTTCCAACGTTTTATACAAGTATCACAGCTCTCGAGGTCACCAATTTCAATGGAGCAGTGTGGTTCCATAATAAAGACTTCATCTTTCACAAATATGTTACAATCCGACTCAAGAGTACAGTCGTCAATAATGATGGGACTATCAGGTTCAGGTGGTTTAGAATTACTGTTATCCACAACTTTTCTCTTTCTGCAATAATTGAGGAAGCAAATGTCGGTTATTAAATCTTTCTTCATCCAATTAGTTTGCATGTTGTTGATTGAATTTCAGCTTTTGGAGGTACACCTTCATTTAATTGTTAATTCGTAACCTTTCGATATTATTCTTTGCTGAGTGGCTCATTGAGAGACCCGAACAAGCAGGAAAAGCAGAAATGTTGGAAAAAATTTCTAGCTCCTTGATTTCTTGTTCAACTTTTGATAAAGCGGAATCTTCCTTTATTTTTCTTTTCCCCCCCAACATGAGCAAGTCATCGTCGTCGTCGTTTAAATCATCTACAACGAACGCACTTGAGAACAGTTCAACCTTAATATGCGATATTTATCGCTGTTACTCGTTGCACATCCACAGTTCAAAATAATCCCCTTATCAGTGAGACTGAGGAAAATGTTTGTAATTGACAGAACTGCAATATCGCGCGCTCCATTTTTTACTTTGTAGATAAACACCTGTTAAATCTCTTTTCTGTTCAAAAGAGGAAAATGCATAACTGACCCAGTGTACTCTCCTTCTCAACGCCTTTATCTTTCTTGCTCACTTCTGAAATAGATAATTTTTTCCAAAAAAAAAAACCAAAGAAATCAGAACATAATGATATATATATCTGAAATTTCCGTATGACTGACGTGATACAATTAGTTGGGAAATCCGAGCAGTAGATAGCCATTTGATCAGTTGAAAAAAGTAAAGGAAAATTTGTTTAGGTATATAAATGAATACCTTTCTTTTTGATCCGATCACGTGTAGTGGTCTGCGTTTCATTTCCACTCTTCTTGGCAGTCGTCACTTTAGACATGAGATGTTTTAAAGGATTACCGAAGAAGTCGTCTTCGTCATTATCATCTGCAGCATCCTGAGGCATCATCGAGACACACGCTGAAATACCTCAATCAGTTCTGAATGAACTTGTTGTCCACTTCACCTCCACGTCTCCCGAATTCATCCTAGATTACCCGAAATATCACCCTCGTCACTCAACTCAATCCTTCAAGAGAGCACGTGATGAGACGCTTCCATAGTTTTGTGGGATTGAGTGAGCAGAATGCTTCACGGATGACCGCAAAAAAACTGGAAGAGATGGGAAGGTTTTATGAGGTTGCTGAGGATTGGAGCTTCCTTTTCCTAGGAGATTGGGAGGTTAGGAGATGTGAGTATGCAAATGAGTGATACTGTAGGAAAAAAGGGCCAGATTTAAAATTTAATGATATTAGGTCGTAGCGACGTGACGCAGCATTGGTGTAGTACATTGATTGGCCTTGATCCACATTGCTCAACTACTTTCAAAACATGAATTAGGGAAAAGAAAATGCTGCATTTTATAATTTAGTGATGTTCGGGAATTTTCGTGGTTTATGACAATCTCTGCTGGAGGTTGACTTATGTGTGTGTTTGCAGATTTTGAAAAAATTTCAGGAGAGAAGCAGTTTTGTCATTATGCCTGATTTAAATTTTACTAATAAGGTAGTTATTGTTACCGGAGCTGGTGGCAGTTTGGGAAAGGCTTACGCGCTTGAATTCGCTAGAAGAGGAGCATTTGTTGTTGGTAATTTCAGTCGTTTTGAATGCATTTATTCATTTTTGCATGAATTAAGTGCTTAAATTGTTAAATTTGATGTAGTTTTTGCTGGTCACAGCGTAGCAAAGTATTAAATCTATCCAAGTATAATATCAAGAAATTGTATTTCAACTTACTCGATTCATATTATTAAAAACAATGACGAAAAATTACGGATCACGGCAAGGATTTCTCGATATCTTTGTATGTACTCACAGCATTTCAAGAAAGTAATTGTCTGTCGTTCTAGTGAATGATCTTGGAACGACTCAGGATGGATCGTATGCGAGATCTCTCTCTGCGAATGCGGTTAGCATTACTTTTTTTTGGTTGACTTACAGTCTTTTATTATTGGTTAAGAAAACTAAATCGCACTCCAGATTTCTGTCTTTAGATTGACCTCCATTAAAAGTGTTGCGTTATCCATGTTTCAATTAATGTATAGTGCACGTTTGCAGACTGTAGCGGAAATAAAGTTTTATGGGGGCAGGGCAGTCCCAAATTTTGATAGTGTTGAATATGGACATAAAATCGTCGAAACAGCAATCACGCATTTTGGTCGAATAGGTAACCTTTCTCTTTGCCGTGTTTAATAGCTGGTTTGTTAGTACATAATGTTGAGATATCATTAACAGATCGGATATGTTTGCTGAGTTTGTCATTGTGTATAGACAAAGATAAACTTTAATTGCGAAATATGAGTAAGCAGTTATAACACGTAGCTGATCTTACGACTGAAAGTATACTCTTCGTTTTTATGAACTTTAGAGAGATAGTTAATTTTCAGATATTATTGTCAATAATGCTGGAATTTTGCTCGATAAGTCCTTCCAAAATATGAGCGATGATGATTGGGGTTTGTATTGTGTTCCATAGTGCATTATTTAATTATGACATGTGCTAAGTTTTGCTATATCTATTTCACTGGACTTCTCACTCTTCCCAAGTAATACATATCATAATAGATAGCCATAAGTAATGAGACTGCTGTTATGATTGGGACATTTTTGACATAAATTTATGATTTATAGTGATGTATTTTGTAAATAATGTGACAAAATTTCTCATGCTTTTATTTTACCCATAATAATTTCAGTTTTCAGTTTCCTCATAATAATTTCCTTAATTTTCCAGACTCAGTCTACAGGACACATGTTAAAGGTGCTTATATGGTTACTAAGGCGGCCTGGCCTTTTTTTAAAAAACAACAGTATGGACGAATCATTTTCATATCTTCAAATTCTGCAATATATGGCAATTTTGGACAAGCAAATTATTCAGCAGGTACTTTTACTCTTAGTTTTTATTATAATATTACTGAAAATCAGTTTGATAATTAGGCCAGACAAAGCCTTCAACTCTTTCTTTCGTTACAGCTGAGATTAAACTGCATATTTTTATGATGAATTGTAGCAAAGAATGCATTAATTGGTCTTTCACATACACTGGCAATTGAGGGAAATAGATATGGCATTCATTCCAATGTAGTAATACCGACTGCGTCGTCAAGGATGACTGCGCACTTATTTCCTGAAGAAAGTTTGCGAGTTTTGAAAGCAGAATACGTAGTACCACTTGTTGTATATCTCGGACACGAATCTTGCCAAGAAACTGGAAAAATTTTTGAAGCTGGTGCTGGTTGGTTTGGACAAAGTGGGTTTTCTTTTTCTGAAGATATGCTTTATTAAACATTTGCAGGTGCAAAAGCATTCAACAAATTTTTTCATGAAAAAGTTTGTTCTCTAAGGGTTAAATTAAAATATTTTAACTAGAAGTCTTTTTAGTCCAAGCTTATCGGTCAAAAGGGATGGTCTTATCGTCTACAATTGCCGAAGCTGGTGAGTCTCTGCACATTCCTGTAATATTTGTAGAAGTTTACGCCGATATCATCATCATATCTGTTCAGTCAAGACTATGAGTAACTTTTTCTCTGTGAAAAAAAAGAGGTTTACTTCTCCTTAATTTAACCGTTAATGACTTGTACAGCGTACTATTTTTTTCCACTTTTTAGGTTTTCAGATCGTGTCATCTCGTAAATGTATAGGTTGCTCAAAACTTTGTAAATCGTTTTGATAAAGTCAGAGCATAAAAAACGCTAATTAAGAAGCGAATGAGTTTGTGAAGCGCAGAAAAATAGTTTTAGCATGAAAAACTCAAAAACTGGCAGTTCCGGTCTGCGCGCTTAGTTCATTTTTAATTACAACGTGTCATAAATATGTTTCAGTTGCTGATAATTGGAAGGCAATAACTGATATGACCTCAGCAAAACATTTTGATAGCATACAAGGTTACTGTTTTTTCTTTCAAGCTTGTAAAGAAATCCAAAGTCCTTTTATCTCTTAGATTCATGAGTGCAAAATCCTTATCACTTAAATTTCATGAGCTGCATTATTGATTGTAAATGATATAAAATTTCAGAAGTGACCGTGGACTTGCTGAACTGCGCAGAAAAAGTAAGTTCTGAAGATTCATGCTCTCTTCATGTATTAACTTTGATATATTAAGTCATGGTTAAGTAAAATTTATATTTTTAGAAAATCACATCCGAAACAAGATGGGAACTAGAAACTAAGAAGAAAGATGAATACATGGAGTTGTTCAAGGTATCATTATATTACGGGTAGGACGGTGAAGGGACCAGTTGAATTCATTGCGACGTTATAAGGATATTAAATTTATGGATTAATAAAAGTACATTTAACAGTTGATTGACTGAAGTCTTTTACATACTGCTGAGATAAGGAGGTATTTTGGTAAATAAGATCTTGGTATGTTAAAAAACTTACTGAATTTTGAAACACTGTTTTCAGATTATAGCAGATTCTTTAAATCAGAAAAGGGATGGCTGTCCTACCTCTTGTTTTATGTTCATGTTTATACTTACAAATGGAGTGGATATGCATAGTTTCAGTTAGTTTTTTATTGATTTTTTCATAGCTTATGAGATGGTTATCCCCGAAATATAAGTATTGTATGAGTCTTTAAGTGTCGTCCAATAACTATTATGGTTACTGAATTTGGAAGCCAATGAAATTCTTATTCGATGCCAGTATTTGAACCATTTGAGCCATATTTACTTTCATATGGGACAAGCAATAAATGCAAGTAATGTTTGGAAACCATTGAATATTTGAAAAATATGATCGGTATTTACTTAAGTATGAGAGAAGCAACGAATGCAGCAGAGAAAAACAAAAGCAAAGGATTTATTTATAGCAATACCTTTCGGTGCGGATCGTACTCCTAATCGACAAGAATTAGTATGTGTTGTCGCGATGCACTGTGATATTTTCGAACAGATCCTCAAGGGTCAGACTATAACAAAAAAGGTTCGTTGTAGGTTTCAAAACTTTTTTGGCAACATGGAGTGAAGTCTCTTAATGCATGGTATAAATTCACGGTCTAAGTTCATGTCATTGTTAGCACCACATCCCCTTGAACCGTGAAAGGATAGTTTCTATATTGGATAAGATTATTGTCTGCTATATCCAACAATCATCTTTAAAATGAAAATGAGGATATTAGGTATATCCATTTTATTCCTTTTCTCGAACGACCTCAACTTATTGTGGGAATGCTAATAGATTGTTTACAGGTCATTAAGCCCGGGCAGATGATAATAATTGGTGATGTAGGTGAGGATGATGTGGTGGATTCCATCAATGAATTGGCCAAGGTGATGAAGCCAAAACTTTGAGATTTCGAAACTTTTCTTTGCATATTAATCAACTATTTCAAGAAACTGAAGTGAAATACAACAGTTTTCGATTTTCTATATAGCTGTTTACATGTGCATTACTACTAATTTTTATGCTTCCATTTTTTTCTCTTAGCCAGTGTATAGTCGGGAACATCCTGTCGTTTCTTAAACAAGAGGCATACACAAGTCATTTTCATTTGAAGTGAAATTTATGTGAACTATCGCGTTATGCGTCCTGCCGAGTTTTTTTTTTGACTATATATTTCGAATTTAATGTTCTGAGTATGTCATGTTGGTGTTAATAAAAGAAATGGGAAGTGTCTTCGAAAAAGTATTAAGAAATCGTCCTAATTTTGGTCATAATACTTTTGAATAGCTCAATACATACTGTATTTTGTGATGAGATTGGTCAGGCAAGTAATTTTCTTGTCAAATTTTATTGGAATAAAAAGTTTTTAAAGTCACTTTCTCCGCCTTTTCTGCTACTGTCACGTTTTCTACCTTTTCTGATTTCCTTTTCTGATTAATCCACAAATAAGTAGCTTGAAATCCTTTTTTCAGGAAAGTTAATTTGCTTAAAGTCGGAAATTTTTTTGGTGCAATTTATTTTGCAGTAATATTGTTAATATTTTCGAAGAAATCGTGAAAAATTTGCCTTTCACATACAGTGGAATGAAGTGTCTAACCACTTTTTAAAGCTCGAAATGGATGTATTGAGGGGATCAAACGTTGCAGATGTTTTGGCGCTCTTTTTTATTTTTTATTCACTAATAAACCGCAATTGTAGATAGTTGGAAGCAGTTTCTCGAACGATTGTTATTTTGCATTATGACGGAGTTTTTTAGTATGGAATCCTTATACGCGTACTTTTTGTTCTGTGGTGTGACTGATAAAAATTGTAATTGTGACACATTGCAGGAATGGAGGCGGCACATAAGAAGTTATTAGCTGAATGGAATAAGGAACCGAAGAATCTGGCTGGAGTTGGTGGTGCAATAAAACAAATTAAAGTAAGCATCTTTGTCACTGTTATTGACCATCGTTTCGAAGCTTTACAAGGATGTACATCCCGATTGCTTTTAGTGAAAGTAGCTTCAGATGGTGGTGAGTTATGATTGAATATAATGAATGTTTCCAAATTGTCGTCCAACGATAGTGATAATGATGTTTAATGACAAAACTGATTCAGGTTACGGTGTTGTATTTTATTTTTCAGTATGTTCTACAATGCGTTCTGAAACACTATGTTCCTCTTTTTTTAGTCGTGTCGAATAGCGGAGTAACCTATTCTGTTTTTCTGTGGTATTTCAGGAAATGATGGAGAATCCAGAGATACTTAAAGGCTTAAGCAGTGCTGCGTTATATACTATACATCGTAAGTTTTTTTTGCATGGTGGAAAAAATTGCGAAACAACGTTGTATTCTTAGGCTGGGCCATTTAAATAAATTTATATAAACACAAGATTTGTATTTTGCAGGAGATGTGTACGAAATTGATGCCCTACGTGCTGTACTACAATCTGATCTCAAAGCTTTTCATGAAGCGATCAGTGTTGTGATGAATTTTTACGATTGTTACAAGTCTGTTTTTTCTTTGAAAATATGGATGAATTCTAGTTTTAGCTTTCATATCGTTGCAACAGTCAAAAGCTTATTTACCAAAATTTTTTTTACCTGTTTACTCGAATAACGATTAATTTCCAGATTAAATGAAGAATCACCAAATAAATTCTTAATGATTGGTTTAAACCTGATGTATTTTTTGACAACTAATCAACACGCACAGTTCCACATGGTATGTTAAGTTTGCTCACTCTCTACTGTTCTGCGTTTGTTGCAGAAGTGAAAATATGGTTGTTGGTCCAGTGGCTACTTCATTTTAGTTGCTGTTCTGTTGTTAAGTGAAAAGTTCCACGTCTCAATGCATAGTCTTACTTTACTTGTTGTTCCATCAATCAGTACTGATACTAGCCTTCTCCGGTTCACCTAGGTCTGATGGAAAAATGATGGAAAGTGATTCCTTTTCATATGGAATTAAATGATTTTTCAATCATTCCTTTTCCAGTTGTTGGAACAGATCGACCAAAATGTTCAGCAGAACAACCCATATATTACAATACCGGTGAAATTAGAACAGTCGTTAATGGAAGGTGTTTATAATAAGGTATGCTAATAACTACAATAATTGTGGATGAAATGTTTGTATTGGCTTAGAAAATGCCATTTACTTATTGTGGTGTGGCTGTTTTTTTTTTTTGATAAGACAACTCCACTGTTGTGTTAGAGTTTATCAGGTTGTATTTGTATTGTTTGTATTGTATTCATGACGCTTTTCTCCTATTGCTTTTAAAAGCTCAATTTTTCTTTCAGATTGTTTTGACGGAGAAAAACATACCTAGCCCATATTATGCTCTTTTTATTCGCATATCGATGGATACAGTGCGGTGTGTTATATTTTCAAATATTTTGATTCTAACGTAACGTAAAAAGCAAAGATCATTACAATTTGCATCAAATAATGCGAAATATATACATTTGTTGGAATTTGCAGAGATGAGATAGCTTCATGTATCGAATGCTCCTTCAAGAAAGTTTCACAAAAAGATGCTACACAATTGCTTCTTTTCAACAGTGTCAGCGAAGTCATCCCCTTTGCAAAAAAGGTATTGTAAACTGGATTTTCTGATTTGCATCATGTGTTTTTGCTCAGTTAATTTTTTATTTTATGTTTTCCTTTGATTTCAAAAGTGAGAGTCAAGCAAAACTAGATCAACTAAGAAACGATACTGAGTCGATTGAACGGATTTGTTTGACGGTTGATGTCTCTTCTTTGCAGTTCCATTATTGTCTTCTGAATCAGTGACAGAATGTTGCTGGCAAAAAAGAAAGACAACATGTTTTGGAAAAAACAGAGGATAAAAATGTAATAAAACCAAAAAAAGCACGTCGGATATGTTTGGTCTGGAAGATTTGGTTTGATATGTAGTCGCTCATTTCTGTTAATATTTTATGAAGTCTATGTTTAAACTAGCTGTTGTAGCGTTCCTGGAAGAGTTCGGGCAATACGTATATTTTTGAACAAGGACTCTCTGGGGTGAGTTCTGATTCTACTTTAAATAAATAAAAATTACAAATTTAAGTTCATCTAACAAATTTGTAATTTAAGACCTAATAAATTGTAGACGTAGCAATTGATGTGATTACGATTAAACTATGTGGTTTCAGCCGACTCAAAAAGAACAACTGGATACGAAGAGGATCGCGAAACAAACAATATTTTATGCGAAACAACTTGAAATGATTGTGTAAATATGGGAAAATTCAGAATGATTGATTTTCCTTTGCATAAATCGATTTGTTGTTACTGTGCTGGCAGTTAAAAATTAGCTTTCCTTCACATCATTCAATTCAATAAGAGTGCAGTAGTGTTTTAATGCAGACTGACTGTAACTATATGCATGACATTGCCTTACACAGTTTTATTTCATACATTATTGGCCCGATTCCCAGTATTTTAAATATAACGATAATCTAACGATCTACCTGGTTGCAAACAACAAGAAATATTTGAATTACTCAATGGCAAATTTCACACATTGGTACATATTTGGTACGCATATTTTATCGGTTGATTACGACTCAAGACTCCTTCAGATTATAGCAATGTCTTTTTATGTAAGCAGAATATGTCAAATAGGTGAATTTGTAGGACACCAGAAGAGTGCAATTTCGGAATCCCGGAAATACATTAGAACGAAAAATGTTGGAACGACTTGGCAGGAAAATTAACATTTAATTTAATTCTGAGAGAGAATAGGATAATTTCCCGGTGACCATTTGGTCACTCCGAATGCTTCATGGTATGAGAATTATGCAGAAAAGTGTAAGTAATATCAATGTATAAGCCTTCATTTTAATGACATTTTAGAAGTTATGAATTTTTTTTCTTTTGCGAATCATATATAAATAGATTAAGGGATTAATCGGTTATCATTTTTTAAATTTGGTAAAACAACTATTGGTGTGATTTGGCGGAGGGTAGCATCCAATCTGCCTTGGAAAAAAAATACAGGGCGGTGATAAGGGACGATGTCTAAGAAGCGAAGGAAGCTTGGTTTGCGGTCGTTGCATTTGATACTCTCAGTCCCATTATTTTAATTCTAACCTTAATCATATTTCATTTCTCATGGGAGCATTAATTGTAACTGTTATGGTTGGAAGATGAGGGAAGAGAGATTGAGTTTAGGAGAAGAGTGGAATGATGGAGATGTGGATGAGGGAAATGAGAAACATCATAAGGAAGAGGAGCTGGAAGAATCTGTAGAGGAGCAGTTACGTTATAAAAAGATACTTGTATGTTCGTGAAATTAATTGCTTTAAAGGATTTCAAATTTTAGCTCTCTTTTTTTGTAAAATCACTTAAAAATGTCAGAAGTGTCCATTCATATAAAGTATCCTTCAACACATTTAAGCAGTTCCACCGAATTTTCTTTCAGATGAAGAAGAAGGGACATGAAAGGAAGAGAAGAGAAAAGGAGGGAGAGAAACAGCAGAAATCACCTATGAAACGGCCAAAGCTATCAAACGGTGTCATTATCAATACAGATACTAGCAGGTCATCCTATCTTGTCTAATTAATTGACAAATTGATAATGCTAATGAGCCTATCCTAAGTTTCATGCTATGAACTATGTGTGTGTTACTCATTTAATTTCATCTTCCGATTCGTAGTATTTTCAACTGCGTAAAAATCTACGCTTGTGCTTCAAGCATCAACATCATTCAGAAATTAACGGAAAGATCAAAGAAAGACGATAGTATCTTTTAAAATAAAGCATGTTTTGCTCGTAAAACTAATGAAATAGCAAGCAATCGTTTATTTTTATTTTCAGATATGAAATTATTCAATTATTAGGAGGTGGAGGTTTTGGTGATGTTTATAAAGTACGAGAAATTAATAGCGATGAAATGTTTGCTCTGAAAACTGAAACGAATGGCTCAGGAAAGGCATTGAATCGATTAAAAGTAGATTTTACAGGAATGTTAAAGTATTCATTAATCACTGAAGTCATAGTCTTTTTAAAGGATTTTTTTTCGGTATAAATTTTACATCCAACAATTCTTTCTCATTTTATTCGCTTTTTAATGCATTTGCTAAAATGTGTCAAATCTTTTGCTTTAATAAAACTGCGAAAAAAAGCTATCGAAATTGATGAACGACAAAATATGAAATACTCCTGTCCTTTTTAAAATAGATGGAAATGAGTATTTTGCAAGAATGTAAAAGTTTGCCAGAAAAGAAGCGGAAGCATTTCACCAAGATGATTGATAGAGGTGAGTCCATTGCAATCATTTATCGATCTGAATCAGTTCAAATATTTGCTTATAAATTATATAGTAAGTAAATGAATCTAGTAAGTTTTTTTTCCTGCAAGTATTAGGATGAATTTTGGGACAATTGCGCTCCTAACCGTTACATTAGGAGGGAATATTTTGTGACATATCGACGAGGATCATATATATTTCGATAGTGAAACTATTGTTTTTTTAATGAAGTGCGTTTTCAACTTAAACTATTCTTTTCAACAAGGACGGACGGAATCATTTAAATTTATTGTGATGCAATTGGTGGGTGCGAGCGTCGACAAACTTCAAAGGCAACAACCCAAGAAGCATTTTACGTTTGTCGCTACCCTTCATTGTGTCATCTTCCTCCAGACACGTGCATAGATAGTTCAAATCTTTCGGTCTTAGCCTCTGATAAGAATAATATCATCGTTTCTCATAATTTCGTTCAGGCTCGAATATTGTTTAGATTCTCGACCACCATAAAATTAGGACTTCAAACTTTGGAAGGAATAGCGGATTTGCACGATCTTGGCTATCTTCATCGTGATATTAAACCACAGAATTTTTCGATTGGTTTAAAACAAAAAGCAAATGTTATTTACATACTTGATTTTGGTATTGCACGACGATATATCGAAAAAGATAGCAAAGCAATTAGGTTTGTTAAATCAAGCCGCCGCCATATCACGTTGCAAATCACGGAACATAGCACAATGAAATGAGCAGCCCAAATTAGAAAAATTAGAAGTAACATTAATTAGCAAACCATTCAAGGCATCCATTTTAGCGAAACATTTAGGAAGAGCAAAACTTCAATACTTTTTTACCCCGTAACTGGTAAAAAATGCAATATCATTAAGTAAACAAAACTACAAATTATCCACAATCACTCCGTACTCGTAAGTAACTTTCAATGCTAAAACAGATTGACGAAACACACGTCCCTGACATTGAATGATTATATTACTATCACGTTTCAAGTAGTTTGCCTAATAGTTTGATATTTCTGACGAGTGAGGCTATTTTAATTTTTGATTAAAAAAGTGAACAGTGAATATTTTGAGATTACCGCGAAAAATGGTACGCTTTCTTGGTACTGTACGATTTGCATCACGAAGCTGTCATCATTCACGTGAACAGTGCCGACGAGATGACCTTGAATCCTGGGTGTACATGTTCATCGAGTTCACGGAGCATGCGTCATTGCCTTGGTCAAGGATTATTGATCGTGAAATTGTTTGTAGGGAAAAGGAACGACTGTTTGCTGGCATATGTTTGTTTATGTGAATATAATGCTGTCAAAGTTTCAAGTTTAGAAGTTTTTATAAATTGAACGAATTATTAGTTTGCTAGTAATCACTGAGAAATATGCAAACGTAGGGAAACCTGTAAGATGCAAATCATTAGTTTTTGTGGTGAAGCAAACACTAAATGATTATATTTGCAATTAGTCAATTTAATCGAAATTAATCAAAAGCTAATTTCCATCTTCAATTCTCTATTCTTTGCTCTCATTAAATTTCTTCAATTTTGATTTATTAATATTACAGATACGAAACATATAGCTAGCTTACCGATGGAAATTCATAAGATTTTAAAATATATTAACGAGTTGGATTTTCAAAATACGCCTGATTATGAGTACATATCAGCAATGTTGAAACGAGCAGCCGCACGTAAACATGCCAGCATTACAGCGAAATTTGATTGGGAAGAATCTGAGGTTCATCATAATTCAATTCTTTTACAAATGAAATTGTCAACGATCGAGCTAGCTTAATAAGTGCAGTCGAAATCATTTATGTGTCCATTTTCCGCGTGTATTCACACCTACACGAAATGGTCACGCTGAATAAGCGGAATTCTAAGAAACAAACATTTACCAAATCCAAACCTAATATATGTAGCGCAACAGTAATGTAAGAGTACTGTAGCGTTGTAATTTCTGATGGTAACCTTAATGACTGCCTTTTTTTCCTCATTATTTCTAATTTTTAAATTATCAACTAGAAAGAATTTGAAATTGAGTAAAGGTGTAATTTAGTTCTTATGCTTAAGTTCATAGAAGAAATTACATGATTATGTTTCGTAAAAATAAAACATAAGTGAAAAATTATTTGCATAGAAATAATATTACAGAGCGAAACGTACGGTGATGAGAAATACAGAACTTGAAATGAGAAATGGGAAAGTGGAAAGCCAATGAAAGGGTAACGATTTTCTGATGAAGGCTAATAGGAAGGTACTATATATTAAATTTGAATTTCGCATGAAATTATTTAGTAATATGAAATTACTTGCAAGAAATGTAATAAATTTTAGCTTTCGATATCATCGACGAAAGAAGCATAGCTTTTTCAGTTGTATGAATTAAGTTGGTATTGATATATTCGATAGGATTTTTTAACTGCAAGCATTTCAAAGGTGAAATAGGAATAAGTAAATCATTTCAAAGGTGAAATAGGAATAAATAAATGATGTATAAGAGAATATGTACATTCACTTCATTTTGTATTATAAGCAAATATACAAATTATACATGAAATTTGAAAGCGAATGGGCGCTGAATGTAAGGATTTTTTTGGACGATTTTTTTTTCTAACCTTAATAGGCATAAGCAGTAACTTCCGGAATGATTATAAGCAATCGTTCAGTGGACTGAAGCATCTCATAATCATTTGAAATTATGGCCTAGTCGTAATCTTCGTCATCTCGTGATTTAAATTTGTTAGCCAACCAACTGACTTTATTCACAACCTGAAATTTACATTAAATTATTCGTTAAGCTTCTTATTCTATCTAACTGTCTAGAATCAGTACCACTCACCTCTTCTTGTGCTAAGTTAAAGCACATCGCTAGCAGTGCCATTCCAAATAGAAGATAAACTGATGTTATTACAAGTTTCTTCTGTGCATCCTTATCATTTCCCACCGATGCACCAGGAAATTTATCACCAAATCCTTGGAAAATTTAAGTCACAAACAAAAGCAAACATTTATGTCTAATTTGTTGAAAAATTTTTTTGAAATATCGTGAAAATCATTGCATGAACTGTTACAAAATTTTCTATTCAAACATTAGAATGTTGGCAGATTTTTCTTCGCTTATAAATGTTGCGAAATTTTTAAAATTTTTTAAAAGTTCAAGTACCGATGGTTGTTAAAGAGATGTAGCAAAAGTAGAAGCTGTCGAGAAATGTCCATCCTTCCCACAAGCAGAACAGTACCGAACCGGCCACCAAATAGGCGAACATTGTTAAAAATACCAAACTTAGCGGTACTGATATACGCTGCAGTTGTGCTTCCACACTCTCTCTCACCTTAAACTCCCATCGTTTACCACACATTTGTTGACTAATTCTCAGGCTTACTTCCTTAATTCATTTCTGAATTCACTTTCCGGTTTTCTGACTTTCGCGGAAAAACTTATGGGGAAAAAAGGAAATAACAACAGGATTACTTCAAGTTGTTCGATTTGTGCACGAGCTGTTAGCAAGTCCCGTACGTTAGAACTGAGTCGGAATGACTCACTTGATAAATCCTTGTTTCCATCCTGCAGCATTAGAAATTAGACGTTTAATGTTTAATGAATTTATTGACTGTGAAAAAAACCGAATTTTTTTTCGCTTCAATTTTCAAATCAATTTACCCGTACCAGTCGTGAAACAAAAGAGTTGGCAGAGCGCAATTCTGCAGCTTTGCGCCGTTTATGCCATAAAATGAGACGATATTTGAGTCGTATTGAGCGTGCATAAAAGAATCGAAAAATTTTTGCCATAACGTCTCCCATATTCGTTAAAAAAAGTAGCATGAGAGGTATGCCTGAAGAAAATTCAGTCAAAATTCTCAATGAAATGAGCAAATGTGGAAGAGAGAGAGAGAGAGAGAGAGAAAGAGGAGGATGACGTACCAATAATTGCGAATAAAATAGTTAATGTTTTGCCGAAATATGTTTTAGCACATGTATTACCGTATCCGATAGTTGTTATCACTGTTAGCGAGTACAGAAAGGCTCCGGTAAATGTCCATTGAGCTGATAAACCATATTCCTGAAATAATTTTAAGTTATCTTGAACTTAATCCTCTATTGAATTAATGCTCGAAGTATTCCTCTGAAGCATAAAAGATGTTCTCTTATTTTTTGCTATGTGAAATGTTAAAATGAATTTTCAATATCAACAAGCTCAATTTATAAAATTTATCCTTGATACTGTAAAAAAGAAAGCAATGATAGGGTGATGCTGCTTAAAACAAGCATATAGCCGAAGAAATTTTTACTAACGCTTCCATCATATCCACGTTTGATTGCCCACATACACTTACGCTGAAATTGTCGTACCTGTGCATGAACTGTACGTTCCCACTGTGCACGATCCAATTTGTTAACCCTAAGTTGTTCATTCCTTGAATTGTATTCCGAATGTCTATCACAGAAATCGGAACTCAGATATTTTTCTACTCAAACTGCTTATTTAAGCAATGCAATTGAATGCACAGAATAGGGCGATTTAAAAAACCTGAAAGTAGCATTCCAGGCTATATTGACAGCTTTTTGTCGTGCTGTTGTTACTTGGCTCTGGATGAATGCTTCATGTGGTCTTTCTACCGCTCGGAACACAACCGCACCGAGCAGTGCATATCCAATCACCTAAATTACCTGCTTATAATTTTGACTGCCAGTGTGTTGATGCTGGAGCAGATTTGTGTTCTTGGCCCACTAAATCAAAGTTGACTCCTTTGCCTTTTCAAAAATGTAAATTACACGACTGAAACGCTGAGACACTAACCAGTGCGCACAGTCCAACATGAGAAAAGAAGAAGGCAATGATGCGTTTGATAAGGTTAATCACTCGGGTGACCTTTGATCGTCGATGATTTCTTCGTGCCATGTGTGGATGATGATATGAGAGCCGAACAAATTCTTCAAATTTCTCACCACTCTTCTTAGTCTAACTAATCAATCGCTTCAGGGAAGCCTTATAATTTGTTGGCCAGATTTGTCAATGATAATAGCCAAGGCGTTTAAAGAATGGAGCAACATATGCTTGAACTTAATAGGATGTGAGCAAATGAAAGAGTAAACAGCTGGAAGATGTCCTTAAGGCTCTTTAAGCCTACGAAAACGACATCTCTATGAGCAATACGATGACAAATAGCACCACTTCAATCCACCAGTCCACCAATGGTTCCTATCAAAAAGCGGGCATACACACGCACGCACCCCGCCACGCACACGCATATATATACGCAATGACGTGCACGCACTCTGGGCAACTGGCCTGGTCCAATTTGCATAGGACAGAAGCTTGGCATCCTTCTGGTGTGGCTTTGCCACAGAATTAACTGTCTCGATTTGAATAGATTAGTTATTATTGAAGTGCAACAAATTCTTCTGCTTACCGCAATATGATGGCAGCACTGGTTGAAATTCTAGCTTTCTAAACAAGCTATCCTGAGACATTTAAGTTGGATGACAAATAGTTAATCGATGTCTCACTCTCCCTCCTCTCTCTCTCTCGTCTTCCTTTCAGCAACATCTAAAAAAAATAGCCAAAATTTTACGCAATATTTACTGGTAAAATGACGCCAACCGATTGAATGAAATCTTAAGATCTTTATACAAAAATTACTTTTTTGTGCAATTAAAAATGATGATTGAATGGAAAAACTTCCAGAATTTCTCTGTAGATGTGAGAAAGGGAGAAATTAAAGTGAAATGTCATAAATTAATTAACGAATTAATCAGGAGATTGGTATGTTGTGAAGCGTTTTCCACTTTGTCCACCTTCTGCACTCAGATGTCCTGTCCATCCCATTGAATGGCCGCTAGATGAAGTGTGACTGTCGTAGGCTCAAGGTGGCACAGATGGAGAATCGATCAAATCCATTTCAGTTGTGATCACTACGATTAAAAGCACTAAAATTGAAAACATAGGAATTTGAACATTTGCTTGACTTATTGTTCGCCCAAATCTCTCTTGCATTTACAGCTGCTCATCAGTTACCACAAATTGATCTTTTTTAGAGGAAAAAAAACATTACGTAATTAAGCGTATAAATTGAAAAATTATTTCACTACCAGGTTCGTTTCAAATATCACGTCGCACGTTCAAAAGTTCAATGCAGAAATTCCGTGCAAAATTCATTGCCATTTTTTATTAACTGCTTTTGAAAAAAAAAAATGAAAGTCCACTTCATTTCATTTGTTTCATCGATTGAAATCTTAATTATCACTTTTTGGGATTTACATTTGCACACTCCTTTTCTCCTCTTTCACAATCATTTATCTTTTCGTTTTGCCTGCTCCTACGCTATCATCAAATGTTGAATTCACTTTCACTTTTGATAATTCAAATAATATCATTTCCTCGCAAAACTCACCTGTCACCTAACAAAATTAGCATGGAAGAGAAAAACAAGGGGAGATTGTTAGTGTTAAGCAAACAATTTACCTTTGAATAACTCTCGGCAAACCGGTCGGCAATATTTTCCCACTTTTCAAACAGAAATGTCAACTTGGTGGTGGTCAATGGCTGTGGAATGCTTCGCAGCGACCAGGACGACTAAAATCCGGTGCGGCGCAAGCGAGTGCCACTGCTGGGTGTTTTTAGCGGTAAGGCCAGCGTGTTTTGCTAAAAGTAAGATTTGCGAATTGTCTACCTTTCGGTTGTTTATTTAATGGATATATCATATCGCTAATTTGCCGCGCTAGAAATGTTATGAGACAACAGAAATCGCTTCAGCAAACAGAACAATACCACTCATATCTACCAAAACTTCACTGCATAAATTCTCATTCAGTTGAAATTTTTCCTCTCACAATTTACGAATTGTTTCTTCCTGCTCGGTTAGTTCATCACTCCACTTGCTCACTCTCACTCCTCCCAATTAATTATATAAATTTAAATTTGTGGCTAGTCAGTAATTTTTTACAGTGTAAATTATTTAATAGAGGAAAAAGAGGGGCACTTCGTTATAGCACAACGAAAGATCTAACTAATGCAAAATTTGCATTCAATTGAGAGGATAATTATTAACTTCCGTACACAACAAGCTCCCATTAAACAAGCGCAAAAACACAAAGTTATGAATACCAATGATTTCAGAAATATGGCAAGAATCATTTGCTTATTGTTGCCTTCAATGATCGAAGCAATGATTACTTTGCCAGGACAAATTCCATATTGGGTTGGAGGTGCTTCTGCTGGCTCACTGTTCGGAGATACTGGAGCCAGTCAGCAGTTTAGTAATTTGGGACTCTTTGGTCTAGGTGGTCTTGGTGGCATGCAAGATTTCGGTGGCTTGCACGGTTTCGCTGGCTTACAAGGTCTCAGTGGCTTGCACGGTCTCGGTGGTTTGCAAGGTCTTGGTAGCTTACAGGGTCTCAGAGGCTTGCATGGTTTTAGTGGCTTTCACGCTCTCGATCCCTTCCAAGTTTTCGGTGGTTCGCAGGGTTTCGGTGGCATGCAACAAGGTCTCGGTGGTTTGCAGATAATTCAGCTACCATTCAGCAATAAGAAATTCGCCTGTAGGCCTTGTATTATCTGTCCGTCGCAAAGTGCATCAACAACAAGTATGTTTATTTTCGAAATTGAAGAATATTTTGGTTGAAAAGTTCTGCCTATACGTAGTCCCATCAATGCTACACTTGCAGATTGTGCGCCTGCACCAAAACCGGCATTGCAGAATGGCCAGTCTTGTTGCTGTTGCGCACCTCCGACAGGATCAGGAACTGGCAACTCCTTTAATAGAAAGAAGTACTGAAGCCAAACAGAATAGATGCCTCAAATAATAAGTCATTCACTGTATATACTCATTCCTTTTGAAAATATTACTATTATTTATGATTGGTAACTATCCCATTGCAACTGATTCATAAAACATTTCCAAATGCCTACAACTTAGTTTTCTTCATTGAATTGAAAAAGAAATGTGCAAAACTACGTGATGTGCCTTATCAATGTTAACATTTCAAAGGAAAATTTGCCACTTTAATAAACAGTCAAACGAAAGGCGCATCGTTTGTGTTTTCTGGTGAAATTTTATTTTATTCATTCCAAATTAGTATTGCGGCGAACATTCATCTCCTCGGAACTACAAATCATATCTTTTGTTTCAGTTTACAAAATTAGCAAAAAAAACTACCTTCTAATTACATTCTCCTGTAATAGAGCAATTAATTAGTTAATTAAATCATTTCAATTTATAAGATGTAGGATTGAATGAAAAGAGTAAATTCCACTCTTTACTAATTTTTTTATGGTCATTGTGATGAAATGCATACCAGTGGAACGATGTAATGCATGCTTTGCTGATCGAACTTCATTTTGCGGTTCTTTGTTGACAGTTAGTTTAATGGATTTACTCTTGGCTATATAATGTTGACGTTGAAAATGGAATTCTACAGTTAGTACTGATGCGGTGGCTACGGATGTAATGACTGTTAGAGCTGCTAAACAAAGATACGCCTAAAAATTACTTCATTAAAATCAAATTATCAGTAAGATAAAAATACAAAGTAATTACTGACCATTGCTGTATTTTGATTCCACGCACAAATCCAAAGGAGCACGAAATTATTTCTCAGCAAATTGTCCTCGAATTTGTAAAACACATTTCTCAGTTAGGAAATGAAAGTTAAGCAAAAAAAAAAAATAAGCAGCCAACAACTGACCCATTTCAAATAATAACGTAAATTTCGACGGAAGCCTAAAAAGGAATTTTTTTTTGATTTTATAAAGAAGAAGAATTTCAAGTTCAACAAACAAACTTCAAATACCTTAACGAAAGAAGAAAACAAAAGCCTAGGCCTAGAGTATTCAAAGACCTTTCTTCTTGCCTTCCTCCTTCACTTTTTTCATTGCTCTAATAAAATTATCATTGCTTCCTCCTGCAAAAAAATGCGCTTATTGCAACATTTTTCTTTTCTTCCTTCCAAATTGCAATTTCATTTCCTGTAAAAACAAAATCAAACAAATGTTTTAATTATTTGGTGATTGAATTTAATAAAACGAATTAAAATTGCCTGAATTGCCTAAATTGAGGATTTCAGTGAAATCGATGTGATTTTTGCACACATCTTCATCAAACACTTCCAAAACTGCTATGTCGTTGTATTCTATAAATAATTTATTAAATTTCTTCTTCCTAATTCACCATTTTCATCATCCTACCACCTTGTTCATTGGTAATGACTTCGTTGAGCAATGTCAAATGTATCCAAGCACATGCAAATAATTCACATAAATACTCTCCCAATTCATTTGCTCAAAAAAAAATCCCGAAAATTTACAATGAGAGAATAACCTAATTCAACTTGTTGAATAATTGCAATATTCGATTGGCAATGAAGTTGTAATTTGACTGCATTTCTTTTTAGCACAAATATGATTCGTTTAAATGTGCACGATGGATTAGTCCTATAGATCAAGCCTGCAAAATTAAATCATCCTAATGCATGGAAGTAGAAGAAGTTGACTTATTTCCCAAAAACTGCATCTCTCCTCCTACCTAGCTCCTTCCACTTATATGGCCATTTATTTCTTCTAAGAAATAAGCAAACGAACAGCGATGAAGAGCTCTGATAATGCACTGCTTATGAGATAGCTCAATTGTAATTAGTTCCTTTCGGAATCGATCACGAATGCGTAACAAAGGCCTTAAAATTTTTCCTCTCATTCAGTTGACGCACTTGATAAATGACCTGAAACATCTTGCCAGGCCTCGCTAGGCCCTGCCAGCTGAAAAAGACAGAGTGCGTGTGAAAGAGAATTGACGGAAAGAAGTCTTTCTCACTTGCCACACTTCTGCAAGTATGCATTGGAAGTGAAGTTGTACTTGAAAAGCATGACGTGAACTTGAACCGACTCTTCCTCGCTCAATAACTTGCTAATTGCTTGATTCATTACTGTAGTCTGAAATGGCAACCGTTCATTGAAGAGTTATAAGCTATCCTTTCATGATAATTGCAGCCGTATAATGCCGTCCCTTTTCAACGTTAAAAAAATCGTTTTTTTTTGTTCAACTAAATAAATGCACACTTTTTTAGCTATAATTAATTTCGCAATTAACAAAATTTGGTTTAGCAGTTGTAAGACAGTTGAGATTCTGCAAGAAAACATAATAGCCAAATCTGAAATTGAATTTTATCGGAAAGTAATCGTACGGCATGGTACCATTCCTGCACTGGACTGGACGATGAAAGAGTTGGGAAAGAGAGAGAATGATAGCAAAAGTATGATAAGTTTACAGTTCAGATAATCAATAGGAAACAAATGTGATAAGAGATAGGCATCACCGCATGGACGCTTCTCGCAACCGCTCGTTTCTCATGAAAAACCATAAATATTAAATTTGCAGTAAAATTTTGCCGTTTCGTATCGAATCGAAATCACTTGAAGATTATTACTTAAATTTACTTAAAGAATCACGGTAATGAACTATTTTGGATGAATATGATCATTAATTGGAGATAATGGAGCGATCCTTGGATGAGCTAAAGAAGGGAATCGTCTGATAATAAATAGCTCAACTATTACGTGAATTACGTATTTGATGGATGTAGGATATCTGAGATTGACGGATGCATTCCCCGCTTCTGCAGCTCATTTTCACCCGCAATTTTGATTTCACCCTTCATTGGACTACATTTCAGCTGATGTGCTGTCCTCCGTGAGACTACTGGACACTTGACTTATGCACTAACATGTTTTGATCTAATAGTACTACTGCATGTAGCCAGTATCTGGTTTGACTCTAAATTAATAGCGTAGTGGAAACGAGATGCTACCATGGGTATTCGATTTCATACTTCACATTCCAGACTACCGGAACGGATCCATCGACGTGGTTTACAGCGCTTCATAACTGCCGGAGCATCTCGCACGGAGTGTACTTTAAATAGGCGGGAAAGTGGACATTTTCAAAATGTTGCGCAAACGCAAGTTTTAATGTTTGACGAAGCGGGCGTACAGGTAGGTCTTCGTTTTTGCGCCCTTCCTTTCTTCGTTCTCTTTATCACATTCTTCACTCACCGTGTGTGCGTGCGTATGTGTGTCACTGCACTTCAACAAATTAAGTAGCAAAAAGTAATTCAGGATTAGCAACATTTATGGCTGATTTTGATGGATCATTGCTTCAGCAGATTCTTCCGGAATATTACCAGCGACTTTTTCCATTTGAATCTCTCAGTCGATGGTTAACATACGGCAAAGGTTCCGAAATTGCTCTTCTATTCTTTCATTTGTTTTTGAGAGACATTTCTTTGCTCCAACTAAGACAGTTTCTTGGTTTGTTTGGCGTAGTTAGAAGACAGTGTTGTATGTTAACCACTGGATTTGTGATTTTTTTGCAGATTTACAAGCCTCATTTCAATTGCGAGAGTTAGCATTTATTTTTGAAGACAACCGGCATGCGCGGTATCGCAGTTTTGAAAACGGAACGGAGTTCGAGCGAGAATTATGTAAAGTAAACCCACAAAAGATCGATATTGGTGCAGTTTATAACTATAAAGTATATTTGATTTTCTTTTAACTTCTGATCTACCAACCCTCAGAAATATTTTAAAAAATTTTGGAATTTATCTCAACTTTGTGGCTATTTTCCTGTTACATTTATATCGATGGATAAGCCAATCGTGGTTCCATTAAAGCTACAAGTGGAATGTAATTAAGTAACCAACATTCACTGAACTTTTCTTACTGCTCGTTGCTGCTAGGATCAAAAGGGAATTTCAACCATTAATAAGAAGTAGAACTGTTTTTCAGCCATTTGATAATAATTTAATTTTAGCCAAAAGACCATAAAAAATTTGCTGATTTTCATCCAGTTGAACGTGAACTTATTTTTGATATTGATCTAACTGACTATGACGACATCCGAACATGCTGCTTGTAAGTCTTTTAGTAAATGTTTTGGAATTGTATATTTTGGTGTATCATGCAAAAAAATCTTATAATGAGAAAATCTCATTTGTTGATACGTCTTTCCGATACGTTTTCTTCTGATGCTCGCAATGATAAATAAAACATTGAGCAAAAGAAGTAGAATTTGCTTCGTCTAGGTTGTTAAAGTTAAAGTTCCATATGTTATGTAACTATTTCCTTCAAAACGTCGCAGTTTCAGAAAGGCAAAAGTATGCAGAAAGTGCTGGAGGTGGATATCTATTGCAGTGGGCATTTTGAATCATTTGTTGCAAAGTCAGTATTAATTTTGGAATTTTAAATTCATTTACTTCTTGTAACATTCATGTGTGTCTGTTTGGGAGTTTTCACCACTTTTCAAATCTATATATATTTTGGTCTATTTCTGTATTTATTATTCTTGTTGAAGGACATTTTGGTTTCAAGCACTGTTTGTGGGTGTTTTCTGGTCGCCGTGGTATCCACTGCTGGGTTGCTGATGCTGCTGCAAGGAAACTTCAAAATGCCGGTCGAACAGCAGTTGTCGAGTATCTCTCTCTCGTTACTGTTAGTAATGCATGAATTTATCAAAAACCGGACAAATATTTTCCTCCTGACATCGTAAATTACAGAGCGCGCACAAAATTTCGAAACCTACACCAAAGCGTGTGTTTGTTCATCCGATGCTAGAAGAAGTGTATAAATACTTGATGCAAAGGTCATTTTCGCTATAATTATTATAGTTTTCCGAAAATTTCTGTTTTTCAAAGCAAACTGAAATTATCTTTTATATTTTTAATTATTTAGCTCAGATGTAAGCGAGCTAATGTTAGAACAAGGTTGGATGAGTGATGATGGACTGATGTCGTTACTTGATGGTTGTGTAAACGAGGAAGTTGAAAAAGAAATCAGAGAAATTATACATGAAGTGAAAGTGTAAGTTTTTTGTAAAATTAAAATTTGGTGGTACCAGCTCACATAGGCACCCGATATAAAGAGTCCTGTAGATTCAACTTGTAAAAATAAATAAGTGCATGTGAATTGTAAACATGTGAAAATATGTAATTTATTTCAGTGTTGATTGTTTGGAGAAAAGATGGGATGCGTTACGAATAAAATTTGACAAGTATAAACGTGCTGAACTTAGGAAAAATGGGGTTGAATTGTGTGAGGTACTAAATTTTAACTTTATTAGACATTACCGTTTGTAGTTAGTATCCATTTGTTGATCGAAGCACATATAGTGAAATAAAACTTCCTTCGTTTTATACAAAATTTTGCGGAAGATATTAGAATGTCGGCTCTGCAGCATGTCTCTTTCCGCCAGAGCAGATTGCTGGTGAACCGTATGTGCAAATTACGAATGTATTTATAGTCAACTTAAAACTAACAGCATATTTGCTAAGAATTGATTATAGGCGGCCAGTCCCCAGTCGTCATTCCATTTTCGCAGTTACGTGCTGCAGCGCACGTATCCTCGTCTGGATGTCCATGTTTCTACAGGAATAAATCATCTGCTCAAAGCGCCGTTTTGTGTGCATCCTAAAACTGGACTTGTAGCTGTTCCTATTAATCCGAACCAAATATCTGATATAAATCTTGCAAAGTTACCTCGTATAGAGTAGGCATTCATTTTCTTACTTGTCTTGTATACTTGTGTCGAAAACCAGACACGAAGTTTTTAGATTTTGTTATTGATTAACGAATGACCCAGTTTTTAATACGTTTCAGCACTCTATTGCATGAAATTCTAAAATTGGATCACAATGACGAATCAAAGAAAGAGCGGAAGAATTTCGGTATTTTGCAACCGTATATTTCTGAAAATTCTTTACTTAACTTTATGTTAAAAATTCCAATTTTTGTTGTGAATTCGTTCACAGTAGCTTGGTTCATGATGCTGCCGGCGATATTTTAGACGAGTCGCTGGAAGTGTACTTATGGGAAGGACTAGTTAATAATGGCGCTGAATTAATAATGAATTTTAACAGTTGTATTATAATACAATAATACAAGTAATAATGCAAGTTGTGAAACATTTTATTGTTTTAGATATTAAATTGTGTGTCGTAAATTAAATTTTTTTCAGAAATTAAGCATTGTTCATTGGGACCATATGTTGAGACGTTTGAAGAATTTGTAAACAACTTGATTTTCGATGAACAACGTCATAACCAGTAAAGCATAAGTCAGTTTTAACGCAACGAGTACGCCTTTTTTTGTTCCAAAATCCTAGTCAACAGATATGCAAAAATATTTAGTGCTTTTTACTGGTTAAAGATGCAGACTTGTTTTAAATTTCGAAATATTGGCACTGCTTTTATGAACAATGGAGTAATGGCATTTGATGGCCTTGACAATGTTTCTAGAATCCGAAAGGGATAAAATATAGGAACCAGTGAGTTATTGCTGTATGAATAAGGTGAATTTCTGACTGGGCTTAGCAGCATTAAAATAAATTCTGTTTACTTACTTGAAAAAAATTACTGGTGGAAAAAATCAATTCGTATATGGATGGGGACAGTAAAACTGTCTAAACATCTTCAAGCACGGTGCAGTTGGTTGATTACAGTACCTCATTTCTTTTCTCATGCACGTTGCATGCTGATATTTCTGCCAGTTCTTGTAAAAAATAAATAGTTTCCAATAATTGAACAATAGAAACCAGACTGATGAGAAATGGAAAAAATGTCCTTAAGCTTTGTTCGGGAGAGATGTGTGTAACCCTGTCGTCAAGTTATGGGCAGAAGACTGTGACTGGACGCTGTGGTTCTGTTGATAGCCGCGATGATGGTCGCAGTATTTAGTGCATTAATAACAATTTGGGAAGCTGACTGCTTGCAGCCGATGAAAGGGACGAAAAATTTCCACTTTGAACATTTATTAGAAACTTTTCGGAGTTTGAAGTTTTCAAAAATACCGAAGCTTTAGGTTTTAATTAACAAAGCAACCTTCTACAAAATCAAAAATATTAAAGTATGAAGGATCGAAAAGTTTTGTCGTTACAGTCTGTATATTTTTTCCTAAGGAGTTACATAAAATTGATTCCGCGGAAAAAATAATTGGTAAAGTTATGAGTCCCATTTTCTAATATCCTAAATATATTTGTAACTCATGTTTTTCTCGAATTTTCCATCTGACATACGGCATAAAGCATATCGAGTGTTATTTCGAAAAATTATTTTATTTCTGAAAACAAATTACATACAGCCAATAATTAATTCTTCATAATGATAAATGAACATTTCGTAGATTGATATAAACTTTATATTAAATTTTTTTCCTCTCAATTCCACATGAATTCAAAAATCCTCCAAATGTCAAGTTACTCCATTCCTATATCTAGGGTTTTTGAACAACTCTTGAAAAAATAATATTTCTATAAAATTAAAGGAACAACAAAAAGGGGCAGTAGCAGCAGCGTTTCAAGGGTCTGCGAAAAGGCGATCGAGAGTTCTACCTGAATGTCTGATGATAGAGAATTCTCAACTATCCTTTTGGTCGCAGGACAATTGCTCAGTCTGACTTCATCGTTATGTGGTTCAACGAAGATTAGAAAAACAAAGTGCATCATTGGGAATGATTGTCATGCTATGGTAGAATTATAGAATTATACTACCAATTGAATTAGTAATGTTTTCATGCAAACCTCACACTTTTATAGGAAGAGAGAAAAAAGTTAAGAATGTGATGAATGGATGAGTAGTTCAGTTAGCAGTTGGAGTGAAAGGAAAACAAAATAGGAGGATACAATTGAAGTGTGATGTAATGAAATATCTTTAAAACAATGTGGGAGGCAACACAAGCAGAAGAATAATTTAATTGATTGGAAAAAAATCATTTTTTGCTTAATTGCATTAGGCTTTTTGGATTTGATAATGAATGAGTAATTTCTTTTGTGTGTAATTTTTGCGATCATTTTCATACGCGATCTTATCATTACCACTTTATCATTTGCAAATAATAACTAAAAAGCTTCAACCCGGAACTGTAACATTGCTAATTGGTTGCAAAGAATGAATCATATGAATGGTAATGTTTCATTTACCTCTAGAAATTGAAATTTTTTCCTATATGAAGAATTTCATTCTTAGCGTTAGCGGAATATTTTCATCGAATGTTGAAGAGAGGAAACAGTGGCGCGAAAGCATGTTATAATTTTTGCATTATTTAAATCATTGAAATGAATTGACAAAATTGAGCACTTCATAAAGGTGAATGGCAATTCCCGTCAACTAAGGCTCTAATGCTGTGATGTTCGATTGGATAAGTACTATTCATCCTCCCTTTCCGTGGAAGAATGAATAAAATTCATGCATTCTTATTCTCTCAAAATTAAATGTTAAAAAAATATTGTCTTAGCTATCAGACTGCAAAGACAAGAAGAGGAAGAAAAGGCGGATTAAATTTAAATCCGATACCACTGTAAAAGTAACAATGAAAAATCCCTGAACAAAAAATTTGAAAATCCGAAATATGTGGAAGAGCTGCTCCAGATATTATCATTGAATACGTTCATAAGTATTAATTTTAGCATTAATGAATTCGCTTCTTCAACATGTACGACAGAGTTACAACCATTAATTAACTTCTGACAATTGCAGTAGAAGTTAGTCAAGCTCATTCTGATAATGATTAGTAAACTTTTGATAATTGCACAGAAATTAGCAAGCTATCTGGAACAGCAGCACTGCGTGCAGAACGACCGCATGAAAATGTAAATTTGGTCTTGGAAAAAATTTCCGAGAAAACGCATTAAAATGTTGGAATCAACAATGAAAAGTAAGACAATGTAGGGAGTGGGTGAGATCACAGCTGGCAACGCGATATGCTAAATCGAGAGTGGCAGAAACGACAGGATTGCAAGTCGAGAGTTGACGTGGAGGATGACAGTGAATCTGCATTCTGGTCTATGTACCTGCAAAGTGGCATATCTTCAATTTACAACTTCGAAATTGCTCTGACCAGCTAGCTCATTTTCAGGTGTGAAATAAGCAAGCAACGGTTGACAGCTATTTTTCGCTTCCTTACCGAATCCATCGAATATCAGCAGGAATAAAGGGAATAACATGTTTTGTTATGTGAAAATTATCCATCACAAATGCATCTCGATCGTAATTTTTTGCTCTTTTTTGCATCAAATTTGCATATAACTCGGACACGAGCACCACCTGAAATTTCATCCTTCAGCAAAAGCAACGAGGAATTCTTTGCAACTCGAAAGTTCCTAGGAGCTTTCTCAAAGTCGCATGCAATAGGTGTGAAATATACCGCAGTCTCCTCATACTGTGCTAAATTAGATTATACCAAAATTAGCAGCAGCCGACAGTAAGTGAAGAAAAGGAATTCTTTCAGGTGGAATGGAATTCATCCTATTAATTTTCTATAAATCAAAACGATCACTCTTCAAAGTAGCTATTAAAAAAATTGTAATTTTAGGATAATAACCTTTCCCCCAACGACAGCTAATGCAGAACGAGCATCCTGTATTTTCCTGCCGAAATAGTGAATTTTACGAATATATTGTACGCCGACCAAGTCGATACACATTGTTGTGATCGCCAAACCTAAGAAAAATTATCTTTTGCTGGAGTTTTTGTCCAACTGACATTAAGTATCAAATATTATTATTAACGTAGTCTTCTAATTAATTTAACTGAAGAAATTCTTGCTCTTTTTAAATTTTTGTATTTGCTTAAAAACAAACCTAAGATAATATAAAGTAAAATGAGGTACATATAACCATCTCGTCGGGGCATTAAATCACCAAAACCAACCTGAAAAAAGGAGGAGAAATTCCACGCCATATCCTGTTTCTTTATAAAATGACACTCAAGTTACCAACAAAATTTCAGAATAATGAAAATGATAAAAGGAGAACGTACGGTGGTCATCGTAATAAATGACCAATAAAATGCCGTGAAAAAACTCCACGGTTCCAAATTGGACATGAGTACGCCTCCCAGTGAGGTATAAGTCACAAGTATCACCAATACCAATATCACTGGTATCCTGCAATCATGCCTTAGCAGCAGTGATAAAGTGGTGGTGAACGTGAAGCTAACTGAGGAGAAATTGAAACGTGATTTGATGAAAGGTACCGCTTAAACTCTAACAAGGCTTCTTTGTTCAAGATTGGCCTGGAATGACTTTAGCGAACGAGAATGTCGAATTCTGATATGAAAAGGGTGTGAAAGGAGGCAATGCAAGCCAATGGTACTTACCTTTGCTCTTCAATGAAATGCATGTCGGAAGTCAAGCCTTGCCTTTGACATTGCTCACACACCCTTTCCTCGTGATCTTTGCGCCAATGGTGCCTCTCCCACAAGAAATGCTTCAGCTTGAGGTAGTTCCCATACATCCATACCAGATGCTCACTTAGAAATTTACCGATGTCGGCTATGGTCACTAATGTCAAAGGTATGCCGAACAGTGAAAATATAATGCACATCATACGACCCAACTGTGTTACCGGCACTGGATTACCATACCCTAAAATTAAATTTTTAACCTGAAAATTACATTTCAGATGAGTTGCTAAATTAGCAAGCAATGGAAGATACGCTAGAAGAATAATTAAGAAGAGGAAGAACGCCTAACCGATAGTGGTCACAACAGTAACAGCAAAAAAGATAGCGGTAGAGAAAGACCACATTTCCATCGTATCATTAGCACGAACTTCGGCAGCTGTCAGGAAGAATTTTTCAAAAGCGACAAAAAGATGATCACTCATATTGTGCATGTGCTGCTTGGTCACTTGAGACCACACTTCACGTCGAGTTTCATTAAGCATTGCTAAGGTGAATAACGAATTCACGAACTCCTCCTGTCGCTCGTATATCACATCTAGCTAAATATTGCAAAACGATTTCACTTGGCTTCGATGATGAATTAATAAGCCGAAGATAAGTGATCGCTCACTCGCCGATCATCGCTACCGGTCTGTCTTTCGATCACATCAATATTGCAAGAGCTAGCCAATTGACAAATTCAAAATAACAACTGTTCTTGCTAATATTGGACATTAGCTGTTCGAAATTTCTGAAGTTCGAAATTTCTGAAGAATGAAATCCGCCTACCTGTCTTCTTTTGTTAGCTAATTCATGCGGTTGCTCGACGCTATAAAATATTGATGCGCCAACAATCGTATAAGCACAAGTTAGTAATACTAAGCCAACGTGCGGTAAAATAAGCTTCGCATACTGCAATTCATTAATCAGATAATTAAAAACTAACATTTTAAATCAAGAAAAGTATTTGTGTAAAGCAAAGATAGAGTGACTTTTATTAATTTAATTCCAAATTATTGCTTAAACTTTTGAAACTACTATAATGACAGTGAAATTATTGCTAATCATACATACCAACATGTATGTATGTACGCTCAAACTTCATAAAACTTCTAAACAAAAATATCTTTTTCAAAAAAGCAAAAAAAAAAGAAAGATATTTGATTAAATGTTATTTTTAGCAAAAATGTATTTCTTCTAAGAAAAAAGAAGAAAGGCAAAAAAATTTGTCAAATAGCAAAAATGGTGTAAATTCTTTTATTAATTCCATAAATTTCATCCATCCATCCATTCAAAAAAAAAAACGAAACAAATTTCATTCATATTCATTTAATTTAGCTCATTCGTTGCTTCTCATTTCATTCGCTGCTTTTTTTTCCAATTCCTTTGCCCTTCCGTTTGTAATGTTCGAGAATTTATTTTCGAAAAAATTTTTTGATGATAATTTAGGAAGGCCATGAAGCCATGAAGCCAAAGCGAATGATGTCGTTTATTATTTTGCCATGGATTATTTACTTAGAAGAGAGGAGAGCAGGGACATCTGCTATTTGCTTACTCATTCACTCACTTTGAGAGTGGAAAAAGAGAGAGGGAAAGAGGGAGAGAGAGAGAGAGAGAGAGGGAGGGAGGGAGAGAAAAGTGCTAAGAAGTAAATAACAACCCTTCCATCTTCATGACACTTTCCATTGCTCACAACCAAACGATGATGATATCGCATGGTCTTGCCTTCATATCATATCATATCATTCATCATCATCATCATTCGTCAAAAAATTATTTAAAATTTCATAGACGAGATTTTTTTCAAAAAAAAAATCAGGAATACAAGAGAGAAAGGAGAGAGAACAGAGAAATAGAGAGTGAGAGAGAGAGAGAGGAAGATAGAAAGGAGTAAATGATGTATACATGTAGCGATTTGAATGAAAAGTTAAATTTAATAAGTAATGCAAACCCTTCTGATACCACTTTGATGATCGTACTCGTCCTCCTCAGTGGTATCTCTTGTTGGTTCTTCACTCGTAGATGAAACATCGATACAAGGCTTTAAAAAAAAAAAGAAATGAAAATGAAAATAACAACAAATTCATTATTCCATGCTAATTAAAATGAATAAATTAATTCGTGCTAATTTATTTCATATACTTTTATCGTCCATGTATGAAGTGTGAGGTGTCATGGGTGCTTTACGATAGCTAATCATTGCTCCTGTCATATTTCCAATGACGGATGACAACCTATGCTTTACACGTAATTTCAAGCTGATCAAAACTGGAACAGTTGTTGAAATTTTCATGATTGAAATGAAGAGAAAGCATGTACCGCTTTGTCGGGTACATCAAGAAGATCACGTCTGTTCCAGTCCTGATGATCCATCGCAGCATTGTACTGCGACATCTTTTCACGATATAATCTCTCCTGAAATATGGCAAACAGAAGAATGCTTGTGTCGAAATTTTGCTTTACATTAAAATTCGAAAAATTTATTGTTTACATTAGCTAGGAAAGGTTATTACAATTAGGCTGCATAGAAATAGATTCACCGTATCCTCTCTTACTTTCATTCTAAAGTAAAATTCAGGCAAGAAGCGAAGAGTTAGAAAAGAGAGAGAGAGAGGGAGAGGAGAGAGAGGGAAGCAAAAGAAACGACGATAATGATGTGTAATTACTCCATGTGCAAATGAAGATGAATCGTATGTTAAGGTAAATAATGCAAATTAGAATTTTCACAATGTAAAGCAGCTTCTTGACTAATATAAGGGAGATAACTGATCGCATTCTAATAATCAATTTCAATTTCTTTTCTTTTCCACTTAATCATTTTTTTTATGTTTACAAATTTGGACAATTCATTAGCCGCTTGCATTATTAGCCTGAAAATATTATCATACAAAAATACGCCAAATTGAAAAAATTTAAATAATATGAAAAAAATTGAAAAGTCATGAAGTGATGCAAAGAAATCAATAATAATAATAATTAACAATAATAATTTAATAACAATAATAATAATAATAATAATTAATAATTAATAATTAATAATTAATAATTAATAATTAATAATTAATAATTAATAATTAATAATTAATAATTAATAATTAATAATTAATAATTAATAATTAATAATTAATAATTAATAATTAATAATTAATAATTAATAATTAATAATTAATAATTAATAATTAATAATTAATAATTAATAATTAATAATTAATAATTAATAATTAATAATTAATAATTAATAATTAATAATTAATAATTAATAATTAATAATTAATAATTAATAATTAATAATTAATAATTAATAATTAATAATTAATAATAATAATAATAATAAATAATAATAATAATAATAATAATAATAATAATAATAATAATAATAATAATAATAATAATAATAATAATAATAATAATAATAATAATAATAATAATAATAATAATAATAATAATAATAATAATAATAATAATAATAATAATAATAATAATAATAATAATAATAATAATAATAGAAAAGTTAAAGTACACCAAGGCTTGGCAGCAATATCACATACTCGAACTACCTGAATAATTCAAATATTTTAATTTGTTAGCGGTAAGTGAAAAGAAACTTTGAAAAGTTCCCAGTGCTTGAATTGCAAAATGTTTATAACTCATTGTTTGCTTGAAAAGAGTGGCGCTATTTGTTCACTTAACTGATTTGCAATGATGTTAAAATTCTCAAGGTAGCAAAAGAAAAAAGAAAAAAAATGCAACAATTGATTCATTATTACACATTAGAGATGGTCTCCAGAGAGAGAGAGAGAGAGAGAAAGAGATAGAGGGAGGGAAGGAGGGAGGGAGGGAGAGGAATGTATGGGAGATAGAAGGGGAAAAAGGTAGGAGAGATGTATAGGCCTGAAATAATCTGGGCAAACTTTTTGAATCATTTCACTATGAGAGAAGATAGAAAAAAGGGTAGGAATAAGCCTTGTCAAATTTTTAAAAAAAACAAATGAAAGTTTGAGTTTTAATTCATTAGTTGACGAGCGGCTGAATTAACAAGTGTGAAATTTCCTCAATCGATGTTAACAGGTAAATAAATAAACGAATGAATGGACAAATAAATGAACAAATAAATTAATAAATAAACAAACAAATAAATAAATGGAAGCATGTGAAATGGATGTTAGAGAGAGGGAAAGAGATAGGGAGAGAAGAAAAGAGTTGAACAGATTAATGTGGAGAGATTTAAATTCGCTCATTTACTCAGCTCTTCTTCATTTCCGCTTTGAAAGCAATTAACAAAGAAATTAGTTGTTTCTTTTCAATTATTGCAAAAAAATTTTAATAAACAAATGAAAAAGTGCAATTTTAAAATTAAGGGTGCAATGGAAGAATAAGAAAAAAAGTTCGAATAACTTTGTTAATAGTTTATTGCACACTCTTCTCCGCCACCTACTTAGACATGCAAAATTGATGAAATTTGAAGAAATTTTTGACAAAGAAAGGAGAAAGAAATGCTTGGTACTAATTAAAAATTCAAATTTTAAAATGTGAGCTAACTTTTCGCGAGTGACGAATGAATGCCTGCGACATCTCGCCCACACGGTCGTCCAGTTCATACTGCTCCGGGTCATCGGATAAGTTTGCGTTGTACGGATCGAGTTCACCATTACCTGGATATTTCGCAAATTTTGCTAGAAATAAAAAGAATGCATTTTCATCTGTGTAGCATACCGTAATTGAAATCTTTTAATTTTGTAAAAATTCTCATTTCTTCTTCGCATCAGAGCACGCTTATTGACTTATTAAAAATTTCATAAATTTCGCCATGATTGACGCCATCAATTTTTTTCCAATCCTCAATTATTAAGAAAAGGAATGAGGGATGATGGCTCACGGTAATTGTTACTGTAGGAGCTAAAAAGTGCAAAGCGATAGTGATAGTAATTTACAGTATTTGTTGCCGGCAAGTTCGGAGGATAGTGTTGGATCGGAGTCAACCCGCAAGTAATCGTAATGGTTCATCTTCACAGTTGTCCATTACCACTGCGGTTTGCTTGTACTGCTGCGCCGGCTTTGTTTTAAGTAGCTAATTGTAAAATGCCTTCGTCGAAAACGAAGTAATTTCAATTAGCCAATCTCTTTTTCTTTCCTACAACGGTAACTTAATTCATCTGCAAGTTATGAAATTGTAATTGATGGAAGTTATTTTATCCAAAACGTCGAATCAGTCAGTTTTGGGAGATTTCCTACAAATCAGTGGGTGGTGCAATTGCATATTTTTTAAGTTTAGTGAAGGAAAAATTACTAACTTTGAATTTTCATCTAATTTAAATTGGCATAATGCATAGAACCAAAAAGCATGAATGGGGAGAGAGAGAGAGAGAAATTAACTAAGAAATGTAAGTCGTGTCGTCCCAAATTGAAATTCAACGATGCGTAAAGATTCGACAAGATAGCCGACTTATTCGGTAACGAAAGAAAAAACACTTATGCGAAAAAATTCAAAAATTTTAAAGATCAGACTAATCCGAGGACATCGTAGATTGTTTTGCTATGAATGCTTTTCTTCTCTCATCTCATTTTACAAGTGAAAAAGTGGAAAATGTATTATCCACACGTTCGCTTCATCAGTTCGTTTCTTCCAATCATGGATTTTATGATCGCATAGTCTAAAACTACAAATTCTTTTTTATCACTGATCTGTTGAAAGTGATTATTTGTCAGTGTTGAAACTGACTTATCACTGTTCAAGGTGATTTCATGTCAGAGCTAAAAGTGACTGCTTATTATTCGTTGAGTGAAAAATCGATCAATAAACTAATTATTGCAAATTTAAATCAAAATTTCCTAGATCAGTTTGCTTGGCTTTGTGGAAAAGTTATCTTAAATTTGAAATGATTAATTTATCAATTTGCTCTTACTCACTCCAATCATATCTTTTGCCCACTATCGATAAGCGAATGATAATTTTTCCCTTTTTCCTCTGATCTAACCTGTAATATCAATCGTCAGTGGAAAATGTAGCTTGGCAAGTAATATTTTCACGTAACGCAAAAATTTTTTTCTTTCATCCATTGCTGCAACTGTCTTATAGGAAGAAAGATTATTTGCAACTAAATGGAATGTAATGAATCAAAATTGATTACTTACTTCGTTGATGCAGTAATTTCACCAAACCTAGTTTCATTGATTTCAAATTTTTCTAAATCATTCTAAGACTACCTTATTGAACATCCATGAATGTGTGTGTGTGTGTGTGTGTGTGTGTGTGTGTGTGTGTGTGTGTGTTGTCCCTGTGCCATTTTACTTCACTTTACTATCATCCATCATATGCAAATACAAACGTGCACTTTTGTTAATAAATGTAATCTTAGAATTGTAAAAAGCAATTCAGTGATAGAAAGAATAAAGTACTGAAATGGGAAACGATAACTTCCCCATTAAATTGTAATTTTACTTCATTTAACTAACCATCAAATAGCGCCTCAAACTGTCTAATCTGTTTGCACTAAATTTCAACCTTTACATTAGTAAATGACAAGTGTGAAATTAGCGCGCAGTGATAAAATGATAAGAGAAGAAGCGGAGATATTTGTGATAATTGTAGAGGCGCTTGGGGTGACCATAATTCCTTCGGGAATGCGAGAATTAAACGCAAAAATTTGGGCGTCAAAATCTTTTTCATAAATCACTGGAAATGAACAACAATTTCTCCACCAAAGAACGGAGGGAGAAAGAGAGAGAACGAGAGAGGGAGAGAGAGAGAGATGCATTTACTAATGCAACAAACAAACAGACAAACGAAGGAATAAATAAAATATAAGTTCTTGGTTGCCAATTTTGGTTTATTTATATTCATAACTTTAAGGCTTAATTTTTATTTATTTCATTTTTGATGTGAAAAAAGAGAAAATTAAGGGAGAGGGAGAGGGAGAGAGAGAGAGAGAGGAAAACGTAGAGTAGTTTTCAAATCATTTTTTTTTCTCTTTCTCTCAAACAATCCTCATCAATAAATATTTTATGCATGATAGGAGTAGCTGAAGGCATCAAAAATGATTTTGTCAAGCCTTCTTCTCTTTCATTCCTTGTTTTTTCTTCTTCAACGGTAGTTGATACATTTACATAAATTGAGGAAGTGATGCAATATGCAAATTTCCAACGAATATTTATTCATTAAATTACGATTGTAACTAATTAATTATCTTATCACATTCACTTTGATAATTTCCGCCTTTGCGCAAGCTCTTTTAAAGTTTGTAATTTTTTAACACCCTTTTTTCACAAAAGAATACCTTTTTCATCTAAAATTAGGAAGGCATATTTCGTTCCACCGAGATATTTTAGGTGTTTTAAAGGTTAGATATTAGAAGTAGAAGGGTTGTTAGCATTGTTTTAGGAAGGGAGCTTGACTGGAGAAGTGGAAGAGTTATTGTTGATAGACATTAACAGTAATATTAACGATTATGTTGATTTAATTTAAATTTTCAACTTTTTAAAAAGCTTTATTTAAAATTAAAAAAAGATGAATCACAAAGTGAACATTTGATGCTTGCGTTTTCGTGGCAAATTATTTCACCATCACCTTTGGAATTCATTTGGCATATGTCATTAATTTCTACAGCATTGAATTTAATTTTTAAATAAATCTAATCCTTAATTCCCATCGATTTCTGATTGATATCGGTAGTTGCTAGCACTTTCGCCTTTCTCCTCTGCCATTTCTTCATGCATCCTCTCCGACCTTCTACTACTATCAGAGTTAATTTACTTTTTAGCTTCTTGAAATAGCATCATCTCACATCCTCATTATGCAACGATCATTTTTCTTCTTTTTTTTAACCAAAAGAGAGATGGAACAGATTTACAAGGCAAAATTGAAAATGTGTAAATAAACGAAATTTCAAAATACATCAACCAATGAGATTGCTCTCATAAAAAGCCATCAGTGAAATCAGAAAATGTGAATGCGATCGCTACAAAGTTAGTTTCCATCCATTTCTTAACTGCAATCTTAGAACTTATTTACTGGAAAAGGGAGGGCGATTAAGTTAGGCGAAATATGAAAACCCTCCGTCGCACAGTGATCGCTTTTCATCATTCACAGTTTCAAATCCTACCTGATAGATTAAAGATTTTTCAACAACGATACTTCCATTTGATTTTTCAACAACGATACTTCCATTTAAATTTGAAATTTCAAGAAAAAAAGACAAGTAATTGTTCCAAGCACTAAATCAAAGGACATCATTGATGAAGAAGATATATTTTAACATGAAATATGCATTTTTGAAATTAAAAAAAGAGAATAAATCTTACTGCTAACTTCCTCATTTGTTGAACAAAGGGAAAAAACGAATTTAGACAATTCCTCCTCAAAAATGATAATGTAAAATTGAATTTATTGCAAATGATGGAAGAAAGGAAGGAAGGGCGGAAGAGCGGAAGAGCGGAAGGGCGGAATGAATGGGAAGAGGAGAGGAGAGGAGGACCTCTTCCGCTTCATTCATCCCTTCCAAATCCTTCCACACTCATTTTCCGCAACACTTCACTTGTCCGTTGCGCCATCCGTCCTTCCCCGCTTTCTCCTTCTCCGCGCTCTTCCTTTCTTGATTAATTAGGGCTGCCAACCGTAGTAAGTGTAAACGAGCCAGTCGTTCCCTATCACGAAGTATCCCTCCCAATGACTGGATCATCCCAATCATATCAGCAGAGAGTTTTTGCGTTGATTGAGGGGAACGCTGGACAATGCTCTCTCCTCTCTTGGGATTGCTCTCCCCTCTTCACCTCCTAAACCTCTCCGATCACTGCCTGAACATATCCATCCTTCCTTCCCCATATGCAAATGTGCAAATTCATCATTGAAAACTGTTTGAGCGTCTGGTAGAGGATGGTGATGAGCGATTGGCTAATCCTTTAAGGCTTTAAAAAAAAAAGAGAGAAAGTGATATGCTAGCCCTCTTTCTCCTCTGATATCTTTCATGTAACATACCTTATCAGTCCAACCAATTATTGCTGTCAGACAAACAAGGCTAAATCTTGGAAGTTTATGAAATGAATTTAAAAAACGTGTAAAAAGTATATTGTTACGTGAACTTGAAACTTCGCTTTTCTCCCACACACTTCCTTAGATGTACGTGCACGTGAAATTTTTTCAAAACAAATTGAACTAATAACTCATCCACGCCTATCAGAGTCGTTCGGAAAAAAAATAAGATATGGGAAATGCGGAAAATTCATTGAGAACACCTGCAGGCGCAAATATCTAGCTTCTCTTAACATTTCCATCTATTTTTGTGGCACAATTAATCGTTTAATTAAAAAAGAGTAAAAAATGAAAGGATTAAGAATTGCTGAACAGCCGTTCGGTTAGTTTTCAAAATCCCTGGCGGAATTATTGAAAGTGCGGTGGCTTTCGTGGTGGAGATGATGATGGCCGGCAGTGGGCTGATACGTGTTTCGTAATCACAGCTAGCCAATGCTAACGTGCTTCATAATTGTAGTTAGCTAGTGTGGTACTAAACTGTTTCACAATCACAGCTAGCTGCTGAACCTCAGGCAAGCACATCTATCACTTCTATGAAGAACTCAATTTTTCAGCTTCTCAAAGAATACAACAACCTTTAGTCTTTTAAACTGCGAATTTACGAAATAATTTCATCGCTTCCAGTCTTTTCATCTGATCGGAGCGCATTTGCTGCGCTAAAAATATCCTCTAAATTTAACTGTACGATAACAGTGATTGATAGCCAACAATTGAGAAATGAAGGAATGATGGACAAAGTGAAAATGAGAAATGATGTATTTTCGTTTCGATTGATCTATTCGTAGCAAAAAAGCGCTATTGGCAGAGCGCTAGCTATTCCAATTGCTAATCAACAAATGCGCGGAAAACGTTCGTTGGGCGACTACTGTCAGAAGGATGGGAGGAGAGTGATGTCTGCACAAGAAGTGACCGCACAAATGACCATAGGTGCTCTCACTGATCGTGAACAATAAACAAATTGTGTGCTAAGCATTGCATTACAACCTCTTTCCTTCTGCTACCTAATAGGATCGCTTAAATAGTTTAATTACAATCTTCGAATTTCAGAGCTAACAACGATCGAGTAGTAACAGAGCTATCGTTTCACTTGAAAGAGATAGATGGATAATATCATTAAGCAGTGATAACGTTTCCATTGATCGATTCACTTCTTATCAGCAAAAGTAGTGTAGTAGAAAAGGAGTGTCTTCAGCAGATGTCAGATCGATCAAATACATTAAGGCATTATGCCAATAAAATCAAATTTTGACGAAACGAGAAAATGAAGTGGAAAGAGAGGATCAGAGAGTTCTCATTTTTGGCAAACGAATCGCTTCGTAAAATTTGGCTTCTATCCGTTCAAAATCATAAAGTCCTAATTTATTGTTTTCTCAACAAGCAAAAAGCTTCTTTTTTTCTTCCTTCATTTAAAACACATATTTTAAGAATTCTCTTTCGCTCTTTCCGAAGCAAAAGACGAACCAGAAGATAGCGACAAGATAACAGAAATACTTCCTCCACGAAATTTACACTTAAATCAGCCAAACTCATCAATAAATGATTTATTTAGAGAAGGAAATCTTAATTAGCAAAGGGGTAGGTAATGTTAAAGATAATTGCTAGTTTCAATTAAATTCATTTATACTACTTAGTGGATACGCTACCTGCGTGTAGCATCAGCATCACAATAATTATGGTCTCTTAAAGCATTTCAGAGGCAATTTGAATGTTTATCAGCAAAGTAGTAAAATAACAAATAGTTGTGGAAGGCTGACAATGGCCTGAGAGGGAGAGAGAGAGAGGGAGAGAGAGCGGAATTTGACATCTGATATAAAGGAAATATTGCTTTTGAATAAAATTGAAACCAATCATATTACTTCCTCTGCTATTATGTTAGGATAGTGGATAGCTCATTGACAAACTTTCGCATTTAATCTTTTCCTCAACAAAATCAAATATAAATTACCGGTTATGAATATTCACCATTTCTCTATCCTTTCCTGTTATTTTCGAATTCAAAGAAAAATTAAATTGTCGGAAGAAATTGAAATAAAAAAAATTCTAAGAAAGCATAAGAAACTGCAGTTGAAGAAGTAGCTATATCTTAAAAAGTAAAAGGCATTACGGTAACGAAGATGAAGAAGATGAAAAGAAAATTAATTGAATGAATAATTTGAAATGAAAGGGCAAATAAATGATGACTGCAAATGATTACCTAATATTACTATAGTTATCAAATAAAACAAAGAGCATGGAAATGTCTAACGGTCACTTTCAAATCTTCCCCTGCAACCGCAACCACAGTTCGCTTTTAGCATTAAAAAAAAGAAAGAAATGAAAACGTTTAAAGAAAATAAAATTATTTGAACATTCATAATGTTTGTTTTGTAGAAATTTTTCAACTAAATGTTAATGGTAAAATGTTAATTTTATAAGAATTAAATATTTTTTAGTGAAATGGCGTCTGCCATGCAATATTTTGAAATTGGTCGAAATGAGGAAATGATAAGGAAGTGTTTCGGAAGTGATATGATGAAAATGAACATCGGAAGTGATCCATTCATCTGTTTACTTTCGATGCACGAAGTGTGTGATGCAAATGCATCATCGTCTTTTACGTCGAGTTAATAGCTGCGAAGCAGAGGTACCAAGGGAGTCCAATCAGCCGTCGGCGTAGCGTCTTTTCACAACAACTGCTGAATTTCCACCACTTGTAAATTCCTCCTTCCTAATCCTATGAACACTGATGAACATTGTTTCACAAAATTTCCCGCACACAATTGCCAAATTTCATTTCAATATGCTAATTTCGCTCTCGTTGAGCTTCAGGAGTGATTGGCTACGTTACAAACTTCCGGACCGAACAATGACAACGAACGTGATATGATAGTGACAGTGGTGATAGGAATATAACAACAATAACAGTAGCAGTAATAATGATAAATCGTTTTTTTTTGGATTTACGTAAAGATGAAAAGAGCGGAGACGAGGACGTATGTGTTTCGGACGTGACAATTACATTTTCCGCTTTATCGCTGAGTTCTCGAATACCTTGTACAGGTGGCACTGCAGGTATTTTTGTTGGTGGAACATTAACAGCTTTCGCTTTCATTTCTTCGAAGAGCGAAATGGAAGAGTTTACGTGAAATCACTGCGTGAAAAGTGGTCAGGTCATCACAGTGTGTGTTCTACAGTACTAGGCAAGAGGGAGGGCAAGGAAAGTGACGGACGCTATGGGTTTCAATACATCCAGTGAAAGAGAAGAGAAGGTAAAAGGAGAGAGCATTGCTGAAAATGAAAGTAATAGGTTCATCTGCGTCAGGCCTCTCCCTTGAGGTTGCTTTCTCCGCTTCAAGGTCCTCTGTCTGCGCAGCTTCAAATCCTCACGTCGAAATCCGGTGCAATAATCCGGGACCTATTTCCTTGTTAGTGCAACATTAATAATCAGGCTGGAATGTATGTGTTTATCTGAACTTCAAGGTCGGTGCATCCGCAAGGTTTCTCAAATTTTACCTTCAGCTTTTTTTTTTCTTTTTCTATCAAAATTCGTAATTTTAATCAAAGAAAGCAGCTTCAAATTTACACTGAAAGAAAGAGGAATGAATGGTGAACAAACATCAAAGGAAACCGCCGAACTTTCAAACTTTGCTAATTTTTGAGATAGTGAGAGATTGACAGATTCTATCGTTAATAAACCTATTAGAGACAGTTGCAAGTTGGGAGTGAAATCAGCCGTGCAAATGATATCAAAATTAAGTTAAATTAATCAATGACCGATTATTTCTAATTTCTCGGGACAGACGTAATTGTCCGTCTGAAAGAATACAGGCTGAGATGAAATCAATCTGCTCACTAAAAGAAATTTCCATTTTAAAATGCTGTCTTGAAATCGTCTCTTTCATAGAGACAGCTCAGAGGCTCTAATCAGAAAGAAACTTCGTTGATAACTATGAGAGAAACTTCGTTGATAACTGTTGACTGTTTAGAACGAAACTTTTTACATTCATTGAAGTCAATTTAAAATTTCATTTTTTCTTCACATTTTTTAACTAATCGAGCATATTATGCCTTAGACTGTCTTCTAACATTCAAACTTAACTTGTCACTGATTGAATGTACTATCAGGATACGTGAGTTAGCGGCTAGAAACCTAGGTTAAAGGTTACAGGGGTCACCTCCCAGGGCAAACTTTTGATAAGGTTTTGGTTCGAAATGCGACCGGGCGTTTTTTGCGTACTTTTTTGACGTTTCCGTGGTTTTGTTGACAGTGTTACCTGTTGCATAAGTTCAACGGTCGGTGAAGGTGAGTTATTGGCATGTCGTCACTTCTGATTGATTATGATAGCGTTGTACTCCATCTTAAAGGTTTAACTTTTGTTTTGCAGGTAAATTATAATTACGCAAATGAAGTGAGATTGAAAACTTTTTCGCTGAAGAAATGAGAGACAGCAGGCAGTGGCTGCTTAAACAGAAGTGGATTTATTCTCTCTATATTTCTTTAGTTTAACAAAGAAGATATGAAAAGCTCCTGCTATGGATAATGCCACAGTCGCTGATAAAAGTAGATCTTACACATTTGATCAGGTTATTTTTCGTAATCTTTCTTTACAGTCTATCTGTAGTAACTCATATTGTACGTTAATATAATGGATTAAATTTTGTGGATTTAAGATTTTAAACTGTTGTGTACTATTTTGCATTAGTTTTAACAGGTATTGAAAATTCTTTCAGAATGGTAAGCAATACAAAGACGTGCTGTAGTGGAAAGCTTGAGAATAAGAAAATAAAACTGGAAGTACCTTTCGCATCAACAGGAACAAACCAGCAAAAGTTGTACGTCATTCAGAAACTAATAAATGTGGAATTTAATTTCGTTTGTATATATATATATATCGGTTGTGAAATATATATATCGGTTGTAAACGTTTATAGTACTACATTTGTAAAGCAAACGGCTAAACATAACGTGTAAATATCAGGTCAATTCATTACTAGTATGTTTTTTTTCCTTATATCAGTGTATGAATTTTAGAGGACTCCAAGTCGGTAATTGTGAAGCGATGAAAGAATATGAACAGACATTTCAAACCAGTTGTGATACAGTGCGTTGATTTTTTTTTTATAAACTAGTGTCGGAAAATGTGATTCGATACATTTTCTTGTTTTTTACACATGGGCAGTCAGCCTTTTGCATATCTCGAACTTTTATTTCGTAATGTACAGCATCGGACGAATGTCTTAACTGTTCTAGTCATTTTATTTCAGTTCTGTTTCAGTTGAGCAAAGGGCAGTAATAGGGACAATAAGGTCAGATTTTGCTGTGGTGTGTATTTCTATACTGCTTTTATCATTTATATATTTGTACCTTTTCTATTTTTGATTTATTCGGGAGTGGTGCCTTATTAATGTGCATTAAAACAGTAGTATTATCTGTGCTAGCGTATGATAATATCTTTTGATAGTCCTAAATTTTCCTTCCACTTTTTGTTGTTTCTTTATCCTGTGATTTGCTAAAATAAATATGCAGTTGCTGTTTTTGTGTTTGCCTTAGATTGTTGTGGACTAAAACCAAATACATTTAGTGCGGCGATAGAGGAAGCAAGCTGCTTTAAATTGCGGATTCAAATTTGAATTACCGACTTGCATGCACTTTTAATCTTTATAATTCAAAAATCGTTTTTTCCAGTGATAATTTCATAATAGTTTTAATCATGTAATAGTACCGTTTGGATCTTTGGTGACACTTTCTGTCAGTTATAGCTTTTGCGCATCAAAACATAGAAAAGTACCCTCCGAGTGTTGTTTGAAATCCTCATTTTCAGATTTGGAAGTGACATAATGGACGACGGTAAAATAATTTTAATCGGTAATGAAGGTGATATTTTGCACTGTGGATATAGTCATACTCTAAGCGATGGCGGTAAAAGGTGAAGGTTCCAAATTTCATTTGGCTTTCAGTGTTTTATTTTGTTTTCACTAACCGTTAGAATTGATGTATCACAATAGTTCTCATTTACAGGTATCCATCGGCTGATCATTATGCACATGCAATGATCCTCACACAACTTGGTTTAGATGAAGCACTTATCCTAGAGTTGCTCTGCACTTCTAGTGCTGATGTACCAGTTAAGGTATGTTTTTATTTTTCATTCTTTTATTCAAATTCACACTCTGTAATCTTTGTCATTATGTTTCTTGAAGGCTCGTCAACTCTTACAAGAAAATATGCCAACAGGACATGACATGAATTCTCTGGCTAGTTATCTGCAAACGAGTCGTCAGTCATATACAATGCAGGGGTTGAGGATACGGGTGGAGCAAGATGCAGGTAAATAACAAAACTCTAAAGGGATAAGTGATTCTTCATTTTAAGAATTTCGACCTTATTGTACTATGCAATGATGATACGTATTTGCGTCATATAATCTTACTTTGAAGCTTTTGAAAAAGCTTTAATGGATACGAAGGACGCATTGTTGATCGTTTGCGATGCACGTGACAGTGAGCTTGGAATTGGTATGGATGAAGATACCTTTGTGGATTGGATGGCGAAGGAAAAAGTTGATGCTGCAATGTTGGGACACTGGATGCGAAATGAAAGGGGTCGACCACCACAACTAGGACATAATCAACTAGGATATTTTCTTATGTGGCTAAGGTAAGTTGTGGTTTTTTATTATTAAACCAGTTGCTTTTCAGCATACAGGCAACTGACTTAAGGTTGGGTTTTGCTCAGCTCTAATACTGTTAATAACAAATGCTGTCTATGAATAGGTCTCAGGTAAAAAATATAATGTTGATGATAATAGTTTGTTTGCTGATGATAGTTTGCTTTTACATATTTTTAACAATTATTCTGTTCTCACAGCTATTTTATTCCACGTTTTCATAGATATGAGGTTTCTGAAAAAAAACGAGCTGCTTTACTCAGCACTCAGTCGATTGAAGTGGATGGTATCTCAACTGACCAAAATGGCGATACAATAAAAACAACCACATCAGATCTAGTTCTTTCACTTCAAGTAATTCGTATCGTTATTATCGATAGTGACATCCAAATAAGTTGTTATTCGAATTTCTTATTGACATCTACTGCAATAAGTTATTATTTGAATTTCTTATTTATTTTTCAGGGCATTTTCCGGCCTTTGAGTAATTATTTTGCATTACCTTTCGATATGAAAGGAGAAAAGTACAGGTCAGTGGAACATTATGCCTACCAAAGGCTGTTTGATGCTCTCCGCCTCGACGATAAATGCATTGGTGAGTTAAGACCATTTTTTTTGGTACGGTTCTATGTTTAATAATTAGCTTTATATCAGATGCTGTTTAAATTTCGATCGTTTAAATTTAAAAACTTCATTTCTTACTGTATAAGAAGTTTCTTAATATTTCTATTAATTGCAGAAAAAATTAGAACCACTGTAGATCCAGCAAATGTCGCGCTTGTTGCCAGGAGAGTTTTCAAGCAGCAAAAGGTATTTTTATTATGTATAAATTACACCAACAAATGTTGGATCAAAATTTTTTTTCTTTTTGTTTTTTAAACTTTATTTATTGTATACAAGGAATTTAATGCCGTAAGAGCTGAATAAGTGAATCCACTTCAACTAAAAAGCATAGTTGTTTGCACAGTTGCATACTAAAGCGTCCATATTGCACGGCAGAATAGTTTTGCCACTGGTGATGATTTTACATCTTTGATATTTGCAACATATGAATGAATCATCAAGTTAAATGTTTTACCATAATGTTTTGTAGCTTAGTGATGGAGCAGTGGATTCAAAGATGGGTCGTCTAGATCGATGGCGTCAGTCTGCTATGAAGCATAAGGCTTGTTCATTTCATTAAAATCTTTAATGCAATTGCACCCGTTCAAACAATTTTTTTTCTTTATATAGATGACCAAGAACGAAGCTCTGCAACAGTTGCTGCTTTCTACTGGGCATGCACTGTTAATTGATACTACGGAAAGTGACAAAGCATGGGCATCTACGGCGGATGAATTCGAGCTGCAGCATTTGTTGACGAAACGGTACATTCTTCCAAGCACAATAATCGATTGGATGACCGAGCGGACTAAACCTTCATCAGCTCTTTCCCACATCAGAGTTTGTTTTATTGTCAGGAATATCATACAATATTTTTTTATTTTGCTGTAGATTATTGAGTGGACGACAGTTAATTTCGTTTGATTATGCTATAACTGCTTCCAGATTTATCTCATCATTTAGGTTTAACACAGTAGGGAAGAATTTCAGGGAAATAAGACAGGACTTTTACTGATGGAGTTGCGTTCTAAATTTGCTGCGCTGTCGCCGACACAAAATCGCATTCCATTGGTGTCACCTTTGCTAACATCAATGGAATTGCGCACCTTGTTGTCAGCCCACATTATTTGTTTCACTGCAGAAAGTGTTTTTCATTTTTTGTATCCAGCACAAATTCGTTTACCGAATTCAGCAGAAACGTTACCTTCACCAGCTCATTACATAGCTAAGCAAGCTATAAGGTGAGTATAAGCATATTGTTGTGTTGTCGTTGTGTTGTGTCGAACAGGGCGAGAGATTTTGAAAAAGAATTTGGAAGATACTCTTGAGAAGTTGTTCAAGTTAGGTTAGGTGCAGTGCGTAGGGTGGAAAAAGACTATTTCCTTAATGACATTTGAAAATCCCGAATAGTATTTTATTTCAGATATTTTAACATTTGTGCAGAAGAGGCTGCTTATATAAATGAGAGTATGCGCAGTACAGAATGTTGGTATAGGATGAACGTTGCAGTTGAATCAACAAATCCCACGCTTGACAAAGTTCAGGTAGAAACAATATTTCAGATTTTGCATTTGTTACTTATTCTGACCGAAACCATAACTTTTTATTGCTTATCATGGAATACGAATCTTTATTTCCTTTTGGGTATTATTTGTCAGTTTCTTCTTGTTTATGAATCTTATTCTATATTACGAAGGTTCTGAAGGCTTCTTTGAGAAGTATCAAAAAAAATTTTTTGCAGGGTTGGTACATGGATGAACGACAGCGAGCAATAAAAGTTGCACTAACAATGATGTTTGAACAGCATCCTCCACTCATGAGGGCATTGTTAGATACGGGAGATTCGATGCTAGTTTACTGTTCAAGGTATTCATCACTCGAAGCTGAGCTCACTATTGGTATGAGAGAACGTGACTTGCGCGCGTGGCTGGCTCAAATTGATATTGATACTCGACAGGTTATTTTTAAAATTGCATCAATAGTGCATATTTATTTTACATATTGTTCAGGCTCTTTAAAATGAAAATATCATTATGAAATATGGGCGTGTTGAATTTTTGGAATGTGACTTTTTCTTAGTGCACTAACGTTTCAGCTGTTTGATTCAACGGTCCGTCCTTTGGCATTTCGGCCGCCGTATCTTGGTGGAAATCGATTGGGATTAATCTTAATGGAAATAAGGCGAGAATTTATGCTGCGAGGAGTTTTTCCACAGCAGCTTCCCGAACTACAGATTGGGATTGAAGCGGTTCGTTTTTACAATATGCGGTTCTGGCAATTCCAGTTAATTGTAATTCTTTCAGGTTCTTGGTTCTGAATCACCAGCCGAAAATTATGTATCAATTTATCCGTTTGATGTATTGGACCCTGATAATTTTTCAGCGCTCTGGTCAAGTAAGCTTGTTTTGTGTGCAACGTGCTCATACATTTTGTAATTGTTTTCTCCAAATCATAACTTCTTTATTTTTTATGATTAAACCAGCATTAACGGCTTCAATTACCATTCATTTAAACTACGAAATTTGATGATTTAATTTCAGTAATTTTGCTATTTGTTATGAGGCCTAATAAGGTCTCATAACAAATAGCAGAATTATTCTCTACCTATTATTAGAGAATGCCTATTCGATCGCGCAGTAGGCATGTTTAAGACAAAAAAGTTGTTACATATTTACAGATCCATTTTTATTGCTCGCAAAACAGAACAAGGACGGTGAGCTTTGGGCACAAGCAAATTCCATTAAATTGGCACCAAAGTTGATATCAATCAATGAAACGACACTTTCTGCTATAGTCGATGGTAAGGCACTCTGTCATAGTGAATGAAGTAGCTAAAATCGATAATATGAAGTAATGATGGAGTGAAGTGCTGCTTTTTATTGTATTGCTTTCAAGAAATTCCCACGACTTCTACATTCCTGAGCAATTTGCTTTTTTGTGGCATTTACTAATTTACTTTTATTTTGTAGAGCTGGACGTTATGGAAAAAGTTACAGAAGAGGATTTGGAATACTACTCTGTTGAAGATCTACGTGCTGTTTTCGTCCGCTTAGCACTTCGAATGCGAAATCGTTTAGTTGAAACTGAGGCGCAACAAAATGAAATGAATCTTTTAGCTAGAGAAATCACTGCAATGCAAAATATGAGAAGGTAAGTGATTTGTTTCGAGTGAAATTAATAATGAAAGCTTTCCTTCGAGTTGCTAGTGAGTTGTTGTCAGGACTACATTCAGGTGTCGCTAGAATTTTTTTTTTTGAATTTCAGGGCACTTGAAGAAAGAAAGGCTCAATTGGAAGGAGGTTCTACACAGGAGCGAAGAGAAAAACGAGAAGTCCCACCACCATTAGTTCGGACTGAGCTACCAGTACCTCTGATGCGTGGCTATTCCCCACCTCGGAAATGGGAGGAAAAACGCAAACCAATGCAACGGAGATACTCACCTCCAGAGGAAAAGATCCCACGACGTCGTAGTCCTGTTCGACCAAAGTCACCCACTTCTCATATATCTCGGAAATCATCGCCTTCAAAATCACCATCAAAACAGCAGAAAGTGACGAAACCTCCTGTTGATGAAAGTGAATTGTCTGACGGAGAAATCTTAAGCGATTAACTTAATTTTTGAATCATAGGAAAATGCTACAATATCTTCCGCTCACCCAATGGCATCCATCCATAGCTATCCATCCCTACTGTCCAAATTTGTCATTGCATTACTAGAATTTAGGTGAATACAAGGCCTACAGCAACACAAGATAACGCGATATTGCAGCTTGAATAATCGGGCTAACACTAATGTAGGAAATGTTGCAGCTTGAATAGCATACTAAAAAAATATCTAGTTATTTAGTTAGTGCTCCAGGACAACTCGTAATGATCGAATTGGAAGGGAATTTATTGGAAAGCCAAAATTTAGTCACATTGTTTCGTGATTTTGCGATCTCCCGTGAACATGCTATGTTGTATATATATTGTTGTTGTTAACAATTCTGGATTTTATGAAATAGAACTCAATTTTTAAACTAAGAACTCAAAACATCAGAGCATTTAAAAGCTGCTTGTTTTTCTAATCGCATTGAGATTAGCGTTGAAGTCAAAGTGCTAAAAGATTCAATAGCAGCATGGAGTAATGCAACTTTTTTTGTTGTTTGAAAATTTCATAACTTCCCAATTGCCATGCAGACTTTACTGATGGCAAAGTTTCTGTATTACGTCAAATATGTGGGGAAAGTATGCAAATTAGACACATTAAACTTCAGAAATCAAATGCCTTTATTTCTCCACCCGGTAAGATCAACATCAGAGTCATCATCGCTCACTTGTTCTACCACTACTGGTTCGGTATGTCTTCCATTTTTCTGAATTACTGAGCTGTACAGTTCGTCCCGCCGCAGTTCCAATCGATTTACTCTTTTCCAGTGGTCAATCTGCAAACCAGGGTTAACATACTTGAATGGCTAGACGTAGCTAAAATTTAAATTCCAAGGTGTACACGGAAGCAAAATTTTGAAACTAGTGGCAACGACAGTAACGTACCTGTTCATCAATGAGCTCGATATCATGCTCAATAGCCACCACATGTTCTTCGTTTTGCTCACGATGCTCTTCCTCCTGCTTTGCCTCATCCAACTCTCTCATGAAATCTATGTACTGTTGTTCAATATTTTCCTGTTTTTGTATCGTGTCAATAACCTGAAATATGTCCGCAACTTGGTGATGAAGTCAAACAAATGATGTCAAAGTGCTCAAAGCACTTTTTCGGAATAGCAAAGTGCTTAAATTAGGTGCTTTCAAAGTTAAGGCTAGAGTTTAGAACAAGTTCTGACTAACTATATTTTGAATTAGTACAAACAGCTTATTTGCAGTGTTCACTTACTCTGCTGTTCAGTTTTTCGTCTTCGAAGAAACCTTCAGGCACTCCTTCGATGACATTTTTTTTCTGACCACATGTCGTATTACTTTCTTTCGCTTTCGACGTAGAATCTTTCAGCCAAGGGGTACTTTCATTAAGATCTTTCGAAGTTGATTCCTTCATATCATCCACTGCAAAGAAATACAATTAAATATTCAAGTCTCGATTAAAATAAGCCACAGATAACACGTTACCTTTTAGCTTTTTCAAAGGTCCCATCGAAAGAGACGGAGTTGGCTCTTCAGCACTTCTTTTTGATGAAGTCGCATTGCCCGCTGCGGCTTTCTTGAAATTGGCAATATTTGCCCGATGCTTTCGGCCATTTGAATGAGCTATCCAGAGCTTACTCTTCACCTTAAAGTTCGGATTTGTGGAGGAAAAAACTATCAACAGCAGCTAATTAAGCAAGAACGGAGAGCTAACCTGTGTGTTACAAATCATACAAAGAAGGCAGCCATTGCCTAGAGTTCTTGTGATAGCTGATTGAGCATTCACGGACATCACGTTGTATTCATCCCTCACCTAGAATAGCATTACGCCAGTTCCACTTCCACAAAATTACTCGCCAACGTTTCATCACTTACCGGCCAACCGCTATTTACTACCGGGAAATGTTAGAATAGCAGGTCTTGCCCTGATGGAGGGTATGAGACTTTGTTGCATCTTCCTTGTCACTAGGTTGGGATAGTCGTCTGGACTTGTGTTGCTTACAGTCTCATAACTAAGTGAAGGATGAAGGATGAAGAGTAGCATCGTTGTAATTGTACTTTTCTCTTTTAGTTTCTATCCCTTCCTTCCTATGTGATACCAAGCGAATCTCTCTCTCCTACAATGTCAGCGGGGTCATCCAGAATATTGGCCAAGAAAGTTCCTCAGCGTGTTGTCGATGTAGCAGAAGAAGTACAGGATTGGGAAAATCATATTATTCTTAGGTTCCCAGATAATGTCGCTCCAAAAGTCAGTAAGTTTTACCACTCTCTTTTCTTTCTGGTAATGTCATTTTTTTTTTGAAAAAGGAAACGAAGGGAAAAGTAGTGAATTATAGGAAAAATGATCGATGAATCTGGCGACAATGATCTTGCGATTGCCTTCCAGCCAGATATGCGTAATGCAACTGTACAATTTCAACAACAGATCATGGCTGCGAAATTATTTGACTTGCCTTGCATTGTTGAGGTTAGTTATTCAGGTACTCAAGTAGCGTATTGTGATGTGCAAGATGAAGTATTGCTCAAGAGTTAGAACAATTTCGAAACTGCCTGCTACTAAACTACAACGGGACTTTTCCCATTGTTTAATAATGATCGAAAATATGTAGTGTACATGTTGTTTACATGTACATCCTGTTTCCCCAAATAATGACGTCATTAAGAACTATTTGAACTTCCATTTATAGTTTACATAATGCAGCGGAAGTAATCAAAACCAGGCGAACTTGCTCCGTGGCTTGTTGTAATGAAAATAACATTTCGAAATAATTCATTGTGATCATCAAACGGAAGCTTAACTGTTATTCCATAAATTCTGAGCGCGTCCGTTATTGTTGCTCTCTCATGTGTCTGACTGTCTTCAAATTTCAGGTGATGAAAACCATTGATAAAAAAAATGTTTATAAGGTTGCGGATGCATCTCAGATTATGATCTGTTCGCATGACTTACAACCTATCACGGAAACATCGCTTCAAAACGATACACCAAAATCGAAACGTGATAAAATGTGGCAATGGCCTCATGGACGTGGGCTTTTCCCTGATCTTTTTTTTCACATTTTGAGCAAAAAAAAATTTTTATTATGTTTAGCCAGACGCAAATTTTCTGTTAATGTTCGTTCTACTTTTTTCAGTCACTCCCCCCATGAAAAGTGTTAGGAAACGGCGTTTTCGGAAAACGAAAAAGAAGAAATATATGGACGCGCCTGAGGTTGAGCGCGAACTCAAGCGTCTCCTGAGGGCAGATATTGAAGCTAGTTCTAGCAGATGGGAAGTAGGTGTAGCTTCATTTTTACCCATTATTATGAAGAGAGATTTTCGAGTTTGTAGATTTTATTTATTTTTAAATTTAGATTGTTACTCCTGAGGAAGATACTAAAAAAGTGGACACTCCTTCGATTTCTGTAGAAGCTCTTGTTCTTGGTGAAATTAGTAATTCAGACGACGAAGCATCTCCAAAGGAGGATACACCTGTTGCTGGTGTGGAATGTGTTTCTAGAGATAGTTGCTAGCTTTCATAAATGGAGGGATATCGATGTCGACATAGTTGTACATTAAGTACTATTTGTTCATTGCATATCTGAACGAATAGTAATGCTCATTGTTTTTCGATGGGTTCGTGCTTTTTTTTTGCGTCTCCTAAAAGTAGTAAAATCAGTCAACGTTTTAAATGACACTTTGCAAACGATGTATTTGTTCAAAAGCTGTCAACATTATTTACAGAATAAACAACGGTTTGAACTTCATTTTGATTTCATCTGAATTTAAAATTTGTATAGCTGTTATATATTCCAGCTGAAATGCTTTTATGAAATAAAGCTCTGAAATTGGTTTATGGGAATAGTTATGCAGGGAATGGCGTTATTCGTTCGCTTATTGCATAATTTGTTTTCAAATGTAATTTAGCATAGAATAACAATAGTGATAAATTTTATTTCTGTATTTGGGTGACAATTTTCGTTATTTATGTGGTTGGCAGAATCTGAAAATGTCCTGAGAATTAATTTCTCTTTTGGTGTCCGCTCCTCTTTCAGTGTGAGAATTTGTTATAGTTTTCGAGAAATATCTGCTGAGTTTATTCGCATGATACTATTTGTCCTTTATTTGTCTTTTGAATTAAAAAATCAAAATTCAAGAAATCTTGGTTTACGTTTAATATTCTTCTTTCCATTTAACCTACATCTTCTGCTGATCCTATCGTGCTAAATCTTAAATTATCAATATAGAAAGTAAATGATTAGTTTGTGGGTCATATGTTGTGGGCCAGTAGTATATGTACTAATCTCTTAATCTCTCGGGCGTAGGCATAAACATGCTTTTCGGACAGCAATAAGTACAAAAGCTTTTTTTGTCTTTCACAACTCTAAACTTCACGGACTATTCATAACTCTTTACTCGTCCAGTGTAGACGCTTCACAAATAATTTCATCCATGTGAGACTTACTGTTTACCGATTTTTTAAAAAAATAGATGAGATTCACATCCTTACTTTTTATTCCCTTAAAGATAATTTCATCAATTAGCTGTTGTTTATAATGTTTTAAGTGGAGAAAGAGCATTTCATTGAAATAGCGCTTATTTGATATACTATCCGGTATACTGGAAAAAATGTCCTGTTAATTAAGGGGGTTAATTATATTATTTTTTAGATAATAAAGTAAAAAAGGAAAATTGGATGAACGAACAGATAAAGATTGTTGTGAGGAAGGTAAACGAATAGAAAAAGGTAAAAGTAAACAATCATAAACAAATAGGCAATTGCAAGTGACTGAGATTAGATTTTCTAAAAGTTAATTAGTGGCGCTTCTCTTTTATTTACTCATATGAACAACAGTTTATGCTCTTTGCTAAAAATGCTTAAAAAGGTGCTACTTTCACTGATTGTTTTTTTTTTGCTGGGAGCCTCTGGGTTAGATAGCTTTAGTTGGATCGTATTGAGTGAATGGACGGATGATAGTGAGCTGTTGTGCTAATGATAGCTAACGCACTTGTCATTTATTACAAAGCTGGATGTGTGTTTGAATTGTTTTTCTCGGAGGATGGGAAAAGGAGCAGCTGTAATTTGAAATGATATAAGGAATTTTATGACAGTAGAAAGAGGCTGGAAAAGTAAATGGTCTCTTTGATTAGAATAAATTTAGGAATTTCGTTTCATGGAAATACGACATGATTTAACTGTGAAATTTTGTCGAATTTCCAATCACTAATCGGAGCTATTCGTATGTAATAATCAATTTAGTGTTTAGGAATTGATGATTAGCTGTTTTCAGTATTTTCTTGCTTTTCTCTAATAAATTCCATTTTGCATTTCTCATGCTTAATGAGAATGTTTAATATTGTTTTTACTGCTATTATTCCACCATCTTCCTCGTACTTACAATCTTTTGTGTGATAAATCCGAAGACATTTCTCTCTTATCAGTTTTTAATTTATGATTTTCAAGCTCTCATGCATCAAACGTGTGATAGAAATGCAGACGGTTAAATAACACAGAGCGCTGCAGGATAGATTTATCATTCAAACAGTATAAATTATCCTCAAAAAGCTTGCTAATTGTTAGCAAGATGAAAATATGGTTTCCTAAATTACGAACAGCTCATTTGAATGTCAACGTACTATCATGTTATCGCTGAGATATGATAAAGTTTCTTATCTTTTAAAGCGATCAGATCTGGTGCTTAATCTTTTCTATACATTTTGCAGGTTCGTGGAAATTGCGCAGCGGAAAAGTCGTTGTTGTTAATGTTTATGTAGGCTGTTGAATATAAGCACTTTTTAAGTTATTCAAAATCAGTTGCGCTGTGTGCTAAAACTATTGAGAAGTTAAACAAACTTCATCTTTCTCTTCCTTCTAGCTGCTCGTAGAATTTAATCACTTTCTCTTTAGGTAAGAAATTTATCTGATAATGCATGGATATAGGATATCATCTATCTGGAGAAGTGAAATGATTCTTAATTATTAATTTTAAACAAAGCCAATAATGTTGCATTATTTATGATTGCCGAACAATTATTCCAACTTAATTCTATTATTGCAGCTGATTACCTTACTCTGTCTTGTGCTGTTATCCAATTAGTGCATTTCTAGTTACAACCTATCTGATTAATCTCTACCATCATTTGCTATAGAATTAACCGTTCTAAACTTTCCTCGCTTATCCCACTAACAACCAACAGCACGAGATGATAAATTTATAAACTGTGTCTCTACAGGTACATGTGGTGATCATCGTAACGAATTAATTGCTAATAATCGCGGTGTGCCCGTAACGGTAACAGCAGAACTGTTTGTTGGAATATTATCTCTATATGTCGCATCAGTTGTATGGATGGCCTGATTTTGGAAGTAAATCATTTTCTCCCATTTTTTGATTTTACTATTGAGGAATAACTTTTCTTAAAACTAATTTCAATTCTTGTAGTACTAAAAATCAATCAGTGATGAAATGATCATAAGGTATTAAGTAAATTACTGGCATTTCTCTTCGATTACACTAACGAATTAGCAAATATTTAGCAATGAGAATATCGTTTAAGTTAAATTGTAATATTTCCTTTGAAATTAGTTAGTGGGATGGTTTTTCACATTTCATTTCTCCATTATCAGATAATTTACTGCTTGTGTGAAACAATATTAAACAAAAACAAAGAGGTTGTCAATTTTGTTGTTTATTGTATGCTTACAAGTGATAGCAAGCAGCTGCGAATGAGCTGTTTGCTTAGTTATGTATTTTGAGTTATTTCCCATGTATGGTTTTGAAAAAATTAGTCTTCAGTCTTCCAACCCTGTGACTTCCTTTTTTCTTTTCTCTTTTTCTCATTATATTACGACAAAATAAAATTGTCAGTTTTTCTGTTTTTATCTTTCTGTTGTTGATCCTTCTTTAAATCATTTAGTTAAATTTTCACACATTTTTTTTCTCGCGAATTTACGCAGTGAAGCTCTCTCTATTTGTTTAGGGGAAGTGGCATCAGTGTGTTTAGAAAAATATGGAGCTAAAAGTAAGATGAGGTCAATTTTTTTGTATATGTTGGATTTGAAAGGAGGAAGTAAGAGATAGTGAGTTCGAAGGAGGCGAAAATTTTCCTATTCCTTTTTCTTTGACTACCATAATGCTTCCTGATATGTTTAACTTTCAGATCTCTTACTTATATTTATGAAGCATTCTGCCATTAGAATTGACACATATTGAAATATTGATGAGTGTGACTTGCTTTCAGTGGACGGTAATTGAGGTAATTAAGAAGCAAGGATGAGGAAGAGAAGAAGGAATAGAAAGAGAATAACTATCAACAAATTTTTTCAAAATTCACCTCGTTCAATTGTACCATTGTGTATCGTGTTGTAATGGTGGTAATTTGGAACTGTTGCCCAATATTTGCTCTTTGACAGCGTATGAGGATTGTTTCTTACTTACCCTTATTTAGGCCATCCCTTTAGCTGACTGAGTGACTATAAAACATTTCCTTTTTTAATGCACTTCCGCAAATAGGTTGGAAGAGACGTTCCGAAATAATTTTTCATCCTTCTGCAGAATGAATAAGAGTTTTTATAGTGCATATGTAGGTGTCGTTGGCAAACTACTTCCATTCAATTAATATCTGATTTTGACGGCGCTCTTTACTGTGAGACAATGTATTGGTATGCATATGACTGAATATTGAAGTTATGTTTTGTTTTCATTCTTCTGAGCTAAGACTTAAGGAAGCTTCTCGATTTCAGCTAGTGATGAATGTGTATACTTCTTGTTGGTCTAAAGTTGAAGTCAGCAAATAACAAAGACGGATGAAAAAATTTAGGTTTAATCGTTAGTATGCATAACATGCTAAGTATTCCTTTTTCAGGTTTTTCATGGAAACGTAGTTTACGACATAAGCTATCAGTGATGTTGATGAGAGGACGGATTCGGACTATACTCCCGATTACTATACTTATGAGTTGCATTCTATACATGTTTATTTCCGCTTCTAGACTATTTTCCGCTTTCGATGTATTCAGAAATAATATTGTCATCTTACCTGGACAAAAATTGGGTAATTTGTCGAAATACTCACCACTCATTTTTATTGGTTAGTCTTCTTAATGACTTCTTATTGACTTTATTAGCTATGGAATTTAGCAAGCGAAATCTGCAGTGGTGCTCTTATTTTAATCTTATGAGAATTTTGTAAAGTCTGCAGATAACTTACTGCTTTAAAAGCAAAGGGAAGTAGAACTTATGTGTAAGGCTCTTGTTATCAGTTCAGTAGAACAGCACTGTTAGTTGTCATTCGTAAACTTTATTTTAATTGCCAGTTTTTATTTAAACAAGAAATCGGTTCGTTGTTCAGTTGCACAACATTTTAGGAGGGGTTCCACGATCAGGAACTACATTGATTCGTGCGATGTTGGATGCACATCCTTCTGTTCGATGGTTGGTATTGATGTATTCCTTTGATCATTATGATGCTTAGCATCGTGACTGTTTCTTAATTTCTTACTAATGAGATTGTCTTAAATTGCAGTGGTGAAGAAACACGTGTCATACCGCGCATTCTGGGACTTAGAACACAATGGAAAAAGAGCCAGAAAGAGTGGACTCGTTTGAAAGAAGCAGGTGTCACCGATGAAGTAATCAATGATGCCATATCATCATTCATATTACAAGTAGGTCGCTGACGCCGACTATTTTAATTTCCATAATATTTCTGTTGCAAATGATATAAATTTACAATTTCTCAGATAATAGCAGGTCATGGTGAACCTGCAGAAAGACTGTGTAATAAGGATCCTTTCACAATGAAATCAGCGGAATATCTTGCTCATCTGTTCCCAAACAGCAAATTTTTATTGATGATTAGAGATGGCCGGGCAACAGTTCATTCTATTATATCGCGTCAGGTAACCATAACAGGCTTTGACCTGAACGATCCGAGGCAGTGTCTGGATAAATGGAACAGTGCTATCAAGATAATGTACGAGGTATTGCTGTCACATAATTTTTTATCAAGGTCGGAGAAATAATCTAGGAATAGAAATACAGTCATTTTGAGCTGAATTATAATCCTTCTGCAAGACTCACGGAATGTACTAAACATGTGCACATTATGAAAAACAACCTGCTTTATTCACAGATTTTTATTCTCAGTTTATTGCTTGAACTTCTTACCAAAGTTCTATTTTCTAAGCCAATTCAGAAAATTTTATCCAAAATTAAGTCTAAGGAGTAGTGTAGTTTATCAGTTAGATTCTGATATGTAGTTTCGATTGTAGATTATCGATTACTTCATATTTCAACTTTTCAGTTCACTTTTCAGCAATGTAAAGCAATAGGTCGAAGGCGATGTTTGCCTGTTTATTATGAACAGCTGGTACTACATCCTGAGGAACAGTTGCGGCATATTCTTAATTTTCTCAATATTTCATGGAATGACTTGGTGCTTCATCACGACAAATTAATCGGCAAAGATATTTCGCTGTCAAAGCATGTTTACGCTATTCTATATTCATGTTTTTTCTTCGCCTTTATTTACTTTTTCATGAAAAAAACAGCGATCAGTTAAAGTGATCAGTTGATTGACTCCTTTAATTTTTCTCTAATTAGATATCGATATTTAGGATCGTCTGAGCATTTATCGTTAGTGATACTTTGTAAATAATTGTAAAAACACTGAATTGATGGAGCTAGACTGAATTTTTTTTTAATGTTTTATTTAGTACTATATGAACGCAGTATGTTAAAAAATAAGGCATTGGTTCTAGAGTTGAACGCTCCACCGACCAAGTAATCAAACCAGTAAACTTGGATGCCCTAACTAAATGGGTCGGTACGTTTAGTGAGGATATCGTACGAGAAATGTCATCTATAGCACCAATGTTAGCTGTGCTTGGGTTTGTCATATTGCAAAAATTTTTTCTTTTTTTTTGAAAAGTAATTGGACTCTTAAATATTCTCAATAACTTATGTGAATAAGCGTGTGAATGAGATGCCTTTCGTTCTGTTTTCAGTTTCTTCCATGTGACATATCGTAGTATTTATATGTACCTCTGAATTGCTAAAAAATTTTTATTAAACAGCAAGTAGTGATTAGACAGCGAAACAAAGAGGGAGAAGTTTCTGCAAAAAAAACATCATTTAGTCAGAAATAATGTGTCTTTTCAGGTACGATCCAAATGCCAATCCGCCCAAATATGGTGAGCCCGATCCGCTTGTACTAAGGAATACTGATGAGTTACACATGAACAGAAGAGAATGGGAACGCAGGGTAAAAGAAGTAGTTGATTCAGCAGTTGGTGCTGCACCGCTTCCTCTGCTTGCTCGGTGAATATTTCAGCATACTTATGAAAAGGCACGAGGTATCTTACCTACAATCATAAATTACCTTATTTATATGCACATTATTTCATAAGCATGAAATAACGAACATCTACACTCTTCAAATTCTTCTTGCTCACTTTTACTGTCGGCCATGAAACTGTGTTCGCTTTCATAATTATAATATTTCAATGATTTTCCACATCTTCACTTTTTTAATGGTGCTTTTCTCCCAGTTGGTAGTTAAGCATTCTTTCATCTCTTTCAATATAAGTATATTTCATTTGGCTGAAGTTTTATTTGTTATCTCTTTTAGAATCAACTCTAAATAATTCATGTACAGTTAGGTTATAACCAGACGTCACTTACATAACGAACTTTCGAATTTAAAGTTGTGTTCAAACAAATAATTGGAGATAAGAATGTTGCCGAGAAAACTGGGGAGGTTTTACGAGTTATTCACTTTATGGATCATATTATTTTTATTGGTAGCAATTAAATGCTTGCTAGCTGATATCCCATATAAAGCATCCAATTTTTGTTCTCAATTCTTTCTTCTTTAATACACAAATCATATTAAATTCATGAGTTGGTTAATTGAGATAACTTAACTCCAAAAGATCAGTTATGATCTAATAAAGGATAGTATTCCCCTTTGCTGTGATATCGCATAACATTGTAAAGTGCAGGCAGACTTTCGTTAGTTCTATCAATTGAACGCTGCTCAAGCATTTGTTGCTCCTACTTATTTGCGCTCTCTAGGTCCTCTGATGGTCCACCTCTCTCTAGTTTTGTCTAAACTGCTGTATCATTGAGCTCAGATGTACCCAATCAAGTGCCGAAGTACTTTTGAAGTTCTCTCACTTTCCAATTTTCTATTAAATTTAATTTAAACTTTTTTAATCGGTTAGAGAGTTGTAAAAAATTTCATTAACTCATATCTATACATAAAGCTTGGCAATTTATTTTAAGCTACCGTTCTTTATACGAGTAGTAAAATACTATTTTTCACTTGTTCCTATTAATCCCATATAATCGCTTGAAGAATGCATCCTGCACATCCGTCATTTCCTCCAGAATACATAAACCCCAATAATTGTTAGGCCTGAATTCCTAAAACGTCATTGCAAAGCTATTTTTTTCTACGATTCAATACTAATAAGTGGTCATGGACGCAGTCTCATCCAATTTCATTAATTGTATTGTATAATGAAAATTACAGTAAAACTTGGAAATTGTCCTCCGCATTAATTAAATCCATCTACCTGCATCCTTTAATGTGGGTGCTGTCATAGCTCGCTGGGTAAGACGCATAAATTATTTTAAAATCCCGCTAGTCGTACGGTGTGACAAATGAAGTCGAGCGCTCTTGATTATGTCATAAGTGATGAGCTGACAGTTGACACTGTTATTTCACTTCGAAAAGTGAAGCATGACCTTTTTAGTGTATAGTTATATTCTTACTCTTTGGAAAATCTTTAAGGTATAGTAATATAATCTACAGGAAAAAACAATTGTTTCTAAAACCATTAACTTATGTATACAAGACAATGTAACCTACAGAAAATAAAACAATCGCTTTAAAACCATTAACTTATGGATACAAGACAATATAATCGAAAAGTTGATTATTGGCGCATAGTTTACTTCAAAAACAAAACTATATACCATTTACATGTCAAAAATATTAAATAACAAGTACATCGTTTTCAATTTCGAAGTGTGTTTCAACGTGCTCATGTTACTCCTTCGCATCAGAGACACCAACCGTGGTAATGGCAAAAGTGGCTTCATTTTCGGGTAAGTCTGGCGAGTCGTAAATTTTTGCAATTCTTGTTTCTCCTCGTCCCTAAGTTGTAAAAGAAATTTGTTTATAAAAGGATATCGTTACAAGTTATTGCTAGAGAAAAAAGTTTAAATGTGGAGACATTTGGAAGGTAATTCGCATCATATTGTTTTCAGAAAAGCATAAGCAAAAGAAGTTTCAACTAATGCAATAAAGGAGTCTAAATAACATGTTAAGATGAAGGAAAGTAAATTACGCCCATAGAAGATATCTTGATGAAGTAAGTCTGAAGTAGAAACGGTTACTCCGGAAATCAGAGAGGCTATCGAAATTGGTACCTTCTTAAGCATAATGCGAGTGGTAGACGCATGTGCCAGAATGTGTCCACCCACTGGTTTTTTTGGGTCTGCCTGAAATGTCATTCCAGCACCAGGGTCTGCAGTCATCTGATTTGTAACAAAAACTGCAACATTGTACTCTTCTGCAATTTTCTGAAAAATTTGAACTCTTGGGATATGCATCTAATTACAAAAGGTTAAGTTGTGAAGCAAATTAGAATAGGGCAACTTCCTTAACCTGTAATCGTGACAACATTTGCGCAAGCTTTTGCTGTCGTTCTGCAAGCTCACCTCTACCGCTATAATCGACTCGGAATAGTGCCATGATTGAATCAACAATTAATAGTTTGAAAGCACTCAGTTCCTGAATATGTAGAGTACTAAAAGTGTTTCCGTTTGAACTTTTCCCTTTTTCTCTTGGCTTTGTATGGCAGAAGTAAGTAAAGCACACAACCGCTAAGCCAAAAGTTATTACGTAAAGAGTGCAAAGAGTTAGAAGTCACACCTCGTGAAATTTTGCAGCAACAAAATCTAGCAATTCCATCTGGTGATCAGAAGTGTACGCCCGTGCATATAAAATATTGTCCAACATTACTTCCTCATCCATTTTAAAACGTTCGTTAATTTGTCGTAAACGATCGGGACTTAAAAATTAAAAATTCCGTCGGTTGTATTGCAGAACAAAAGTTTTTAAGGCCAAACGTTTTGTGTTAGAAATGCATTGTAACTGACCGGAATGTGTTTTCCGTGTCGATGTAGATAACTTTTCCACCTTTGAAATTACTTGTCTCATGTGGTATCTGGCTCATCACTAGAAATATTCTTCTTTTAGAAATTAAAAAATGGTAACTTGTTTTCTACAAAAGATCTCGAATACGGCTCGCATTAATGAGAAAGTGCGGCTATAACAGTACTTAAATTTGTCAAAAGAATGCAATGTGTCAGCATCAATCGCTGTAGATGTTGGCACTTTTAATTTTGGGCTATCTTCAAGCTATTTCACTTTCATATTTCGACGAAACAAAACACCAATCTCGGAGAAAATTGCTTTGTGCAGTTTGATATTGGATAGATCTGAAAGCAATTTGCAAAAGCAAAACACTACTGTTATCAATAAACGGAATACCACATAAAGTATGCGAGAGCTGCGTTTTGCCAGTGCGAAATTCGCCAAAAACTTCGGTTATGGCTTGACTTTCAATGCCGCCGCCCAGAAGTTTGTCTAGCTCTCGGCTTCCTGTACTGATGCGATAACAAAGTTTCCGCCGTTCTCTTACCTCCAAAGCCGTTATAAAGCCATTGTTCTAAAACCCACGAATAGTAGTGTTTTCCATCGCTCATAAAGCAAGTATGCATGCATTGCAGATTGCTTACTGATAATTTATAAGCGATTTCCTTGATTTTGTCGACTTTGGCTTCAGAAAGACCTTTGACATCACACAGCCGCTTCCTCGTAGTCATCATAACGCCTTTGATCGTGCAAATCCCAACCCCTAGCAGCTTCTTGATGTCGGCAACGTTCTACAAAAAAAGCAAATAGCTAAATTGTATTAAATCAAAAACTCAGTCAAAATTTAGATTAAATTTAGCAGTTAAATTTCTCAAGTTATTCACTTTAAGCTACAAAAAAAGTGAATTCATTTGTAGTGTTGCTTCCCGTTAAAAAAAAATGCAGTTACCTTTCATTTGACACTTCAGAACAACTGCTACGGTGAAGGACACCCAGCAGAAGAAGGTTAGCATGCAGAAAAAATAAAAAGTAATTGTGCACAAGCATAACTAGGGGATTCAAAATTTTCGTGCGAAAACATACAATTCCATGACTTTGCAGCAATTCGACATCTTGATAGAAGTTCATCTGAAACACAATGAAATTTTATTAAACATATTGTGCACTAAATCCAGAAAAGCATATCTATTGCTTTGATGTATAATTGGAGTGAGAGAGAAACCTCATAGTCATCCAGTTCAGTCTGATCATCCTGACGTGGAACAACCTGCTCCATCATTTGCATTTTGCCTAACTTGAATCTTTGAATTAAATTAACAGCTGAAACAAGCAAGACACGTTGGTAAGAGAACATTTAACAACATAATTGATGCCATATGACAATTTCGCCAAGCTTTCTCTCATAGCACACTACGACTAGGTGACCTGTGTGTCACGTAGTGTTTGAACGCTCACCTCATTCCCCCGCACGTATTCCACTTCACACCTGAACTGTTATCATATGAGATGGGAGAAGATTGCACAAGCTGATATGTCACAAGAACAAGCAAAACAGTCAGCACGTTAACGCCTCAATCCTACGCTCTTGCACATCCCGCCAGATTGCACATTTCAAATCTTCTCGGACATTCTAACAGCGAATTTCAAATTTGCACGTAGGCGCTATCGTACGTCCGAAAATTTACTGAGAGAATTCAATTTAGTCCCATATAATGACGCGAATCGTCTGATTATTAATTCTGTGCAAAACTTGCTGCACAATGAAAATGTAGAAATTTGAAATGACATCATCGGAACTCTATCGCTCATCCTTCCTTCCACACTTTGATTTCACTTTCCCAGCATTGTCTTATCAAACTTATTCCTTTTCGTGCAAAACTAGTAATTGCAGGCTAGCAATGACCCTCCTTCCGTTGATGCAGTGGGAAAAGCCGCTTGGCCCTGTAGCGTTGCTTAATTTTGAAATCGCGCAGTATAAACTCAACTTGAAATCCTAAAGAATGTCTTCTATTTTAGATTTGTTTCCTTTTTTCTGCGCTAAATTTTTCGCCTACAGCGATGTATTACGAAGGGAAAAGCAGAAAGCAGAAATCTCAGCACTGAAACAATTTGCATTTCTGATGAGCAATTCTTCTTCTCTGTGAAAATACATCTGCAAGTAGTCGTGCAAAGCTTTTGAAAAAAAAAAAAAGTGGCGCGCATCAAATTTCGATTCCCTCACCTCTTTTACCTAATAATTCCATTTCATTCACATTCTCTAGCGCAATTCAGCTTCGTTATCTTCACATCTCGAGCACTCATCTTTCGGTCCACCATTATCATCCTCTCATATCCACTCATCCACCTAACTGACCATCCTAGAACAACCAAAAATTCGAGACACCTTTTTTCTGCCATCGAAATTCCAAGTATTCCTTCTCCAAGAAGTTACTGATTGCGCATTTTAGTGCTTGTAAAACAATGTTCTGAAATGCAACAGCACTTGTGGTGACTTGAGAACAGAGGTAAGTGTGCAGTGTGTTTCTTAAAAGTAATAAATTTTAGGAAAACCTCTGGATTGTTTAGGTGCATTACGGCAGTTAAAGTAAGTGAGTAGAGTAGACCACTGAAGGTAAGTATAAGTAGTAGCACATTTAGTGGAGAAGTTTGCAATGATATCCTGTCAGAGGTAATCCTGGTTGAAATAAAAGTTCTCAAGTTCAGTGCAACTTCTTGCTTGATGTTGATTGGAGAGGAAGTAAGCGACGCTTCCCTCAGTCTTAAGTTTTACCTTATATTCATGACGTGCACTGTTTTGCCGTGCCCCATTCACGGTGCGAGAATCTTCAATAAAATGAACTTGCAGGTATTCTCGTCGCGTCTTCATCATTAATTTCTCTTAAAACCAACTCCCACGAGTTCTCTGGTTGGTCACTATAATCTACGACTGACCGGGAAATGGTAATAAGCCCGTTTTCATTGCGGACTTAACTGATCTAAGCAGACGATGTGTGTCCAATGATTTGTAACACAGCACTTCGGATCATCTCAGGTTACACTTCTCCTGCGGAATGACCTCCTCCCCTCCTGTGAAGCACCGTCGATGACCGCTCTACTCAATTTTCATTGTTAATACAAATCCCCTCCTCCCCTCTCTCTCTCTCTCTCTTTCTCTCTGTCTATTTTCCTAGCTTGGGCTGTTCATGGTATATAATGAAGAGAGAGACAAAGAAAGGGAGAGAGAGAGAGAGGCTTGCTGGCATCGCGTTGCGTTTATCGACATTTTAGTTGTAAACATGTTTGTTGATAGTGACAGAAATCTCCTGGTATGACGTTACTTCAAGCTGAAATTTGGTGTCGAATTTCATTTGCAACAGGATGGGTACTGTTTCCGAGAGTTGACACGGATGCGGGAGGAAGGGTCGGTAATTCCGGTGGTTCATTTATTGTTCCCTGCCCTGTAAGGTATCAGCAACTCACTCCATCACATAGTATAGGGGGAGGAGAGTCTCTCTACACCTGATTTTTATGCAGTTCTTTGATTCCAGGATAATGTGACCTTTGATATGTGTGTCTCAAGACGAATTGGTGAAGGTGAAGCAGATCATCATGAGCTAATCGGAAGTTAAGGTAAGGGAATGCCTTCCGAAAACACATTACAATGGTTGATTGAAATTTCTGCAACAGAGAATGTACTTTCTTTGCACTCTCTTTGCAGATGCACAAATACTGATGGATATCGGGAAAAGGTCAACAAAAGTTTCTTTTAAAGTATTGCTTCACCTAAGTAATGTCTACTTCAGTGACACTTTCCACGCGTTCTTTGATTTGATTGAAGGCAATGATCGTAGTTAATTCATGATGCTTTAATTGTCGATTAGTGATAATTCTATAGCTAGGTAGGTGCGCAGAGCAAAGGGTTTTAACCACTCGAATATTGATTTTGCAAAAATTATGACTTATATTTCAATGCTGTAAATAACACTACGTGGTCAGCATGAATCCTATATCACTTAATTAGGAATTTATGATAGAACAGCTGCCGTCACATCTCACTGAAGCTATAAAATAAGTTGTTGAAAAACTCTAAAATGGCAAAACTTGTTGAGTGATGAAATACCGATGTTTATTTCAGAGTGGTATCCATCCGATAGAACAACGTGTGAAGGTGACGGACGACAAATCACGCAAAAATTTATGCGTCACAATAGTTTGAACATTGCTATTTGCCTGTGGGCACTGTATTAGTGGACATTTTAAATTCTATTAGAATATCTATTAAATTCTATTATTAGAATATATATATTAGAATATCTATGAGATTTGAGGCTCATCAGTTTGTCTCCCTTAAATTTTTTTTGAAGTTATTTCTTGTCAGTCGACAACGCTATGTTAAATAGTAAGGGATAGAATTTTTGTAGTAATAAAAACGAATAGGTCTTTTCGAACTTTGATTGTGTGTAGAGTTTTTTTTTGTTTAGAATTTTATTTAAATATTGCTCTAATTGTATTGTCTTGGTGCTCTTGTACCTTGTATACCTCCATAGGTCGATCTTTTGAATATATTTAAATACCTCTCTCCCTCTGTATTCGCATGCTTAGCCGATTCAGCCAACATCTACCTCAATTTCTGGATTGCTTTGCCATCCAGAATGTACAGAAATATGCCTCTTCTACTTTATATTCTGATAAATATTTTCATTATTTAAAGTTTTTCAAGTTTTCGTTTTCCTGTTGGAAATTTATATATTCCCATTTACTAGTGAATTCTCAGCGGTGATGCAATGATAAGAGATTGATTAGGTATGATAAAAATTGATTGCGCTACTGTGTGCATGAGAGTGGTAGCTAAAAGGTCATTCACATTCGATCATCCTCTTCTAGGCAGTGATAATTTTTACAGATAGAGCTGACTGTTTGATGAGTGAATTCGGCAGATACAAATCATTACTTTGAACTCGTTCAAGTATTTTCTTTGTCATTCAGCTATTGCAAAATTCCTTTAGATTGCGTAGCAATGAGTGATTAAGGGAAGAATTGATCATATTTCATACAGGCAGGTTTCTTTTCAACGTTTGCAATCTCAGCAATAAAGGAAGGAAATGTCTAAAAGGACTGATTTTAGAAGTACATGCTTACTTCTACGCTCGGATTTGGGACATTAGAAAGGCTGGGGATGAATGGATGAGGTAGGTATGGGAAATAGAAGGTGTATGCGGAGAGTGTATCAGTGATAAATAATTAATTCCATGTTAGTTTTATTGTGTTGTTGAACAATTGTCGTTGTTGTGTGGGATAATCGCTTCTGCTCAAAGAGTGCCTGCAGCTTTCATTGCCATACGTACAGCCTTGCTAGCCGGTCGAAATATCTGAAATGTTTGAGAGATCCGATGATTCCCTCGAAAGAAGGTTGAATTTCCCAAGCCTTTCCAAAAGGTCAATTTGATCTGTGTACCTGGAAGGAGCAGTTCATATCTTCAGAAATGGACATCGTTCCACCAGCATTGTCAAACTGTCCACAGTAATGTGGTGCCGAGAAGATGGTAACGAGTCTTCGATTGGCGAAGAATTCATAGCCATCCTGTACTACTTGATGTGCTCGTGCAATTAGATCTAAGTCTAACTTCTGGCACATGTCTACAACAACATCCTGTCCGAATGTGTATGATGCACCACGAGTATTCGCTTGCCAACCTTTTACCCATTGGTCTGGATCTGACCTGTAAGTATCGGGAATTGAAGTCGAATCAATCACATCGTTCACCGTCTCTGAATAATATAACAAAGAGTTTGTGATGGTAATCACCAAAGTAGGTCGATTTCCATGGATGGATTAGGTGGATCAATCGGTCGTGGTAGGTTGCGCAACTGATCCAAGTTATTCAAATGCGGTGATAGACCACCGTGCATGCATAGAATTCGTCCACCAATGTAGCCACAAAGTGGCATCCAGTTGAATGTATCCTGTAAACGATTAATCTGCGCTTTCACACAACTTTTACTTGAAGGTGAAATTGTTGAGGATAGTGAGATCAATAGTGTAACCTGAAAGGCATTCCATAAACGGGTGGAGTGATATCTGCGGTTGCACTCTTCGAAAAAGCCGTAAACACGATTAATTGCAGGCGTCTCGTGGTTTCCTGTAATCATTCAATTTGCTTGTTCTGATTGAAACGATCATTGATCACACATCTCAACTGTCATTCACATCACATCAAACTGTTTGCAACAAAAAAATGAAGTTGAAATGTTCTTTACTCAAATGAGAAGAGCCTGTTTTTTTTTTGTGCACTTTTTAAGATGGCAATACCTCTAAGCATGAAGAAGTTTTCGGGATATTTGATTTTGTAGCAAAATTGAAGACATATCGTTTCAATGTTCTGTTTTCCACGATCGACGAAATCGCCCAAGAAGAGATAGTTAGCCTCTGGTGGAAAGCCGTGTCTGTCATAAATACGGAGCAAATCCGAGTACTGCAAATGGTGCAGCTGCGAAATATTTGCATTTTAAAGTTAGCAATGTCAGAATGGATCTTTCGAGGAAGAATTTATTCTAAAGTTAACGATGTTTATTTGTAAAGTTTCTGTGATTTGATGGATGAGATTGAGCTATGACGACGACGACGATGACGACGACGATGATGGACTCAGTACTTGGCCATGGATGTCACCACAAACAACGAGTGGTGGATCCACTTCGATGAGGCTACTTTGGCTGATGAATACTTCTTTCGCTTTTTGGCACACCCGATGAAGCTCTTCCTCAGCAACCTATAACTTCTTTTACACTGCTCAATTAAGCTAACTTCAGTGGCCGTTGCATGATTAAAGATTTCGAAAGAGACGCAAAAAGTACTCCTTTGATTGAGTGTATGACTCATCAGTATCTCTAAGCGCTTCGTCCTTCTTTTTTTGGCTTCCTATTAGATACAAGCCACCTCATCTCAACTTACCTGAGTTGTCAATCGTCCGCCAGCCATACCCACGTTTAACAAGCGACTAATCATATTGTCAACATCAAATGCTGCCATTTTTGATAATAAATAATTTTCTTTGCTAAAATTCGTTTCTGCGACTTTTTTTTTGACAGGAATTAAATTAAGTTGACGTCTTTTTTAAAATATAAGTCATTTGCAATCCTTCACCTTCGGATACTAAGACGATGAAAGTTTGCAAATGAGTAGGTAGAAAATTGATCAATTATCAGCTACAATCAATTCTTAAAAATACTTTTTGATTATTAGTTTAATTCTAAAGTATTTTAATTCCAGTTGAGGGGTTTAGTTGAATTTCAAACTTAAAATTTCCAATTGAAATTCACTGAACCAACAAAGAAATGAAATATAACTCGCTGGAAAGGTATAGGGAACCAAATTTCCATTGAAACATATTATTTTTAGCAGAAGAAATGTCAGATTTCTAAGTAGCATGGTTTATTCTACCTTCTTTTTTATTACCAAAGACACCAACCTCTTGCTAATAAGCGGCTAAAAATGAGACAAGGGCTGCTTACAGCCGCCGCTGCAACCCAACTGACCTGATCAAAAATGAATTGATAGTACGATTCCAGCTTCTATATAGCTTTTTTCATTAACGGAAAAAATCTCTGACCAATGTAATGTGCAATTATCCAAAGGAATAATTAAAATAAACTTTCCAATTGACCATGCTAATTTTCCACCTTATATATTTCAAAATTTTTTGAAAATAAGTTGAAATTTTGCATGTGTTGAAAATGGCGTCTTCTATAATATAAAATTTATCACAGATCCTTTTAATTCATAAAAATATGACCAAATTATACAATTAATTTTCTATCAAATTACGTCACTACTAGCACTGCGAGCAGCTTCTTCCACAGATGGATAAAAGGACGTTTTAGGCACCAAACAATAGAAATCGATACGATCCAATGTATCCAATATCGTTTCTGAAATAAAAATCAACTTCGAAAATTTTCATAAGTCAAATCAATTTTCAATTTTTAAATACGCTACGTAGCATTCATTGTATCGTATGCAATGTTGATCAATCTGAACATAAATATCAAAATGGATGATAATATTAGACTGTTGAATATATACAAAGATGAGATAATTTGGCATTAGTTATTCCAAGTACTTTTCACGACCTCATAAATCAATTGTTCGATTTTAAAATCCTAATGAATTTGCTTAAATATTTTACAAAAAATGCAAACCTGACATATTCGCGAACAGAATTGTTTTGTTCATTTCTTTTCCTTGTAAATAAACCTTTAAAAAATGTAGGTTAAATATTACGCAAAATTTCAAGATTCATTAGTAGAATTAACTTATCATTTTACAGTATATTTAATAAGCAAAGAAGAAACAGTCAATATTTGGTTGACAAATAAGTTCAAATTTTATTTGAAATCACTCTTTGATTCTAAGTTCTCCACCCCGGAAATACAGCACACATTATTCTTAATGATAAAATAGCAAAATTTCAGAGTGAAAAATATTTCAAGAGTTGTGAACCTCTTTGATAGCTTCAACACCCATTGTATCGATATTTGATATGGCCCCACAATCAATGATTAGAGTTGACGGTGGCGCAATCTCATACGACGATTGTTGTTTACTATTAGTTGCCACTACCACCTCCTTTTGCAATAACTCTTCGCAGTTCCGTTCTCTCTCTGTCTTAGACAGTACTACTTCATCCTAAAACTTTTTTAATTGGTTAAAGAAAAAGAATAGATGAGATAGGTATTTTCGTTAAATACGTCCAAATGTTCGAACGTGCTATATTTCTAATCTCCAAGGTGAAAAGATGATACCATAATAGCTCTGCGAAGTTAAAGAACGAACTCCAATGACTCTTTCAAATGATTGAAAATTGTGATTGAGAAAAAAAGTTGTTCAATTAACTTAACAAACCGCTTGTTGTATAATAAGAGTTTCCCTAGCAACAACGATAATAATGAAACCAATAAGCTCTATTATTACAAAAGCTTTTTCATATGCAAATCAACAATACTCTCCCATAATATTACCGAAAAGACTAACATTTTTTACATTTCGCAATTTGCAATCTTCGCTTGCATCGCCTAGCAAAATATCATTTACTTTATCGCAAAAAGTTGCAACATTGACAAACGTGAGCGATGCTTCGAAGCGAAGAATTCCAGTATTTTCATTTATCAATTTTAAACTGCGATAATAAATCAAAGGTTTGTAGATTTCACGATGTGCAGTCCTACCCATTAAGTATATATTAGGCCTAAAAAAACCGAACAATTAAACTGTAAGCAATTCCGAAACGCATAATTTACTACCCTCAACTATAAAATAAGTGAAACTACAAACCTCTGCTCTCTAAGGACCACAGAGATGAGTGTAAAAAGAACTGATATCGTAAGGCCCGTCATTACATCGAAGGATACTGTTGCTATACAGCTCACCAACCATACTGCCTAAAGAGTGAGTAACTGTAAATTCATTAGCAAAACTAAATTTGTTCGGATAGAGTGAGGCCTATTTTAAAGGAAAATGTGATAAGCACTTACGAAATCAAATTTTGAAATCCGCCACAATCTTGACAAATCACCGAATTGCATGAATAGACTTCTCAAACTTACAATCACAATACAAGCCAAAACGCACTGCAATTTAATTTAAGCTATGTAGTAAGTGATTGACGAATACGACGATTCTGCTAGTGAAGATTTAGCTCACATTTATGAGAGATGGCTGTGAAGAAGGAAAGATAATGCTAAGTTGGAACAGTTGGACCGGATCATAGATTAAATACCATTGATTATTTTGACACCAATAGATTCACAAAAGAGCAAGACGAAAGAAAAGTCGTAGAAGAATTTCGAAAAATGAATAAAAACAAACCATTGGGAGAGGTTCAAGAAGTGGTCCAGTAAAAGCAATAACAATTAGCAATAAAGCATTTGAGAATAAAATATTCAACTGAAACAATTAATTCATAACACGAAGAGTGAAAGGATGAAGATACACTGAAGAGTGAAAGTGACCTGACCTGAGTGTTAGCGCCGGCTTGCTCACACACAGCTGATCTTGAAAGCGAACCACCGGCAGGAAAAATTGGGAAGAAAGATGCTAATGTATGCATTAAGCCAACTGCGTATAAATCCTAAAATAATAACACTTTGATTCCCGCTTAAGCAAAGACGAGCGAAAGATGTGGAATACGAATTCTCCACTACACCTATCATTCCATCCGTACACACCTTACTTTACATTTTTTAATGTTATTTTCTTCTCTGAATCTTCAACATGCTGGACCAAATAAGGAATGCCTCGTCCATTACAGTTATGTTTCGAATAGCGAATATATGCAATACCTGCGTCGGATCAATCTTATAACGTCTCTTTTTTGCCAGTAATTTAGCCATTGATATTACAAACATATATGAAATAATTGCTATTGCAAAGGCATCATTTAAAAGATATGGTATTAAATCAAAATTCGGCAATGATGGTGTTGGAAATCTATAAAAATCAAAAAAAAAAATGAGAAACATTAGACTGAAAACTTTGGGGACAAAATTCTATAAATTCGTTGATAAACGTGATTTATGATCAAATACACAGCCAGATATCAGATATCAATAAAAATAAAGCAAATTAAAATTTTATCAAATGCATACCCTTGAGGGACATAGTCAACAATCTTTACTTCATAACTGTTTTTCAGATCCATAAACACCGAAAATATTGTCACCAAAATAATCTGCAAACACGCAATAATTATGCTTTTCACAACTGGCACATCGTTATAGCATGAGAGCCATGTGCACCGATCCGATCGTCATCTAATCCTTTCTCAACAACTGTTTAAAAGAAGAATAATTTACGACTACAGTTACAATAATATCAGAGTTGTGGTAGCTAAAAACTCTCAAAAAAAAATTTTTGCAGCGCTTACTAAAATAAGTTCAACAGGTAGTGGTACAGGTGATCGTTTCTTGAACCATGGATTTATATAGTCACGACCAATGGATAAAAATAAGATGGACGCCAGTGATATGCCCAACGTCCAACAGTTGGTATGTGGTACAGCTAATATCAGATCACGCATCATCTGTAATTATCCGTTTCTAAATATCTTTCAGTAATTAACAAATCAAAACAAAACTGATGCCGATGAAAAAGAAAAAGAATGGAAGTAGGAAAGTTCTTTTTTTGCTCGGGCTTAATAAAAAAATATCACTCATTTATAATAAAGGATATTACTAAGGCTTATCAATATAAGTCTCATCTATCAACTGCTATACCTATATAAACTTAGTCTACTCAATCATGTTAGCTATAAAGTTTGAACGGATGAAGATTTCAATTTAATTAAAAAAAAATGACGATAGATAATATTAAAACTTACAAAAAATAACATGCCAAAGCCAGAATAACGTGATAATTTAACACCGATAATTTTATTGAGTTGTGCTATGAAAACATGAAATGCTGATCCGGTTGTGAAACCGGAAATAAGAGCATCTGACATATAGTTCGTAATGAATGCTAGACCCATCATTGCCATTACCAACTGAAAATCTGCTACCACTTATGAAATGTAGATTACAAGAATTACTCTGCAACAGTTTCTCTCTAAACTACTCATTTAATATGAGATATATCAGAAATAATATTTAATTTTTTTCCTTAATCTTACAAGAGAATAACACGCATTTCAATTTCTGCCTAAAAATTTATTGTTAACAAACGGAATAAAATGGAAGCTTTTCATTTTTACCTCTCAAAATAACAACTTAATTTAAAATTACAAAACATCAAAATCTCCAGTGGACATTTATTCCAAACGGTTATCTACACGAGGCTCATAACAGTCATTCAGTCATTCTATTTAATCATTTTCAGTAATTCGGTGGTAACTGGTCTCCTACTAATTAAATGAAGCATTCTTGTTTCATTTAGTTCACTGATTGCTTACTTGAAACAGTCCAACGGTCATAGCGAGCGTGCTTGTAAGCATAATCGGTGATACATCATTGCTGAAATCGACCGGGCCTGCCACTGATTTTACGATTTCCGTGCCGGTACCATTTACCACCTCAAAGATTACATCTGGATCCGGTATGAAACGCAACCGCACCGTCCCTACCATCAAACTTGCGACGGCAAAAACACCTGTAATACTCAGCCAAATAGCAATTACGATGAACGGGAGAAAATTGAAAGTGACAATCTGATTGAAAGAATTATGCCTGCAAGAAAAACCATTACAATAGTTGGGAAAGCGGTCATCAATCTTTCCCAGTTCATCTTGACCTTTCATTTTCAGATTTATACATTTCATTTATCAAAACGCATGGATCGATGAGATCCTTGAAGAATAGGTGATATTCATTACTCAGAAAGGTTTCTCTCTTCCTTACGGGAAAAATGGTTCTAAAAAACTTCAAAAATTCTTCCTACGCATAACCTTTTATGTCACCATCGAAGAAAGAGTCAACAACGGATAGTTATACATCGGAATCTTTCTTACTGTGTGATTTATATTGACGCAACAATGTTCTCATCTAAACATACCGATAGAAATGTGTCGCGATGTTCCAAAAAATGCATAAAAAGTTGACGTAAAAAACGACGTATACATCCCATAAACTGGTGGAAGACTAGCCAAATTCGCGTATGCCATTCCTGAATATCCTCAAATTTAATTATAACTCTATAATATATACTTTTAACAAACTTATCACATCATCAAATGAAGGACGAAGTTATCAATTAACTTCCTATCAAGTGCATGAAGAGTGCAATTTACCTCTTATTAAAAAGCAAACAATTAAACTAGAAGTGAAACTGTTTGCTAGATGAAAGTTAGATCTAACCTTGTGGAACTTGCATGACACCAACAGTTAGACCTCCGATAATATCGCCACTCAGGTCTCTTTTCCAGTCATATTTTGGAAGCCAGTAAAGTATTGGAAAGAACGATAGTACTGATTTTAGGATATTCCTTGGCAACAATTTCAATTTCAGCTTCTCGATGCTCCATAATTTTTTTGCTTGCGGCTGACTACGTGAATATCTTAGCTCAAATGTTTCCTAAATTAAAAATTCCCATATATGCACATTTTAGTCTTTGTACTTTTTCCGCGCATTTTGCGGATCCAACAAAAAAATGAACAATGCGATTTTTACAAATGAAAATATTTACTGTGAAAATCGATCACTTTTATCTCTTTCTTTCGATTATCAGTATGCCCCAATTACAACCCTCTAAAATTTAAATTTCAACAGAGGTAGTAACAGAAATCGATAAGCGCAATGACCTTAATTTCAACTTTACGGATTCATCTGATGTTTATGCTTCTTTAATTGCGTGATGCCGTAATGAACGGATTATTGTTCTAGCTGTGCAATTCGATTACTCACGTTAGCATATTGAAAACGTCAGCATCGATGATCGGATGGAATGTGGGCGGAGAAAGCGACCACGTGATTCAGATCGTGTAATTAGCGCGAATTCTAGAACACTGAACGCTACCGTCAGTCTCTCTAGAAAGGTTTCGCAAGCAACTGTTCCTAAACAGCAATACAAGGCTGCTTAGGTGTCCTTATTTCTCAGACCTATAGGAGATCGCTACTTCAGGTCGTTTACTTGCAAACCTGCGAAACTGAGACTGTGTGCGCGAGAAGGGAGCTGAAAGGAGATTGCCCGTTAGGAAGGAGGAGGAGGAATACATCTCCAGCACTCCACCACTCTTCCCTACAATCGATTCAGCTGGAAAGCACTGCGTGGAAAGTGTAGACGAAGCGTCGAAACGTTCTCTTCACGTACTTTACGTTTACTGAAATCATCGCTGACTTTTCTCAAATATATCGATAACGCAGGTAGTAGCAAAAAGCTCCGCAACGCCACAGACAATTGTGAATGATCAGAGAGATATCTTCGAAAAATCACTTCCATCAAGGGCAGTTGCTAGGTAGGGAAGGCATTGACTGATTTCTCAAAGTGTATCATATCATCCAAATGCGCCACGCCATATCAAATGTCGTGTGAATGCGCATGTCATCCGAGCGCTGAAGGCTACATCATATCACCTGAATGCGCCACGCCATATCAAATGACGTGCGAATGCGCATGTCATCCGAGCGCTGAAGGCTACGTCATATCACCTGAATGCGCCACGCCTCAAAAGCACGTATAGGTGCAGCAGGCGAAAGCTAATACGATGCACGTAGAATGAGTTTAACTTAGCTTGCGGAGGTATGAGAAGACGCTGTAGTTGAGATGAGATCGGCGAGAGAATCACTGCTAAGCATATGTCCGATAGAAGGATATTCCGTGGTGAAAGATGTGAAATACCTGGTTCCAGTGACCAGAGAAGAAATTCTGTTCCATGCCGATGATAAAGATGACCCGCGCGTGAGCTATTCACAGGGACCCGTTGTGACCTGTCCAACACAATAGAGCTTATTGCTCACAAAAACGATTCACAGCAATCGAATTACTCCCCCTCCCTCTCTCTCTCTCCCTCTCTCTCTCTTCCTCTCTACTCCACTTTCCATTCCTGAATGAGATGAGAGTACAGAGAGTGCCTTTTCCTTTTTTCTGAGGAATGCAGAGATAGCGACTAATAACAGCGAGCGTATGTGGTGGTGATCGACGTCCACCAATGGACCGAAGATCGGCTTGCAGTGTGGAGCTGTCGTGTGGTGAAAAAGGGTGGCGATAGTGTTTGAAGAAAAGATAAGCTGTCACCAACCTGATCCATATTCGATCTTTTGATAGCTCCAGTACGACTGACCACCAAATAGCAGCACTGGCGCAAAACCGTTCGCCTATAACATTTCAATTGTTTTCCTATAATGATGTGCCACGTAGATGGGATGCCTTCATATCGCAATCCTTTAAGCGCTAATTATGGAAAACAAAAAGCAATTACGATTTATTGGTTCAATTAGGAGTTAGTCGCTTACGACAAGCAACGACTAACGATGGGAGGATAAGGTCAAACAATGTGCATTCCACCTCCCACCACTCCCTGCTAATTTCGCTGAATTGGAATGGAAATGCCAGTTCAATCAATAACTAACTGCAATGTACCGCCTTTAAAGTTAACTATGCGGCATTTATCTCTCAGTGAATTCGGGAAAGGCAAGCTATTGTTCACGTGCATTTTTCCCAAGAAGTCAAGCGCTCCGCCACTTCCTCAGGTCTTCCACTTCTGTCCAGGTGTTCTTTCGAAAATTATCGATGAAATTTGAGCAATAAATTTTTTTAACGGCAATTTCTCACTTTCAAGCATACACTCACAATTGTTGTCTGATTTTTTAGCTAATTCTGCTAACTTTTTTCATTTCCTTTAACTTAAACGGATGGACGGAAGTCGTGACAACGACAAAGGGACATATGCGCTTATTTCTTCTCTTCAACTATCCAACAAATAATTGAACTTTTGCTTGAGTGACAGATTGAAAAAGTGGAGGAGGAAAATGTTGTACAAGGATTCGCTGCTGTAAACCACCATGATATGACAGTGTAAACGGTTGCAATTTCAATTACAATTAGCTTTTACAGAATTTTTTTTTCAAAATAGTTCAGCTTCTTCCCATTTCATTGACTGAATGTCACTGCATCCCTACTATGAGCTCGTCGTACGTCTGGTAAATGATATGATAATGCTAGTGCTGCTATCCATTAACTTACGTATACTAAAATCATAAACAGGCCTATTCATTCAGGACGTGGAGGAGACACAGTATGAATTACATCGGATACATTTCTTTTGTACCGATCAGTAATGGCAAAATAAATCATTTCAAATTTGATCCTATCTGTCTGTTAGCTTAAAAACCGTATCTCTGCTGCAGCAGTCAGTTCTCCGCTAGCTGTTATGGACTGATAATTGAAAAGAAGCTGTGTGACACGATATCTCGAGTGTCTGAGAAGAATCTCAAGTGTCTTTTTATCGAAGGCAATCAAAAGGACCTGTTTTCAACTGTCAATTGTCAATTGATCTTTCATAAAAAAACAGTCAGCAAAAGACCTGTTTTTCAAATATCAATTGAATAGGAATAGAATGAGTGCCATTGATATGTTTCTAACAGAATACCGTTACCGTCTCCCAAGGATACAGGCATATTAAACTATCGGAAGTATTTTTGTCTAATGAAAACGTCACCGACGATATTCATTCCTTGCATATTACAGTTCATTAGTAATGTATGCATATATATATACATATATGTTCGCAGCCAAAAAAAAATACATTAATAACAAAGGGAGAAATGTTCTCCGGAAGGGTTTGAAATACCTACCTGTATTGTCTATTCTCAGGTGATTTTGAGAAAGAAGAGTGACCGTTGGATGATAATAAAGCAGTAGTAGTAGTAGGAGCTGTAGTAGTAGCAGCAATAGCATAAGAATGAAAGATGAGATGCTGATGAATATTAGCAACACCCAGTGAGCGGAGAAATCCGGAGTGGGTAATTTTACATCGTTTTGCTTTAGTTCAATCATGGAAGGACAATAATTTAATCACACGTTGTCTCATCTGCGGTCATCTGCACATGATGATGATGAGGACCGTTGACGGACAGGGCATTCTTTGGCTGAGTTGCTCTTTTAATAGATGTCGATGTATTGTTGTTAATTCGTGCATATAAAAATTTATTAGGAAACAAAGTGAGAATCAAATTTGAATTCAGATATGCATCATTACAGGTTTGTTATATGTGTTTTGAGTCGCGTAAATAACGAATCTTTGATTTGAAGCCTTCATTGTTGATTATGAAATTAGCCGCATTTACATGAAGCCATCGAATTGGTGCTTCTTTTAAACGATTATCGATCAGTTCGGGTAAATTCCGATTTTTACCTTTGTTTGACGGATGTTTAACAGGTATATCCTTTCGTACCTGCAAGCAAACAAATCGAAAAATTGCAACGAAATATGCCTTCAATGTATGGCACATAAGAAGAGTAGATGCTGAAATACAGAAGTACCAGTAACTGCTGGACCAACTTTCGGCGGTAATACTTTGATAAGTTACTATCTGTAACTTATCAAAGTGGAGTAGCAACGCAACTTGTTGCTTCATTATTCTTCTTAATGATGTGACAGCGTTGATGATTGTGAGAGAATGGGGGAAAGTTATCAATCACAACTGATAGTCCCCTATTTCAAATAATCGCTGAAGAACAAAAGATTAATTACCTCGGCGTAGTACTGCACCCTCCCCGGATAGTCTTCATAACGGTCACAGACATGTTTCACAAGGCCATTATAACCGATCTGGCCAATTTTCAGTAGAATCCAATGCTTTGTTTCATTCTGATAATAACAGCCTGAAATTAAATACCATTATCATTCTCAGGTAGCCTGTTGTTAATGAAGCAAATTAATTAACAGAATTAATGAAGACACCTGTAATCCAACGACCACTTTCCAAGCAAAGCCACTGAAAGTAATCCTGTCGAAAGAATTCACCTACGTGATACTGCGTATCGTTTACCACGCAACGAGGCTCTAGAATTGCAACACATAAATCGGCTAACTGTTCTCATAAGAAGGAAAAAATCCAGGAACACTGCTATCTTCCGAGATAAGCTTGTGGGCAAAATTATTTCATCACTGAATATTTCATATAAATTGTATACCTTACCTTCCTCATATTTAAGTCTAAGCGCATTGTAGCTACAACTAAACCAAAAACCATCGGCAGTTTTATTATCGCCAGCTTCAATTAGCATCATCCCAGTTCGATCGCTACCCTGACAGCCCAAAAATTCCGACTGATTACTGTAAACGATCCATTTACCGTTTATTTGGTATTTCAGAGACAACTCAAACTCTTCGAGAATAATTCTAAGCTTTCATTACTTCATCTAATAATAGATTTAATTTAAAAAAAAGAAAAAAAAAACAAAAAAAAACGGTGCGTATACCCACCCATCCTTTCCAACACAACTGTACACCCAAGTATCATCATCAAGCCATTTCTCCCCACTCCTCCTGCATCCACCACTCCAATCACGACAGTCGCAACCACCTGTGATATCTTCACACGTAAAATATATTAATAATAATTATAAACGAATAATTAAATAAATAAATAATAATTATAAACGAACAATCAAATAAATAAATAATTACTTGGCAACAACTCAACTCCAGTTGAGTTGACTTCGTGACTGTGAAGGAATGTCAGCAGAAGTGATATCACGCATATCACTTTTTGAAGAAGTTCCATTCTCACGTAGAATTCAGAATGTTAACGAAATGCTTCAATTCAAAGTACCGAGCAATGAGGCGTTGCTTTAACGCACGAACGACCGGATATGCATGTTAATTACCTAAAATATTCCGATCAGAGAATAAGTGAAATAGCACTTTTATGACATTGAAATATACAAACAAATAAGGGAAGGACAATGATGACAAGGAAAAGGGCTGCTGATAAGGGAAGGAAACGAACAGATATATGGGTGCATGAGTAGGGAGTGTGCCAGCAGCAGGTGTGAAGAATTTCGAATTTCACTCTTCATTGGCACGCGGACGCGTTGAACCCGTCTTGACCCTTCCGTCTTTTCCATCCAATGAATCAGTGAATCGTTCACGTATTGTTTATCTCAGTAAACATCATCATCATCGTCGTCGTCATCCCTCAACAAATTATCGTCTGTTTATCCGTTCGCCCACTGTCATTTATATTCCTTCCTCTTTTGCCATCCGTTCACCATCAATCGTTTTTTGATTGAATTCTCTGAGAGTTGCACATCAATTAGCAAAAAAAGATTTAACAATAGCTTGTTATGTTCGTAGTGCGGCAAGAGTAATAGTAGCATTTCAGATTTGATAATTCATTTCTCATTCCAAATCCAATTTCTGCATCCTTCCTGCCACACGATCTTAATTAATAATCAAATGGCATTATTCAAATGAAACATTGTGCAATAACAATTGGACAAGTTAATGTGATCGGTGAATTGACTGGATAAATCTTTGATTTTATGCAATACTTTCCATTAATTTTGCTTGATTTTGCCAGGTCAGTTAGCTGTGTGAAGGAACGTAAAAAACATCTCCATAATTTCTATTAAAATTTGAAAAGTCTCAATTAATGAATTTTGTGCTAAAATTAAAAAAAAAAACAGAACAGTCCGGAATGCTTGAAGAATTTTTACTGTGATAGCTAAAAGCAATAAGTCAATGAAGCATCCTGCTATCACAACAAGTTAGTGATACTTCGCAAAATGACAATCACCAATAAATCAGTTTTAAATCCTCCTCCTAACTTTTCTAGAATCAGTAACTGACATCAGTAAGTTGATAAAACTGACATAAACTTCAAATTATTTACTTATTATGTCAGTTGCACAAGTAACTGACACAATAAGTAAATAAATTGGAGGTGAAAATACATCTTCTTTTACTCGTTATATCGTGCAGCGTTTCTTCTCACTTAGAAAATTTCGAATATATACACATTTGATAAATGTGAGAGCTCTGCGTAAGGCAGCGAATATTGCATTCGGTATGAATGCAACACTTCTCTTTTTTAAAAAATAAATTCGTGTTGATAAAGTTAATTGCATGGAAGGTGTAAGATAATTGCGCGGAAGCTCTAACCAATGAAGTGGCAAGGAGAAATGTAACAATGACAGGTAGGCTCCCCTTGTATTGCTAAAGACTAATTACTTTGTTCCATTTCGATAAAGAAACACAGCAGATCTCTGAAATTATAAGTGATGTTAGAAATGATGTTGTTACAAAACCAGTCCTTGTTCACCACCATTAGGCACTTGTGAGAATACTGCTTCTTCATCACTGACGTTTCTTCCAACCATCGATATTATGAATGGAGTGCAAATTAAACTTGGAGCCGTTTGATGTTTGACTTCTTTTGGCAAACTAACTTACAGTCTTAGATTTGTGACTGTTACATAGCCGATAGAATGTACAGAAAACGGGGGAGTTTTTACATAGCTAGATAGTTCTCGGAATAAGTTGAAATCTATGTTTTTATTGCATTGCAAAAGAAGAACACTTAAAATGCAGGTACAAATTTTCCTAGAACTTAGCAACGTATACAACAGACATAATTTGAAAATTTTAAATATAAGCAAATCAACACAACATACACGCCATTCTAATATTCGTCACTAAATATTTAAGAAATTTAAATTTGCATTACTTCTATATACAGAAATAACGCAGATCTACTAGCTACCTATCCATACATATATGAGCAGTAAAATCGACAGTGAAAAATTTACAAGACCCTCACGAAAGGTCAGTCGTGGATGGCAGTATAATAACATCATAGCTTTCGAAAGATTGGTAGAATCCTCCATCATCAAGTTCGCTTAACTTCTTTTCCGCATTGACCACTTGAATAGCCATGAAGGATGAGAGTAAACTGCTGACTGAAGGTACATTCACTTCCCGTATAGATGGGAGCTACTGGATAAGAAATATTTTTGGAATGACACAAATAACTGAACAACCTTTCTACTGATATTTATTGTGTATGGCAACAACTATAGTAACAAAAAGGAGTAAGGAGAGATGTCGTGTCGTTATTTGTCGCGTGCCGTTGCAAGGCGTATCCTGAAATACATTAGTTTCACGATTGAAAACTCACATAGCACAAAGGAATAGGACTAACTCTTATTCAAGCAATATAGTCGGTATAACACTTTTATAGTATGTCAATCATTATTTATAATTCACGTAAACCTAATCTTTTCTAACCTTTTCTAACCTTGAACGTAATATAAGACAAAAAGCCACTGAACTGATCATTTCAGATTGCTGATTGCTAATTCGTATGTGTACTCAGTACTGCTATACAAAATTACTTGACCATCCTACACCACAGCAAAAATAAAGTGAGAACGTACTCCGTCCACATTTTCACACTGATAATACAACAATTTAACCGCTTTATTGCCTTGTTTACGCATTCCGTCTAGCTTGTCACCCGTATAAGCACATTCTCTGATTATTTGTGTTGGTAGCTCCTCTACACTCTGAAATTCTACGATCATATATATGTGCGGAATACTTGAGAAGCTGCTCCAATCCAATATGAAATTGCAGTGAAGTGCCAAAAGAAGAAAACGCAGTATTTGGTACATATGCTTATGCTTAGAACATTTCAAAAGGAACTTAATGTTTGCATAGTCAGTATTAGAGAAATGTCTAGACAGAATACTGAAGACTAACAAATACGTAAAGTAACCCAATATACCTGGATGATTTTACGGCATGCAACGGGTTTATTACCGGCATAGGTACCCTCAGTCAACGCTGGACACGACTTGATATATTGCTTTAGATCTTCGCCATTACTGGACTTACAATTTGCATCTTTTGCTGAATTACACTCATAGCACTGCATTGGCTGATCTCTAAAAAGCTATCAAGAATTAATGCCCGAATCAGGACGGGTATGATCTATTTGAAGAGGTTATTAACACAATTTAATCTATCTTCTAGAATTTAACCTATCGCTTAGCCAAACTCTATGCGCTTCTTTCGGGAGTTAGAAGTTTCTTTTTACTGAGGATCAAACTGCTCGATCCAATCAATTAGCTGATTAGATTATGCCGACGTGCATCAATGTATGCTATCTGTTAGAAACATCTCGCTTAGTTTATGATGTATGGTGCTTGCAGGTAAAATTTTATAAGTGATAAAATGCTCACGCGACGACAATCAGGCTAGCAATAAGTATCAGCACATTCGTTATCAGTACTCTCATTCCTGAAAATCAGTGCAAAAATCACCAATCGATCATCCATTCTGATATGCTTTTTGGCTTCAAATGAAATGAAAATACGAAGAGAATCACTTTCCAACGCCCAACAAACATCACGCTTAATTAGGGAAATATTCAATAAGTCATTTCGAGTTAACTCCCTCACAGTGTAATAGGCAGCACACGGAACGGTAAAGTAAAACGAGCAGAAAATATTATCAAAGTGCGGTCAACCGTAACTTACGAGAGATGACAACACGTTCTACAAAAGTGATATCCCCGATTACGGGAATTTGCTACAGAAACGCTGAAAAGGGGGGATGACACATCATCAAGTAGTTAACAGCAGCAGTATGGGTCTAATAAGAGGAGATAAGCGTACGTCACAACCACACGGCCACATCACATCTGGACACTTTACTTTCTATTTCTTCCACGATGAATAATTAGATGATTAATGGCGTGCATCATCCTCCTACTCATAAATCGTCATACAGAACAACGTTAGCATACAATAGTTCTAGAGGTAAGGAAGCAGAGAGAGAGAGAGAGAGAGAGAAAGAGGGAGAGGGAGGGAGAGGAGGAGAGAGAAAGGTCACTTACGCGAATAAACGAGCCTAACAGACTGCAATCCCACCACGACGTCAGCAGAGTATATCATCATCGTCATCGTCATCCACTCTCATACACACGCACACGCACACGCAGAGAGCCACGCACACAGACAGACTCTTTGTTATTGATGTGATGATGGAGGTGCAGATGCAGATGCAGTAGCAGTTGAAGGGAGAGCAAGGATGAGAGGCGGAGAGTGCGACGATAGCGCATGTGGTTGTGGTGCAGTGAGTAGATGTCCAGAAGTATAGATAACAGTAAGCCGCCATCCGCCATCAGCAGGGAACATCTGTGCAACAGGGCAGACAAGTAAGCAAGAAGTATTGACAGAAGCGCACATGCTTTCGAGCAATCACTTCTTCTTTGTTTTTTGGGTCTCCTCCTCCCACCTTCCACGTGTCGCCGTTGGAAGGGGAAGGCTAATCTGTTCGTGGAGTATTTCCATTCATTTCATATTGCAGAGCGGGATTACTTGTACTGCGGGACGTTTCACGTATTTCGAGCAACATGGCAAGTGTCTGTTAGCCGTCACTTCTCCTCTCCCTCTTCACCTGCCAGCTTCATCCTGACTGAAATGACGACACCAAATGTCCAAGCATCCACTCCAGTGCTCTACCTCTACCATCATGTAAGCCCTCCTTCTAGCCTTAGAGTAAAGTTGAGACAGCTAGCTAGCATGAATCAGTAAGAATGAAAAGTGAGTGCTATCTCTCATCCTCTTCTTCAAGAGCACTCCCGCTACTCACCAGAACTCAACGTAATGCCCCGACACGCCATTATAGTGGTTATCCGACATACCATACCGCCTAGCTTCTCCTAGAAATTGTCAGTATTAAATGGACAGTCCTCCACTTCCCTCTCTCCTTGAGACTCATCGGGCGCCCCCAGAACTTACAATAGGTATGCTCGAAACTTAAGTCACTCTTCGTCCTCCTCAACACTCCATCAGAGGTGCAAATTGAAATCCTGGCTAACGCAATTCTATCAAATCCTCTTTACCTTTAGTGCGGAAGACAAAATTCATCACTTTATTTGATTAACGCATAAAAAAACAATGAAAAGGAATACAAATGTCATAAAATGCTTGTTTATATGTTCGATTATATGATTTAATGAGATACGTACTGTACAAGAGGAAACAGTAAAATAACAAAACAAAGAAATTTGTAAAAATTTCCCTCTTTCTTTAACGGTAAAACATACAGACAAGAGATGTTATGTGCTGCTAGTCTACACCTGCTTTAAACACATCTTTAAGAACTGTAAAATCACAAAAAACAGAAAACAATTTTCACAGTGGAATACAAGACCTACAATAAATTCCGAAGCCATTCATGAACATATAGCAGGTACAAGGGACAGAAGATAAAGTTCGACCGTCCAATCTATCAAATGAAAACGATGAGGTTAATAAAACAAAACAAAAGAAATATACATTCCTCGGTAACTCTTAAATAAACAACAAAATGAAAAGATGAAACAAAACATATCTTCAGACTTTAAATTGTATGAATAAGTTCCCTCTCCCACAGTAAAATATTCATGCTTCACGTGTGATTTATATGTAAAATCACGTCACATTTACATGTATGAAAAGTTCACCGACATTGAAACAAATAAAATCAAGTACTCGAAAAAGAGCTAAAATACCGGGAAAAAAATTCGAACATGCAAGAGGATAAAAGAAAAAAGGAGATAGAAAGCAAAAAGATACACGTCTCGAAAAAAGGAAAAAAGCTTGCAATGCACAGTAAACACAGATTCACGGTATACACAGGTGTATTCAAACCAACTTTAATTTATCTATTACTATGATAGTCGTAATACTAACACATTGCTAGCCAATACAGCATCCTGCCTCAATCATATTTTGACCTGCCGCTCATACTATCGACTATTACTTTCTATAATAACACCAGTATGCTCTTCCATCTTTTATCAAGAATTTCATTTAAAAAAAAAGCCCTGATAAGGTCCTGAATAATCCGAAAAAATGAGAAATTTCAGAATCGTTGTCGTTGCAACATCATTATTCTTCCTGACTGAAGAGATTTGTCATTATTACACCAAAACTGCATGAGTTAAACCCGGTAACACATCATTTATTTTCATTTTTCATCGTATGAGAACCAGCAAGCTGAAACAAGATCATAATATTTCTGTCTCAACTTCTATCACAGGTGCTTCTAAAAAAATTTCACTGCAACTCGGCGGATTAGTTTTGCTTAATCGAACATTCTACACTTATCACATAATCACTTTATGTTTCAATAAAGTAAATGTTGTTTAGAAGTTGTGTATTTTCTGTACGTTTGTCTGAGTAAGGTAGTTTTACTTATTTTAGGCCATTTAATTTCCAACACCACACTACTTCCTTCATGCACCTACAGATACTTCTCATTTATAAGGACACATTCATCTGAACAACTGTGGAATCGTTTTTAGTTATATAAAAGTTATATTCGCATTCAAAGAACCTACATATTGTCTCTAATATGTCAATGCAAAAACCATGAAGTCGCTTCCTGTAAAGTCGTGAAATAAATTATGAACTAAACCAATAATTTAATCTGCTACAAAAAAAAACAGACCAATGGAACGGAAAAAATTCTCGGCGAATATGGCGAAGCCATAGATGGTCGATCATAGTCCGGTACAGATACTGATTCGCCATTATTCGAACTTAGTTGATCGTCATCGAAAGAACAGTACAGAGCTGCAGGACTTGGTGCAGCAGATCCTGACTGAACACTTTCCAGTAAACTCAGGCTTTCGGCCGAACCAGTGGCAGATGGAGCAGTACTTGCTGCTGGAAGTTTGGAATGGCTAGATCCCGATAATTTTGAAGCTGTTGCTGCTGATTTTGCGGCAACATAATCCCTAAAAAAAGTACTACATGGCCCAGTTGCTCACAGAAAACTATTCTAATTCCTAATCAATAAGTCAAGCGCTTTCTCCATTCTTTATCCGCATTGTCGACTATAGTTTAAAGAAAAAGATTTTTAAAAAAACTTAAAAAAAAACCAGGAAAATTAATGCTCAAAGTAATTTCAAATCCATTACAAATCATTATAAGCATAAAGTGGACCTGTACTGTTGAAAACGTTTTCGTTCATTTAATTCGTATGGAAGATGCCGTCGCGATATATTTGCTACACATGAGCATTCTGCCAGATGCATGCATCCCGAACCTTCTTCCGTCACCAGTTGCAGTGGCTTTCGTTCCCAGCTGCAAGTAGTATAATCGCTTAATTTCTTATAGAATGCATATACATGCCTCAACGAAAATCAATCGTGCAGAAAGTAGTCGAAATTTATATCCCATTTCTCTCTGTAGTATAAAAAATAGTTCCACATTTCGCACATCCTTACCATGCCACAGCAAATAGTATAAAGAGAACGAACATATCAATATTTCATTTAAAAATAAAAAAATGCTAAAAAAGGTACGTACTGTGGTATACAAATTTCTTTATAATCAATTTTCTGAGGAAGGCCAGGCAGTGGTTCCATGAGTCCATCTTCAACATCATTTGTACGAAGCAGTCGAAGTCGATGATTAGTAAATCTACGGTTTCGGAAATCTCCGTTCCTTTTTCGGTCAAAAGATCTTCCTAGAAGGTTTTGTCCAACACGTTTCACTGTTGATGGCCGTTTAGACTGAAATCATTAACATTAACTAAAACGCATTTAAATTAAAACTCAATTCAAAAAGATGATTTTAAAAATAAGAAATAGAGCAATGAAAGGTTATGAAAAATTGGAACAACGTTATGTTGGAAACCATATTATTATTATTATGATGTTTACCCACGATGATGCCGGACCATACATAAGCATCTGATCACTCCTTTAACTGACTGCTGACGTCAACTATGAATTGTTTGTCATACTTTTAACTCGAATCTACAGAAATATCTTAGGCTGTTTTACTCTCAACTTTCGGTCAAATTCCCACTGTCCAAGTGATTAAAAGCTCAGTTTGAATTCTAACAAAGAAAACAATTCATTACGTATGATCCCCGTTGAGAATAATTTGTAGGTGGTTGGTATTCCTCATCATCATCATAACTTTCTTCGCTTTCACTTCTTTCTCGTTTCCTTCTTGCTTGTCTGTCATCCACTATAACTGCTTCTTTTACCACCACCTTTCGTTCCTCCAAAAATGTGGTCCACGGAGAACGATCAAATCTAAAAATTTGGAAATCGTAAAAACTAGCGTAACATAATTAAAATATATATATATATATATATATATATATATATATATATATATATATATATATATATTAGCAGATAGATGCATATAGACGTTATGACCCATACCTTTTACGCAAATGTATGATTGGTCGCGTCGATCTGCGGCGACAATAGACTTCCGCTCCACGCTCTACCGGCACTGCTAAATTGCAAAAGTATTAGAGTAAATTAAAGTTGAATTTCCACTCTATTCAGAGAAAACAATGTGGAAATTTTGGTATTTTTTTTAAAATCATTTAATAAGTTTCATAATTCAGAGGTTTCTCTTTTTCTGTCAAGTGGATATTTGATCAACGGTTTAAGGTTCCATTTTAAAGTGCTTGAGAATTATGCCGTGCAATGTATTATTGATCGGATAGTAATCAATATTGAACGACTTTCAAAATGTTACATTACATTCCACATATTCTTCAACCAACTCCGTATTTCCATGAGTTCTAAAGCCAACCACAAAAAAAACCTGTAAGCAAAGGGACTGGAGGGTAAACTCGATTATCAACAGTAGCATATGCTCGCATACGTTCTCCAGTATCCAGTGATATAGGAGTTTCATTTTCGCTGAGACCATTTTTTCCTGCCCTCTCCACTCTAAAAAAAATACACATGCACACAGCAAAAAGACTATGCGTAAACAAAACTTGAATTTCTATTTTGTTCAGATCAGATAAAATTATGCGGAAATTTGCTGTATTTTTGCACAAGAACTGAAAACACACTTTCTCCTTTTCAGAAAACGTCGTCTTTTGCCATCAAACGGCAAGCATCTCGCACAGCATTCGTTTAAGACTTCATCGTTCCATGAATACACCTTCTTCTTTTGTCTCCGAATATTATTCAGCTGAAACACACAATATTCTAAACCGTATGTTACAACATTTTTTGAATATCCTGAATTATGTCTCCATATCCCTTTCTTTGGCTTTAATAACACAAACAAAGTAAGACATGCCTTATTATATCATCTAGGCGTTTGGAAGAAATCCCATCTACATAGGTCGCAGGAAGTCCTTCAACTCACTCATCTATTTGTGAACATTGTAAAGTGCTTTCACACACACATAGATATACATACAACACACTATGCATTATTAAAATGTAACGCTAAATATAATTATCCTAATTAAAATACTTTGATGAAATTATTTCAGTATCTCAACTGTTGCGAATACACAAAAAAGATAAAATCGAAATAAACCTGATGATACACGACACTTATTTTCTCTTCACAATCCTCTTCTATACAAAGTGCCTTTGCATCAAGCATACCCAACCTGACTCGCTCATCGAAGTACGTATGCGACGATAAGCTCCTGAAGTGATCATTTTAGCTGAATTAGGGATCAAATATATATATATATATATATATATATATATATATATATATATATATATATATATATATATATATATATATATATATATATATATATATATAACAAATCAATGTAAGTACTTGAATGGTAGATAAGCGTTCGATGTTGACGGCTCTCCCTCGTTCTCTCTATCACTATCTTCAGATTCGGTTACATCCGCATCCATAACATATTTTACTAATCGGCTATCTGATGTCCCAGATGTCCTATAATGAAACGAAAATGACTGAAACGACAAATGAAACAGGTATTCTATCTTTCTAAATTTTGCAGCCCTTGCTAATAGACTTCGAACAATGCTGGTCTTTATATACTCAGTTCAAAAATGGAAGAGTAAAATTATATAAAAGTATTGCAAAATCATACGGATCTCTCGCACTTTGGACCAGCTTTTCCGTGACAGTAGTTGAACCATCACCAAAAATGTGATCGGAAACTTCTTTTGACAGGAAATCATTAAGAACAAAGTGATTCTTAAAACGCTGCAGTAAATTAACTAACTGACTAAGATGGGCGCGCTCCAGCTGAAAGTGTGAACGTGAGAAATTCTTAGATCAGTTATTATTAACATAAAATGAAGAGCGAATTCAGAATAATTTAGAAAATTCTTTTTATGAAAATAGTGAACCTATTACAAGCAAAAAAAAATAACATACATGCGGTACGCTTAATGCTAGGCCATTCTTGTCACGTAATTTTCCAATTTTCTCTTGCAATATTTTCCTATATAAGCCGTCTTTATAGTCCACAACACTGCTAAAAAATTTGAAAAAGTTCGAGCGAAAGGACATAGCGAGACAACAGAAAGAATAATATGTGGCAGCATGATTTTTAAAGGCGATTCAGAAGAAATTAAGATGACTCCTTAATACTTGAAAAGATGAAGTAAAAATTCAAGCAAAGTTTAGTGCTCAAGTATATTTTATCTGAAATAATTCCCTAAAAAACAGTTTTTCTATCATATCTGACGTGTAATATAGCCTCACCAATATTACTTCATCAACTTAATAAGAAAAACTACTAAATAGCCATTAAATCAATATATCTCTTAGCAAATAATTTACCTCGAACTAATTTTCTTTGGATAACTTCGTTTCGTTGTAGTCCTCTGTTCATTTATATCATCTTGCATCGGTTTACGTAATAAATCCAGTGCTTTATTCAAAGTTTGCTCACTAGGAATTTGCAAATGATCTTCACCAGTATTCATAATTGGTACTGATGAAGATGGGGTGAGATGTGCAGTGTTTATGCATTCTTCCTAAACAAATCTAGGTCCCAAACTTCTATTCATTGGCCACAAAAGCAAAAGAACTTTTTTAAACATCACTGAGAATAAAAAGGTTCACTCTCCAGTTTTGTCCCTACGTTCACATCCGTTAGTCATTTTATCACACACCTGAATTTTTTGTTTCTTTTGTTGTGGTTCCATGACATCTGTGGAAATTTCTCGTTCTGGACGGACCAATATTTCACTGGTATTGGTAAGCGCTGAAGTTTTGTGTGAACCGGTGAGCTGTGAACGCCTCTTTATTCGAAATGGCAGTGGCGTTTGAGTCAAAATAGAACCGTAATGATTTGGAGACAAAGGAGCTGTGTTCAGCAGTGATCGCCGAGGTACTCCTTCATGAACATCAACTGCACGAAATGGTTCTTGTTTAAGAACAATGTGAGAGATCTGTCGGTTCATATCTGTACTTCCGACATATTGGTTTCTGTTTCCACAAGGCATAGAAATGGTAAGTCGTGTTGTGACATCCTGTAATTGAAAACATAAAACTATTTGGTCACAGTAATCGGGGTCCTTGTTGTTCTTCGTTTAGTACAGTTTTCCGCTGTAAAATCATTAGCTGCTGTCACAAAAGTTTTGTTATTTGTGCGAGGAAGTTTTGTAAAGCTGAGAACTCCATCCATCGCATTTTAAATGAATTAAAACATAGTGTCTACATTAAGTTCTCAAAACCGATTGATAATATCGAACATTAAAATCCCTTGATATCATCTCAATACACTTTCTGTAATTCGGACCACTTGCTTTTAGCAGTCTGCATACACAGTCCCCCCTCGGACTGTTTAGAACTTCCAAGATATTTTCTGCTGTATTTAAGTATTCAAAGTCACTTCTTCATAACTATTAGAACTAGATTTGCGATAACAGCGAGATAAAAAATACAATGTAATAATGATTTATTTACATAAAGTGACCACATCTTAACAACTTTCTCCTTTATATAGTAATGCCCCCATTAAAATACCTTATCAGGTTCCTCTGAATCATTAGCACCAATCTGACTCGAGTTTCCCATACCAACTGATGTTTTTAGATTACACTTTCCGTTTATTAAGCTCGATGTTTGATCCTTCTCACTACCAGTTCCTTTTGGCTGTAGACCTTCTTTTGAGGTAGACGGTTCAGGGTCATGAGGACAACTACTGGAATCAAAACAGCGATCCTTTATCGGCTGTTCTGCAGCCGATATTGTGTTTGTACCATTTGTAGAACAAACCTGGAGAACCATCACACATCATTGCCGTTCATTTATAAAATAAATCACCGAACAGTAAAAGATTCTGCTACTAATTTTTTCATTCATTCAAACACATGATATCTTACTTCTACAATAGTTCTTTAATGAGGCTATTTTTTAGCGCTAAAAGCGCAAAATTACAAATAAATAATAAGCGCATCGAGCACGAGTAAAAAGATAAGACATTCTCAGAAGTTTTGGGAAATATACAAGCGAAGAAAATATTCAGAATGATAACGCCCATTTGCTTTATACTATTATTCGATTCCTTCAAGAATGAAAAAACTCGTCCTTGTACTGTTACTGTTGAAATAATTTGAAACATATGTTAACGGACCTCATTTCCCTTTAACTGATGAGTTGAAAATACAAAAGGATCGGAAGGCACATGTTCATGAGCTTCAGATAACTGCATTCCACGCCTTAAGTTCGAGTGTTCAGAAGAAAGATTATCTTTCACTTCTGGAGTTGACATATTACGGCTTGGAAGCACTGAAGAGGGACGCAAAGTTGTTGTGATCTGATCATTACTCATACCGGCCGTTTCGTCATCACAATCATTTTTGATACTGCGCATCTGAAACTCTAATTTAAAGCGGGTTGTTACGGAAAATTATCCTAGGTTCTATATCATTTATTCCATTCAAAGGCTGTGCTCTTTTTACTCTTCATTCATCTTACAGTTGGAAGTATAGAAAGATAGATTTCTAATGCAAAAAAAAAAAACTAAAACATCCTTTATGGGATTAATCTTTTAGTAGGAAAAATAAACAAATAAATTTGATCAGCCGGCTAAAACATGAATGACTGAATGACTCTCGACTACGATATAAAAAGAGCCAAAAAAAGATTACAATGAACTGTTCACTATTAACCGGCGTTGCTGATATATCAATCACAGTTCCGAGTCCCATTGAATTCTCCTTTCACCCACCGCCGCCTCGACATAACACAAATTCCTCCGTATATCCTGTGTGGCCTCCAAAACTAATATGTACGTCCTAAAATGACCGGACTAAAAATATTCGGATGCGAATTCACGAGTTACTGTTGAACTTCGAATCGTATAATCATATTTGTGAGAATAACTGCAACATACAAAAATGATTTCAGTCTAATGCAAGACCAGTTCGTGATGACAATTGAATGCAAGATTAAAGCAATACGACTTCTTGCATTATCTTCATTCAATGAATATCATACAATTAATAGAAAAGTAGACGTTGCACATTAAATGGAAAAAATATTTTCCATTAAATTTTTAAGAATTTTCTTGCAAATGATCACCGCGAGATATCAGCTAATTACACTGCTTGGTAAACCAGAATTTACGTGCATAAATATCACTCCAAAAAAACTGCAGAAAACACTGAATTCTATCTGATAATAAATCAATTGTTAAATGGAGATAAAAAACGATATTCTCATTCGTTTTTCATCTGCACTTTTAAAAATACTTTCTTTTAGTATTTTAGATAACAGTTATATAAAAGAACTTAACGGTGGTCACTTATCTGCAACAAATATAAAACAACTTTTCTGACTCTATCAACGAAAAATTTAAGCCAAATATTTGACCCACAACTTACAAAAACCTCCCTCATACTTAGACTAGAGCTTCTGCAATTATATCTTCCACAGTGTGCACAGATTCATCTTTCACCCACCCTCACTTCTATCTTATATGATTTCCATGTCGCTGTTTTCTATATGAAACTTAAACTTGCTTAACAGATTATTTGCCATGCCTGCGTGCTAGCCATCCTACAACAACTGAAGTACCCAATTTCCTGAGCCAATAAGCGATGCGAGAAAAGCAATTACACAGAGACACACATACATGCATACACATCACTACCACGAAGTCTGAAGTTTGAAGTGATGCATCTCTCTATAAGATTATGCAAATTTAGTCTCACGAATACTCATCTAGGTCATCATCACGGAACGAAGAAACTTTGAAAGGGAAGTAGGAGACAAATAAGTGCCGGCGGTGGGAGGACGTGCATAGGACTGAAAGTTTTTAACGTAAGGGATAGAAAGAGTTATAAACACAGCAAGGGATGGTATCTCATAGCTCACATAAACACAGAGCGAACCACAATAACCCAAACGGTGCTTCGGAAGAGAACGGGTCACAAGTGCGACTCGCCGGCACGAAGCCGCAAGACCGGACCGACGAGTGGTAATATACCCAAGTGATGCAAATGGAAGGCACGCCATGCGGAACAGACGAATCATTCGACTAGCCCTGCCGCACCGCCACTCCTAGCCTCCCATCGATGCTAATGACAACGCGACGCGATTCTGCATGTATGCACATATCCACACCCACGAAAGAGCATGCAACTTGAGGAACACAGCAGAGAAAGACGATGTTGCGAAGGGATTGCAAAACAATGAGTGTGGCGAAAGGATGTGCAGAAGAGAAAAAGAAGAAGGGAGAGAGAGGAAGAACGCGTCTCGCACAGTGCACAAAACGCTCGCACACCACACATTCACACGTCGGGCGGCACTTCCATCTTGCCCGCTGACTTTTGAAAATATGTACCGTGGGTCTTACAACGATGGGTACCGTATCTTGTTAACACAGCACTATTTGCAGTGGGAGATTCGTCACTACATTGTTGTATATTGCGGGGATTAGGTATGCAGTGAGTTTCCGGATGGCTGCGTCAAACGTGAAGGAGAAATACGCTGATTTCCTGGTTGACGGTGCGCAGGCAGTATCGCTGGCCTTTGGTGAGTCCTAAATTTTACTCGCAACAAACTTTTCGTAATGCTCACACCACACTTATCGATCAGCTTTGCAGTGTCCGATACGAGCGAAATGATGTCAGCGCAAAAACATCATCCAGAATACGTCTACCAGCACTTTGGAGAGAAGTAAACTTACAGATTTTTGCTCGAATTTTATTAACTGCTTATCACGTGACTTCCGTCATTAAACAGTTTTCCCTGTTCTTCCAATGGAGTGAATTGTTTCTAATCTGAAATGTATTTTAGCGAAGCAATATTTGGTTACAAAGACTTAAAGATCACAATATATTATACCGATGCATCTATGTATATCTATCCTGAAATCAGTTATACAGCCAAAATAACATCATACACAACGGAGTTCAAAGTTGGTTCTCTTTTCTCATTCATTGTTCAGATATCTTATCTGTGTGCTACGCTATTTCCTTTTCATTTTAGCCTGACGATATAGTTCGAAAATTAAGTGAACAACTACCAGCTGAACAAACAGAAATATTATGCCAGACAAGCACTGTTTTCAAATCACGTTTGGATGAGCAGAAGAATTTTTGGCCTTATGGGCAACTTCTTTCCAAGTTCACTGCTGGTAGACATTCTGCGTTTTTAATATTGATGCGTGCATCATTTCTAATAAGTGAATATAGTATATTACAAGCCCTTAAGACCAAGTTTCTGGGAAATTTCTGAGAATTACATTTTTTGGAGGTATCACCGAATTCTGGGTAATTTTAGTAATTTATTACTAAAGGGACAAAGATGGCATGACAAAAGTTTTAGTTGTTCATTTCTTTTTATATAGTAAATTGTCTGGTAATTGATTTTCGTATTTCGCAAAAATTTTTGTGCTGGAGGGAATTGTTTGTTAATATAAATTTCCAAAATTTAGGTGATCGAGAGCTGCAGGTCTGGATAGTTAGCGAAAGTTCGCCAGGATTTGATGCATACTTAGCTCGAGTCCAAAGTCTTGCTTTATGGTATATTGAGGCTGCGCAGTACACTGACAATAATGATCCACGATGGCAGCATTATTTCCTGTTAGTTTTTGTGGTATCATAAAGTCTTTCTGACAGTCGCTCGATTACTTTCTTTCTGGTTGTTAAGATAATACATGCAAAACCATTTTTAATCTGAGCATGTTTCAACAGAAGTGTAGAAATTCATACTGCTTAATCCACTTGCTAATATTAAACATTTCTGTTAACTATTTGTGGAGCTCCATTTTAGATATGAATCGTTTAAGAAACATGATGGAGTTACACGTGTAGCGCTTGCGGGATATGCATCTCTTGTCAGATTTTATAATTATCCTGATAAAATTCGACCTAGGATTGCTCAGATTTTGCTTCTACCGCATTATCAGGGTGTTGGTATTGGCGCTAAATTTTTGAAGGCAATATATGACGACTTAATCCGGCAGCCGAAAGTTGCAGACATTACAGGTTGATATTAGTCTTGGCTGTATTCTGTAGTTGATTTAGTATACCGAATGGTCCGATTCGAAGGCTCGGGGTTGGAAAATTTGTCTCTGAATGTATTTACTCATAAGAAATAATTGTCCAAATTATTTAATAACAACTTTCGCATTTTTTTATTCAGAAATATTTTTTCAGCGGAAGGTCCTGCAGAATCTTTTATAATAACTCGAGACTATGTGAATTGCTGCAATTGCTCTACACTCAAGGAATTCCATGCAGACAATCTAAAAAATGGTTTCACAGAGGAGATGAAAAATGCTGCCTTGTTGCAGTTTAAAATAAATCCAGTATGGTTTTTATAATGATTAGTTTTTTTTTATTATTTTTTCGTAGTCTGTGGTTGAATTTTACTTCGAAATTCGATATTTGTAAAATCACCAAGTTCGAAAATTTATTCTAATTTATTTTTTCCTGGCGTTATGTGGTTTGACTTAATGGGATAAGTAATTTCTTCTTTAAAACTGAATTAACTGTTTCAGAAGCAATCACGGCGCGTTTATGAAATACTTCGTTTGCACCATATCAGTATTCAAGATGAAGAAGCCATGAAGGAATATCGATTGGATGTGAAGAGAAGGCTTGAAAAACCTTTTAAAGTTAGTTTTTATTTTGATTCAAACACACTCATGTAGCAGTCAATAAATTTAGAACTGTATGTTTTGCTGTACTCTACACATAATTAAGAATCTTATTTCGAATGTTATTTATATTCTCTATTTGATCTTAAGTGGGGAAAGAATGTGAACTGTGGGCAGGATAATAAAAAGTTCATTCGTAAAAAAACAATTTTGCATGAACGTCTTTTATATTTTATTTTATTTTTCACTCCAGTGTGCGAATTACGTTTGCAGAGAAGTGAACGTGACTGGAGAAAGTTATCAAGCGTTCTGGATGAGTATGAATATGCAGCGGTTGTTGCCAATCAAATGAGTGTAGAACAGAAAGCAACCAAACTGGAGCAACTTTATGAAGAAGAACTAGCCGCGTATCGGACTGTTATTAAACGACTGATTAGTTTCGCTAATGGTTAAATATGCAGCTCATCCTCTTTGTTTCCTTATACATAATCGAGTTTTGCATTTGTTGATTCGGTGCAGGTTGTGACATGAAAATTTTAGTAAAACGTCCTTGATCAGACTCAGACGCTTACCTTTCTTAGTTGCATTCCCTCAGTGAAATTTTAGAGTATGTCCCTGGTTTTCATTAAAACCAGTTTATTTTACGAGTTTTGAATTATTTGTTACGGTAGTTATATTTTCGGTCCTTGTAATATCAATTCTAATGTAGTCACGGGTTTTCCAAACAGAGATGCAGATATATATAGAATCTCATTCTTCGTGTATTCAGTGAATGAAACCTTGCCTATATTTTGAATCACACGGTTTTTTTTTCATAATGCCACTATAATAAAACTCATGTGGTTCTGTATATTGAAGATATCGGAATTTAATATATATATATATATATATATATATATATATATATATATATATATATATATATATATATATATATATGGTCCCACGTGGTTTGATTGATAATGAAACAGAGGATGATTTATGTTATTTTCAATTCTATTGCTTGACAAGTTAAATTAGAAAAAAAAACTGCCAGACCACAACTCATGTCTTCAATTACTACAATTTCTAGCATATTGTACCCACTTTTAATTCTACTCAATGTTAAACCTGTTAGATGTAATAGAATGTTGCCTTAGTATCGTAATTCTATACCAGTCAGTGACTCAAGGCAGATATTTGGAGGGTTGTCTGCAAGTTTTTCTGACAGCTGAAACGCTACGATTTGCATTGTGGATGCAACAAATATTTTGTTCACGTGGCTCGTATACGAAAAGAGCGTAGTTCTATGAAATTAGCGGATGGTGGGAGCCATGTGACAACGTATTTATAGGTTTTATCGTTTACCATCATTACTCTCTAACTGTATGATGATAAGATAAAATATTTTGAATGTTTGTGAGGATAGTATTGGTAGGAAGTGTGCATTGTGCTGTTGAATCATTTTGAGTGGAAGAAGTTAATAAAAATGAGAAACAAGCAACGCAACCGGTAAAAATAAGAGGGAGTATACGAAGTTTCTTTTTACTGCATATTGTTCATAAGAAATGCATACTTCATTGCTTGTACTCAATCAAAAAATATTGTTGAGTTGACAGAACTTGCGTGGATATCGGACTTCTGTGCGTCCTTTTTAATTATTCGAAAGGGAAGTCCTCCGTGCCAGGGAAAAATAATTCAGCCTATTTAATTAAAGGCAGGGCTTCGTGAATTAATGCTAAATGCTGAGCTCGAACCGTCTCGGTTAGAAGTATGGGATCGTTTCTGAATAATTTGAACAGTTTTTTGGTGTGATGAAGGATTTATAATAATTTGTAATGATGAGGAGTAAAATAACAGCAACGAAGATAATGAATTGCGAGAGAACGATGATTCATGAATATTTCAGATACGAAGATGGTCCTCATTGGAGCGGCAATTATAACAAAGACAGGAAAACGTAAGATATTATATCTATCACTATGTTCGCATGGAACGTTTCGAACGCTTCTAATTATCTAAACATTCTTCGTAACCAAAATTTTATGGATTGGAAAACTTTTTTTTTTTTTTTTTTATAAATTTTCCATCAAATCGAATTTTTTTTGGTTTATTGATTTGAGTAATGAGTAGGTGTTCATTTAAGGTGTAGAGGTATTCGACACTTCATCTCATTTGATTTAAATTTCTGTTTATTAGTTATGCTACCTTTTCAGCTCTTTTGGCAAGAGTTTTCATCTCGGACATGACAAAAGCTCGATTAGAAGGATTGCTGGATGCATTTCCTAAGTTAATTGCTTCGGACAAATGTAAGTTCCTTTCTCAACCAGAGGACATTCTCGATCTCGTTTCTGATAGTAATAATAATAATCAAGTCGCTTTGGAATTGTACTAAACTATAAACTAGTGAATGGGCGGATACAATACGAATTGAAATTGGAGTCTGGGTGTTTTTACTTATTGGACAAAAAATCCTATCTCTGTTAGTTTTGTAGTAAAAAACCTCGCTCATTTTAGCACAACGTCAGCATACTTTCATTGAAACAGATAGTGTGCGTTATGTTTTCCATCCATTAGACAGTGTATACGTTGTCCTGATCACCACCAAAGCATCGAATATTCTTGAGGATTTAGAAACTCTACGACTATTTTCAAGAGTGGTTAGTTGATCATTTTGGAAAGTGGTTTTTTCTTGTAATTGTTTTTGGTTATTAGTAATTTGTGAGGGTAGTTACTAAATAAAACAAACAGAAAGTAATTTACAGGTACGACTCTGGTTTTTAAGAATCGAATAATTGGAACTAGTGAATTATTATCTGCGAATTTCTTTTTCACTATTGTTTCTAATGAATTTAAATTTCCACAGTTTGTTTGTTAATGGATTACATTGCAGATTCCAGAATACTGCCGATCGAATGACGAAAAAGAGATGCAAGCAAATTTATTCGATCTCATATTTGCTTTTGATGAAATTGTTGCTCTTGGATATCGTGAAAATGTCAACCTAGCACAGATACGTACATTTACGGAAATGGATTCTCATGAGGAACGAGTGTTCAATCAGATAAAGATCGTAAGTTTTTTTGAGTAAAGTCTGTTCATATCAACGAATTTAGGTGGTGGAAATGGTTTTCATTCATATATGACTCATTTTTATAGGCGCAAGAGCGAGCCGCTAATGAATTAATGACACAGAAAGCCATGGAACTGAAGAAATTGAAGGCAGAACAGCGAAAGTCTGGAAGAGGTTTTTTGTTTTTTTGCTAATCGTTTATTGTTTTTTGCACAACTTCTTAATACGTAAATGGTTAGGTCTAGGAAGCAGCGCAACAGCTATTAGCTCGTCATCGGTACCGTTAACGGCAGTTATCGATGATACATCTGTACGGTTGGCTGTAAAACCGAGAGCACCAGCAACTGCACGTGGAAGTGGGAAGGCATTGAAGCTCGGCTCCAAAAATGCAGATGACGACCAATTTCTAAAACAACTAAGGAGAGAGGGTTGGTCAAATATATAAATTTGTGAAAATATTATTATTAAAAATTTGTAAAAAAATATGTTAAATTTGCAAAAATAGTAAAAAATTTATATTATATAAAAAATATATTATTAGTACAACTTTAATGTTTTTTCAATAACATAAAGTGGAACTCCCAGTATGCTAGTATAAGCGCTATTCCAAATATAAAAAGATGCTTATGGTAGTGGTTGATAAGTTTTTGATATTTGAAAAGTAGATCTTTTTAAACTAATCATTCTAGATATCTAACTTTCGGCACCTTACAATTTCCGTACAAGATACGGAAAGTCCCAAACTTCATTGTCACAGTGTTTACTGAAACATTCTTTTTCTTTGTGTTGGGACATCCTTTTCTTATGTTACAATCAAATAGTGACATGTAAAATATCGTAAAACCATCGTTGTACAAAATATTTTGTTTAAGGACAAATAGTTGATACGCCTTTACGTTCATCAGACAGTGCTGATGCAGGTGATCGAACTGCATCGGAAATTGGTTCGTCTGCTATTTCACATGCTCCTGTTCACATTAAAATTGAGGAAAAACTATTGGCGACAGTATCAAGAGATGGTGGTCTTGAGAGCGGAGAGGTATATCGTTAATTGTTAAATCTAAGGATTTTCCGAGAAAACACTGAATTTTGTGAGAAATACTTTTATATTTGTTCTGCGACCTTAGTGCAAGATTTTATTGAAGTTGACAACAGTTTCAAAGTTATTAAATTGGCACGTCCGCGACTGATGATGCACAGGGCAACAATGCCGAGCTGAATTAAAATTTTCAAATTCCTAAAAATTGACAACTTAGAGATTTGAAAATTTTAATTTTTTTTATCGCGCTATGTAACGTAACTGTGCAGTCATTGTATTCCGTCTTTTGTTGGTGTAGTACATTGCAATTTTTTCTTTCAAGGTACTGGGCACGGCTTCACTTTTAATAAACGATCCACAATTTGCTACTGTTCGTGTTCAAATCAATAACAATGATAAACAGAGTGCGCAGATACAGGTAAAGTAATAAGGTATAAAATATTTGTATTTTTTGAATAATTTTTCGAATAATGATGCAATCATTTATTTAGGTTCATCCAAATCTTGACAGAAAAGAATGGCTGCAGAAATCACTGCTAAAATTGAAATCAGTGCAGAAACCGTTCCCAGTAAATATGGATGTTGGTGTACTAAAGTGGCGATTACTTCTGAACAGCGAAGAAATGCTTCCCATTTCAAGTTGGTTTAAATCTCTGCATAAGACCATTATGACCTAAGAATTTTTTAACTATCGTCCAGTAAAAAAGTAGTAGTTGATTTCAACACGCTTCATTATACCTGAGAAACCATCTAAAAATTTGTCGCTTTTGTATGAAGATTATGGACACAAAGTTAGTGGAGCAGCTACCTTGTAAATTAAAAAGTTTTTTAAAAAAGAAGTTTTGGATTTCAGTCAATTGCTGGCCAAATGAAAATCCCGATGGCTGTGTAGTGAACATCGAATATACTCTTCAGGCCGAAAATATGATATTGAACAACGTTATTATCGTCATCCCTTTACCGTATGTATTCCCGCAAAAAATGTTTTTGGCTTTCTATTGAAATTTATGACACAATGAATACAGTACATCTTACTTATAAGTTTTACGAGCATTTTTCAGATCGGCAGCGGTTCCAGTAATATCAGAATGTGAAGGTTCTTACGAGTACGTAAGATCGAAATCACAACTGGTGTGGAGTTTGCCTATTATTGACGATTCCAATAAAACTGGTTCTTTGGAATTTAGCACTCCGAATGGCCAAGTTAATCACTTCTTTCCAGTGACTGTTCGGTTTACTAGCACAGATTTATTTTGCAATATGACTGTGAGTTTGATTTCTTGTTTGTTTTTTCCCTGAACATTAATTTTGAAGTTGTGTGGTGTTAATAGGATTTTCGTTTGTAAGTTACTTGTTTGTAAATTAGGTTGTGTTTGTTAGGAGTGGAAAAAAAATGTGCTTTGAAAAACTGCAGTGACCTACCAGAATTTGAATTTAATATTTGTTTTATTAGTGAATTAATAATTTTGATTTATTTTTTCTGTTATAGGTAGAATCAGTGCAGAAAATGGATGTGAGCGATACTGTACAGCATTCAGTGGAGAGCCATTTGATCACGGAGAAGTTTGAAATAGTCTGAAATTTTATTTCATTGAGGACTTTTAAATTGCCGGTTTGAAGAAGAAAATTTCTTACATTTTGTTCCAAATTTATGATTTTTTTTTGTGGTAGTCGTTATAATTAAATTGCTTTTTAATTCCAAATCATGTTTCCTGTTGATGAATCTACTCATTCACAAATTATTAGTCGGAATGCAATATGTACTTTATTACTGAGGAACATCAGTATCTATCCAGTTTATCTAGAGCGAGCTTATTTGTTCCCCTTCCCGTAGACGGCTCACTTTCAATTCTACGCGGCACACTCTGTGATAACCATGTGTCGAATTGTTATTATATATTTATATGAGTAAAAGTAAATATTGGGTTGGTTTTTGTTTTCGACATTGCCTTTATTGATAAATTATTAACCAGTTAATGGTGTATTATGTGAACACTCAATTTTTCCTCCCAATTTATCGGAACTATCCAAACTCTTGTGAATGGAATTACTTTGTGATTGGACGTCTTTTGAAATACTTTTGGCATTTTTGTTCATAGTGTGTTCATATTGGTAGGGATATTCAAAAAGTTGGTGTCATGATATTGGCATTGCTTCATCCCTAAGTTATTTCCTACTTCGTGGTTAGAGATTGCTCAATAAAGGGATGTAGCAACTGTCGAATGTCTGCTTATTAGGAAGGATGGGGATTTTGTAGCGAAGTTTCGGTCGTGGAAGTACTGATGGCAGCAGACTGTATAGAAATGGAAATGGGTTTGGTAACACAGACCAATGGATCTCGGGTCGGTTTATGGTTGGCAGGAGCTCGTGAAGAAAGACTTTTCGCAGTCGTAGTAAAGGAGGGCATGCTCAAGGTAATTGTAATTGTAATCGTGATGGATTAAAATTAACAATTTTCGCGGTGGGACTGTTCAAAAACATAACTCGAGGAGCATTTGAATCAAATCGCTATCGGAATAAACGCAAGTTAGAAACATAATAAGCAAATATGGGTTATGCAGTGCAGGTAATAGAATGATGCAGATGAGCTAATGGTGCAAGTGATATTTCGACAAATTTTTCTAGTATTTTAAGTGAATTCCGTTTATAATTTAAGTTGGGAGTTTGGATATATCTCAGCAAAACAGATCTTGAAACATCCCAAATTGGCTGCGTTATGCTAGTAGCTACACCACCAATGAAAGTATCAATCTGGACTGATACCAGAGGTATCGAAAAGGTAACTGAAATTCCTTTCTATCATTAAATTCTAAGTGCGTATATTGTTTATTCATTTTTATAAATGCTATTTTGATTGTTCATAGAAATAAGAAGTGAGGCCTGTTTATGAGGGGCATTGCTGCATCTGTTTGCAGACAGTGTTAGTCGAAACCAGGGTAGTGTTTTCACCGGTGGAATGGGCGAAGAAAAATGATTATAGTTGGTTTGCATATAGTTTTGAGTTTGGCCGAGTTGGTAATTTCTCTTTCAATAAACTACTGAAATTGAACGGTGGTGAAGTGAAAAGAGATGTTGTGTACAAGGCCATCGTAGTCAGGTTATTTCATGTTTTTTTTTCATGCATTGCGGCTACTGTACGCCCTACGGCGTTAATTATCGGTTACGTTCAGAATCCAATCTTACCTTTTTCTCGTTAATCAAGTGTATAACTTAACATTTGTTCATATTTTCAATTTTATCTGCTCCAGATAAACATTACTTTTTTACGGCTGAGGTCTGTCTCTGCTGATAAAAAGATTTTTATATCACTTTTTCAGGATGCCACCGAGTAAATTAGGCCGTTGTATAGTAGATATTTTTGGTTTATTGTGGTCAATCATACCTCAGGTTCTTGTATTATGTGGTGATCAGAGCGGTTTTGATGAAAGGGTATGCTGCTATTTCTTATAAATTAAAAAAAAACACTTTTTTGATCTCTTGTCATATGTTGAAAAATTTTTACGCTTTTTATGTCTACAAATATTGCTGAAATGGTTATCTTTTTTTTTTTGCAGCCATGGTCGGCACCATCATCTGGTTATCAGTCATCAGTTCAATCCATATTCAATAACGACGTCAGTATACCACCAAAATTCATTGTAGTGTTTAGTACTGGCATTGATATTGATAGACATTCGTAGGACTGTTCAATATAATTTTGTCTTACTGATATAATAAGTCACTCATAGTTACCTGATAACAGTAGAGGTGTTGAAGAACATTTGAGACACTAAAATATTAATAATCAGAATCAAGTGGCTAGCTTCCATAAATGTCTCAATTACTGTGCATACAATCTTTATATTATGATCAATTTTTTCTGTTAAGGGATCTTCTGTTTATTTGTGCAACAATAGGTGTAGATTGAAAAAGACCAAAGAAAACATCAAATTAAAGCAGATCTTGTACACTGATTTACTTTTGTTCGCCTGTTAAATAATTTATTGTCTGGAGGTAGATGAATTGACTTCTTATTACACATTGAAGAATAATAACCCATCAAACGAATTTGCTGACGAAATTTTGGAGTCATTGAATTCTTCTGGTAATTGTGCGTCATCAGCATCAGGTAACATCTTCACTTTACGTTGCCAAAATTGATTGTTTAAACAAATGTGAAATCTTGCATTGATTTGGGGGTTTTCTTGCAAATTAATTTATGGGAACATGTAAACATTTCACATTTAGTAATCAGATAACATTAGTAGTATGTTTTCATCCGATTTACTTTTTACATTTTACATTACAGGTCCGAATTTGGATCAAGATCACTGCGGACTTTCACAACCAGTTGTATATTTGGGCGTCGTCATTTTAAGAGAGCCGCAATATAGTATCATTTGGAGCAAAATGCACGGTTTTGTTGCTGTATGTGCGACAGCCGACTTAGTGGTTCGTTGTTAAAGACTCGATGTTCAAGGCGCTTCACTGATTTGTATTTTAACTTGAATGAGATTGAGATGATTTAGTTAAAAAATTTGTCGTGTACTTTTTTCTTTTATTTTCATCCAAACAATTTATGATTAGGTAGTATAGTAACTTTTCGTCCCAGAAATTAAATAATCTAGTAATGAGTATGATATAGAGTAATGAGTATGATGTAGATGATTAGATGATATAGAGTTCTGAATATTATTCAGACAATTGGTAATTTTCATTTAGAAATGGTGATGTATTTTAAACTGTTCTAAGACTCTATTGTTTTTAGCTGGAGCCATCAGATTGGGTTGAGTACGATTGTATCGAAACTGATACCGAACTAGATGTATCGCACTTAGCTATATACTGTGTATTAAGTAAACGGAAACCATTGGTAGTGGAGATACACGAAAAGTCTATTATTGTAAGTAGGTTCTTGTTCACACTTCAGGTTATTTTATTTAGGAATTTTTGCATATTTTCTGCTTTGCAACATTTTTACGAAACAACTTCGACCACAAATTCATCAAAACATGAAATATAAAGAATTTTATCAATTTTAATATGATTTAATATGATTTTAATATGAATTTTATCAATTTTAATATGATTAAGTCACTAATTTTCTGTGAATGAATTTTTAATATTGTACTTTCAGTGCCATACAGTAATACATGTTTCAAACGGAAGAAAAGTTCAAACTGATATAGGAGGAACATGTTTTACCATGGCGTGTGACATTTTAGGGGACGTATTGGTACCAGATATTCCGGTTGTTCATAGGTGTATTAGGAATAATGAATTAAAGGTCTGCTTATACTCCTTCTTATCTTTGAAGAGTCATTGGTCATGACTACCTTTGATTAACGGCATAATTTGAGGAATTTGCCTTCACACTTATGATTTGATCTCTTGAACATCTGAAGATACTTTGTTTTTGTTTTTTTTTTATGTGCAACATTAATGAAAATATTTTAGATAAATGGAGCAATTTTTTGAATCATACTTGTTTTCAGGCCAAGGTGCTTATAAAATATGATACTAGTGAGAAATGGCCATGCACGTTGTTTGCTGTATACGAAAATGACATACTGAAAATAATAGTAAGCGATTTGCGTGTTGTCTAGTATATGTGAATTAAATTGCTCAGAACTTTCAGTTATTGGTTTTTTTTACAGGATTGGAAACAAACAAATATGGAGTGTAAAATAATTCCAGAAGTGTACAATACTTTAGATCTGAAAAGTACTGTATACGAAAGTGACAAGCCGCAGTTCTTGAGTTCTGATGGGAATGTCGTAGAGGTTTTAGAACCGAACAAAAATTTTGAAAAAAAAACACAAGATGAAAACAAAGCTTTCATAAAAGTTCATAATTCTCCCTCTCCAGACACCAATACCATCCCAAATAATCTATTATTCACTGAGGAAATTACCTATCAATGCAGCCCAGACAATAGTTATGTAGCCAGTACTGTAAACATCAAGAGAGCAACGGAGTATGAAGAAAAGCCTGGTCCTTCAGGATTATCATACACTACTTCCGCAACACAAAAGGTTTACATTTTTGCTTGGAAATGTCAGCTTATTGTTCGTGCAATTTTCCTAACATCTTTTTGAATGTGTATCATTTTTTAAACTTTTGTAGTTGCAATTGTTAGTAAAATATAATGATTTCTATCATTGTACTGATTTGGCGTTTTCTGATTGGTGGGTATCAGTTAGTACAAAACATGACTTTATTAATGATGCAATGATTGTTTCATATTGTTACTGAAATTCATTCCAGCAGCTTTCTGGACGTGATGACAATTTTGATTGGTCACAGCTGAAGAAGGACATTGTTGGTATGAAAGTGCTAGTATGTTCTTAATTCTTCTTTTTTTAATTAATTGAAAAAAAATTAAAAAACAAAAGCTTTATCAACTGCAAATAATGAAATGTTTGCAAATATCTAGTGGGAGGAAAGAAGGTAAATTATACACGATGTGTTTGCTTCTTAAAATATTACACTGAAAGTCAAATGGTTTCTAAATGCGAAATGATACCTACTATGACTAAAACTTTCTGGAGAGTTCATCTAATGACATTTCCAGACTTTGCCAGTGACAATACTGGTCAAACTAACTTCCACATATGGTATTTTATGGCATGTTAATCGTAAACGGATCATTGTACCTGTTGAATATCTAAGGTATTTTGTTCGTTCGATGTAGTTTTAAATAAAAATATAGCTTCTTTGTATAATTTCAATACAAAAATTGAGGCTGGTTATATGCAGAAGTCATTCATCTGTTTATTGTAGTAATTCTATCTTTAAGTAATTCCGCAAAACTGGGTGCTTGGATGAAAGTGAAGGTATCGCCTCTGGATACAGCGGTGATGGATTTGCCTTATCGCTTTATTGTGGTGCGTCCTGTGGAAGAGATTGAGAGCAAATTAATGATACGGATAGTGGGGAATATTCTGCAGGTATAAGCAATTTATTGGTTTTTTCTTTTCACTTCTATTTATTAAATTTTTTTCATTCTACTTCTTTATGTTTTGTGATTTATTTAGTAGATTGCGCGTAGCAATCGACTAAATTTATTTTCTAAAGGATCCTATGGAATATCAACGAACAATTTATGAAAAAAAAGTTCCTTGATTGTTGATAAAAAATTGTTGAGTTGTTTGTCGTAAGAAATTATCGTGACATTATAATACAGTCATTCCTGAAAAGGTAATTTGAATTACAGGTGAGGATACATTTAGAACCAGGAATAGAAAGATGTGTTAACATCAATGGAAAATTCTACGTACAAAAGAACTCCGAGCTTGGTCTGATATCTATACCTTCTGAAAGGCTAGTTTGTCCTTATGTATCTTTTTACACAAATTTCATTTCACCTTGATATCATATGATCAAGCATTTATTATTCATATTCACATAGTTTTTCGTTATAGATTACCACAGGAATATCATATGAAGAAGTTCAGAACATGGGTGACTTTCATGAGTTCAGAGTTAAACAGCGAACCAGAGTGGATGATAACTCATCATCAAAAACTGGTTGAGGTATGTGCTGTTCTGTGTTCCAGTTATTGAAAAGAAAGCTTCCTTTCTAAATTTTAGATGAATAGTTTACTATAACGAGAACATGGAAGCGCATGAGTTCTTTGTTTCCAGGTTGACGAACATGGAAATGAGTTACCAAATGAGTTTGATACGAATGATGCGTTGGCGAAAATGACTAGCACTAGTGGCGACAGTGGTGTCAGTGTAGTCAATTCTCTTTGTTTTTCAGAAGTTTGACAGTTCATGTTTTTTGTCGGGTTAATTACTTTATTATTACCAGGGTTGTAAGACTAGTTAGATTATGCGTAGAAAGAGAGCGATGCATATGTATACACTCTTAAAATATCCTTTAGAATTTTTACAAAATATAATATATTTCAACTAATGCTGTATTACGTGCTATTCTTTGTTTGTCTCTTGGTTTCAGTGAGGTTTGCGTGCGGCTTTTACTATTCTTTTAATTCTAGTATTATTCTCCGTTAATTTTCATTGCTTACGTCAGAATTAGAATTGCACTTTCAATCTATCATGTTATCATTGGCGCGCTCTCTTGGTGCTCAATATCTGATATTCCGAATGCACGGCTGCATAATCATGGTTTTGCACTTTGCTTCAAAAGATATTAGTGATAGGACGATATTCTTTGGTCTGCCCTGAGATCTTTATGTGTAATGTGTAACATAAAATTGCACTCGATACATTTTCCCGTTTGTTTTTATGCTTTTGATACAAAAGATATGTCATATGAAATGTTAGTTTCTTTAAACGTTATTTATTAACTGCGTAAGCCTCTTGATTGGCAGACGGAGTGCTCTATCTACCAATGCAGCTTCGCTTTTTCCAATTATCCGGCACATGTAAGCTTGGGGAAATTAATAGAGATGGAGTCGATGGTAATGGCTTTATGACTTTCTCTCACAGCAGTGAAAATTTTCAACAAACTCGATAGAAGCCTATAAAATATTGAATTTGAGTCTTTAGTACAGACTTAGTCTGAACACTGCAAGCACATTTCTCGTTCATTATCTCTCTACCACTCACACATTCTATCGTTCTGTTAATGACGCAATATGAATGAAGTGGTTGGTTCTGAAATAATTAGATTAGCTGATTAGATTAATGAATGAGATTGTGGTCGTTCCAATACCAGAAGGAATCGAATGAATGTGCTGTTTATGTGAAGGACCCTCAGAAGTATATAATGAAGTGATGGAAACATTTAAGTGTACAAAGTAAATCGAAAGTACGTTGAACAGTACTGATTGCAGGAGAGATGTGAATGCGGGGTGGCATCACGTTGAAATCAAGAGGATGATGATACAGTGAGTTCTTTCTACCTTGCTAATTTCTAGTCTAAAATAGGTAACTAATTGCATTTGTATAACAAGTAGAACATGCGATTACAGATCGCTTGTGTGAACTGATTTAAAATTTCGACACTCAAAATACTTAGCATTGAGGGAAACTGTTATAAACAGGAAGGCATAACTCATTCGATGATGAATGGAATGGTGCGATAGGATGCGGAGGATGAAAAAGAAGAGAAGGAGGACTGGACATTTGCTGTATCAAACTCATCACTTGGACTAACTCCAGGAATATAGATAAAGACTGGATAGGACGAGTAGAAGTGCAATGAATTGTATGCCATTTTTAGAAATGACCACTGTTTCATTGATACGCTTTCGAAGGCTTGCATTCTGATCGATAAGTGTACTGGAACGTTTTAATTCAGCTTGGAGCATCTTTTGTACCTAAAGCAAAATCACGAAGAAAATTGCCGTTGCAGAAAGATCTTTTAATGGCTTAGATAAGCGGATTGAAAGAATGGAGTGCTATTTAGCAGCTATCACCTGTTCAACATAGGCTAATGCTTCATCCCATTGCTGTAACAGAAGTTCATTCTGCTCCATAAGTTTCACTTTGAATCTGCGTTCCTCTTCTAATTTCTCCAGTAATTGTGCTTCTTGTGTTTCTGTTTTCGAGGCACTGCTCTCATTCATATTTACGCATCGGACGGTGCTTTCTGATGTTTCCTCCAAAGATTCCTATAATTTACCTACCGTGAATATTGTCCATAGCTTGAAAATGCTTCTTTTTTGAAGGAACTAATATGGACAAGAAGCATGTAGCATGAGTCATGCGTTATGAGGGTGTAGTGCTCACCTGATCAGGTGAAGATCGCTCGAAGTTGAATTTCTCCAGGCGTTCGATAATTTGACACCTATCAATAATAATAGCATCTTTGCCTCGAATCTGTTCCTCCAAATCGAATATCGTTCGATCACGTTCTCGAATTCGTAATTTTAGCTGCGCTATTTCAAGTTCAAGCTCTGTTTGCTTTTCCTGTCTTATCTCACCTATAATATACCATCCATTTAAAAATTCATTAAAAAATTTCTAATTTCACACAGTCTCTGCTAATCTATTCATTTTCATAGGTAGTCAAACTGATCACTGTGTGTTATTGGAAAACAAATGTAAGCTAATTAATTAGACTATAACAAAAGCATTAAGCTGGCTAAATTTTCAAAAATTTATGATTTCTAAAAGTATTCATTCTATTACTTATGATGTGCTTTTTTAAAACAGTCGATGTTTAATGAACTGCAAGTATAAAAGTAAAATAAACAGTGAGAGGTCACCACGATGAAAGTTACTGACCTGGTTGGATGGATTTCTTTGATGTTGAAGGTGCCATACTGTAAGACACTTTGAATCACTTCTTAAATTTCTGACAACAAATCGTTTATAATTTCAATTCTCTTCAATTTATTTATTCAGTGCATAAAATGAAAGGTTGTTATTCGGAAGGTATCTTTTAATGCTCACTAGGTGACTGATAGTTTCTAGCCTATTGTTTAACCTTTCTAGTAAATTCAACTAACTATGCTTAGATAGAAATGATCATCTATCATTAAATTTTGATTTTATAGACTATGTTCTTTGAACGAGGACGGAATAGGCAGGAAATTCAAAAATATCATTTCAATTAGAGAAGAATATTTGCCATCGATCAGGCAGACTTTGTATGATCAGTAAGATATGTTAGTGTTTAAATTTTGATTTTATAGACTATGTTCTTGTTACTTCTCACTTTGTATGATCAGTAAGATATGTTAGTGTGTACTATTTGAGAATGTTAGAAAATGAACGTAAAAGGAAAAACAGAACGGAAAAATATCTCGCCGGATGATGCTGCTTGACTTCACCATACGCAGTGAATGCAATCCGGATGAGAGCGGCTGTTTCCTCCACGTTGTAATACTGCCTCGTCTGACTTAGCACTCTTGTTTTTGCTATTACATAAAAAACCGAAGGAGCAGAAGACGTGGCTACATGTTGAAGTGAAAATTTAAAAGATCGAAATGTGTATAACAATAAATTTAATCTTCTCGCTACCCTTGTCGTCTTCATCGAAATACTTCGTGAATCACTACAGTATACATTATTAGGCAACTATTGGATCAAATTTACTGTTGTCATCACCAGCTATCATCACTTCTATCATCTTTTCGCTATTTTATCACTCATTTCAAAATTTATCATTTGTTATTTAAATATTAAACAATAAATAATTAGTTAACATAAAATTATGGAGCAATAAATGGGTTTAAAAAGTGGCATTTGTGGGTTATATCATAAAACAGCGAATTTCGATGGAGTAAAAACTTGAACTAAACTTAGGATATTACTTTAGTCAGATAAACTTTTCCAAAACTTGATTGAAACTCTGCACATAATTAAACTAACAAATATACGATAATAATAAATCGAAGCATTATTCGTTCCATCCCTTTAATTGGTGTATCTTCAAATTAAAATCCTTAATGAGCATGTTTAGTAAAATGCATCATCAATCAACTGGCAGGTTTCATTTACTTCAACAAATTGAAAAAAAAAGCTGATAAAATGAACAACTCCAAGTTTTCCTGTTATACTTGAGAGAGTCAAAAATGGAATTTTAATCTAGCAGTTGGCCTATTTGCCCGATCAAACCGTACTAAGTTCATTTGGTTTATTAAGTATGTTAGTGAGGAAGTGTATCCGACTATCTTCACTAGCTAGAGATCCATAATCGATGTATCGAATAAACGGTAAATCCTCTGGCGTATAGGTGCCTTTTAGCCGCATCTGATGTCCCTGTCTTTTGTGGCCATACTTCTGAAAATGAAGAATATTCAGTATCGGGCAAAGCCACAACTTATTTTTCCAGTACTTTGAGTTAAGCGCTCGACTTCTGAAAAGCGAACGATTGGCCTACATTGATTAGAGCACCGAATTTAATTTCTACATGTCTAGGAACCTGTAGTTATGAGACTGGAAAAGATGAAGGGTGTAGAATGAGGAACTCTTCTGTCTCGAAAAAGAAATAGAACAGGTTGGATCAGCCTACCTAACTAGCCTAATATGTCATTCGATCGCGTGAAATACTAGTTATCAACTAAGGCTCAGCAATTAACAGTATCCTTCTGACACTAAGAATGGCTAAAATTCACTGACAGTATATACCTGATGTAAAACGGATGCGTATCGCATTAAATCCGGAACGTGCACCATTCTTCCACCAACATTCACAAGCGCATAACGAGCATCTTTAATTGCTCGTCCAAAATAATGAATCTTGCGAATATACTGAATTCCGACCAAATCAATACACATTGTTCTATAGAAGTTAACTACAGATAAATAATGTACAGCAATTAAACATTCGCTAGAGACCGGAAACGGAAGAATAAAATAACCGGGAAGAGCGGAAAGACAAACGTTAAGGCTAGTCCAACAACAATGTAGAAAAGATCGAAGAGGAAGTATTCGCGTTTCGCCGGCACAATATCACCAAATCCAACCTGTGAGCAAGTCTGTTTTAATTGGATCTCAAAAAGGGAGTGCATTTAAAACAAGAAGGATAGTGCATTTGCATGGCTGAAAGTAGCATTTTAAAATCAAAAGATTTCCTGAAATTTCCAAATCGCTTCACCCTCACAGCTCTTTCGTGCTGTGGAAGGATGCGTGACGCATTTTGGAGAGATTGTCAACCTTACGCAGTGCTCGACTAACCGTAGTCACCGTGATGAAGGAGAAGTAGAAGCCGGAAAAGAAATCCCACTGTTCCCACAAAGCAAGTAGGACAGCTCCAACTGTGATGTAACCAAGCAGCACTCCAACAATCAGCAAAATTGGTATCGAAATGTACTGCTCCAGTCCGCACTGCAAGGAAGAGTGTGTACCTACCTCAAATGCTACTTCCATTCCAACTGAATGGTCAACCTCACCCGCAGCAGCTCATCCTTCGCATTAGCATTTATTTCACCGACCACTGCTGACGTCATACATACAGTAGTCCTCTTCTCTTTGCACTTCTTCGCTTTTGTATATCTATAAATGAATCGCGCTTCACTCATTGAATATTTTTCGATCAGTAGTGTGTCACACTCATCACGTCTCCTCTACAGGTCACTCTACCGTACACTCTGCCTCTACCGTACATTGCACCCTTCCATACATACACATCCACATACTTTGCATAGAGCCAAACGATATTTTCACTGAGGAATTTGCCAATATCGGCAATAGTGAGAAGTATAAGCGGTACACCAAACAGTGCGTAGACAATGCAAAACATTCGTCCGTGAAATGTTACGGGCACTAAATTACCATAGCCTGCAAATGGATGCGTGAAAGGAGGAAGAGGCGAGAATGAAATGAGTGCTTCAAATTTGTTTAATGGACCAATTGTGGTCAGAAGAGTAGCTGTAAAGAAGAGGGCTGTTGTAAAGGTCCAGCTGTATTCCTCCTCCTCCATGAAACCATCAATTGACGCGGTCGTAGCACTACTTCGTAGATGTGAAGCGCTAATGTAATGTGTATCGAAAGCTTCAAACAATACACGTGTCACGTTGTCCACGTGATGAATGGCCAAACGTTCAATTTCTTCTGCAAACACTCTCACTAAGTGATATCACACACGGTGAAGGATCCAGCATTCAATTTTATTATATTACTTAATATTAAATGCCTGTCACAAGTGGGTGCAAACGAGCGATAAACGCTAACTTTATTACTTAAGTATTTCTGAAATGGAATATCATTACTGGAAAATCGTGCTAGAGCATAGTAGAAAATGTTGCTTGAGTATTGTAGCAAACAGATGGAATACTCCGAGTGCTTATTGCTCTCAGTCTTCACAATTCCAAATTTCATCGGAACATATTTGAATGACAAGCTATCACATTTCCTTGTATCCCTTTTTATTAAAAAAGTACCATCTGAGACTGATTCATCGTTTAGCATAATCCATAACTCATCAAGCATCAATTTTCGCTGAGCAGAAATATCTCGCAAACTTCCACGTCTCACGGCAATCTCGTACGGTCGTTCCAGATAATAAAATGCAAGTGCGCCACCGATCGTGTACAGTATGGATATGATAATGAGACCAATGTGAGGCAAAATAATTCGCGCATATTTCTTCCAAGTAGCCGTCTAAGCGCAAAATTAATTTTATGATAATATTAAACGTTTGAATAATTTACAAAACTTTGAAAAAGAGGATAAAGAGAAAGGTTGCTATTCAGGGAGAATTAAAACGTCTAATAATGCCGCAAAATAAGTAAGAGTTGAATTAGAGTTTAATTGGAGTTATATTGAAACAAAATTCAGACTTCATACACTCATGGACTTCTCCAGTTCATTACCAATCCCTGTTCTTTCCTACTGTCCCTTAAAAGGGACAGTATCAGTTGCATCAATCTTTTCATTGGTCTCTATGAATTATTAGCAGAAGTGGAGAAAATTGAAGTGCAACAATCATTTGCATATTTGCACTTAAAAGGATGTCTGTCATTTTCAAATAATTTTCCACTTTTAGTTGAGAGTTTCATAAAGAATAACTGTCTAAGACCGCACTTGTGCACTACCTCACCATCATTCTGCCTGAAATATCAACCAACCGTGTGGTACTACACTAGCAGCTGCAGTTAATCGAACACAATTGCTACCTAAAAAGTACCCCAACTTTTATTTTATTTACATGCCACTAAGCTTTCAGATTTTGATGGCAACTGCCAACTGCGTGAAGAGCGGTGGCGTCGTCCTAGAAGAATCGACGTCAGATGAAGCGGAAATGCTACGCCCTTCTGATTACTTTTCTAAAAATGATCCACTCTTGCAGGTATTGCTGAATAAATTTGAACTGAACAAATAAATTACACTCTCTCTTCTTTCTCACAATCACCAGATGAGAGATGTTCCCTTCAAGTAGCATACTGGAATCTCATCAATGATATTCGCGTCACTCATCCCCCCCTCTCTCTCTCTCTCTCTCTCTCTGAGCATTGCATTCTCAGCAATTTTACTGTTCAGAGTGAAGAGAGGGAGGAATTTGCGGAGACAATCAATTCAACAAGCTTATAGGTCTGAAATCCACTTGTTGCTAGAAGAGGATGCTGAGCGATACCATTTAATTATGATTTATGAAATGCCGTTAGAATATGAAGGATGGAGAATTCTCCTTTCATGATTAATTATTGAATTTCATTGAAATGATGGTGCTTTCGGGAAGCAATGTGTTTAATAGAGAGAGATGGAGAGAGTTTAATTTGGAAGAGATGGAGCAAAACTAGCAGGCAAAATGGGGAAAGAATAAGATGACGTGTTCATCGGTGTGGAAAAACTAGGATTTTTAAACTTTACGAAAATAAGAAATGAGTTGATGGAGGTTACTCTAACTTCATTTTTCCATTTCACTTTTAAACTACCCGAAATGGTCAACTGAAATACGGCTAAAATGATAAAATGATTGGAAGAGATAACAACCAACAACTGGTCTGATAAATGCAACGACGCGAAAACGATACATACTTTGATGAGGAGAAAGTGATAAGAATCTAATTGTTATTAATAATGCACACCACAAGAACGATGAAACTATTCACAGACCTTATTGATGCCGAGCAAACGGTCCACTTCCCATTGGTCACTTGTTTCACTGCTATTGTCCGGTGGATTCGATAGTTCTGGTAGCAATAATGTTTTGTTTGATTTCGCTTCCGTTTCCATCTATCCGTGCACGTTCACTCACTAATATCAATGAGTAATTAACAAACTATCAGCAATACTGCTAATGAGCGGTTAATTCGTTTCATGCATCCTATTAGTGCATATCTAAGATGAGGGGATCCCTTGGCTCTAGTCATATTATTAATTCGTGTCCATTCCCACTTTGACCATAGGGCATAAAGCAAGCGACCTAAAAGCCTTCTGGACATTCCTCAATCAATAAGTTCGTAATGAATAAAAGTTTTAACTCAAATTTGTTCACTTTTCATCTAACTTGTATAACTCTGACAGCAAGCATTGCCACAACACATTCACCTGTTGACCTTTATTGATAGAGAAAATACCCACAATCGATTGATTTATTATAAATTAATTTAAAATAAAATGCCATTCACACCTTCCCTAACATATCATATTCTAATTTCAGGATAATTTTCAGAGATGTTGAAAGGACGAGACAGAATGACTGAATTTCAAAGATAGGGTAATGAAGGGAATATATGATGGCCTAATGTAATGTGCAGAGGAAGAGGATCGGAAGCGCCGTAAATAGGGGAACTGAAATGCCTCTTCTCAATTTATTTATCACAATTCACTTTCTTCCAAATAGCCATTTTTCATTTATTTTCACTTCAGTCATATTTATCCATCCTTCTGCTAATTTTATTTTCTGCTCTTTGCTTCTCTGTTTCACTCTCACCGAAACTGTCGTGAACGACGAACGTTTGATCAGTTCATCACATCATTATGCTTATGATATGCAAGGTGATAAGTAATTCGTTCTTCCACTCGGAAATGAAAAATAACTTAGACGAGAAGTGGAAGAAGGATGAGTTGAAGACAGTCTGAAACCACCCAAGCAAAGGAGGAGTTCATATGATAACAGAGACAGATATAAATCAAATCGGATTAAAAAGATAAATCTCCGAAGTTAATTTGCGCCAAATTTTCAACTAGGTTTGCTCCTTACTGCTTTCCTTCGCCTTAAATTTTGATCGCATTTTTTTCATATTTAGTTCAGTGTATGATGGTATAGCTTTTCATAAAAAATTGCAAATATAAAACTGCAGGTGATGGCTGATTCCCGAGTGATTTTGGAATATTTGGAGGAAATGTTTCCGGAAAAAGGAATCTTGTCCAAAGAGCCGCACCTGAAAGCTAAGCAACGATATTATGCACTTAAGCTGGAATCGGTACACCAACTGATTTCTACAACTTCACTTATCCATACTCTTAACGATAACCATTTATTATAGGTTTGTGAAGCAATAAGACATATGTCATATACGACTAAACTAACCGGCGATACCGCCACCCTTGCGAAGAAACTTGCCATGGCTGAGAAACTGCTAAAATCCGACTTCTATTCAGGTTTCCTTGCTTCCTCTTCTGTCCCATTCTTCACTCGAAACTCATCTTCAATTCATTTTGACAATTGCAGGCAACAAGGTCGGTCTGCCGGATATCATTTTATTTCCGTTCATTCACCGATTGCATATCATCCGACAAATCATCAAAGACGTCTTCCTTGACAGTTACTTCCCGCATAACTACCCAAAAATTGTGAAATGGTTCATCAAAATGCGCAGTGTGCCAGAGGTGATTGTTAATCATCAGCCATAGAACAGCCCAATCTTCCACCTGCCAATATCATAATGCTTCTCAATTGTTGCAGATCAAAGAGGTTCAAGAAGCAGAACACCACTTACGGGCCGTCCTAATCGGCAAAGCAACCCACAACGGCACTATTTTTGAAGCAGAGATGGAGCCTATTTCCGATGACTTGTCATTAATTGAAAACTTTTCAGCGATCCAATCCTCCAGAAACAATTAAAGTAGCACAATCAAGTGCATAAAATCGAGAAAATCTGTGCAACAGCCCAACCCTCTTCCTTGTTTTAACGAACTTTACTTTGCAATAAATAGATTATCATTCCGAATGAGAAAACGAAATACTTCACTTGCAGCGCATCCTTTTTCTTTTCATTTTTAGGCACTAAATATTTGTTTGCTGCACCCATACAGCGCCTACTTAATAGCATCAAAACCCTCAATTTAAGACCAACAGCTTCAAGCTAATTGGATTACTGCGTACGGTTTTACCTGCAAACAAACGTGCTTCATACACCAATTTCATTTTTTAATAAGCACTGCACTGGACTTGATGAATTACCAGACAGACACGAAAGGGATGAAGGCAAAGATAATGGATTAGTAGGCGTGCACAATCTGATAGGTTGTGAAGTTTCGCCATCAGCTCTTTCTTCACCACACAACCAAATCCTTTAGAAACTCAAAAATAAGCAATGAAGTGAATACCTATCAAAATTCCTTCCACATTCAAATGCCACTCAATCCATCAATTCTAAAAAAAAGCAGTTTCAACTTGGCAACAAATAAACAAAACTGTTCTACAAAACAGAATTATCAAAAGCTCGATATCATCAGCCATCATCCTAACTGCTCGACTGCGATGAATGTTTTCTCTCCGAATTTCTCAAAATTTCTCTTATTTTTGAACTATAGCCAGTTTCATCATCGGCTATCTTTTGACCTGAAAATAATTCACATCTGCCACGAAATTGGAAAGTATTTGAGAAACACCTCTCTAAACTAATTTAATGCTTTTTAGCAAGAAGTCCTGCGGCCTACCTTCTAAACTCATTTTATCCGAAAATTTTCGTTTTCAATCGTTTTAAAAACGTTTCTTTGTTATACCTCTCTTCTCCATTTTGACTTCCCTTTCCTCCATCATTATCATCCACTACTGTCGCCCCACTTTCAGTTCTTTTTCTTTTAATATCTAAAAGAAGAGAAGTCAAAACGGAGAAGTAATCGTCTACTTTATATGAAAAAATGAGAATTCGCCAACCGTGATGAATCAAGTAATAAAGGGTTTTTTACCTCCTAGGTGTTACGGTATATTTTATAAATCACCATTCGCCACTAAAAAAATGTTGCATAGGAAAGCTTACCTTCGACAGTACTACTTATTCCCTGTATTGTCCCCGGAGTGTCAGTTTCTAGCTCAGCCCAAGCTTGTATCAATGCTTTTTGTTTGTCAGTTAAAAGCCTGAAAAATTATCCATGGTGGTGAGGACTATAAACTGATGCTGAATTTAGGTGGAATCTCAATCAATGATTGGTCAAAACAGAAATCCTTAAATTGTTCTTCCCCTATTTTATGAAAGCTCAATACAAATCTTGCCAAACCACTATCCCTTAAGAACTTAATACTAGCTGAACAATTAAATCCATTCCAATCGCTTCGTTCGTTTTTGCCTCAAAGATAAATAAAAGCATCTCAAAATAGCAAAAACGTTTTGTAAAGTTAAGCTTTGTAAAGTCTTACTTTGGTACTTTCACTTTGATATTTATATACTGGTCTCCGTACCCAGCATAATTCAATTTTTTTATTCCTTTACCCGTCAGACGCATTTTTGTGTGCGATGCAGTTCCTGCTGGTATTTGTATGTACGTGTCTTCTTTTATCCCCGGCACCTGTATAATTTCGCCATGGCAAAAATATAGTACGACACTTCAAACGTAGATAACTACCAACTTAATTGATACATATATGCATATAATAACAATATATATGCATATAATAATAATACAAATACTTAAAGTTGATTGAATTTTGAGATGCCCCAATATGACTTAAATCTAAACTCGATTTCACTTGCTAATCTGACAATAATGCTTTATTGCTGACCCATATCGATCAGCCAGTTTTTCTATTCCCTTAAGTTAATGGAATCTATTGCAGTTTTTTCGTTGGAACTATTCGGCTATTTCAAAAGTATAAACCACCAGAGAACACAGGCAAAGGTATCTTTAGCTCCTCACTTGCTTCGAATTAGGTTTTGATACTTTTACATACAATAACTCTATTTTTTCCATTTCTTTCTTCTTCTTCCTTCTTTTCCCTGTTAACTGATCTCACAGAAAACAGTCGTCCACACTCACTATACTTTACGAAAGAGGAAAAAACAATACTTTGACGGTGCCCCCAAGAATTGCTTGTGCAACAGATATCTCAACATCACAATGAATGTCATACTTATCACGTCGGAAGCGTGATGATGGAGCCACTTTGAACGTAATGAAAACGGTTGACTGAAAAAGATCATGAACATTGAAGTAATATAATGCACGAGTATTGCAACGATATAATGCACGAGTTTATTCATGCGACTTTTCTCAGAATAAAATCTTCAAAACTGACCTTTCCTACTGGCATTCGAACAGTTTCACCATCATTTATTCCAGCTGGTATATTAACAGTTACACTACGCCGCTGAACTGCTCGCCCGTGACCTTCGCATTGCAAACACGGATTTTTATTGTAAAAACCCGTTCCTCGACAGCGCCCACAAGTAGACTGCATATAAAACCCACCCATTTGTTGTGTGACGTAACCGGTCCCATTACAATACGGACAGGAGACCTGAAACCAAGAGGTATATTTAGCAAAAAGCTACCTTGCTTGATATAAACAACTCACACTTTTTGAGTCTTGCTAAGGACCGGCTCATAGTTCCAAAAAATAATTACAAAAACCGCTACTTATTAAAACGTAAAGTACACTTCAGAATTTTAAACCGTTTCAATTTTTTTTCGAAAAATTAGCAACACCAAAAATAAAGTTGTTTTTTTAGGAATCAACTTTATTTTTGATATTGGTGATTAACTTTATTAAGAATAGTAACAATTACAAAGAAGAACCTTTTTATAACCGGGCTGAACTCCTTTTCCGAAGCAGGCTGGACAGTCATCCACAATATTTATATTCATAGACTTCTGAGCTCCACGAGCTGCCTCTTCGAATGATATGTTCATAATATGTTGCTCTGATGATTCAAAGCCATCTGCCGAATCAGCAAAATCACCGAAATTACTAGCAAAGTTGGAAAACGGGCTACGTCCTCCTGAAGACCACTCAGTTTCCATTAACTACCACTACCAATTGATGGAGAGGAAAGTTATTAAAGAAAGCTCTTAAGCATTCCACTGACATTCGATTAAAATATCCTACATAAATTATGCCTGCGTTTTACAATTTCTTACCAAACATTTTCCTAAATAACTCTTCTGGGTCAATTGTTGACTGATACTGCCAACCACTCGTGTCGTAACCTGCTCCAGCAGTCTGACGCTGCTGGAATGGATCTGCGCCAAACTGATCGTATTGAGCGCGTTTCTGGTCATCACTAAGCACCTCAAAAAACCTCAGATTCAAACTGAACCAAAGTAAGACCTACTCAACAATCCCTAGCATGACCTTTGACTTTTGTACTGGATAAACATAATTTGTGACTGCTGAAATGTGCAAGATAAAATTTCTAACTAACCTCATAAGCTTCAGACACTTCCTGAAATCGCGCATTGGCATCTTTGCTTTTATTTACATCCGGATGGTACTGTTTGGCTAGCTGCAAAAGTCCAAAAATCTTTTTTTCAAAAAAATAAATAGTCCTCTTTATTACCATGCTAAAATAAGATTATTAAGAAGAAATACATTATGGTGACCTCACCTTATAATACGCTTTTTTAATATCCTTTGCCGATGCACCCTTCTTCAAGCCCAGAATCTCATAATAGTCACGTTTGTACCTAACACTGCTCGTATGAATTCCAAATGTTTGCTTCAGCAAAACATTCCGCTGTCCATCTAGAAATTGATATAATTAGAAAGCTATTGACCATTCTAAAAGTTGGTGCCTTATAGAATGGCAGTATGCATTGATCAATTATTTACTTGTGAAGCAGCAGCTGATGGCGGCACAATGAACAGAAGAAGTATGATGCTGCGTCAAGCACTGAGCAACTAGTCGACACAAACCTCGACCTGCCGGTAGCATCGAGCTATTACTGCTCCTGCACACCTGTAACAAATCACTGAAAACATGCTGAACCTGGATCCCTTGCCAAGATCGTAGTGATCTAGGTAACGCGGGTTTCTCCTCTCTATGCTACAATATAGATAGTCACGCGAAGCGGGTGACAGATCCCCTACCTAAAACATCGGGTCCAACCCGTCAAACCGAGCCGAAAGCACAAAGCTCTAAAAGCTACCGCGGGACCTCATCGCTCTGCTGCAGTTGAACTGAGTAGGTCACGGTCTTCCGCCTCGTTTTCAGAGAAATAGTGAGGAACGAGAAGAGAGTTGTCTCGTTCTCCGCCAACGCAACACTATTTTGCGCAATTTCTATCTCTTTCAATCTCTTCAAATAATACTCTCTCATCTACTACTTCAATTGCCAGCTATAATTATTGGTGACCGTTTTGTTTTCTGGAGGCACACTTCCTCCGAAAGATGCTGAGATCACGTGGTTCGTGGATGTTTTAACGAGTAGCCAGGACGATGAAGCGTGATAAGCCTGAGCGGAGCCTGAGCAGTCAAATATGCCGAACCACGAACCCCGTTGCATTCCTTCAGAGCATAGTTTGGGATAGATATTACGGAATGTCTTGCAGATAATCTGATTGCTTTACTTGCAGCAAATCCACACACTTAAAAAGTACAAAAATGTTTTGCAACGGTACCGGTTGTTTCTGAGTTAAGTCTTTAAAGCAGATTGGCATAACTTATAAGATTTGTAGTTAATTGACTTCACCAGAAATGTCTGAAACCTGAAACAGCTTTGTTGCCAAGTTGAAACTGCTTTTTTTTAGAATTGATGGATTGAGTGGCATTTGAATGTGGAAGGAATTTTGATAGGTATTCACTTCATTGCTTATTTTTGAGTTTCCAAAGGATTTGGTTGTGTGGTGAAGAAAGAGCTGATGGCGAAACTTCACAACCTATCAGATTGTGCACGCCTACTAATCCATTATCTTTGCCTTCATCCCTTTCGTGTCTGTCTGGTAATTCATCAAGTCCAGTGCAGTGCTTATTAAAAAATGAAATTGGTGTATGAAGCACGTTTGTTTGCAGGTAAAACCGTACGCAGTAATCCAATTAGCTTGAAGCTGTTGGTCTTAAATTGAGGGTTTTGATGCTATTAAGTAGGCGCTGTATGGGTGCAGCAAACAAATATTTAGTGCCTAAAAATGAAAAGAAAAAGGATGCGCTGCAAGTGAAGTATTTCGTTTTCTCATTCGGAATGATAATCTATTTATTGCAAAGTAAAGTTCGTTAAAACAAGGAAGAGGGTTGGGCTGTTGCACAGATTTTCTCGATTTTATGCACTTGATTGTGCTACTTTAATTGTTTCTGGAGGATTGGATCGCTGAAAAGTTTTCAATTAATGACAAGTCATCGGAAATAGGCTCCATCTCTGCTTCAAAAATAGTGCCGTTGTGGGTTGCTTTGCCGATTAGGACGGCCCGTAAATGGTGTTCTGCTTCTTGAACCTCTTTGATCTGCAACAATTGAGAAGCATTATGATATTGGCAGGTGGAAGATTGGGCTGTTCTAAGGCTGATGATTAACAATCACCTCTGGCACACTGCGCATTTTGATGAACCATTTCACAATTTTTGGGTAGTTATGCGGGAAGTAACTGTCAAGGAAGACGTCTTTGATGATTTGTCGGATGATATGCAATCGGTGAATGAACGGAAATAAAATGATATCCGGCAGACCGACCTTGTTGCCTGCAATTGTCAAAATGAATTGAAGATGAGTTTCGAGTGAAGAATGGGACGGAAGAGGAAGCAAGGAAACCTGAATAGAAGTCGGATTTTAGCAGTTTCTCAGCCATGGCAAGTTTCTTCGCAAGGGTGGCGGTATCGCCGGTTAGTTTAGTCGTATATGACATATGCCTTATTGCTTCACAAACCTATAATAAGTGGTTATCGTTAAGAGTATGGATAAGTGAAGTTGTAGAAATCAGTTGGTGTACCGATTCCAGCTTAAGTGCATAATATCGTTGCTTAGCTTTCAGGTGCGGCTCTTTGGACAAGATTCCTTTTTCCGGAAACATTTCCTCCAAATATTCCAAAATCACTCGGGAATCAGCCATCACCTGCAGTTTTATATTTGCAATTTTTTATGAAAAGTTACCACTGTTCTTTTGATATATTTATAAGTTAGTTTCACTCAACTTAACTTAACTTTCAAGCAAATGACAAAGAAATCCAGTAAATTTCCAGAAATGGAGCGAAGGAACGAACATTGCCCTTGTGTTCCAGAACTGGTACGGTTCCTTCCGGATGTTTTGTTGTGAACCATTTCGGTTTCTTTTGAAGGTCAACATTTACAACTTCAAATCTGAAATGGAGGGATTATAAATTTTAGCTTGCGAATCATATTGCCAAATGTACTTTGTATTTTCAAATTTCAAAAGGTTAACCGAAGGCCTTTCAACTTTGCAACAATGATAACTCTGTCGCAGTATGGACAATTTCGCGTTGAATAAATTCGAATAAGATCATCTTCCTCTGAAGGCTCCGCATCACCTGTATTCAAATATTGATTTCATTTTTTGTTTTGCCCTATTAATTCTCTAAAAGTCTCCTCTTCCTACAAAAAAGTCTCCTTTCTAAAAGTCTTCTTCCTACAATCGCATATCATTCGCCATTGTGATTGATGAAAGTGATTTCCCCGAAATTTAGCTACAGTATTCCGGTAATACCCACAATATGTTTACTCATTTGCATAATATTGTAATGTATAATTATCGCTTAGGTAATGAGGAAAATGCAATGGAACTTTTTTCGGATATTTGTGAAGTAGATTTAACTGGTTTGTTTTCGGCTGCGAGACACAGAATCGATAGGAGAGATACAGTCCTGAAAGTGTTCCTATGGAAAGTGCTCACTGGTCGTAGTCTGTTATCAGTAGTAAGCAAGAATTGTTAAAGGCCCTTTATCATTAATTTTGCATTTTTCATATTTTCATGAATTTGAGCAATTAATTAATTAGTGCTCGTGTGAATAGAGCGAAAGAAAAAGGTTCCTTCTCCCAGTCCTTCACTCTTGCTCTTTTGAGAGATGTCTCAATGCTAATGATTCATCCGAATTCATTTCAAGCACTGCAATGACAACTTGCCATATCAGTGGTGAATCAAACATCATCGTATGATAATGTTAATTAGCCAATAAAGCAAGCGCAAACAGTCACGAAGTAGCAAATGGATTACAGCAATATTGCGATAATGAAAGCGATGATACTGTAATTAAACTTTTTCTCTTCATATTCATTCATTCTCTGCATTGAATACTACATTACGATATATATGGGGGCACCTGTGATTCTTTTGATTACCATTTTTTAGCATAGAAAGACCGTTGGTCATTGGTCATTTCGTTGAAGAAGAAAAATCATTGAAAATGGAATTGCTATCCATCAAAAAAACACTAAAATCAATTTATTTAGGTAAAGCTTTTTCACTTAAAGTCTATTATTTTTGTCTTATCATCGATGTCCTCAGCAATCTTTCTGAATTTTGTTAGCGATCAAAACAGTACAAAATCTCATCACGGTTATTCAATTACTAAAAAAAAAACATGAACTCTATGTCATTCATCATTTATGCTTCAGAATTTCGGTTGCTAAATTCTTTCGCGGTAATCGAAATTAATCTAACGCAAATAACCTCTATGAAGTCTTATGAAGTTTGTAAAACTTATTGCAAAATTTTTGAGAAAGAGAATGTTGATGAAAATATGAAAGTTGCGGATATGGAAGCGCCAGAGTGTGATATATATATATATATGAATATATGAATATAAATACGTATAGATATGCACCTTTATCTGATTTCAGTTCACGGAAGCGGCGAGAACCTGTTCAAAAGATGTACAAAGAACATTGCAAACGAACGAAAGTGCATTCTACTTCATTTGCAACTCTCAATTAACTGATAATGATTACCTATCAGTCTAACACTAATCATATCATTTAAGCTACTAAGCAGAAAAGTATCAATCTTTTCATAAACTTAGATATAAAATATCATTGAATTATGTCTCAATTCCCAGCAGCACTTTTAATTTTTGACATCATTGATCACCTGCAGCTGATTTGCTCATTAATTTAACGTTGTAGACATCAGAGTGTAACGTTAGAACTATGAAATAAATTTGATCTGTGTCGTACAGTAAACTAAGTATAAGGAAAGAAATGCTATTAGAACCAAGTAATAACTTATAGTTTCACTTTTTGTAAATAAATGCAAGTGTCGCCTATTTGTGGTGAAATAACTTCCAATTTCCATGACCCATCTATTTGAATTATCTCTCTCTCTCTTTCTATTTTATCAGATAAATTCCTCTTCCCCACACGTCTCTTATCTTTCTCTACCCACGTATTCCCATTTTTGTAACGCTTTAAAACGAACCTTTTTCAAATTAATAAATATATCACATCTCTTTCCCCTCCACCTTTTCCCTACTATTTTTATTCTATCTCTTCCATATTTTGATGCAAATAAATACTCTTAGCAATTTTCTTCATTTCCTACTCAACAGAAGCCTTGAGCCTAACTTGTTGCAATACTTGTGGCCTCTCCCCCTCTCTTAACTGAAAGTGAATTATCTTTAATCCATCGTAGTTACACCTTTCTCTCTCCCTCTCCTTCTCTCTCTCTGTGGAAAATTAGGTTGAATTGATGGAGTGAGTGGTGCTTGATCACCGTTCATCACAAAGGATCCACAAATGGCCATCATTAAATTGTGTGACTGAATGAAGAAATATCGCATCATTCAGGTTTCAAGTTTAAATAATAATGCGCTGAGTGAAAAGGTGTCACTTTCAGTGCGACATTGACGCCTATCGAGCGATACATCAATTTCTCCTTCAGTCGTAGCACTGTCAGGGTGTCCTATCTTATTCCGTGTGCGCGATTGAAATCATAAACGAGACATCTGTGATCTTTCAAGGAAATGACCATAAACGCCACTCTTGAACCCTCGATGAAAACGAAAAAAAAAGGCGAAATAATTCCAATTTCATTTACTGAAATGAAGTAGGCCATTTCGAATGCTTCACATTTTGTTGAGCAATACAAGAGGAAATGCAAATGAATATCCACTTACCGTCCATTCTTTCGCAAACATTTAAATTTGCAATTTTGAACTTTCGTACATTTGAATTACGCGTCTAAATCGCATCACTTGTCCCCCAACAATCACTTCACTTTTATAATTCAATAAAATTATTGTTGCAGGAAATTTCACCCACACAACCGTGAAGTTTCCTGATTTTGTGGTTAGCAATTGTCGGCCGAGCACTGCTATTAACATAATGGTCAGTCTAATATGCTTAGTTCATCCAGAAATTTCTACGATGGCATTTACCACTTGCAAAAAAAATGAATTAATCGCTTTCAAAGCGGACAACGGTGTTTTCTTCGTCTATTCCAATGGTGTAAATGTTGTAGACTTAAATCTTTTAATCGAAAATTGAAAAATTGAAATTAACTCTTTTAAATTTCCCGCACTTTTTTATTGCTTCTCCCTCATGTAATTAAATTGAAAAATGCTCACATAATTGACATTTTGTCAGCTTGTAATTAATTCAATATTATTTGGCAGATCTTTTTCTGAGCAAAAAATGGTAAAGAAATTATACTGTCAACGGAAAATCTTGTAAAGTATTGCTAATTAAGAGGTTAAGTTAGGAAGCGCTATCTACAACAAATTCTATTTATTTGCGGCAATTGTAATTTATATGATTAATTATCACTTCTTTAATTGGTTTAATTACAGCAAACATCTCGTCGCAAATGATTTGATATCTGATAATTCTTTCAATTCTTCCAATGAGTTTCGAAATCACTCCAGTCTTTGATGTCCAGTTGATTATAAGGGACGGAGTTTATCAGATGTGAGCAGGTCACTCTTACTCCACTCCCACATCAATCGGTTTCATCAAAGCGATCGATTCAACAAGCACTGCCAGCTAACACGACACCTTCTCCAAGAAGTAAAATAATCCTTCACCTCTTCATCACAGTGCTCTCTTTCAATCATTGCATTCCATCCAGCAAAAACAGCAATTCATTTTTTAGTAAATTTAGGAAGAGAGCTACTAATTAGAGGCAAGAGAATAATGACTGAATTGCACAAACAAACGAGTATTAACAACCAGCGGTTTCACTGTAAATTATCTGTTAAAAGTAATTGACTTTTAGGAGTAAACTTGTAGCAGCGCTTATTTGAAGGATGTGTTTCAAATGTAATGCTAACTCGTTTTTGAGTCAGTTTGTTTCATTTCAGATCAAATTGAGGCATTTGAAGGACGGAATTAGCGACGAGTGATTGATTCAGCAGGCAATTGATTTGGTTCAGAATATCAGTGTAGCAGTACTGTAGGTGCAAGTAAGTACTTCTGAACGAGTTACTAGCAACTGAGGGATATCAAAGTATTGAGGAGAGAGAGAGAGAGAGAGAGAAAGAGAGGAATAGCTCTAAAATTCTCGCTAAAATTTTATTAATCATCTGAGACTATAAGTTTCTATGTGTTTGTGTGTGTGTGTGTGTGTCTGTGTGTGTGTGTGTGTGTGTGTGTGTATGTGTGTGTGTATGTGTGTGAAGTTTAAATGCAGAAGTGCGGAGGAGGAGAGGAGAAGGAAACTGATGAAAAGCGCTAGAGAAGGTCAGTGAATGAATGTAGCCGTTGCTAATTGCTAATTGAGCTTGTTTGACCAGTTGAACTGAATGATTTAGCTTAAAACGTTGCGGAGATGGGAGCTGCTAGAGCAGAAGGAATCACAGCTTCGCTTACGCCGTGCTTTTTTATTTTTGGATAAAAGTCGTCGTCGTCGTCATCGTCATCCATCGTCCATCGTTCATTAGCTAGCTGCAGGGAAGATAGCTTGCTTAGTGTCGGTGTTGCGGAAGGGCAACATTCCCGGCACCGACACATTCCTCCTAGCTATCCGCCATTCCTCACGACATTTCATTTTTCTTCTCACCACAGTTGCAACTGTTCTTCCTCCAGCCGCTATTACTCATCCCTCTCACATCACATCACATCACATCATATCATATCATATCATCTATCATCATCGGCTAAACATTCCTGTTATGTTCAGTCGTTGCTATCAGAGTGCTTTATCACGTCGAGTCCTATCTCTTGTCCTGCTCGCTTCACTTACAATGCATCCTACGACAACAGCGCATGAATTAAATTACTATTTGGACAAGTAAGCTTTCTAGAGAGTTAGTTGTTCATTGGGTGTGATAGTTGCAAAAAGGAGCGATTTTGAGGAAAATATTTTGATTAAACTGAACCTGAACCGTACGAGAGGTATATTAGGTATGCGAAGGATACGATGCAATCAATGCATGCAAATTTCTCCCTTCGGCTCTTGTCAAACGTAGCAGATGGAACAGTTAATGCGGTACTGTCACCGTTATCACTGGCGATAACATTATCCTTGACTAGCGCTGCTGCAAGTGGTGTTACAAAATTGCAGATAAATGATGTTTTCGCGAGAGGTATCTTTTTTCCCTCTCTTCCTCTCTTCGATATCTTTCGGGCGCAGGTTCTCCTGACCAGCTAGAATCCCATTTTATCCTACATGCGCATATTAATTAACTCTGCTTAATTTTCATCCTTCAGGTTTCAGCAATAGCGTGGTGCAGAAGTACTATTCAATGCTAGCCAACAGATTACTACTAGGGAATAATGGTACCACAATAGAACCAGGTCTCCTTGTTGTTCTACATTTTTGTGGTCGTGACCGTGGTCGCGTAAACGATGCCATGTTCGATATTGCGCGAGAGTACATGGCCGATATACTTCAGTTCGACTGCAAAAATAAATCCGCCACTATTACCGTTCGTTTTCACGTAATAATTAGACTGAAAATGAAGTTGTGGAGGAGAGAGAATGTGAAGCGTCTCTTACATCCTTCTTTGCGCATTTACCAGCTCTTTTTTCAGTCTATCAATCAGTGGATTGAAAATCAAACGAAATCAGAGTTTAAGATCTTTACAAAGAATGTTTGTAATGTAGACTGGCATTTTATGCTTGTCGATAGCTTCTACTTGAACGCAGCTTGGCATTATCCATTTGACGAGAAGCGAACAACTGTGAAAGACTTTTACGTCAACGAACATACTATCACTCAGGTAGATTTCACACATTTCCAAATATAACCTATCTTACCAGCTCTTGGTCAGTTAATTTCGTGGCTGATTTGTTGACAGACATTTCCCGAAACAATTCACAAGTTCACAGCGTTCACTTTGACTTCAAAAGGAAAACCGGCTAAAACGAAAACGACTGAATAAGTTAAAACAAGAGTCTTCGTAGCGAATTCGACCTTCCACGTATAACTGTTACAGGTGGAAATGATGTCTATGTGGGCATTTGATAAATTTAAATACACAGAAGATGCTGATGTCCAAGTTCTCGGTCTTCCCTATGAATTGAATTCAAACCTTTTCCTTTATATATTTTTGCCACGAGAGAAATTTGCACTAAGAAACGTTGTGCGTGAAATGACCGGACGTCGAGTTCTATTTTTGATTGCACGATGTAAAGTAATGGATGTTGAGGTAAATCTCTCCGAACCGAATTTGATAAATTTAAATTGATAATGAAATCGATAGTATTTGGCATATTATTTGAGCTTTCCACAACACATAAGCTTGGAGGAATAAACTTTCGTCAAGCAAAATTAAAAGCCATCTTGCGTAACGGGGTAAATCAGGTGATAGCGGGTACATCTGTCAAATGATGGTGCAATTTGTGCCACCATTTGCGCAGGTTAAGTACGACTGATTGTGTTAGCTGCACATCTGTCGCATTATCTAAAGCTTTTCGAATAAATAGACATGCTAAGATGATTAGCTGTAAGATACATTAGATATCTTGAGATTGCTACTACTTCGTGAAAATTGCATCGGCACTGCTATTGCAGGTTGAGATACCTCGATTTTCAATCGAAAATCATTTTGAATTGAATTTACCGTTGGCAAGTCTCGGAATAGTGGAAGCGTTTACCAGTCGTGCCGATTTCCCGGCCATTTCAGTTGAAAAGATTCATGTTTCGACGCTTCTGCAGAAAACACAATTTGAGGTACTAATTTCATTAAATTATACTCTCAATATGCGACTGTATATTTCTCTCTACTTATTCAATAACCAATTCATTCTCTCTCATTGCAGATAAATGAGAAGGGTTCGTATCCGATAAACAGCACTCATGAAATACCAAAAGATCAGTTAACCGTTCTCTGGCAAGGTGGACATATCAAATTTATTGCCAATCATCCGTTTCTATTTGTCATTACAAAAATCGACCAAATGATCCTCATAGGGCACTACTCCAGTTAATGAAAATTGAATGTGATAGTTCATAAATTAGATGATTCTCAGGGAGGAAATTCTCTGCTTAAATAGTCCTTTGAAAATCTCCTTCATTCAATTCATACCGATTGAGTTAGCTAGCTTCTACTCAGGCAAGGTATAATTTGATGAATTTCTCCGCAGCACACATAATTGTTTGATGTATTTTTACGTTGTTTAAAAAAGAAGCATATTCTTAAAATGATCCCATAAAATGTTGCCGAACAACACATTCAGCCCCGGTAATCACCTACCACAAAGGGAAGTAGAATTGCTTGATAACAATTTATCAATGTTTACTAGCGTTAGCATATCCTAAACTTTACACTCTAATACTGAAATTAAAAAGGTTGAATGATAAAATAGAAATATATACATTACAACTCACTAAATGAAATTCTCTCTTACACTTTAGTCAACTTTATCAATTATCATTTCCACACTGCTGAATGTATCAGACAGTTTTAACTCCACTGTGAAATGCTTTATCGTATTGAGGAATATATGAAAATCGTGTCACAAGGGATCACCAATCAGTTTCACGTGTGCAAATAATTTACGTATCTGTGTCACCAGAATAACGGACTTCCGTGAAGACACATATAATGCAACGTTACTCGAGAGCTAATCGCTTGTATCACGTATCTTCTTCCTCATCGAAATACATGACGTGCATCGGACATCGTCTCGAAAAATATTCATCCCCCTAGAAGGTAAAAAAAAGAAGGATGCTAAGACAATTTCGCTTCGTACTAGCAAGCAGAAAAATTGTATTTCAAAATTGACAGAAGTTTCGAACAGATGATATGCAAAACTGCATTCGTATCATTCTGTGATTAAATAACAATGCACGTATGTTAAAGGAAATAAATTAATATTATATTAGATAAAGGAATTAAGCCCGATTATTTGAACCACAACAAAAGCCACCGCAAACAGGTTCTCACGAAATATAGTGATGTCTTCTTGTTTTTTCCCACTTTTTAAAAGTCACAACATAGCAAAACAAATCAAATACTTTCATATTTAACAATGTTAAAGTGTAATTCGAAGGAAGCAATGAGGGTAATGCGCTTAAAGCTTTTTTTTCTCAATACCTCTTTTCAATAAGTGTCTCTAAGTTAAAGAAAACTGGAAAATTTCCTGCTACCACGAAACAAATATTGTAACGTAATCACATACGATATGAATCTAAGAGCCTTAAGTCACATTAAACTTCAAAGGAAATGAATGCTAATAAATAATAGAGGTCAGAGTGGCTAGCAATGGTGCACAAGTAGTTCAACAAGAAAACAAAAAATAATTCAAATGAATAAAAACCGAGAATAACAAAAATTAATTGGAATGAATTAAAACTGAAAGTTTGCGCACACACGCAAATTGCAGTAAAATTAAAAGAGCACAAGAAAATCATTATTAACTGCACAATAATGGAAAATGAGACGTTATAGTTAAAAAAGCAACACTGCATTATCCGGATGGTTTTACGACATGGAAGGAGCCATTGCGAAGAACGGAATGTTTTGGACATTGTGGAAGCGTGGGGGAACGAACGCTTCGAATGGCTTCCAACAAGAAGCCAGCCATAAAGGCAGTTTTGTGCACCGCGACGAAATCATATGAAAATATGGAAAATATCCTCAACGATTAAGGATGGGTAGTTTGATAACATTTATGGCAGAATGGTTTCCGATCCACTTCTTTGAATGTTCCCTTGTTCAGCTGCTTACGACAGTAGGAACAGCAGAAATGTTCCGGATGAAACTTTTGTCCCACTGCGGAGACGCATCGGCCATTAATAGGCTTTTGGCAAGTGGCGCATAAACTACCGCGCTTTTCGTGATAGTGCATTTCACACAGTGGCATGTTGCCGTGCTCATAAAATGATCCTGTTTCGAAAGGCTTTCCGCACTCCTAAAATCACTCATCAATATTCCTCCTACTACAGGCTAGACACGTATGTTACTGAGTCCATCCCAAACAGTGGCAGAATGAAGAAACACAAAGAAAATTCGAAAAAAGGATAACAGTTCAATCCTAGTGCACTGTTCTGTTCCACAGAAGATTTGAGTCCGCTGCTTGTTTTTATAGGAAAATGCATCACCACTCACAACAAAATTAAATCAACTTACTCATCGGGCCATTTTTGTGTCCTATTTCAAGGATGACAGAGCTACCAGAACTCAATGAAGGGAAAAATGTTCCGAATAACAGCAAAGCTGGATTTTGTTGAATCGAAGGCTTTGTTATTCACGAATGTTAGGAAAAAGGAAAAAAATAACGAAAACAAAGCTTCAAAAGCTTTCACACTTTAAAAAACTTGTTAAACAGAATTTTTTGTAAAAAGATTACCTGACAAATGAAGCACTCAGGATGCCAGTGTGTGCCCAGTGCTGTTATGAAGTGCATTTTTATCGGATTCTTACAACCACTGCATTTCGGTGCAAACATTCGGAAGAAATCCGCCTTGCAGTACGGTTGACCGTTCTACAAAGAACCCTCAGTATGATTTTGTCCGCTCTTCTTTGTAGAAAAATTGTATGAAAGACATTGCTCGGGATGAATGAGATAGAATATCATGCTATTGTGAAGATCATTATATGAAAACTCTGAGAAAGATGGCATTTGGCAAATAATTTCAGATTGTATCAGTTAAGAACTTTAAGCGTAATTAATCCAAAACTTTGAGTGTTAGACAAAATTTTTAAAGCATATATATACACAAAGCACCTTATGACAATTTTTATTACTATCAAACTTTTACTTTTTCGTGGAAACCTTCCTCTTCAAACTGTCGGCCACATTCTGCACACACAAAGTGCTCTGCATGAAATGTTTTACCAAGTGCCGTTACGCATCGCTGCAAGATCAAACAAGGATTAGTGTTCTGTTTGCACGTACTTATCACTTAATATGAATATTAAAAAAAATATCTGACAACCAACATCCTTGATTGGACCGTTGCAATATGCACATCGAGGAGAGAACATATCGTGGTAGTCATCCTCACAGTATGCTTTACCACTTCGTTCGAAGAAATTCCTATGCCCCAACTCCTCACCACACTGACAGCATACGTAGTGCTCTGGATGCCACATTTTACCCAGAGCTATGACTACCTTTAATAATTAGCACATTCAGATATTCTAAGAACAATACACTTTTCCAATATTTCAATTTTTTTTCCAATCTCACAATTTTACAGTGAAATTTAACGAAAAGCCAAGGAAATTGTAGTTGTTAAGTAACATCCGGAAAGACACAAAAAATTATAGTCCATCAAATGTACCTTAAAGATAAGAGTTCACGACTAGAAAACTATTAGAAATACAGGCAATTCCATTAAGTAATACAAGGAAAGGATATTCTATGTTGAAAATTGAAATGAAATTTATCGACAACTACCATCATTCCAATTTCGTTCCTTATCTAACTTTACTTAAAAACTTCAATTTACAACCGCACTGAATATCCGGCCGTCGGTAGAAATGCAAAAAGATTGTTAAGACTAAAAATAAAATTCAATCTATAAGTTAAAGTCTACAATCCTTGAAAAAATAACAATATTTCGCAAAAATGTATGTAAAGAAACAAGAAAAAACCTGTCCAACGATCGGTTTTCCACACGAAGCGCAATCACCTTTGGGGATCGTACTGATACCATGCTTTGACATATCTTTTTGCAGCGTCCCCAGCATCGAATCCAACTGCAACGGATCGCCTGTAGGCGAACTCTGCTAAAAACCGTACTTTAATGACAGTTATCCTAATTTAACAACGATTAATCACGAAATTATTTCTCGAAATATGATTGAAGTAAGATTTCTCAACGTATAAAGGACAGAAATGAATACGGAGGAGCAGAAAGCAATGACTATGTTTTTGGGAAGCAAACGGACAGTGGGAATAAATCCTCGAATGCAAGTGTGAAATAAAGCTATGCTTCACGAGGAACACCGCTCGAACGATTGGATGTTCCAATAGCATTATGTGCGTGAGCGCTTATCACGTGAAATGCATCAGTCATAAATTGGAAAATGTGAATTGATATAATAAGTCAATGAACTTCAGAAATGTACCTTGAATTGCAAGATATGTGCCTTTCACTTTCACTCGTGACTACTCTTTTAACACCATGTGGCAGAGTACAAAGTATGAGAAGGATAAAACATTCTACATGAAAAAACAGATCATATAACGTTGGAGGAGCAACACGTACCTGAACACTGCCATATGACTGTGATAAATGACCCCCGGCATTTCTTTTGCAACTGAAATTTGCTACTTTTTACCAATCAAAATACTGCAAGGAATCATCCTTAGTTCTGTTTTGCATGTAGTACTTCTGATGTACTTATAAATTTCATATAGCGATTCCAGCAAACAATTCAGTTCTTGTCGCTAGGTTAGGAGGATACCAAAACATTATGGTTTGTAATTAATAATAAAAACAAAGTGTCAGATGTGAAAATTAGAAACATCGCTGTAGACATCTTCTTTTTAATTATCTTTCGAAGATAATCCTTTTGAACTTAGCTTCCTTACCTATCATACTCAAGCTCTCGAAACAAACTCTGCACTGTAGGTCTTTCCGCTTGGTTTGTTAAAGAATTCGTGCAACACTCATCTGTAAAAATAGATACTTTTTAAAAATAATTACTGAATGATTTGCACAGCACAAACTAGACTTAAATATTAGTGAGATTGCCGTTACAAATGCTATGCAATTTCTTAATCTCAAAACATCTTCGCAAAAACAAATATTTCTTTTGAGAACAGAAGTATAGTTATATGACAAGCACTATTTGTCACTTTAAAAACATACATAACTCTGAATGAATCGATCTAACGCGGAAACTTCTATTCTAAAACTTCATTCAAAAAAATTCATATTCACCGCACCACGGTGCTCTAGCAAGAAATACATTAAATATCCAGATTTTCTATTGATTACAAAAGACAACAAAACAGCACCTTCAGGACTTTTCCTCTTTTGGGAATAATCATCCAGCATTTGTTCAATACTATCCAAGCCATGAAAAGAACTGGCATAACTGAAATCAAATTGTTGCACTGAATCATTATACATTTAGCAGTTAATCAACAAATTAAGAATGAAATTAACTTTGAATAGAAACAAGCATTTTTTCCATAACTACTTGTTATCTCAACATTTAAAATTCCAGAGCTAAAAGGCCAAAATACTGGTTAAAATTTACAAATGAAAGAACATTGTACGGCACACCTTCTAGTTTGCTCCTGATAAACGGGCTCTAAATCGGATGTATTGGATGAGTGACGATTGTTAAATTTAGCTCGTTTCAATACCTCTGTTGTACGCTGTAGATCAGAAAGCAAAGCTTCTGAAATAGAAATAAGAAAAGCAGTCCTCATATAGGAGAAAAAGTGCTCCAAGAAATATTAATAGACATTTTCGCTAGAAAAGAGAAAAATGTATTAGGAAAAATATGGCTCATAGCACAATGCAGTTCGGTGAATATCAAAAGTAGCTTTTAAATTACCGATCTATTTTCAAAAATTTTTTCTAAACATAAAATAAGATGAAGCAATTCTGAAAAAAGGAGAGAAAATTAGGTGAATGCTCCAGAACAGGATGACTTGAAGAGAGCTTTAAGAGATACGAACCCAATGTAGTTTGCAGTGCACCCACAAAGTTATTCTCTGTTAATGCTGACATTGCACGGTGTTCGCTCAAGAAATACTTATCAGTAACGATGAGAAGAATTCAGTTTGCACAATTATGAAACATCGATAAGACATGGATCTGAATGGAAATCATAACGCAGTTTGACTTAAGCAAACTTCCTACACTCTTTGTTTGTGCCTTTTAACCAAGCACAATTTCTGCTTCAACAGTACCATTTCACTCTGTTCCCTTCTTCTCCAATTTAAATGACAGCTCTGTAAGCCAAGAAATCACAAATGTATGCCAATTTTTTCCAATTACTGCTTTTTCTGGAAGCATGCAACATTACGAAAAGCATAACTGATGTGCTAAAAACTAACTCTTTCTAATTTTGATACCTTTAGTTAGATGTGTGCAGAAGGCTTAACATGAACTTTTACGACAAAAGACAGTGTGCTCAATGAAAACACTGCAAACACCTGTAATTTTTACACAAAATCAATATCTTGCTCCACAAATAAATAGCTTATACCACTTTTAGAGATGAAGAAGATATGTGAGAAATCCGAAAATACAGGAATGGGTAAATATGTCTCACTAATTAATTGAACAGCTCTATGAAATATCGGACACGTCGTTGCATTTCGAGATGTTTTCTTAAAACTTCCTAAAAGTTGAAAACTAAAAGTTAACGATTCTAGAAGATTTAAAACCATCAAGAAAAGTGAATGTGATGTAAAAAATTATTGCAGCATTTGCACATTTCAAACAAATAAAAGATGCACAAGGATGATCATCACTAATAATTCGTAACAGTTCCACGAAACCTCAATTAAAAAAAACGTTCGTAACAGGAATCAGCTAATTCACAGAAGAGATGTTGCTGTGAGTATGAAGTACAGGAAGAATTAATATTCCACACGTACTTCATTAGAGCGGTAAAAGCTTAGGAGAAATGATCTCAAGCGAATTAATAGACTTTAGTAAGAAGCTTTTGCCACACCTTCACAGCAACAACAGACTAAAAATACTCTCCACCCTGCTTAATTTATTTTCATCATTATCATTTCATTTAATTTGCACGCTGTTGTTGCTGCTGTTCATCACATCTGCAGCATGCACTGCATGCATGTACTAGACTTTTGAAGTGCTGCTACTAACAATTGCTGCAGTCTGCGTATGTTAGTTACACGTAAAAAAAATATAGTTGAAAAGTGGGACAAACATCCTAGGATGACAGCATTAGTAGAGTGAGGAAAGCAGTAGCTTCTTTGAATTGTGCGCAGCTACCGTGCTAGTTAATACTTCAACATTCTGGAATTGTTCTACTAGCAACAACAAAGAATGCAAAAAAAGAAAAGTTGAATCGACTAATGTTCATCTCATTACTCATCATATTTCAAAAAAGTACAAGAATTTTCCACAGATATTTTAGATAATTCTTCCTTAACTCATCTTTGTTAACTGATGAAAATGCTACAACCGTAGTATAAATTACTCAGGTTTTTACTTGAAGAAATTATTCTATTCTGTCAAAAAAGAAACCATTTGCATAATCAGCTACGTCGGCCCACGTGACGGAAGAGCGACCATTGTTGTTTGTTGAAGTCGACATCGGTGAAAAGTAATAATACGTGAAATGAACTTCCTTAGTGATAATTTATCTGATAGTGCTTCACAGTAGCAGGGATTCTTTACATTGTTATTGAAACTGATGAAGGTATATCATTAAAGTGGGTGGAACGGAAGCGTATAGTTCAGTGGAGAAACAAAAAATGAATGCTGCTGAATGAACAGATTGAACTTGTAAGAATAACAGGATGAATTGCTAGGGTGGAAAGGGACCTAGGAGAAAGATAACAAAAGTGCATTGATCGTTACTATTTCAAACAAAACCTGTGTTTTATGTTCCCAGCGTAAGTGAGGATGCGAGGGAGACGTTAGACGTGTTAGTAAACAGTAATGTAGTGGGATGATAGTGAACTGCTGTACTTCACGAAAAAATGCCCTACGGCAAAAGTAAAAGAACAATTACTGCCGATGCATAGACACCGCATTATGAAGTGAAGTGAGAACACCTAGTTTTCTTCAGCTAAACGATGGAACGGAAATTTAGCAAAAAACGGCTGCAAAAATTTCTAGACGATGTGGCATGTTTTCGTTATCATTTCTTTTATACCATCAAGCAGAAGGAAAGTGAATTCATTAATCCTTGAAATAAAGCAAAGCCTTCAACCAAAGGTTTCAACAGGAGCTAGTTGAGAAACAATAAAAAAAATAGACATTCCGTTCAGATATTTTTAGTTTGCTGTTAATTGTTAACGATAGGATGAAATGTATGACGGCATATAATATTGATTCGATGAGGATATTTGTGGTAAACATAGAATTGAAACTGTTACGACAAATTCAACAGTGAATATAAGTGAAACATAGAAAAATTATTATCGATACCTTCGTCGAGTGTCTTAAATTGGATATAATAAAAAATCCAACGTTTTGGAACGTAACAGGGACTTGCCACTTCAAATTATTATGTCATTATTGTAAGGGATAGCAAGCACGCTGATTAAGTTCTACAAATCGACAGTCCAGCCAACTTTCGCTTAAAAAATTTAATTCAATCAACAGAACGAAGAAATAAGAATAGAAGAAATAGAAATGCGATTGTTTATGTAGAACAGAGATTATTTGAGCCAAAGTTTATCAGTCAAAACAAAAAGGATGCTTTTATTTATATTTGATATAGGTGGCCAGAGTAATGTCAAGCATATAATTCAACTACAAATCGACTTGCGGGTTTCTGAACACAAAAAAAAACTCAATAAAATCAAAATTTCGAAACGAACACACAAATTCTTACCCACAAGTCATTCGTAGTGGAATAGTTAAAGAAAGCATCTCAGAAAGTAAAAGAGCGCAAGCAACTCTTCATTCTACCTCTTTAAAAGGTAAACTGCACAGTGATAAAACATTTATGAACTTTTGCCCCAATGGAAATCAACTTTCTGAAATCAGAAAGTGACGAAAAAATATGCACGAAGCTTTCATAAAATGAGAATTCACATGACTCACCGAGATCTTCCATTGGATTTTTACGGCAAATTTTCAAGTGAGCAGAATAACTCAAAATATAATCGAATTATTGAACACTGTCTCATCCGATTTCTATCCATTTCCACCACTCCTAGAGAGAAATAATAATAATATAAGTTCTCAATGCGTTGCATATTTTTATTTATTGCACCCTTTCATCGTTTTTTAACCATGATATTTCGAGAAGAACGAATCACTGGATGGACGATAGGGAGTTGCTCGGAAATCTAGAACAGAAGAACTTCCTTAGAAGCAACAAAAGTAGTTAGTTTTATCTTCAATGTCCTATTGCTTTAACGATTCAGAAGACCTCAACGAACAGTGATGTCAAGCTGTATGAAAGAGAGTGTTAAAAATAATCATTTTACATTATATTTCGCAGTGTCGCTCGTTTTCTTCCTCGACTACAGCTAACGTCCATCAGCTCTCATCCAACATGGAAAAAACACAAAAATGCTTTCACTGAAAAAGAGAGAGCACATTACGCAATGAGATGAAAGTGCTGCATTGCACTTGCACGTCGTCGTACTAGCACGAATTCCAGCCCACTCATGTCAAAATTGACGTATGACGACGACATGTCAGGACGGAAGCGCATACGTTATTCTCAGCTTGCAAATCTATCAAAGATTATCTAAAACAAACAACATTAATCACACTTCACTACAAATGCCGCTCATCCTCAACCATTTCAGACATTACTAGAGATAATACTAGATTACATGCGGCACGGCCATGTCGTACAGCACGCTCTCCGTGATCAGCTACAGTAAATAGCTTCACTCTCTACCACCTCTGGTAGGACTAATGCAACGAAGGGATGATTCATTAGCAGCTACCATTACTAACTCCAGCAAAAAATTATAAACAAATTGCCTGCAATACCAGCTAGCTAAGCTAAACCTCCATCTTCTAGTACTGCTCACTCTTTAGCGCACTTATAAATCAATAATAATCATTAGAATATACGCATAGATAGAAGATGACGTATTATTTAATGTATAAATGATATTAAGTTGTCAAATTCTGATTTCTATTTCCCATTGCGCTATTTGGAAAATTCCAGTGAGGAAACGGCATTAAAGCAAATAATAAGTTACAAAGAGCTGTATGAAAAAAAAAAACTAAGGCGAAAGGATTATTAGCAGCAAAAGTGGTCACATTTGGAAAGTCGTAACTGTTTTAATTTTACCACTAAAGCATTCTTCTCTTCTATAGTATAATATGATATGAAGAGGGCACTTGTTGAATTAGAACGGATGGAAATGAGATGATAAAAGCAGAATTGCTTAGCATTTGTGCATATGGAGGAGAAAGCAAAATCAACATAGATGGTTTACATGATAAGACAACAATGCTGTTCCTCAGAAAATCGAGCCTTGCACGATGATTCCATCAATTGCAGCATAGCCGTTTTCGGAGATGAGGAAAAAGAAACAATATCAAATTACAAATTAGCAAAAGGTACTACATTAGACATGTTTGAGTCACGTGATCAGCCAACTGCAGCACTCAGCAGGTTTTAAAAAATTCTAAAAGTGAAGCAAAGACACCAATTCTCATTGTTAATAGGTTAAAGAAGTCACATTGCAAAAGTTAATTTAGTTTAATCATATATATATATATATATATATATATTAATATGCATTTATTTCCTTAAGAACAATTTGTTCATATATGTTATCTCCCTTTGTCATTGCGCAATTAAGCGCATTACGAAGTAAGGGAAGAGTTAGAAAGTTTGAACAGCCTATCAGTTAAGAAATTTCCCTGTAAGAAGGCACTCAGCAAAACGTGTAGAAATCAACAATTTTAAAACGATAATATCACAAAAAGATCAATGGAATCCATTTACCGAATTTCATGCAACAAACAGCAGTTAGACTTTTTTTCAGGAAAAAAGACATATGTAAAAACAAAACCCGTAAAAAATACAAAATATTTTTATCTCATTGATAGAAACCATTATAACATATAAAGTAAAGATGACAAAAGAAGAATGATACTCATCCCCTCCCATACGAAAGTTAAAAAACTACTTGCGTCTTAAATGAAGCAAACTAACTACGGAACTACTAGCTGCTTATATCAAGATTTTAAAGTCTCACATATTATTTTAGTTGCTCTAAAATAATAATAAGCTCGTAACTACAAATATATACAAAGTCAACAAAACAACTCGAACCAGCAAAATTTATATTCAAAATTGGAATTAATAAGGAATGCCAAATTTGATATCCTCAATTTCCACATTTGTTTTTTTAAGTACAAAAATATTAATGTAATGGTTAGTGGTCTTTTCCTAATATAATTCGAGGAATTATTTTCAACAACGACTGCATGTTAATATAATTAATAATTTGAAATTCAAACATGGAGAATTTATGGTGCTGAAGGCTGAACCGATTTTTCCAATTTGGTGAGTTGATTTCTACAGAATTGCCATATTTGATGCAAACATTGACGCGATCCCTCCAACCAGTATAATTTCAAACAACGTTCAGAAGGATATATTACTAATCGAAAACGAATTAACGGTTGCAATTCACTATCCAATGGCATATATGTCTGGAAATTATATACTTACTTTATTCGATGAGAAATACTAGAAAAGCAAATAATGAGCGTAACAAATTAATACTAACTTGCACGGACACATCACGTGTGTCTCCTCTTTTCCTGCTTCCACTAGATACTGTACACTCCGTGAAATTCCCAGCACTGCTATAACTATCTTTGCCGTCACCGTTACCTAAATTAACTGTGCAACCGATATCAGTTCGACCACGACAGTATCGTTTACTCAAATGTGGGTAGACGATTGCGTTTCTCTCTGCACGGCGTTTCTGTCGCTGCTGTGACCACGTGTTTCTGAGAGCTTGACATAGAAAGCTACTGTTATCTTGTTTCTCACAAGACACCTAAAAAACGATCTTTAAGAAGAGATACACTGGGATGAAATAATTTCGTATTCATTACTTCAGTCAGTAAACAATAAGCTCTTATGTGAAACTTATTGCAGTTTCATTTGCCCGCGATAATTTTCATTATTTTACCACTGAGAACAAACAGCATAACAACAAATTCCGAATGACTTGGTATATGAAAGTAGTGATTTAGATTCAAAATGCCGATGTACCGAAAAAGCTTCAAAGAACACACCTCCAGCAAACCCAATACTTTTCTTATCCAAGCGGACAAATTTTCTTTACCTTCCAAAACTGGTGGCAAACAAAGCTGCAGTGGTGGTGCGCATTTCGACAACTAAAAATTTGTCATACATACAAGTATGAAAGTACAAGTACAATATTATATGACCAAAAAAATCTAAACCAAATCTAACTTTATCAAATTTTATTCGAGTTTCGAAAGTCCAAGCAATGACCCAGCGATGCGTCTTTCCCTGACACAGTGTTGTTACTGTTGAACGTACACTCAAGCAGCGTTCCAATTTTTTCCGGAGCTCAACAAGACTTGATTTCTTACCAACCATTGATGTATACAACCTATAGAAGGAGGAATTGTTTTAAAAAGAAGATGAAAACAAATATATGAAAAGACACAGTGATAATAACTTACTTCACAGAGTTTTGCAAAACGAAGCTATCTTCAATTAAACGAGAAACAAATGCAACTTCCCCACCCTGAAATACAGGCTGTTTCATCAGTGACGTTTCAATCACGGTATTAATAGTTCAAACAGACTTCATCATACTATCAAAAAAAGACATTTAACCTTCAAATTTAACTATCAAAAAAGATAACATCACGCTGAAGGTACGGAAATAATGGTACACTCAACATATTATAAGCATGACTGAGTCAAGTTTTCTTAAATTGTTTGTAAATTATACCGTAACTGCCAGTTCGTTACTCCGAGCAACAGTGGCTGAGTGGGGTGGAGGTCGATCCGCACAATTCGATCCACCGATATTTGTCAGGACGTTACCTCCTAGATATTTGAACTTCTGAAAAAAAAATTCGTTCAGAAATCCTTTAAAATCTTAATGCCAAAAAATACCTCTTCAAATTCGTCGTATTCATAAAACGGAGGATTACACATGCAGAATGTAAATTCGTTTTCCGGATGAGAACGGACAACATCCTGAAAAATCCAAGCCTCAATACTCACCTTCAGTGCAAAACATATTACTATGCGAAAAAAGCTAAACGAAATTGCTACCTTAATCATACAATCCGATGATACCTGTACAACTTCAACCCTCTCGTTCATACCATTTTTCTCAACATTTCGATTTGCGATCTAAAAAGATACGAGTTCGTTATCAATGTAAGTCATCGATGTAACTAAAGTTTCCAACCGTTTTTACGATACTGTATACCTCTACTGCAAAAGGATCTGCATCGGTCGCTAGAAATCTCCAACCAAACTGTTTCGCACCCAACAGCGCATACACACACGATGCACCCGTTCCTGAACTTTTAGAACGATAAGAAAGTTCAATGTTTTTTGAATTTTGTAAAAAAAATCTCAAATTTCTTGAAAAACAGTCCAACAGCACCAAGCGTTGTTTTGATTTGTTAAAATCATTCATACCAGGCTGGAAATAAACATGGGAAACTAAAAAAATGTCGAAATGATCATCAAAGTTTCATGTAACAATCGTTTCTTTCACTAAAGACTAAATAATTCATGCTCTAGAAATGATTACCTATAAATCCTTCAGGTATTTACTGCTCTTCCCAATTCAGTCTTACATTTTCCACATGCAACTATTATAAAAAAATATTTGAAACATTTACTCCTTTTCGATTAGTGAAAGAAATGCTTACCAATGTCAATGCCGTGAGCATTCTCGGAAATACCATTTGCTTTTAACAAATCATCAATGAAAAGGATGTAATTGAGGCGTTGCGGTATACGTGGTACCAGACAATCAGGAGGTATATCAACATCTAATCCAAAATCACTGAGGAGCAAAGTTCGAGCTAGAATTCGTACGGCGTTCGTGTCACGGAAATTAACTTTTAGCTGAAAATACACTTCTCAATTAATAACAATCAGGATCAAATGCTTGTAAAAAAAAAGAAGGCACTATCTGGTAGTAGTTAATGAAATAGCCTATGCATGCAATGTACTTACAAACTACCGGATGCTAATAAGCAGGATAACATCAAGTCATAAAGGCCTCAATACCACGTAAAAATAGCACCTGTCACTAAGTGAGAGAGAGAGAGAGCAATAATGTTAACATAAAAGAAAAACATTCCACCTTTCCATTTGGGCTAATATAGCAATGCGATCGAAACTCAACGAATTTATCAGCGAGTAAATTGAAATCCGGAGGTCTATCCTTGTACGGATTTCTAGGATGCATCTTCTCATTGAACAATACACAAATTTTATTGCTTATCGTCTTTTTCCTGAAATATCTCGCTATTTAACGTCATAAATCACACGTATCGAACATCCACACATCCCAGACGGTCCACTGGAACTCCAACATCACGCGCCGAAGTGGGAAACCACAAAGTGAGCTCAAATCACAGCAAAGAATGTCGGCCCAAAAATGCAACAGTCAAAGTTTCATGGCCGTGTGGGATAAACAAGAAATTAATTAATTAACAATATATGAACGTTCAATAGAGATAAACGACGACGAGAGAGACAGAGACGGAGAAAGGAAGAGAGAGATGAACCATCAATAGCAACACATCTGACAGTGCCGCTATGCAACAAACTACCGAGCAGAAGTAAAATTTTAGATGATGAAAGTAATATCGAGAATTACTTTTCACCTTACCTCAGGTCAAACATTAAAGATCTTACCGTCCATTCGTTAGCCGCCAGGCATGTAATGGAACTTGTCATAAAGTAAGAAGAGCTTCTTGGTTGCCTTTGTTGTACACGACAGGCTAGTCATGAAATTACTCGACAGAATTGAATGATGAAAAGTTGGAGGAGCAAATGTAGAACTTCTGGTTCTTTTAGAAATTTCAGGAAATTTTTCAATTTTTAAATGAACGATGACAGCGATCGGTCCATTCCGACTTCTTCTATTATGTAATTTATGCTTCCTTCCGTCCTTTATCTCTGTTGTTTAAATTAGTCCATCAAGAAAAAAAGTTAAATTACTCTTCAGTTGAGGATTCACAAAAGTAAGTCCTCACCTGAGCCTCCTCGTATTTACTGCATTAGTTGATTATCTCGCATCAACTTAAACTCGTTCGCTCAGCGCTTCTTTAGGATCCTAGGTTGAGAAATGTCATCAGAAATGAATTCGCAAATAATTTTTACAATTTAGGCATTGTAATTTGTTACACATTTGCCTTCGAATTTCAAGCAAAACGAAGAAGGAAGCCGTCTGTTGGAAGTACACGAATTTCTTCTCATTGCCAAATGATCATTATTTGAACTGAAATTTAAATAACCTCCATGTGCAAACGGATATTGATCGTAGAGTTGGAGCGCAGTGTGTCATTGATGAGAAGATTTCATACCTTACCGAAAATACCGAACATTCCGGATGCAAAACATCGACGGCAACAAACCGGTGACTTGGCGAGCAATTTTGATCCGTGTAAAGTTACACAACTTTGTCAAAATGGCGGTACATGCGTGTCAAAAAAGGGAGCGTAAGAGTTTCTTTTTTCCTGCTAAAATCCATTCATTAACATTTTGCAACTTCGGTGATTCATTTGCTAAAGTCTACGGTTTCATAAATCATTGATAATAAATTGAGCAATTATGCTTTTAAATGATTTTCAGGGCAAAATAATTAACTCCTTTTTTTTTCTTTTTTTTCTCTTTGCAAAACACTGAAATTAGGAAGATTTTCATCCTCCGAAATGTTCCATTTAAAATGACCAGGGACCGTTTGCAGCTATTTTAAAAGAGCGATGATGTTTCATGTGAATTATGGAATTTGTAATTTTCATTTTTTTTTCGCGATTTGTCTTCTTCGAAAGTTCTGTCACAATTCTATGAAATACAGCGAGTCGAAACTGAGTAACTGAGGACTGTTGTGTTTCATTTAGCACTTCCATAACTGAACCTATTTTGTTAATGAAGTTTCAGAATTTAAAAGTGCAAAACTATTTACAAATTATTCATGCAAAATTTTGACTGAACGCAATTCCAAACATAACTTGTGTCATTAGCTGTAGGTAAAAAGAGCAGATATAAGGTAGAAATAAATAGTTGTGCAAAGTAATTGTTGTCAAAGCGGTTGAATTCTATTCCTATCGTTTATCCCATTGATGTGTAAATTCACACCATTGTGACTCATCAATGCGTTAATTTATTTCAAATGTTAAGCTAATCATTTGTTCGTTTGGCTCGCTTTATCCTTAAAAACATCCTTCACAAAGAGCTCTCTCTCTCTAGGCGATGAAAATGTTAGGCACTCTTTCTTCACGTGGCTCTCCTCATCTCCAAAATGGGCTGACTGGCTATGACCGATGCTGCTCCATTCGATTCGACGTGTCATCACGATTATCATTGTCCACAGCGGCAGCGGAGGAGGGGAACGTTGTTTGCGTCGGTGCTACGTACAATAATCATTCCTGGACACTCGACAACATTGCCTTATAGCGTCGGGAAGAATAAAACTTATCTGTCACAAAGAACGAGCTTTCCCCTCAACAACACTTCTCTGCCACGCAACAACAGTCAAGCGTTCTTTACGTCAGATGTAATTATGGGAGGAATAAGGATGAGTAACATTGCTTCAGCTACTAATGTAATTTTAGCTATTATTGTCAATGTCTTCCAACTCATTACGGGAAAACGTGTGAATTTTTGGCTAATCAAACAAGCTGCGAAAAAAATTTATGCCAAAACGATGCGACGTGCTACAGGTCAGGTAAACAGTAGTAACTGTGGGAAAATACACTCAGGCATTCTTTGCATCCTTATCAGTGATGAAGTTCTCTTCCTCCTGCTCTTTGCTGCAAGGGACAATCGTTTCAAACGTAGTTTTAATTGTTTCCATTGCAGTATTCAACAAAAGCGGCAGATTGTGACTGCCATGGAGAAGAGCAATAATAGCACGGGAAATTTCTCCGATACAAAAGTGATGCAATGGATTCAATATGAGTATGCTTATTTCATGCACAAGCGATCGGATCGGATCACTTCAACTTTTACGGTTGAATATTCGGAATATTCAGGTGTTGGTGTCGACAAGGCTTCACAGGTTCACTGTGCGAATATTCAGAAGAGTTACGTGAGTGCGAGCAAGACTACTGTCTGCATAAAGGAGTTGGAAAATTGGTGAATATAACGGACGACGGTACGGTGGAGTGCAATTGTCAGTGTCAGGAATATCACACCGGGAAACGAGTTCATCATGCTTTCACTTTCTCATTAAACATCAGATAACTAGCCAATCCTTTACTATTACTTACTGGAACCTTTCACTGATGAGACTACTTCGCATGTCTAGCAATTCTTAATTTGATAAAATGGTAATTTCCGCTACAGCGTAACTTTTCCCATCTAGCGATATATTGTGCTGGAAGTTATCTCTCGCCAAGTACAATAGTGATCTTTCATCTATCGTATTTGAAATGAATATTTAATTGTAAGAAACTATTATTATTTTATTGCAGTGTGAAATTGTGTTACCATGTAGAGATTACACTTGTTTTAATGGTGGCATCTGCGTGGACGAGCTAATTCTCAATGACACTGATGGAGAATTGACCTACAAGGCTAAATGCAATTGTCCACCACGTAATGTTTACGGAGTAGCTGCTCGTTTTGAAGGTATGAAATACACGTATATGACGGATAAATCGACTCTATTTGACTGATACAAAGCACTTCTGAACGTGCAATAGTTGCATCTGGCAAAACAGCTTGACGTTAATTCCTACAGGTGAACGGTGTGAACGATTGACGGTTGTTGATAATGAGCGTATTTATGACGAGTGTTTTCCGTGTAGAAAGAATGCGAAGAATTATGCAAGTGATTGCTTGGACGAATACACTCAGAATACGACATTGCAGTACATGAATGAGGTAACGTAGGCGTAATACAAATGTCATTGAAATGAGTTACAAAAAGTTAAAAAATGAAAGTTGCGTCCTGTTTGTTTTTGGGTCGTAATTGCTTTGTTAGTTCATCTTTCAGGTTATTAAAGCTTGCGGTAAGCCATGCGAATCGGCAACACGATATTGCCTCAATGGAGGCTTATGCGATGTCGAAGGACACCTTGGTAATACATTTATGAAGAGTGATGTGGAAAGAAGGATATCATAAGAGTTAATTCTTATAACTAACATCCATTCTTCTATAGGACTCCAATTTGTGCGAGAAATGATAGCACTGTTACTTGTGATACGTAAACTCACGTTGGAGATTACGTTCCCCTGGGCTTTTTTTTTTTCCTTCATCATCACTTCGACGAATAAATAGAGCAGTCTGTATTTTCATTTCTACAAATGTGTTTTAGGTGATGACAATACAACATCTTATATAATTCCTGTCTGTCAATGTGTTGGTTTAGATGAAGGGATTCTGTGTGAAAAACATGTAAACTCGCCCTGTGATGCAACTACGTATGATCCACGTACGCCCGGTAAGATAACATAATGGCTAGAAGAAGGTTTTTGTAGCGTTACATAAATAGTTTGCAGAAGAAAAATGTGGCGAGCATGGTACTTGTGTTGGCAAAACGATGCACGATTATGTTTGCGAGTATGATATTTCAATCGTTCATCTGCGTCTACTTGACGTATTTAGCTCTCCTCTTATTCGAGGTCATACTGCGAGATTTCATTTTATCCCTCATAAAATACCATGTAATGTGTGACGAAGATCAATTGAAGCTGTTATGGTGGTTGGACTGGAGAAAAATGTGACATCAGGGAACCATGTTACAATCATGCCTGTTCACCTGGCAGTTTATGTGTTTCGGTACCGATCGAACAGCGTGAAAAGTATTCTCTGGGATACACTTGTTTGTGTGAGATAAATCAAGATCCCGATTTTACCGGATCCAATAACAGTATGTTTCCAAGTTTCATTTTTGCTAGAACTTGTTGCATTTGCATAATTCATTCAAAACAATATAACGAATTACTACAGTCTCTCTCTATCATTTATTGGAAGTTTATTGCAAATTATTTTCCTCTTCTACTTTCCCTCCCCTCTCCTAATTTCAGACGAAATGAAAATCATTAGAAACAACAACACTACTTACTTTTAGCGGTGAAATGCATACAAACTAATTTTGGAGCATGCACTAACCATATGTGCAAGAATGACGGTCTTTGTTATCCCTGCGAAGCATCCGACCAGAACAACTTACAACTCTGCTCTGACGAAGAGAAGCGTCGAGGATTCAGGTTATTTTAACTCTTCATGTAAACTGTTCGGCTTTGCTCCTGTACAAGTAGGAAGTTTGAATCCATCAATTTTCTTAATCGTTTAATTATATTCAACTGAAACAGGTGTCTTTGTCCACATGGTCTGCTGCCTCCATTTTGTGACAAAGAAGCGGATGCATGTGATCGGAACAAATGTCTGAATGGAGCAGAATGTGCCGTAGATCCTGAAAACGAATTTAATTACATGTAAAAAATGGTTCCTTTACTGTACTCTTAAATATGGGACAGTTCTGTACAGCACAATACAAAAACTTGCTGCATGGCGGCGATCTGAGAGAATCGATTTAAACGGATGTTTCAGATGTCGATGTCGTATTGGTTTCAGCGGTACATTTTGTGAACAGCAGTTATCTCCATGTATAATGCAAGGTGAGAGAATGCAGAATGCATCCTGACGTGAAGGGTGTGGGAAGCCTGCAAGTTGCGGTAGTCAACTCCTTTAGGCTGTCACATTACTGAAAAATTCAGAATCTATCATTGATGTAAGTATTAGTAACTTTTAAAGGGAGCACTTCATATTTTCTTAATCCATAGTGACCATTACTATTGGTCCGCAGGCTTGCAAACTTGTGTGATGGGTAGTTGCAAGCAAGACACCAGTTTTGTGCGAGGCTTCCGATGCGAATGCATTGATGGCTATGAGGGTGTCAATTGCGATTCTGCGAAGAGAACTGATATTGTGGGCTTCATTCGTGTATGCTTCATCATCTTCTTGACAGTTTCTTCTACGTTGTAGAACTGCGCTTCTGTTTATCGCTACTGACGAGCGGTACGGATTACAACGCCGTGCTTCACGTATGCCATACCACACTACTGTGACACACAGCTAAAGCATCAGAAACTTTTGTGAAAGAATCGATGTGAACAATTGTTAAATATATGCATGAAGTTTGTCATCTATAGAGAAATTATTGGTGGACATATCCGTTAACTGTTGGACTAGTCCTTACGCCAACAGTCATTATTCTAATCGTTCTGTCGGAGGATCGTGCCAAGCGAGAGTATGAGTACAAATTAGCCGAGAAGCAGTACCTGGAAGTACGTTACCCTACCTCTTTAACAGTGTATAATTCGGATATCGAGCAACTGCATCCGTACGGCAATCCACTATTGGAGAGATCCGTTGTTCTGCTCAACTTTCAGAGAATAAGAACGGCCACCTTCTGTTTGCAAAAATTCTTTTCGGATGTGTTCGATGCTAATGCATCTTCCCAATCATCACGTGTGCCTAGCTTTCTGAAACTGGAGAGAACCTACTTAGTTATCCTGTTTTCGGTTGCTTCCCTTCCCGCTTCATCATTTTTCCATCGTTTCGATTTTTATGTTAAGTACACGTGCAATTTAGAAGGCTAAACAACGGGAGGAAAAGATGGACGAAGAAAAGAGACGCACTCTCGAAACCGCAGACACGCAAACGACGAGTAGTACAACCCAGAAGAGCAGCACTAGCACAGACGGACGAAACGTCAGTTTCAGATCGCTACCAGTAGCAGCAACTCAACTGGAAACACTTGTATGATATCTCACAAGCTACACAGCTGTATAGCCTTTCATGGCGTTCCGAAGTAAACGGTTCACGCTTCAATAGTACGCTGGCGTCATCGCACAACATCGAGCAAATTAGAGGGCAAGGGTCCAAAACTAGCAGCGAGTGGTTTCGATCCACCGACCTCTGGGTTATGGGCCCAGCACGCTTCCACTGCGCCACGCTGCTGCATCTGTTCGCCCAGAACACATTGTTTTTGTAGTTTCAGATTATAGGAAAAGTAGCATTGTACTGCGAATGTGAATTGTATTAATAGGAGTAATATAAGGTTGTACAAGAATGCCTTAGTATAATCAATTTATTGAACTTTAAATTCATGCAAAACATTCTAGCTCCAGTTTTTAAAAAACCATTTCCCACTTGCAGAATTTTGTGAGAAAACATAAAAATTCAACAGTACAAACATATGACACCGCAAAAATACAAAAACAATTCAATCACCGACCAGAACTTTCAGATGTAAAATAATTTATACAACGTCAACATGAAGTTAGAGGTATATTAAGTGTCCACGAGATGTTTCAGAATTCCAATGCCACGATCAATGGTTTCATATAGTTTCAATACTTCTTCTGTATTTTCGCAGCTTTTCAATCGTTCTGCACACCACTTTAGTTTATCGTCAACAGCTTCTAGTGCCGACCTAACATTTCTGGATCTGAGGAAATCAGTACGCTGAAATGCGCATGTTGCATGCACACATTTTTTTGACAAACAAATAATGGATACAATAAAGAAATTACCAAACGAATGGGGAGAATTGAAATAAGGAAATCTCGTCTTTCAGCTGTTTTTTATAGGAAATAAAACTTTCGAAAAGAATGCATAACCATTACTTACAGAAAACCATTATAACTAGTCTTTTAGAGCAGGATGCGGCATTCATTGCGATGATAAATCAGATAAGCTAAGGTATTTGATATGGAATTACTATTTGGAACCAAAATATCTACTAGCTTTTCCGAAAAAGTTTAGAACAATTTATTTGTCCAACCAATACATCAATATTCATAGATGTTCTTGCGGGAGAATCTGCTACAGGAAACTGAGCCGGTGATTGCAAAACTTCGATGCTTCTACTCGCATTGCCGTATTCAGTTGCAACACTATTCAAATCATTTAAGTCATCTGAAATTGACCCAAAGATTTGTTGCAATGCTAAAGTCAAATATCAGAGTACTAAAAACATCTCACGCATTTTCATATAATGAGACGGAAAAGTGTGTAGAAAATACCGTTATTTAAAACTGCATTGCTGCCGTCGTGTCCCATTGAAAGCTCTGTATTCACCATGTCGCATGTGACACATGAACGAATTCCGCGATGGTTCTCCATTAAAATACCCTTCAAATGTTGAAATTCTGCTAAACATTTATTACTGGCTATTGTTGGTACATAATATTTAGAATCTCTTCCAAATAATAGAATTATGAGACAACAAAAACACTACACAAAAGAGTATATTGTTTCGTATCTCATGAAGTTAACTGAAACTTTACTGAAACTAGAAGTGCTTGCGTGCTACTAATTTTGTAACTGTACGTATTTTAGAACTCACCGCACATAGTTCGCAATATTCGTTGAGCATAGTATGACCTAAAAGAAGTAATTCACCCATACGCGATGATATACGGTCACGAAGACGGTGTCTTATTTGTTCCACTAATTGTTGATGCTCCTGAAATGAATACATATGATATCTTTCAGGAAGAAAGACGAATCTGAAATTACAAGGATTCTAACTGTTAGATAATTAAATAAATTCTCATAGAAAACCAGTTAACCGAAAATAAACAGAAATAATTCAAAAACTTCTGCAGGATGATCTCTCTACCTGTGTTACTCGTTGCAAGCCGTTCAAGTTCATTCTTTCAACTTGGTCGGTAATATCAGTTTCAATATCTGGAGATTTACTCTTCAAAGCACTATCGAAATGATGATGACCCATACAATTCTACAAATGCGGCCAGGAAAGAGACGGGACAAGTTGATGGGACTGGAGAAATCAGATTAGATCAATGGAAGCTACGACATGACAGGAAATTCGTCCACATAAAACAGAGCACTATATTCTTCACACGACCCTTTCACTCCACCACTTCCGAATATCCAACACCAGCACAACTTCCGGCAGGCCTCCAGAACGCTCCCGAGAAAAGAGCTACCTCAACTGAAGCCTCAGCGTCGAAACGCTAAAAATCGACTGCGTGTGCATTGCTGTCTATTCAGCTTACACACTATCTCATCGTCGTTTGTCATACTGGCGCATAGTATTTCACTTGCCGTCCTTCGCGCACAATTCTCCTTCAGTTCCTCTTTTCCAAAGTTCGAAAAAAAATTGCGGGAAGTGGGTGCCAACTTTTCAATTTAATTGTTGTATTCTTTCAACGGTGGATTATCCGTCCGTGTTATCTTTCCAACGCGTACGTGGCACTCATTGTTTTATTTTATACGAAAAGCTACAATTATCAAATTGCTTGATATGTGAACTGATAGTTACATGCTTGTTGTGCTCGAGTGCTCGGTCATTTATAAGTGGCTATCGTTCCGTGCGGAGCAAGGGAGCATTGCTCAATCCTCATCTCTTTCTTGATTTCATGGATCTCTTCGTGTCATGGATTCTACGGATGCATCGAGCTCTGCGCAAAGTTCCCAGTGTATTCGAACTCATGAAAGTTTTTGCACACAGTTCTGTGCTCAGGTAAACAAATACGGTACGAGTGAATGTCCTCAAAATAATGAGAAATATGTGCAACAAATAACTAAGATCCTGTCACAGTTATCGGAGGAGCGTCGCTGGGTAAGTGATTTTTTTCTTTTTCTTTTTTTTTTTTTTTTTTTTTTTTTAATTTTTGACAAGTGCTGTGAGAGAAGGTGAAGGGAAAGGAGAAAAATAGAAGATTCAAGGAAACCCTTCTTGGATCGGATGTGAAAAGATTTCCTTTTCAGCAAAATTTCTCTAACTTTGTGAAGCAGCAGTGCGAAAGGGATGGAGGAGAACTATTTTCAAATTTTGTTAAAAGTTGGTACACTGCCCTAGGTCATGTGAGCGCTGAAACGGATCATGTTTTGCCGATGTTATTGCTGCTTATGGAAATAATGAAAATTGATAATCTTGAGCATGAACCCATTATTATTCTACATGGTGTGCTCGAAGAGCAGGTCATACTTTTTATACCAAATAATAGAATAGAGATATCTTCTCAAAGTACTTAAATATAAGATTTGCGGATTTGATTCTATACATCTTCAAATCCAAGAATACATTATATTATTTAATCGTTATAGGTAAAACCTTAATGTTCGCAGGTCTTATATTCCACTATTGATATGTTACATAAAACTATCCCGGTTAAGAAGCTCTTACATGGTTTTTTAATGGATTCTGTAATATCTAATTACGATAGTTGATTTTATTAGTTTACTTTATTTTAAAGTACTAAGCAGTTGGAACTTGTAACCGATGAAACGATGAATAAAATTCTTAGGATTTTGAGCGATATTTAGTAGGCGAGACATTAATGAAGATACATACATATCAATATCTTTAGATATATAAAATGAGTGGAAATGATACAAAAGTTTTTGGTTCGTATGTTGCAGAGAACTTCATGAGCGGATGTACACTGAAAAAAAGGTCTCTATTTTTTTCTTAAACCACGAAATTTTGAATGTAATATAATATTAGAAGATGTGTGGAAGACTTATGGAAACTGGATAATTGATTTTAAAGCGAAATATTAATATAAAATGAGTGGAAATGATATTTCAGCTGGTTGAGTGCTGTAACCATATTTATTCAGTGTGTGGTAAAATCCGAGAACAAGTTTATTGAGTTGGAAGAGAATGCTGTTGGTTGCGTGGAATATCGTGCTACATTTTTGTTAAAGTTGCTTAGTGATGTTGTAAGCTGCAATTCTTTAAAAGAGCTCATCTTATTACTGAGGTAAAATTATTTCCTTAACTTGGTTTTTTAGTGACAACATTAATTTTGCATGTTGTTGAATATTCTTTATGACATTGTAGGAAATGTTTCCTGAATGAGATCCTTTGTTTATTTGTCGAAAAAATGTTGCGTACTGAAGCGACACCAGAAATCTGTCTGAAATTGGTTGTCGTACTTCCAGAAGTGATTAATTGGAAAGGAGAGCAAGTAAATTTTGCGATTTTATTTGAAAATGAAATTGGATGACTTTAAGAAGATGATGACTTTAATAAGACTTAATGAGTTTGTGAGTTTGGATGAATTTAATAACATGGAATCTAATAATTGAAAGAAATGCAGTTTTGCATACGAAAAATTCTAAACGCACTCAGGTATGCGACTATTTGTTGGCCAAAGTGGATTTTTTGTTCGAGGACCTGTATATGCTATCAATTGAACTTCATGAGCTGTTTGAGTCTAGCGTCACTGTCCCAAAATTATTTCTTGCTCGGTTAAAGGTCAAATATTTTTGAGAACTTTTTTTATGTCGAATTTTCTTATATCCTTTCTGCACTTTAATAATTAGTAACAGCATATGAATAATTCATAGATATCTGCTTTCACTCCCAAGAATACGTATGACATTTTAGCGTCGACAGCTTGTGTCATGTAGTAGATTTGCATTGATATGCCTACTCTCGCTGTGTAACACAACACGATATCGTTTGGTGAGTATGGCAGAGCTGAAACAGAATATCGTAAAACTACAGAAACATTGTGACCGGTTGAAAAGAAGTGCTTGGATTCGTGATGTGATGGATGACTGTGATGTGGAAACTTTGAAACGTAATTTAGATGCAGTTGTTGAAGTTGTAATTACTAATACCAAGTGGTGTTCTATTATTGGCAATGCACTTGAACAAGTTGCGCTCATGCTGCTGCTGGATAAATGTAATACCGAAATTAAAATCTTGGATGGCAGGTAAATAACATTTTAATGGATACAAAGATGCGAGCTCATTTTTTTCAATCATATTAGTGCAGTTTAAAATCCCATTTCCGCTTTTTACTGTAGCGAATTTTCCTAAATGTGAAGTTTGCTTTTTCACAATTTTTTTTGAAACATGAAAGAACAAAATAAAATAAGATCACATTAGAATGTATTTTATAATCTATATGTGGACTATTATGTTACTAGTAGCATGCTTTAACAGAGCAACACTGTTAAAGCATGCGACTGGTAATATAACACTATGTTTCTTAAATCAAATTTTCTCGTCTTCTAGAGTTAAAACGGAAAGGTTTTCATTGAGCAAGAAGAAAAGAGAATAATTTTATTTCATAATATTTCAAGCATTTTCATGTTTTTCTTCTCTCACACTAAAAATTTCTTTCATTCACAATTTTTGAAATTTTCTTCAACTAAAAATCTTTTTATCTAAACGCAGTGTTTTAATTGTACAGCTTTTTCAAACAAAGAGAGGCAAGATGCTAAAAGATGTTTTTTCAGGTTTAGTAATTTTCCCTCTTTTTGTTGGAGCTTATTGTGTTTTAGAATTGCGGACAGCACTGGTGCTGTATTACTGGGAAAGTCAATACTGGTGTCACTAGCAAGAGTAGATGTAGCATCCATTGGTCAGCTGCTAGAAAGGATCCTTTCAATATTGTTCACATGTGCTAATCAAAACTCCGCACTTATTCTGATTGGTACCTTGTCTTATCCTTTTTGAATTATTTATGTGTTCTGTATCACTGCACTACTAATCGGTCCAAACTGAAGCAGTTTTTATGTAATATTTTTTGCTCAAGCATTAATATTGTTTGTAGTTGTTAGCGTAATTTGAGATACGATCGTTGATATTGTATCGAAACAGACGGTGCATGTATTGAATTCCTGGAAATCACTACGATCCTGGATGGACAGCATATGCGATTTAAAAGAGGCAGTTATTCTCGTCATTTTCCTCCTTAATGTTTTTTTTCGCATTTTATTAAAGAAGTATTAGTTTGATTTCGAAACATTTCACAACTCTAATCATTTCCGAAGATAACATGAAAAATGATAATAGAAAGTGTTTATTTTGTATTATACTTTTAGAATATTGCAATTTCTCTGGTTCGTGCTTTACTGCCGGTCATTATATTACGTCCACAGTTAATTGCTATTATACTGAACCGAATGAAAAAATATGTGTTGTGCGATTCAACAGTTGCTGCAGTCTTACCAATACTACTTCTTCTTCTGCGATCGTCAACAATGCGTTCGGCTGTAAAAAGCGATTATTATAGCCAGTCATTCGCTACTTTCTCCACTCAGGTAAATTTCAGGTCAGCTTGCACGTAATATAGGTTGCATTTTTTAAATTTGTTTTGGAAACTTTATTTTAGGCCCTACAAAATATGGGAGTTGAAACGAAAAACACGAACGCAGAGCTTTCGCTGGAAATCATTGGGATCTTGAAGCGAACTTTTTCACAGCCTGCAAATGTTAAAAGCATATTGTACAGGCATGTATTTGAGTTATTAGAGAAAATCTGATGCAACCTGATATATATATATATATATATATATATATATATATATATATATATATATATATATATATATATATATATATATATATATATATATATATATATATATATATATATATATATATACTTTTACCTTGCTCATAAGAACTGCGACTCGACTAGATTATCCCAGCAATTTTACTAAGTTATTTGAACACGTAGTGGTAGAAGATTTTTTTATCTTTTCTGAAAGCATGTTGGTATTTGCAGAGGTATTGTTGAAGCAGTATCTGCCAACCAGAACTTGGTGCATCCGACTTTGGATCTTCTAGTAACACATCTTGTAACATTGCAGTCAATATCTCGTTGTACTTACATTGAATCCTCGAAATCCTCTACTATTCTCCTTGAGCCTTTGTCCGACCTAGTCCAGGTTATTATTATATATGTGTCACACTTATATGTCACAACCCTTTTTTTAGTTAGGATCACGTCTTACAGCATATTTTTTAGCTAGAATTCATTCTTTAATTATAGGCTGTAAGTTTACTGATGCGTCTGTCTATATATAGTTTACGAAACACATCAACTCAAATTGTGTCTGGAGAAGATGCGAAAGTATGCCAGGCTATGTCCGAATTGGATAAGCTTGTTGATTTTGCTATAGACCGAGATGTGCACGATCTGCAGGTTGATTTTTTTACGTTGTAGTTTCTCACTGTGAAAGTCAAACTTCTGCTAATATTTTTTATTATTTTTAGCAAAAATAAAATCTCTTGTCTTTTATCCTAATTAGTGGATGATTCGTTGATCTATTGAGTTATGCGGAATCTTTTTTTAGCTGGATAAGCTTTCGGATTTTTCATTTTCTGCAGCTGGTCGTACAAACGTTAGCTTTGCGTCGCTGATGATCTCCCTCTACGATGCTCTAATCGAACACCTGTGGAATGTAGGCTGTGTGCTTACCAGGTACGGATATTACAGTTACGTATAGTAGGGCACAAGTGGAAACATTTACTGCATTTACCTTTTATAGGAGGGAAGCAACGGAAAAAGTGCTATCGTTATTGCGTAGACGTGAGGAACTGAACGAAGTTTTGAAGGAAAAATCTGCGAAAAAGAAAGAGAACAAGGGAGAGAAAGTCACCATAGCTTATTCATCTACTATACCGTATCTGCAGTCCATAACAAGCATAGTTTCACGATTCATCCAGTTAGCTGCAGCTTTTTATTTGTTGTTATCGTTGACATGATATTTTCAACTATATCCTTTATGCAATCTAAACTTAGTAGCTCCTCATGAACGATACTAGCAGTACCATGAACGATAGCTGTAGTTCTAAAATACAATGAGATGGCAATGTACGTTGGTTAACGGTAGCCATACAATTAAATCACAAACTAGATGAAAGATTGGATGGTGATTGATGACTAGCAGATTTTGCTTTTCTTTGATTCTAATGGGAGAATGTATAGGTAGTGTGATCCAATATTCATTCAGGAAAGTTAATGAAGAAGGTATCGATATAGACGAAGAATGCTTACAACTTCTTCGTGAAAATGCATTTGTCTGGGCAATGGATTGGGCACAACGAATTTCTGTTGATATATATAAATGTAACAGTCACGCACCTTTCATCGCACTTTCTTCTTTTTCAAGGTTTGTTTGTCAGTAAGTTTATTAACTTAAGTTTGTAAGTTGTCAGTAAGTTTATTAACTTTTAAAAAAATTCTGGTATAAAAAAAATGTACCGGTTCATATTACCGCATTTTCAGGAGTATGCTTCTTCTTTATGTAGGTGGTAGTTTCGTTCATGAATCAGCCTCGTTTGAGTTGTGGGATCATAAATGCACGCAAGCTTGTATGGCTTTCTCAAACGTAATTTCTTTGATGATCTCAAAATATGGTTTTCGTTGTGATGGTTTCTTTATGGAAATGTGTAAGTAATAAATATTCCTTAAATTTCACTAAACCATCATCGCCATGATTATATACTATCGAACAGTGTTGAATTTGCATGTTGAAAAATTATGATTGTGTTCTCATTGAAGAAAATTTTAGGATTGCACACTGGATTTAACCTGTTTGAAATACCATGATTTAAAATTTCAAATCATTGAGAAATTTTTTTCTCATAAGTTGAAATCAGTGAAGCAAGTCTAAATTAAACAAGGCTTATAGTAAATTAGTAATTTCTTACCCAAACATCGCTTATAATATCTCTAAACGTTTTTATAATTCATTCAGGGCGCGCCTTAGAGAAATCGAATGTAGGTCAAGGAAAGCATGAAAGTGCTGCATTTCTGTTGATTCAATTCATCTTGTCGCAGCTGTTGCCGAAATTACTTGAGACTTATAAAGATTTCGAGGAACGGAAGGTGGCGTCAGATTTCACTCATCAAGCATTTGCATTAGTTGCCGCTTGCCGTGCATTATTTAAACAAATAACAAATGAAAAAGCGCAAGTGAAGTGTGCAAAACTTACTCGCAGTATACTGCAAAAAAATGAAATAAGTAAGGTTTTATGAGACCTCTCAGTTTGCATTATATTTTGACAGGCAGTTCTCATTTTTAAAATTAACTAACGCTTAGCAAACCGTACCTCTGATCTTTTGCCAAATCGTTTTCTGTTACGGAACACTTTTCTACAGATTGATTGTAAATTACAAGTATTTAGAAGGCAACTTAAATAATACCCACGTCATTAAATTTTGGTGGCTAAGTATTTTCAAAAGAAATTTTTGTCTTAATGCTACTTCAGGTGATAAAATTGTATTGAAAGAAATTTGGCATCTTTATATGCATGTGGAACGAGCTGGTAGCTGTGACTCTCATTATACGAATTTTCTGCGCACTGTCGCTACGCAAATAATAACTGTGCTGGGCGATAAGGATAAAGTGAGTGCTATTTTTAGCAAGTTGTAATTTCTGATGAATTAACACAAATGCATATATATATATATATATATATATATATATATATATATATATATATATATATATATATATATATATATATATATATATATATATATATATATATATAGGTGCATTTGTATTTTTTTCACCTTTTCACTTTTCATATTTCATATTTTTCATATTTTTCATCTTTTCACTAAAAATATTTCACACTTTTATCAGGAAACGGCTCATTTCCTTGCATCTATAAATGATATAACAGTGGAAACAAATGCAGAAATAGTTGCTGAAGCTTGCTCAGCTTCCCTCTCAGATGCTCGCTTGACCACCGAGATGATGTCTCAGACTTTCATATCCTCAAGTTAGCAGTTTACTTATGATTTCAGTAAATGCTTCTACTCACTAATTCAGATTTATTCAATGTGTTCTAAAGATTTCGTAGTTTTATTTTTCATGTTGAAATTTCCTTTTAGTGGATGTTGGTCTCGTCAAAGTAATCGATTTATGTAGCAGATTGGCAGACATTGTTCTCCTGCTGCTATCAGTACACATTGATTATGGAGTGGCCAAAGAACCGATCTGTGCACTATTAACTGCGCAGTACGAGGCACTCAATGCTGTTGTTAAATTGGTTGGCTTTAATTTTATTCAAATGTTGACCGTTCAAATGCATTTTAAAACACTATTGCTTGATGAAAATTGCCTCTTTTTTCATGTCGTAAGTCTTTGAAAAATCCCTTTTTCTCACAGCAGCAGCAAAAAAGCATTCAAGTAAAAGCGAATTTTAAAAATATTACTGATGTTAGTATAAGAACTTTTGAAAATCTCCGTTTTCCAAAGCCTGCGTTTTTTTGAATGATTATTCAGTGTTCTAATGGAAAAAAGTAATTTAAATAAGGAATGTTATAGATGCTGAAAACACACAAATGTAGTGACATTTCGGAATGGATGGCTGTAACGAAATTAGCAACTCTTGCTCATGGGAATGTTCTCCGAATTATGGAGAACGCCGATGAAAATGTGGGAACACTGAACCCACTCGATGTATGTCATTCATTATCATTTATTTCATTATCTTTATTTTTCTTTTTTTTGTGTATATAATGTAAGTAGCATTATAGACAACTATAATCAAGTAGATTGCACACTTACTTATATACTTATTGAAGGAACCGTCTCTTACTCGTAATCGGAAGGTATTGAAATCTCAGAAAGACGAAACGCTTTATGTTACTTATGTGCGATCAAGAGAGCTTTATCAGGTTCTTTAATATTTTCTGCTATTTTCTAACAAAATTTAATACATATGCTTTTAAACATGGTAAAAAGATCATTTTCATTAATAACTATTCACTGCGAAGATTATTAACGGTTATGCAGATTTAACAAGATGAATTTTATCAGCATTTACTGCTGAATTAGTTTTGACTATAATTTTTGCTTAAAGTACAGATTATAATAGAGGGTAATCTGAGAGACGATTTGTAAGCAGTGGATCGCTAAAAACAGGAGAAACGAATTTGCTTGTCTAATCTGTCTATTTAAGGCCAATCTACTGTTACTATGCTCAGCCTTGCACGATGATCGACTAGACATACAAGTTAGGAACAATTCGATTGGTGTCCGGGATTTCCGTATAGATGCCGAAAAATTGCGACAGCGGGTGGAAGAACTGAGTGAGGAGGCTGAGGACGAAAGGCAGGTACGAGATGACGAGCAAAGACCGGCTAAGAAGCGAGCGTGCATTAGGAGAGACGATATTGTTAATGCCTGAGAGGTCACAATTGCATGAAAACCTATTTGACAGAGAAGGATGTGGTCAGTTAGAAATTCTGTGAATAGCTAAGGTTGTGGATTCAAGTACATTACTTGTGAAATAAAATTTTTGTTTTTCATGTGAATTTTTTTGTGGATTGAAACCAAGCTGTAACATATTCAATTCAGCAGTGTTTGCAAGTGCTATAGAAAGGAAGTCAAATTAAGCAAAAAAAAAAAATTTGTGTGATGTCCATAATAATTTCTTTACATTCTAATGTTCAACAACGATGAAGGAACAAAAGAATTATAAGTCGCACTTTTCAATGCTTTATATTCTCGAAAGCAAAATCAGAAAGCGATATGTTACTGTAATTAAGAAAAATGAGAAAAAGGGGAATTGTGCGCAAATCGGTTGTCACTACATATTAAAGTGTTGAAGTTTTCTATAAATAAGCCTGCAACTGAATTCCATCAGTACTTTGCTTGCGTGTATTGCAAGTATGGAGTTGAATTGAACGAAGATCTGTTGAAAAATTTTAAATGAAAATCCAAAACGCATCGCTAGTTCAGAGAATTCTGAGCAGTTCACTTCCACTTCGTTCCTTAACCTTATGGTTAATTTAAAGAGGAAATTTCAAACCGCATGTGATTTTTGCTTATCGATTTTTGCTTTTCTCGATTTTTGCTTGTCTATACTCTTCGTAGTAAAAGTGAAATATAAAAGTTTAGAAATTAAAATGCTCAAATATTTCGACGGCGTATTTTAGGTCCTTTCGCACTACTGCTATTTCCCTTAATGAGAAAGAAAAGGTGCTTATTAGTAAAAGCAACTAATGACGAGGTGTTGCTAATTAAGGGTGTCTGTTTGTGTCTGCTGTAGATCGTAAGATTAATCATTTTGCGTAATTCCCAGATATCAGACCAAGTGGAAGTGAAAACAACCGACCATTTGGGACAGGAAAACTCAGTCGACGACGACGTGGAAGTTTCAAGCGAGCGAAGGAAGAGAAGTTGTGATGAGCTGGCGGCTACGAGTAAAAGGTTAAGGACTGAAGAAGTGGAAAAACCGTTTAAATGTTTCCAATGTGACAAAGCATTCAGTGATGCGCGCGGCCTAATAGACCACGTGTTCGTGCATAAGAGCAAGGCGCCATACGTATGCAATAAGTGCTACAAAGGATTCGATGATCGAACGAAGCTGGAGAGACACAGACACACGCAAAAATAATTTTTAATTCGTCCCTAATTAAAATGCAAAAATGGCCGTATAAATGATATGTGTTGACAGTGTTGCAGTCTTTGAACTGAATCGGTGCGCTCGTCCCTCTGAATTGGGCAGGAAGATAGATCTCAGATGGTTCCAAACGGTTTACTTGAAGAGTTAGCAAGCCAACAATTCCACTAGATCGTTTCCTAAGCAGATTTTTGACCGGTGGTCAAATACATACCACTTGAATTGGGCGTGCTTCGTTCAATTACGTTGAAGACACGCAACGATCGTTCAAAAAAAGTAAAATGCAAAGAGTAAGAGTGAATAAAATTAAAAAGATACAAAGCAAAACAGGCTGTTTTTTGAGGAGAAAAAAAGTTTCTGGTTACTTCCATTTTTCCCATTTCCTGTCTTCCCTTTCTGCACCAATTTCTTCCATCTAACAAGCAGAAGTCAAATCCACTTAAATCTCAATAAAATCACAAGAAATTGTGCACTGCTGGAAGTTCAGGAGCTGAAAAGATTTATTAAAACTTGCGTTGAGGGTCATGTCACAGCTGCGGACACTAAATTTCTCCCTTCTCCAATTGCGGAAGTTACTTTCAACAGATCACCCAAACTCAAGTCTACTAATTGTTCTGATAGTGTTTGAAATTAAAAAATATTGCAGCGAGTTTTTCTTTCCATTGTATTCTCACGTATCAGGCAGTATGGAAACAGAATTGAAGGTGTTTGAACTTCCCGTTAGAATTAAACTGAGTTTAAATCTAAGCTTCCACCTCAATGCCATCCTTCTTATCAGTTAACATTCATGTCTACTAACTCGTCATCACTCCCTGGAAAAAATTCTCCTGGAAGTCTGCAAAGAATGTTACAGATTCGTGAGAGACGTGAAACTTCCAATGCTAACGGTAATATAAGCTGCCATAATGAAAAAAAAGTAATTTCACTAAGTAACACGTAAGGGAGAAATATAAAATGTTGGCTAAAGTAGCATGGCAACTACCTCTACGCCACATAAAAGAAACAAAACAAATTCGAAAAAATCCAAATAACACTTATTTTAACTATCATGCTTTTCTTGTTTGTATTTCAACTAAGCGCTTGTTTATGATTAAAAGTAAATTAAATTCAAATAACAGATAAAATTAATTCAACAAATTTGATAGACATCTGTTTTTTTTAACTCACGTTTTTCGCGGCTATGATAAGTTGAGGTTTTTTTCCTCACGCACACCTTTGGAAATCTCTTTATCATCCTAGAATTATTTTCATTGCACTTTCCACTTGACATATGTGCAAATTTTACTTCTTCAAAAAGAAGAAAAAGTTCAGTATTTAACAAAATGACGACCTTTGAAGCTTTGTTGTGTCGAGGCGCTTTTGTCGATACGAAAGTATTAGATGGTCGATGGGATTTACAGGAACCAATATGCTGTATTGATATTGAAGTATGATAAATTTTCACTCACTGTTTGCACTTCATTAACTTTACTGGAAGGAGAAGTGGAAAAGGAGGAGGAAAAAAGAGGAGAAGAGATCGATCGGAGAAAAGCATTCTCAAGAAATTATTTTCCTATGGATCGAATGGAGGAGGAACAGCTGCGCCAACTTATCTCTTCACTATGTATTTTATCAAAAGAAGGATCTATTCCATGTAATTTTTATTGATTATAATTTGCTTATTACAATGTATGAATCTTTTATCACTGCAAAATAAGAAACAAAGGTATTCATGCAAATATTTGGAACCAATTTTGACGTAAAATTCACAAGTTACATGCCTTCTTTCTCTTCGATGTACGATCGATCTCATGTGAGAACCAAGTTCAGGACTAGATCGAAATAGCAGGACAGTATTTGTAGGGATGTGAGAATGAAGTACGTAGAGGCAGGACAGTTATACTTTCTGATTTATAGGTTAGAGTTATAATTGGAAGTCATTAACATTTGATGTCGGTCGTCGAATAAATTTCTAGTTTCCAAGTGTGTATCACTGACTTTCCTTAATTTTAACAACTTCCTAAGCCTTAGATGAAAATATTAAATATAAGATAATGTTATTTGAGAAATAATTTGTGAAAACTTTGCAGTAAATGCAATCAGTGCATTGATCAATTCAGCGTCCCACAAGAATTTAGCCCATCATTTACATCAGCGTTGGATGTCCGAGAAAAATTTCACAAAAATTGCTGCATATATCATTCTGCAGCATCAACGTGTAACTCCTCCATTGACAAAATATTTGCATTGAAATTATTTTATGAGATAAATTAAAAGGACATTTATAGATTTCAGATAAAATTGTTCGCTAAAAGATGACGATCAAGCTATTGAATACTTCATGTCTTTAAAGCCCAATATTTCGTTCGGAATAAAAAAGATACATTCGTTTTTAGACGCATGAGGCAGATCATGGTTTATTATCCTCTTGTTTGACACATATTTTATCAGATTTTCGATCCAGAAATCAGATCAGGGAAGGAAACAAAGTCGTCTTCAGGTAAGTCTGTTAATATTAGCTTATTCATTAGTAAGTCGATAATTTTGCTTTGTATTTCGAAAGCAAAATAAGTTAATTGTAGGAACATTGTTCGAGCAATACTAGACTTCTATCCTGTGTATAGAGAAATTGACACAACAGTGAGTGAGTGCTTGGTTGATCCGATGTTTCTTTCATTGGGAGAGCTAATTAGCGATGCCGACGAAAAAGATATTGAAGTATGTTGAACTACTTATACGACTACTGAAAATGAGTTAAAAGTTAAAAAACACTGAACTTCTTAGCAAAAGCTGACAAAATTGCAGACTGCTGCAGAGCTAATCATAGATCATGGCAGCGAATTAATGAAAATGAAACCTGGTAAGTGCGATAGCTTTATTGTGGCACTACGGAGACATCTCTGCGAAAGTGATTTCAAACCTGTAACTCGACGACTAATACTACAGGTTTGTGCAGAGCATTATTACATACCGAGCGCAAGAATCACGACTGTAGATTTCGAAAATCTAAAATTTCGTGGATGAATTACACTTCCTCATAAAAGCACACTGGACACTACATTGCTACCAGACTTCCTGTAGTATCAGAACTTTATTGAATTTATGCAAAAATATATTACAGAAAACAAACGTCGTAAGAATGTGTCATTAAAATACACGCATTCAACGCATTCTGAAGTAAGCTTTCAGCAAAACATTCTGATGTTAATTTGAAGTGAAAATTTTTTTCAGGCCATTGATTTATGGACTTATAAGTGGGATGATGAAATAATGCCTTTCTGTATCAAACAGTTCCATAAACCGTCCCTACAATTAATTAAAAATTCAACAGAAAAATCGAAAGCACCATCAGAAAGCAGAACAAAGATAAATGAAAGTTTTGTGTAAATGCATATTATTGTAGAAAAAAATTTCCCACAGTTCACCTACATCCAATATTTAATTAGACTGCATTTTATCCACCCATGTATGCGACTAGTGTATCCCAATAAAACTTTTGGCGAATTCGAAGAAGCCTTAGACACTTCATCTTGTTTCTAACATAATTTGAGAATTTTGTTGCTGATTTCCTTCATAACCACACACGTATTAAGATAGCCAAAAAGCGCACCTGAATGTTAAATTACAAGAGCATTTTGAAGGTAAAAAAATTGTTGGATTTGAGATCAGTTTCAAATCAAGTTACACACAATCACAAATAACTGACAAATTACTTCTATAAAATAACATCGCTGTCGACAGATTTTCCATAATACGGCGGTATATTTAGCCATTCATCATCAAATTCAATTTTTTCGGTAATCGGACGAATAATCCTTGATGAGCCAAAGAAGTCAGTTACTCGAACTCTCTTTGGATCCTGAACTATTTCCCATTTCCGAATAATATTTTTGAAACAATCTAACTTGACAAAATTGTGAAAAATAAAGATGAGCGACAGAATTTTGTATAGTATGCAAGATTCATTGTTCAAATAGATCTACAACGTCGCTCTATTGCTCATTATCAACTTGGTAAAATTTTCGCATTAGAATTTATTAAAGCAATAAGTGGAACGTAAATACATACTTTCGGATATAAATCCGTACGTACACCAACTGTTGACAGACATTTCGATTTTGAGCAAGATTCAAAGTAATCGTTCATAGACCTGTTTGTCATTAACGACTTGACCTCATTTTCAAGAAATTCAAGTGTGAATTGTGTATATCGATCTATGATATATACACCGATAGATCTAAAACATTAATAATAACCAAAGAACAAACTATCCTCCGATTAATCTGGGAAAAGAATTTATAGACCTCGCTATTGTGTAAACAGAAAAATTAAGAAAATACAATTCGTTTGAGATGAACAGTGAAAATCCAAACTTACTGATCGACATCATACGAAAGGGAATCTTCGCCTACTCGAGAGCTACTTGTAGCAAGCACATTTGGGCTGTATATTTTTTGATACATCGATTCACTCTGACAGGTATCTGCTATCACAAGCATCTCATTATACCTGCAGTTGACTTACACCTTTTTCCTATCAAAACTCTCAAATCAGTTTTGAGAAAGTTTTTCAAAAAATATTACGTTTTAAAAAGCTAACCTATTGCCTTGATACATGGTTTCGATGGCATCAGCTAAATCAACATTTGTCAATTCCTCGGAATCCTGGAACTTCAGGAAGCCATCACCACCATGTCCAGTAAGGTAAATCAGAACATTACTTTGATGATCTGAAAGAAGACGTTTCGAGCGTGGTGCAGCTGGATGGACTCTTCCCGTCATAAGACGCATGAAATTTTCAACCGATACCTGAAATAGCAAGTTGAATTTTTATATAATTCAAATATTTCATACAAACTAAAAAGTTAATATTTAAAATGAAAGTAAAAGTCAATTTGGTACCTCATATCCGCGGTAGTCCACCTCAACTTCAACACCATATAGATTAATGCGTTCATATTTACTGTTGTATACTGTGCCTTAAAACAATTTTAGTATTCGATGAATTAACTACACTATCTAAAACTCAAAATGAATGCGTCATAAAATCAAAGACACCAACCAGGTTTTGGATTCCTGGCGTTGCATGGCATATCATCAGCTAGCATAAGTATAATATTGCTGGAACAGAAACATTTGAAATATGCTTCAAAAAACATCTGTTTGTGTGAACCCTAATTTTCAGTTCAAAGAAAAGCATATTCGATTTTCTAAATTTGAATCATTGAACCGTTCACCGTTCGACGATTTTTTTGTTCCTTCTAACTCTCCAGGATAGTTGAAATTCCATGAAGTGAAATCTCACAAATTACATAAAAGATTTTAAAAGCAGTCGAAGCGAAATTCCATAAGCATAATTGTTGAAACAGCTAACTTTTCAAATGTTCCTTTCACGTCTTTATATCATAAATCACAGGAAATATGTCATTTAAGAGTTTAGAAGTAACAAAAGGACACTAGCCTGTCAGGGATTCCGAGCCTTTTTACCGAATGATACAACGAGAGAACATTGGCAACATGACGGTAATTAAACCAAAACCGTGATGTACAGACTAATATTGCCCAGTTATTGGTGTGTCCAGGAGTTTCGAAGAATGACTGCACACGTCTCTGTAAACCTGCTTGTTGCTGTATTGCGGCAACTATCGAAACAGTAACAATAATTATCAAGGATAACATCTGAAATTGAATCAGTTCCATTACCAGTAACGATGTTAACAAGCTGAAACAATTCGTCTCGATTCTGTCCCGGTGATTCAACTGGGCTAATTACACATGGTGAATACTGCTAGCAAAACTGCTCGAAACTGTCATTAATAAAGTGAAGTACAACAGAAGCATCATCTTCCAATATGGGATAACTTATTCATTCTCCGCTGCTTCGCCAAATCGACAAAGAACTTTGATTGCATAAATCGGATGGATGTTACCACAACTTCGCATGATTTTATTATACATTTCACAAAAACGTTAATACCACTTACGTCGAAACTCTCAACTTTCCCTGAATACATCAAGCTATTCTTTGTTGGTTAGTCTTAAGCTGTCCGGGCATTCTTCAAAAAAGAACACATTCATGAAGTATACCGTAAGGGGTACGCAGATATCAAGTTATGAGTGTACTGTTTTAGTAACTAATATGCCAATCTATAAAGTTACAGTTGTTTACAAATTTTTTTACGACATCGCTCCACTGCTAAGCATCTTGTTCTTTACAGGAGAATAAGAATTTTCAAACTACGAAAAATAAATCGTAAAATAAAGTTTTCCAAAAAAAAGATTTGTATCAAATTTTATCAATAATAGTCAATATAAATCATTTTGATTTGTATTACAACGATTTTCATGGGTTATAATTCACGTGAACCACTCTGAGATAAAGACTAACCAAAACAATAAATTAAGAACATTCCAAATTCCAAGAAAACTCCTCAAAATTTTGTTGCGGCTTTGGATTTTAATTTTAAAAGAAATAAAGCATAATTTACTTGGTTCAGCAACAATTTAAGAACATTGAACTCTTATACAATAAAGCTCTGCAAAAAATTTTTCTTAAAACATTTATAGCGAACAATACAGTAAGCAACAAACAGAATAAAACAAAAATTACGAATTACAAAAGCATTAACGAAATAACTCAACCAATGCTTTGGATCAATGTGATATTGTCACCTTTCAACATGATTCGACCAACTTTATTGCGATTTTTCGTCTTCATATTTACTTCTTCTGCTTCATCAAGCACGACATTCATATATTCATCAAAGCCTAAATTTAAAAAATGTAAGAATTATACGTTTCTCCTGCTTTGATGCAAAGTAAAATTTTAAAGCCTCAAATTGATGAAAGACAAAATATTAACATTAGTAGATAGCTTCCCTCCGACCTATGAAGAGCAGTTAAATATGCATCTAGAGCACGGATTACAACTCTGCGAATTTGATGGGGTTTGCATGCAACAGAACAACTATTACTGAACGTGAAGTCTAAATTCAACATTCGTACATGCAATACATACTACTGTGAAATTTTTGCATTTTGCAATTTGACATTAAAGACCAAATTAAAACTGCTGTCATCTAATAACTATTGGAGTAATAAATGCAAAGAAAATTCCAGGCTCCTCTAGACGCTTGACTCAAAAAACAGTATTTTCATGACTGTGTCAGGTGCATGACATAAGCAAACGGGAAATTAACTTGAAGCGGTGTCAGATATCCTCCAAATATCTAACATAACGAAAAAAAAACTATTGAGAAAATTCAAATACTGTTTAGAAAAAAAGGCAACTAAATCTACCAATGATATATCCTTCGATCCTGTGAGTGACATCCTCATAGAGCCATATCTGTATCCGTGATCGATTTTGCAAATATCGGAAAATCAAATTGATGGGTTGAACCATCACTTTCTGTACTTTACCACCTCTAGTTGCCATCGTAGCAGAAATATTCTAGCCAAAGTCAAAGGTCAGCAACTGCAGATAAAATAACCCCTACAAAATCAAGCAGACAATTTCAAGCCAGCACCTAACTTTTAAATGGTGTGTTATTAACGTACTCAGTTTCCACGCCCTGAATGCAAATGTTTCGGCTCAGTCTGACAAATTCGTTAATGAAATATTGATGCGTAATGAATTGCTAGATTGTTAAGCTTGCTGGGGTGGTGAAGCTCGTGCAAGAACCTGCTGATCACACTGGCTGATTGGGCAGAAGAGATGAAGGGGTACTGACATAGAGCTTCAGACGATCGATGAATTTAATGGATTGCGATTTGATTTGTTTATTTGTTCGTAGATTTATGGAAAGCAATATCGTACCAGATATTCTCTACTATGAGTATTGTTTATTGACTTTAATATATCTCTGTTATATTTGTTACGTTACAGAGTTTTAATTTTTACGTATTGAAATTAACCTCTTTAGTTTCGTTTCCCTTTTCAGTGCAATTTAAATACATCTTTGCTCGCGCAAAAAACACGTATTTATTTGTTTTCATCCTTAAATTTTGCTTAATTTGTGTTTTTGAAATCTCAGGGATGACAGTTAGTGAAGGTAGCAACAATGAAGGAAGTATGGCTGCGTTAGACCGTTATGTTGCTCCTGGTTTGCGACTTTGGATGCTTATCGCTCTGGTGTCAGGGATATTACTAATTATGGGTATATTTTTATTTGCACATGTTCAATTCCTTTGTTTTTGAGCGCCTTTTGCAACGAGTGAAATTTTAGGTTAAGGCAGGTTGGTCGAAAGTATGTTGACGAATTTTGTGAAGAACAATTATCGGGAGGTAGGCACCGCACATCGAAGTAGTACATCGAAAGTACATCGAAATAATACATTCAAGTTTTAGGTCAAAATTTGCTGAAGTTTCTGTTTGATTCGTGTTATAGATTCCTTTATTATATCGTTTTAAGTTTCAGTAGTGATTGTTTGTTGCTTTATGCGCATTCGAATACCCCGCACGAAGCGACAAATTGATTTAATCGCTGCAAGGAGGAAAATGCGAAAATCAGTTTTGTCTGTTGAACATTCCCCAGGTCGTGCTTTGATATTATTATATCCAACAGATTTTTACATCTGAACTTCTCTTTACTTTAAGTCTTATGGTATGTGTGGATTTTCCGTTTCGTATTCATCTATTCGGTAGACTTACTGCAAACCAATATGATATCAGTTCTGGGAAAATTTCCTTATCCTTTTTAATATGTGTAGCGAGGCGCATAATGCCATCGAGTTAGGTGTCTTTTAAATAAAGGTTATCGAATAGTTTCTGGTTTTATTTAGAAACTTAAAGCAGCATGCGATCAATATGTCGGTCTTTCGGAAGTTTTAAAAATGCTTCGTATTTCTAGACGGAAAAGCACAACCAATTGTAATGAACACAGCAAAACAGCATCAAAAAGGAGGTAATCGTCGGGAACACGAAGATGATACCACTGAATCTGCACCTCTTGTTCACAAGGTTTCAGCACACGCTACTACTACAGTTTAAAGTTTATGCCATGCTTTTAGGCTGATACAATCGAGCATTTTCACTACTGTAGTGCAGAATAAATCTGCTCAGTTGCGGTATTTCCTTCGCCTAAATGATAGATAAAAGTAGCACATTTAGTCAAAAGAAGTAAATGAAACCAGTGGAAGCTGTTTTTATATAGGCGTAGTTACCAAAACCACCGGTAACTAAATTGTTTTCTATTAATTTGAATGTAATTGTGTTTCAACATGTTGCATTGAGAATAACCTTGGTTTTAGTTAGTCAGTGCAATCGGCAGAAACAGTGGTTTGGTTAGGAGTATTGTTTTTGCTCAGTGATATTGTTCGAAAGCATGTGTGCGCTCTCTTCTCTGTTGCTTTTCATGTTCGTTCTTTCATAGTGTTGCCTTTTTAAAAAAAGGAACCACTACAACGATACGGAATTTTTATTATTTCTTTCCTGTTCCATTTTAATTTCCGTTTGTTGCAAATATTCAATTTGAATGCCAAATCTGTTGCTTTTTATTTTTATTGCTGTCGTTGTTTGTTGTTTGTTGTTCCCTTTTTCTGCTTCCGGTCAGTTGTCCTCTAGTCATAATCGTCGTCTAGTCATAATTATGTCTTTTCACCATTACATGGATAATATAATTCTTTTTACAGGAATTACGCATTTACTGTATGCAGAATCGAGTTTTAGCTTTAAAATTTTTTGTGATTTCTACGAATAAATTATTTGCTAAACATTTGTTTGCGGATAGCGTGGTATATGTTATCACGCATTTCGTACATTTAAAACATTCAATACACAGCGTCAATTAAGGAGGATAGATTTTTTCTTGAATGAATACCTTGTGGCTTCAAGTAGAGGCATCCTTCAGTTTGTGAGTGCGAGTTCTTTTCTACATGAATGTGGCAGGAATTTAATCATTGGTTTTTGTTTTTTTTATAAATAATAAATAAGCTGTAGTGGGGAACTATGGTAGTTCCTTAAACTTCTGATCACATAAAGGATTTCGGGATGTTTCGCTTTAGTAGAAGAAATGGTGGATATAATGAGATTTTTCGTCTTTTTCAAGAATTTAATTGTAGGACTGAAATGCTAATTTCATGAACGAGATGGAAAATAATAAGCAAGAACGTCCCGGTGAAAGCATAGCGAATGAGTGGCAGGGACGAAAGCTGTTGAAGACCCAAGCAAAGGCTGTAATATTATTGCAGGCTACAGGAAAAGGTGTATTGGCAAGGAAAAAATTTGCTAGTTCAGTAAGGTGCTAATGTTATTACTAATCCTTGAAAAATACGTTGTGATATGGATAATTACTTTCCCATTGTTAATCACTGTGCGCTACATGCGACGTAGATTGCGATTGCAAACGAATCACTAAGTTTCAATTACTTGCTGCATAATTTACGGACCTGATTTACTCGAAATACCATTCAGTTTTCATTATTTGTTTTTTTCCTATGACAAATTAGGCGAAATGTGTGAAATGCATGTGGTGGATTTCCTGAAAGCTTTCAAAACATGGTTTTAGCACAGCTGAGCATGAACTGCAAAAATGATTGTAAATTTGCTATAGTATTTTTCAGGAAAGATTTCGACCACCTGCTAGGTGTTTTTGTGAATATGGAAAAGGAAAAAGAACCAGCTAATTGTAAGGATGTGTTACGGTTAGGTCGTCTTTTTATTCGAATTTTTGAACAACCTTGCGATAACCAGGCAAAATTTTCAATCATTGTTGAGAATTAACTTTACATTTAAGTCTGAAAATTTGATAAGATCTGATGCTTTTATGGTTAAATAAATCCATGATGGATATTTCAATCCTTGGTTGAGAGTTACTTTAAGAAGAAAATTGGCACTGCTACGACATTGCTTTATTTGATCTCAAGTTCCCCCATTTGGGTATGAGAAATTCGTTCTACTTCTTTCTATTCTTTTCCCCAGTGGTTACTATATTTAGTGTATAAAAATTACCGACTGAATATACCTTGCTGAATTAGTCTTTCGAATTAAATTTATTTTTAGCGTCTTTGTCAATTGTGTCGTTGTATGATATTAAGCATGTCGTCATGTAATGTTCATAAATCGTTTGCTTCCCTTTTGTTATCCAAAAATTATCTTCAAGCAGCGAATCGCTTCATTATCTCTGTATACTCGTTGGTCGCTTCGGTCACTGAAAAACTTCAGGTCAGGTTTGATAATCTTTGATCAGGATTTCTCACATACTTATGTTCTGTCAGAGTGCTTCACATCGATAAATTTCGTTCTAGTGGGTAACGGTGTTCCTTAATGCACTTCCGCTTACATAAAATTTTAACCACGAATGTTTACTTCTTTTATCGCTTTATGCACCAAAATTTATCTTAATGGAAAATGAATGATTAATGCATTTTCTGGTAATTAGCGAACTGTAAATGACATGAAGTTCGTTTCCTTGGAGATTGTTAATTTACTGCTTTATGTTTTGACAAAATCAATTTAGAACGGTGGATTTGCGTTATTTAATTTCAGGTTGAGAAGGTATCAGAAGGAAAAGCGATATCAGTGTTTATCCACTTTTTAATCACATTTTCAAGCGCTAATAGTTGGGCTTTTGTGCGAAATAATGCGGAAATATGCTGTGTTTTGAATCAGTTAGGTAATAAAGCTCTCAATACAACAATTGGTGAAGAGATGCGATACATTCAGTTTTCGGTTCGTCAAAATTTTTATAATAAAAAATCTGGTTCCCAAGACCTTGTTTTGATACACCAACTATACAAATACACTGACCAACTTTGATACACCAATTATACACCATCTAGATGCTTTCTTTTATATATTATAGGGATCAATTCATCTGTGGTGAGATTCATATTTAATTTTTAGATTTTTGTCATTGCTATAAAGAAGTATTGGATTTTTTCCTAATAATCAAACATTATTCTAAATTATTTTTAAGCAACTGCTAAACAGGATAGCATCAAGTGGAAGACTTGCGCTTGGCGCTAGTGCCTTTAATGGGCTCTTCAATATATTATTCAGGTACTACATTATTTCATTTTATTTCATTTTGTGTTTGTGTATCACCTCTCACATGGATGAAAAATCTGGTCTTATTTAAATAAAGTTTCAGAATACTGAAAAACCATGATTTCGACTTTCACATATTCAACTTATTTGTGAAACACTGCCTTACTTCTCCAGCTTTACTTACCCATCTCTCTGCAGCTGTACGTTCACTTTATTTGAAACATACTAAAATATTTTTAGATTGTTTTCAAAGTAGCATAAAAGATTTCTTGCAGAATGTTGATTTACTTGTGGAGAATAAAATGTTTGAGAAAGCTATAACTGTTCTAACAGCAAATCTAGACCTTCCGAATAATTTGGATGATAATAAAAGCTTATTTTTACTTGCCAATCTAATCCATTTGAGCTACCTCGACCAGCAGGTATGTTTTCTTGTAATCGTTCACAGTATTATGCACTTCAATAAATTTACCGACATGATTACTGTTTCAAGATGCGTGTTCTCCGTATTACCAAGTCTTATTTTCATGTCTTATTTGGAATTTAATTGTGGAAGTATTGTGCTCATTGTGACAAATTAATGAAATTAACAGAGAAACGTACTAAAATTATGCAACCAATTTGTTCACTATCCAGTATGGGGAGTGCTTTTTTGTTGCTTTATGATTTGTTTCCACATAATTTTTCAGAGCCTAGTGGAATATTTGATTGATTGGACAGATGTGATGAACAAAATGTTAACAAGATGCAGTCGACTTGTTGCAAAGAAGAAAAGCAGTCGTAGCCACTGGCATCCCATCTTTGGATGGTATTCAGAGCCGCTAGATCGCAGGTGTTTTAAAATTTGGGTTGCCGATTTTTTTAGTTTAAGAATATTCTCAAGAATTCATATAACTTTATACTTCGTAGTTAATGCAATTAAAAAATATTTAATGTGCAAAGTTCAGTAAATGGAATGAATTACAGCACGGAAGGTTCTCTACCTCTTGTTGTACGTCAGTTGCAATATTTGTGGTCAAAACCACTAGTATCGTGCTTGTTTGGTCAAGTACTACACTGTGACCCGGAAAAACAGTCATCATATTGTACATCTCAATCAGTAGTTTTGCAAAATGACCTTACAACATCGATTCAAAGTAAATTTTATTATGTGAAATTATAAGTGGATTGATTTATCAGGCAATTAATATTAACAAAATAATTAACAACGAACGACGTGTATATTGAATGAGAATTTTATTTATTCAGAACTTTGGAAAAAATTGAATATAATTCGTGCAGAAGGGCAAGCAAATGAGGTTTCTCAACAGCTGCCTGTGTTATCAATGACTGCAGTTGTTTGCCAACTGTATCAGAATGCTTTACTTACGTTAAATTCACTGCACGCTGATATATTGTCTGGTAAAAGTTTTATTTTATTCAATAAAATTTGCGAAGTGAGGCAAACTTTCATAACGAAAGACGTTTCTCTCACATGCGTTAATTATAAGTAAAAAGGATTTTCACGATTCCGTCGTTTAGAAGCGCAATTTGACTTCGTAAAATTTAGGCTTGTGTCGAGAAGACTTTCTTCTTCCACTTTTATGGAAACATATTGTTAGCTTATCGCCAGCCGACAATGGCCTATCTCACGTGATTGCACTGGTCGCTTCGCACCCGTCAAAAATTACTCATTTTTCCCCAATTGTCCTACTAGCTAATTGCGCTACTTCGGTCATTTCGTAAGCTTTATTTCATCTCATGGAATAAAAATGTCCAAGAAGCAACCTGTTTAATTCCTGATAAGGATTTTACATATGTATATTAAATTGAGGAAATTATCATGTCAATGCACTTCAACGAATAATTATTTTAAACCAACAATTTTTGGAATAAGCGAACTACAAAACTCGTTAAACAATTATTCGACCTCTCAATTCAGAATTCTTGACGAAGAAGAAATGTATGAAGGAGGTGGTCCATTCACGCTCGACCAGTTGTGTGCTATTGCTAAGTTTTGCAATTTGTTTTGTTTCCGTGTAATTTGGAACTCGTATATTGGTTGGTTTATATTTTATATCGACATTGAGTTACAGCTGTAAGTTGTTTTACATTTTCAGAGAGTTTTAAATTATACTGTTTCTTTCAGATTTGCAGCAAATTTCATCTTGCCCTTTATTTGCATCCATTTATCAGCTCTGTATGTTACTGTATAATCGTGATTGCCGAAGAGCTTTCTCAAAAGATCATAAGTTCTGGATCGCACCGTAAGTATTTATTGCAAAAATTCGGGTGTCAGAAAAGATTCATTTTTTCTACTTCTTTTTTGAAAAATGTGGACATTTTCTTCCAGGGATGTTAAAAGTTCTGTCATAATGAATGAATTCGAAAAGAAAACTGAGCGTGCTCTTTTTCTGATGTCTCATATGAGTCATTTAATTGCCTTATATGATCGGATTGTTTTGTTTAGGTATGTGCACATGGCTTATTTTAGTAGGCTTTTTATTAATTTTTACTTTACAGAGGTCAAATTAATTCGTAGTCAAATATTTGAAAAAGTACAATTTATTTCGTAATGTTTCGCATGCTGTACTAATAGCTCGTGCAATAAGTTATAAATAGTAAAAAGTGCTAGCGCTGAATTGATTAGCGTAATGACTATATCTTTCAAAAATTTTTGCTAAACCACATCGCGAAATTTGGTACGCAGAGTGTCTTGATTTCGTTAGTAGAAAGAATTTTTTCTCGTTATCTATTGAATAATTTTGCATAATCAAAAGCAGATAAATTTTGTATCCTTTAGGAAGTATGTTTCATCAGAAAAAGAAAGCATGGAAGGCACTCCAAGCACGATGATAACAGTAGAAAGAAATAGACTACTTGATGACGGTTATCGTCAACTATCATTGCTGTCGCCTACCGCACTCAAAGCAACCATTCGTGTAAAGTTCATAAACCAGCAGGTATGTATACAGATTACCACAGTTGTTTTTCTTGCATTTTTTAATTATTTTATGCCTTCAGGGATTGGATGAAGCGGGTATTGATCAAGACGGGGTATTCAAAGAATTTCTAGAACTAACATTGAAACATGTTTTCAATCCCGACTTCAATCTTTTTAAGGTTACATTTCAATATCTATGATCATTTTTACACTTACTGATGTTGTTAGAAATTTTTATCTCCAAATTTAAATTCTTATCTTTTCCAGTGTTCACCAAATGGGCAACTTTTCCCCTCACCAACATCAGATTTGCATGAGAATCATCTGACTCTCTTCCAGTTTGTTGGTCGTATGTTAGCCAAAGCTGTCTATGAGGTCTGTTTTATGCATGGCAAATATACCGTACTGCGTATTTTACTTAAATTATAACTTTATATCTTAGATGTACTTAGTAGTTTTAGTTTTGCAATTTTACCTTGTAAAAATGGTTGTATTTGAGGGTATCGTCACCGAAGTGCATCTCGCGCCAGTATTGTTAGCAACTGTATTAGGCCGTAAATTGTGTGCATTTGATGAGTTATCGCAGTTGGATCCGGATCTTTATAAAAGTCTTACTTATGTGAAGCATTGTTCTGATTCGGATGTTGCTGATTTGTCACTAACTTTCTCGATTGATGACGACGTCATGGGGCATGTACGGACTATTGATTTGGTGCCGGGAGGTCATGCCATGCATGTTACTGATGAGAACAAGTAAGTTACTATTGGATTTTTTAACGTATTAATTTCGAGGTGTCCACATTCATCTTTTATTACATTCGAACAGTCCATTAACTTTCCTTTCATTTTATAGGATAGCGTATGTCCACAAAATGGCGCAATATCGCGTTTTCAATCAAACAAAAGAGCAGTGCAATGCTTTTGTGTCAGGATTTCTGTCAGTGTTGAATAGCAACTGGCTTTCATTATTTGCTCCCCATGAACTTCAATATCTGATTTCAGGACAGTCGACGTGAGTGTTGGTTGTTAAATTCAGAATAATTTTGCCTTACAGTATATTTTTTCTTAAAATTGGGTATGATTTGTGAAGTAGTGTAAAGGCTATTTATAACATATACTGAAATTTCTGACAGCTTTTGCAACCATGAAAGTTATTTTAAGTAATAGTCTTTCTTTTTTACTTAGTGACATCGACTTACATGATCTTCGTAAGCATGTTCAATATTATGGAGGTTTTCACAACAATCACAGAGTCATCAAATGGCTTTGGCAAGTATTGGAAAATGATTTTACTGCTGAAGAGCGTCGTTTGTTTTTAAAAGTTTGTTCATACTGAATTTTTTAGTACGTAGATTTAATCCAAACTCTTCAGCTCGTACAAGCATGTTTAGTGCTTTCTTATGTCTCATCTTAGAATTTTTATGACTCTAAATTTAACCGTACCATGATGATTGAGCGAGTGGCAAAAATTAAGAGCATCAACGTATAATGTTTTAAATAGGTGGATATTTCATTATGTATGATTTTTAAATTTATTGAAGTTTGTGACAAGCTGTTCTCGTGCGCCGCTTTTGGGCTTTGCGTATCTTGAGCCTCCTTTTTCAATTCGTTGCGTTGAAGTATCCGATGACCAGGTGAATACTTTACACTTTCCGTCTACAAATTAACCGCCATTTAATGGACATATTTAGCTTTTTAATTGATCGTTCAAATGATATTATTAAGCCTTTATCAATTTTTAGGATCAAGGTGACACTTTAGCAAGTGTTGTACGCGGCTTTTTGGCTATTAAGCGACGTCAGTCACCTTCGCGACTACCAACAGCGTCCACCTGTTTTAACCTTCTGAAATTGCCAAACTATGGTAAAAAGTCAATTCTACTGCAGAAATTGAGATATGCTGTGCATTCAGAAACTGGGTTTGAACTTAGTTAGATTTAGGTAATTCATTTTGAATTTTTGGTTTTTAGCTTTTTCTTTGAGAATCGTTTTAGTTAAATTTGGATAACTCATGTTGAATTTCTAGCTTTTAGCTTTTTGAGAATTGTTTTAACCTATTTCTTCACGTGATTTCTTTGATCAGTAATAACTTGGAATAGTGGTACATCACCAGAACGTCATTATTTTCTACTAGAGCATCAAATAACTTAAGATAATGATCATTGCCTTGTTACTCATTGCCTGATAACGAAGAAAGTGAGGTTTTGTAGATTTGCTGTAATAATTTAATTGCTTTATGGTTTATATTCAAATTCAAATGTTTGGCAGAAGCTGTAAATTTTTTCTTGACGTTGTTTTATAATGTGGAAATGTAAATATAACTCAAAAGGCTTTTTTATTTTTCAACATCTTGAATTGATTCCGTATTTTGCTGTTACATTCCAGTTTACCTTTCCTCACAAAACTTAAGTACCTTCAGCTTTTAAGCATTTTGCGATTCATCTTATTGTAAACGTACCATTACAGACACTATTATATATATGAAAAATTATGTATGAAAAATCGTTGTATATGTTATAAAGTTATATATGAATAATCGAGTAAAATTTGGAAAAAGCTGTTCTGCATTTGATACACTTCTGTATACATTCTACGTAATATTTATTTTATGGGGTCCTACAAACGATCCATCTTCACCTCAGTATTACTTCCTCACCCGTTCTGATATCTAGTGCGACAGTAAGTATGTAAAATCCCAGATAGATCTTTAAGGCTTCGTGATTATATAAAGGATCGAATCAATATGCAATGTTTAACATGTTTGTATGTAATAAAGGTTGCATATCGATTCTCTTATTTACGTATTGTGTCTATGAATCGTTGATATTGCCAAGCTTAACTTATTTCTTGGTTTATCTCAGTGAAATTCAAATTATCTGTTGATGGTTTTGATAAAATTGTCAGGTTTTTTTCCTTTCTGTTCGCTAATATATGATCTTGGGAGAAACAAGCCTTTGGAAATGCTCGGGTAGGAAATGCTGCTGAAGTGTGGTCAATAATGGAATTGGAGAAACTGATCAACGCGAATGATGAAAAAAATGCTTCCAGTGATGATGTGGAAGTGATTCGACGCATTTTGGATGAAATGATTGAAAGGCAGTTTTTGCGCTCATGTCCGTTGAAAATATTTTACGAAAACATTGATTACTCGTAGTGTATTATAATTTTTTGCACTCTTTTGTTTGAGAATACTGGTTCTCTTGATTTCTTTTTGGGAAAAAATTTCAATTTTTTTATTCTATTGTTAACAAACTTTCTGAAGTGTTTCTGTTTCAGCCGTCTGAAAGTGGTCTGTCGGGATGAGAGTGTTTGTACTTCTAATTCTGAATGTTGGAGGGAAACTGGGATAAGATTGCTAAGCAACAGCACATCTCTTATTTTTGATGACGAAATCAATGACCTGAAAGAGGGTCCACCAAAGAAGCGGCGGAAAAGTTCAACTGATGCACGGTTGGTGGTCACTTTATGTTCTATGTTTGCGTAACTTGAATTCTCTCGCAAATTAAGATTTTCGTTGAATATGACTTCCTACACTTAACTGAAAGATGGAAGCATTGTGTAGTAAAGTGCTTCAGGTTGATTTATTTCTGATCAACAAAAATTATACATTTCTAAGAATTTTTCATTTAAAAAATATACTTTTTGTTTATTATTTAGCTGTGAATGGAGTGATGAACGTGCAAAAATACGGTCCGTTGTTGTTGATGCTGATTTTATTCAAAAATTCAGTTAACACTTCCCCATGTTATCGAAAATTTTTCGATTCTTGTCGCTTGCCAATTAGTGAGAAAGACTTAAGTATTACGCACCTTTACATGCTTCTGTAATGTCTTGAACTGGTGGAAAACTATTTCATTTATAAATCTGCTCAAACATAATTTGTTGGTTTTCATGCAATTCGTTCTTCTTGCTTTGTGACAAATTGCAAGGGAATGTGATCTTTTAACGGATTTAAATGGAAATAGTTTTTATCGTAGGAAAGTTGTCAGTGTGCTTAATAAAGTACATTCGAAATCAAAAGATATTCGACTAGTTGTCTGGTAACTAATACATATCTATATGCTTTCATTAATGAACGGAAAAGATATACAATGCTTTTTGTGCGCTTTTATTTCAGTCGCATAGTTTTTTTTGAACTTATATTTTCATGCATTTTCAGGAACTTTTTCCTTACAAAATCATTTACTTCGGCAAGTTCATTGTACTCGGTTGTATATTTGGAGATTTTTTGAATTTCTGTGAGCTGACGATTTTCGATTAACTTTTTTGATATTATTCGTGAACTTTTTTGAAGTTGATTTGCAAATTGTACACAAATCCTGTTTCTTATAATGTATGGGAATTATTGATTGATATGTGTCTCGAGTTTTTTAGAACTTTCGCTTCACAGTAAAAGTCTAGGGAATATTGCTGATGGGCATTAATTGTCATGATGTCTAGGACCACATATTCAGGATTTACTTCTTAATTTTTTCAATTTTTGCCACTCTTTTACCATAGAAATAATGCAGTTCGCTAAAGGAGGTGCATTTCAGTTCTTGATATTTTAAACGAAGAGCAAAAACATTCAAATCGGATTTGAATTTCATTATTGCTTTCAATCCAGCAGCAGTTATGCTTGCTTTTTGCAGAAAGAAATCATTGGTGATCACTATGCTTGAATTTTCCGTCCTTTTCATTGATATTCTCTTTTTTCGATGCTGAAGGATATTTGATCCGATTCAGTGTAACAGTTGCTTATGGAATCATGTATAAAGCCATGAAATAGTTGATTTTGATAATGATTTTGAATGCGTAGATCATTTTGTTAAAAGCCACAATGAATGGGTGAGTTTGCAATACAGTTGCTGACGTTTTCGCTAATTCATTTTCCCAAGGTTATTTCGCTTTCAGTTTCAATGATTCCGTCATGTTTCAAAATAAATTATAGGTGTTATGCTTAACAAACAAATATATTCACAGAAGCTTAATGTAAGGACAAAACACCAAATATTACGCAAAACTCCACAATTCAATGGCAAACTCAAACTTCATAAATTGATATAAAATGATACTCATTAACTAGAAGTCGAAAAAGCGGTTGGCTTTGCCCATCGCATCCTTATCTTCATTTCCGCCAGACAAATTGTTGAAATTCAATTCAAAACCGTCATTATCATGAGCCGATGTATTTGTGTCGGCACCACCGAAAAGTGCCATGTAGTCATTTGCACCGGCAACAGATCCCGACTGATCTTGAAAGAAATTGAATTGTGCCATTTTGTTATTTGTTACTTTTAAAACATTAATTTTAGAAATAGGGGCTTATTTCTGAGAATAAATAAGAATAAATAAGTATAAATAAGAATAAATTCTCATACAAAAGTAAGATATGTAAGCCTACGAAAGAACAATAAATTTTAAGTCAACAAAAGTGAAGTTTGTGGAATCAAGGTCACACAAAATTTTCTCAACTTGTTCTAAACCAGAAACGGAACCAATTCATATTGGTTTAAAATATAAAAGAGCAAATGCAGTACTCCCACACTACAGTAAATTTCAATCTAACAATCAACGAGAACTCACTTTGCATTATGGAAGAAAGATTAAAAATTGCAGATGCATCAAATTCTGTTTCCATGCCGAGGTAAGTATTCGATAAATTCATTAATGATGCACTGGGGGTGAAATTGGTAAACTATAAAATTTGAATATCTAATACAACAGAATTGTTCCTTTTTATTTTACAGAGATCTGTATATTAAATTATAGTGGAAATTTGATGATATAAAGCTCAATATGATTTAAAGTAATTAAAATAAAGGGATTCAAATTCACAGTTTCAAAGAAATTGGTAGGATCCGGATCAGATGAAGCATTCTGCCTTGGTTGCATATTAACACCTGGAATTGTTTCGTGTTCACCTGAATAAAAAAGTAGACATTTCAATGAGCACACCTATGCTATTAGTTAAGCAAGTAACAAAAAATCAAACGGTAACCATCTCGTAACACATTAGAACACATAAAGCAAAATAAAAAGAAATACGAGAGAAAGTAAGCAATAGAATATATTATTTTGTGAGCAATAAATTAACATAGCGAGTGTTTCATTAGATAGCCACTGACACAGTTGTATATTTTCCATAGTTGAAATGTGACCTCAACCGATTATGATAATTACGATAATGTCATTGTTGTATTACTTAGAATTTTGGTACGTCAACGCAATTTGTATCACTAACCATCAGCGTTGTTTTCCCCCTCACTTCCACCAGATAATGCAGTTTCCAATTCTTCGGAATTATCGATAAAATTTGGAACGAAATTATTGTCTGTGTTAATATCCTGAAAGTTAATGAAAAACAAAACATGCGAAACTGTCTGAAGAACTATTTTTTGAAGCCTCATCGTACCAATTTACCGTGATGATAGGTTCATACTGCGAATATCTCCCTTTATCTTACGGAAAATCATAACTTCAACCTTCAAAGTCTAGTTAAGTGTAAAACTGATAACCTTATCAGAATTCTGACTCGGCTCCATATTCACGTCAATCAAACCATGTTTTTGACTCATATCGACTGCTTCCTCATCAAGCCTTACGGTATCCGATTCCAGTTCATTGGAGGCCTGGCTAACTTCGTGGTTCTTATCTTCTTCTATTTCTATATTTGACGAAGTTTTTTCGATTTCCTGAGATGAAAATTTTCTGATCAATTAAAGCAATGCTATTAACAATTATATGATTTTATGAGGATTACAAGAACTAGCAGAAACTAACTGAATTTATATTACTTTTATGCAAACTAGAACTTTGAAAAATAATTCAATCGTTACTTCGTTTAAAAGCAGATTGCTTCTTGCGTAAATGGTTATTTAAACTGAATAAACCTCGTTTATAACAATAAACTTAATATCTTCCTTCAATTTGTCATTATCTACAGCCTGCATGGTCACAGCTGTGTCGACTTCTTTTCGAATGTCATGATGAGTTTCATCGCCAGCCTAAATTTAATTACGAACTGAGAATTTTCACTGAAAATTAATGCACAGTTTCATACGCATGATTCAAGATTAAAAAACACCTGAAGATTCGTCATTGCAGCCGCTCCAACTATTTTTTTTCGCATGCAATCAAACGATACCGTTTTCTCGTTTACAATACCTCCAGCATCATTCAAACACAGAGATGATTCTTCTGTTTTTTCCTGAAACTACCAAAATTTACTGAAATAAACAACAGATATTTGAATTAATGAAAGAGGAAAAAATTCAAGTATGTGAAACCGGCAAATCTCATTCTACGTTCTCCAATTCCTTTTTAAAGTTCCTTTCTCCAAAATCATTTTGAAAGGCAATGGATATTCTTGTTCCTTAAGATAAATTTGTAAATCGGAAACAAATTCATGATCCTGGAAATATTTTAATCACTGAGGAACTTTTTCGAAAAAGTTTCGGTTTACCTCAAATGGCTGAATCTGACTACTTTGTGACTGACTGTACTGTGACATTATAGATGTATCCAAAATTCCCCGGTCTGATAATTCTTGCGTGAGCTAAGGTTAAGGAAATTTTTAGAGTGGCGATAAAAGACAAACGATTGAGTGCTCCCGTAAGAGTCTGGAATGATGTGTAACAGATCGAAAATGCCCCAAATTCAACCCATTTTCGTTATATGAAAATGTGAAGGAAACTTTATTTTCGATACTTCTAAAAAATGAGTCCCACTTAAACAGAAATTCCGCATTACGTAGAAAGAGTTCTCATTACAACTGCAACTTTCTTAAGACCTCAAGCTTTTGGGTGTTGAAAAAAATTTTGGAAAAGTATTAAGAATTAAGGATCCATCAAAAAACGGCTCCCAAGATTATCTTATTGCGATTTCATGACAACTACTAAATTCACAATTTCTGATAGCTATGTTCACATTTCAATAATCATTACTTAAATACCTGTGCATTAGTGATATATTCTCGTGCCAGCTTCTTTAAAAGAAAACGGTTTTTTAGCGCTACGGCAGCCATTGCTACACAAAAACTTGTGAATGGCAGCTCATGGCTTTCTGCGACTAAACATGTAGATTTCAGGAAAAGTACTAAATTCAAGCAAGCACAAAGAAAACATGAACATTACTCCCTAGATAGGTTAAAACAGCATTAAACTGGTAGAAAAAAAATGCAGTAAAATGAACAGGGCAGACCGTTCCAACAGAATTAATTAAATGAAATGTCTCCTTGAAATTCGAAACAGAATAAATTATTTTTGTGATAACTGTATAATATATATATAATAAACACAAACAGATGGTTTCTTTCTCCTTGATGGACTGTAATAATCGCTCCTTCTTTGCACGAGCCTCATTAATTTGTTTACGCAGATCAGCTAATTTCTCTTTCTCCTACAATACATATAACATACGCATAATTTTATTTGCAAAAAAAGAAAACTACTCCATTAATAAAAATAATGGAACCTTACGACGAGCAATAACCCAAGAAGCATTTAATAATTTGTTCTGAACAGCTTTCAAACGATCTATAAGGAATTGCTGGCCGTTCTTTTCCTTCGCTTTTACTTCTTCCAACTGAAATGCATACCAATTTATCGCAATAAACAAAAAACGAGCTTTACAAAAATTTCAGGTTAAAATTATACAGTCTTTTTCAGTTCTTCAATCCGCTCGTCAGCTTCTGCCTTTCGCTTCTGATTTACAACGATCTGCTGGCGCATGCTGTAAAAAGCATAACAACATAGAGATGTTCATGACAAGAATCGTTCGCTTCAAAAGTTTTATTAACAAGGTTATTGCGCTAATTATTGCGTATAAAACAATCTTCTATGTGTAACTGCATAAAATAATGAGATACTAAATAGTCAGACAATCTTGTTAGCCCTCTTACTCATCTTAAAAGTAGAAACTAGGAATCACAAATGTCTTTAGTGATGATCCTTTTGGTGAATTTCTATCTTCGACCATATTAAAAATAAAGACTTCTAAAAGATCTTAAATGTGATTAGATCACTGAATATCACCAGTATTATTACAAAATAATTAATATTGCTGGTATACGTATAGCATAGCATTGAATTAACAAATGATAACATACTTGTCAATCTTTTCGCTTCGCAACTGTACCCGAGCCCGGAAATGCTTTAATTCTTCTTCCTTCTTGGCAATTTCCATCTCGTCTTTCTCCAAAATCAATTTGATTTCGTTTTTTTCTTTTTCAGCTTCTAGAAAATTCCATGATGAAAGAAACCCAACCATGAAATTCCAGAAGAAATCCAACCATGAAAAAAATGCACTTGCATTCATCACACAAACCTTCATTTTTGTATCGGTGTTTTTTTAGCATCTGCTTTATTTCTTCTTCGTTCCATGCTAAAAATTGATAGTGGAACTATATCAATGATATGGACCTATATAAAACTTTAAAGTTTCATATGATTTGATCAAATTACTCTAATCGTTATCAATTGAAAAAGCAGTAAAGTAAGCAGCTCCTTACTCAAATCACGCAACTCTTTACGGAGTTGTTCCACCAAACACTCTTCATCATTTTCATTAGAATGCATCACTGACAGGTAAAATTGACTGAAAGGAGCTTCCAAGAGACAAGCTACTATTCCTGGAAATACTTTTAAATCTAGCAATCCAAAATAATCCTCAAGTAAACTATCAAACCGTTACTTGCTCGTATCACAATACCGTATCAGCACATTTTCCTTTCCCAAATCCGAATTACAAGTACCATTCGAAACTTGTTTAGAATCATTCTAAATTACAAGTATCATTCTAAATTACGCTACAAGTATCATTCTAAACTACATTATCATTCTAAATTACAAGTCATTCTAAACCTTATTTCACGCCATAAAACGCTTACTAGAGCTATGACATCATTTGCCGTAAGTCATAAGATCGTAAAACAGAAAATGTGCATACGACCGTATTCCTGCACGTAGCTCGCTGGCAAAAAAATTCAGGTGAATCATCTTTGCTTCCCTTCTATTAGTCACCTACGTGAAGTGCGGTGAAAACGTGTGCAGTCTAAAACACATGCAACATGCTGGAATACCGCAAGTCTAGAATGACTAATAACCATGATATCCGTCAATGGCTTACAACGATAGGAATGATCACGTGCCACTTCTCATATTCTCATTTACTACTACTCATCGACATGTCTACCATAAGGATGACGTTTTTTCTATTGCAACGTTACTCATATCAGAAAGATTACACAGATACTATGTGAACGAAGTGAAAACCATCCAGTAAAGGCTATGTGAAAGCACAAGCTTGGATTACAACATGTCACGTGAACTTTAGACAAAATTGTGAACCTCAGGTACTACTCGTACATGTTCACACGCAGAAATCCAAACACACGCATTTTCAAATGCGAGCCTTTCCCTCCAAACCTTCTTGCGAACAGACACTGTGGATTCGGACCAGATGTTTGGTTTAATACACTCATTTTTCACATGGTTATACCACGTCAGGCAGTTCTACGCGTTCACCTTTGCAAGCACATACAACCTTCTCTTGAAAAGGACTTCCTGAAAAAGTTAAAGCAACTACTCGAGCTTCTTCTCTCTTTGCTTCCGCATTTATCAGTTAGTATTTTTGAATCATTACGGAATACTCTTCGCCATGAAAATCCGTCCCCAAACATTATTACAGCTTATTCAGATGAACACGTATTCCCACGCTGCTCCCTCCAGCTCGCAATGCATTACCGTGGAGCGCCCATCCCAACTGTTACAAGCTTTTACCGAGCTAATTTTCATTGCGAGTAATATGGCGTAACATACTATTGTCATTTAGCGCGACTGGTAATCGTCCAAAACTCTCATTTCTTGAAATTTTAATTCTACGAACTCCGTGTTGCGGTAATCTATTTGCATTAAGTTACGCTGCTTTTAAAACGGATAGTTTTGCACCTCTTCCGTCTTGTCAATGTAATTACCGTTCGATCATTGCGATCAGAGAGCAGATGGCTTCAAATGATTTGCACTAAACTAATTTTTTTTGTAGAATTTTTGTAAGGACGATTGTGGAAAACTTTTATCATTAATAATAATATTAATTAATAATGAAATATAATAATCGGTAATAGTGATGGAAATAATAGTAATAATTAGGAAAAACGAGTTAAGAAAAAAACACCTACACATGTACATGAAAAGACACATATATATATATATATATATATATATATATATATATATATATATATATATATATATATATATATATATATATATATGTGTTATATATCACTTATCATTATCAATGAAATAACAGCAGCATATTAGGAGGAGAATTCACGTAAGATACATTGTTATATATGTATATATATAATGTATATTAATGTATATTTTTCCTTCATCCATTTAAAACAATACAAGTCGTTTGAAATCTGAAACCATTTCTGATATATTTGCGAAAAGAAAAACAATTATTTGCAATGAAAGAGTGTGGAAGGAAGTTGTGCGTTAAGCATTCTTCCTGTAATTCAATTTTGAAGCAAAAAAAGAAATCCGAAACTTTTGGTAAATGGTAAGGAATTTCCACGAAGATAAGGTTTGTGGAGAGTGGAAACGGGTGTATAATCTGATTCAGGTCATCAAGTACAACTACATCACCTAGCATTGGCAAGCGACTTGGTGCAAAATGCAGCGACTACTTTAGACAAATTGTGAACTTTCCTCCCATCAGTCATCATCAAATATCGGTAGATTTTGTGAGGAAATGATGGTTATGTACAAAAGACTAATGGAATAGCTGCCATTTAAATGCGAAACTTCTCAGGAAAAATCTAAGGTTGAAGACTAGCAAAGATTGAACTTTCCGAATTTCAAATTACTTGTCTCAGACACGCAACTCATCTTCATTATTCACACCATAACTGATATATAGAGTTGTTCATCAAAATTTGACGCCATGCTTAATAATTGAAATCTTATTGCTGATAGAAGCTTTTCGAGTTTACAGTGTAGGATTGAGAGAGAGGGAGAATGAAAGATAAAGTCAAATGATTGGGGAATGGAAGAAAATTACAAAAAATTCAGTTTTGTTGACAAATGCATATATCACATAGTATCCGAAAACCAACAGTTTTTGTTCGTACGTCGCATTATTGGTTTATACATACCCGCTGTTACAAACATACACGACTTCAATAAAGAAAGATCAAAGGGGAAAAAACAAGGCGAAGCTTAAATAATGAAATTTAGGAACTTTCGATTAGTTATATTTTAGAATTTATGTGAAACATAAAATGGTATAAATTTCATTGAAAAGAAACATTTAAAAGCAAAACGTGTGCTGAAAAAAAAAGTTTGCTGCCATAAAAAACGATTATGCGCATTTATTGCTGCCAGGAAGAATACGAAATGCTTAAATTCTTAAATGTATTATTAAAATAACAATCATTAATATAATTAGTAATAATAATAATAATAATAATAATAATAATAATAATAATAATAATAATAATAATAATAATAATTAATAATAATAATAATAATAATAATAATAATAATAATAATAATAATAATAATAATAATAATAATAATAATAATAATAATAATAATAATAATAATAATAATAATAATAATAATAATAATAATAATAATAATAATAATAATAATAATAATAATAATAATAATAATAATAATAATAATAATAATAATAATAATAATAATAATAATAATAATAATAATAATAATAATAATAATAATAATAATAATAATAATAATAATAATAATAATAATAATAATAATAATAATAATAATAATAATAATAATAATAATAATAATAATAATAATAATAATAATAATAATAATAATAATAATAATAATAATAATAATAATAATAATAATAATAATAATAATAATAATAATAATAATAATAATAATAATAATAATAATAATAATAATAATAATAATAATAATAATAATAATAATAATAATAATAATAATAATAATAATAATAATAATAATAATAATAATAATAATAATAATAATAATAATAATAATAATAATAATAATAATAATAATAATAATAATAATAATAATAATAATAATAATAATAATAATAATAATAATAATAATAATAATAATAATAATAATAATAATAATAATAATAATAATAATAATAATAATAATAATAATAATAATAATAATAATAATAATAATAATAATAATAATAATAATAATAATAATAATAATAATAATAATAATAATAATAATAATAATAATAATAATAATAATAATAATAATAATAATAATAATAATAATAATAATAATAATAATAATAATAATAATAATAATAATAATAATAATAATAATAATAATAATAATAATAATAATAATAATAATAATAATAATAATAATAATAATAATAATAATAATAATAATAATAATAATAATAATAATAATAATAATAATAATAATAATAATAATAATAATAATAATAATAATAATAATAATAATAATAATAATAATAATAATAATAATAATAATAATAATAATAATAATAATAATAATAATAATAATAATAATAATAATAATAATAATAATAATAATAATAATAATAATAATAATAATAATAATAATAATAATAATAATAATAATAATAATAATAATAATAATAATAATAATAATAATAATAATAATAATAATAATAATAATAATAATAATAATAATAATAATAATAATAATAAATAGCAATAATAATGATAGTAATTAGCAGCAATAATTATTATTGTGAAATTGTTATACGGACAATTGTTATACGGAGATGAAAGGGAAGAGTAATAACGATTACGTAAAAATGGTGAAGTTTCAGTGGATATTACAGAACGAATGACTGGCTTCAATGTACAATAAAGAATAGCGCAGAACAGGACAGATGTCATGCATTTTGACATTTGACAAGTTACGATAGGATTGTCTGAGGAAGGACCAGCGGTGGTCATCCTACTTACAGTACCAGTGGTGCTAAATGAATGAAGCAGTGAGAGTGGGAGAAGAGCGTTGTAAGCCTACACTACCGTTCTAAGAACCAAACTGAAGTACGTCGCAGTAACGGAGAATTGTTTCATATTTTTCTTCTACGTGTCATCATGTGTACTACTAAGTACGCATCGTACTCTCACTGTTGAAATATACAATGTTACAATACAATGCTTAATTCATCTTGAAATAATCAAACAATAAGGAATGGTACTATCATCGTAGGGTGCGATAACTTCCTATACGTACTTCTTTTCACTCCTAAGAGTTCTGATATTTCACTCAAATAATACTGATCTGTTTCGATGACTGTATTGCTCTTATCTTCTACAGTACCCGGTCAGGAGTAGCAGAGAGTCAAAAGCTTACAGAAGATGGAAGTATGATTTGCAACGAAGAAAAGGTTGCTTCTTGTCACTAGCAGTTAACTTCTGTCAATATGGCCAGAGGAAATATATAAGTACAATTAATACATTAATGAATGAACAATTCTATAAGAATAAATCTACTTTCTGCGTGATAGAAAATTATTAAAATTTTTGAACCAAAAAAATTTCAACGAATATTCTTTGGGATAAGTTAAACGATAGGATTCCTCTCGTAATTTCATCCTTCTAACTTTCTGGAAATACCCGAATAATAACATAACAATAAACAAGCAAAATGTTAAATTAAAATATGATCTTGCGTGATTTCCGTGAAAAGATGTAATTTATTCATCTCATTTGGCATGTAAATATTACACGGAGAAGAGATCACAGCAATATCTTATGGCTGGGAATCGATGCATTCGGTTTCTTCCTTCACGACAGATTGATTGCCTCAACATTTTTACATTTAAAGTGTTTTTTTTAATTAAAAAATTTGTGATGGAAAAACAAAATAATAGTAGTAATATAATTAATCATAATTGGTAATTGGTAGCTGATAATTTTAATAGTTAATGCTTAATATTTAATGATGATAATGGTGATAATAATAATAAATAATAAATGATAATAAATAATAAGATAACAGTAATAATAATGAGATGACATTGAAAATAATAAAAGGTAATAAATAGAACAATAATAATAAAGTAGAATTAAAGAAGTAGGGGCATATTGCAAAAAACCTGAACAAATGTTAATTATTGCTGGGCTTTTCATATATCATATATCAAAGTGAGGGAAAGCTAAACAAATTTAAAAGAAGAAAGATTGAAAATAGAAAATTTGAAATCAAAAGCTTGCTTTTATTTTCGAAGATGACAAAAAAAGACACTGCAAGTGTTGTAAATTTATAAAATTGCCATTTTTTCTAAAGACAATACTTTTGAAGCGCTTAAATTTCAAGAGCGATAAAAGTTCTCAACCATAACATCGATATTGACATACACGTATTTTTCAGGTCATACAATGATCAACCGAACTAAACAAGCCATAATTCATTGGTGTTTCACGTTGATTTTGTCACAGTTGGTTTAACCAAAATACTTTAATTTAATTTGAATGAATTAAAAATGAATAAGAAGAATGGAATAGTTCTTTCTTTCCCTTAAAATGAGTATCGGGAAAAAAAGCACGTAAAAAGGGAAGGAAATAACGAAGAAATGTAAAAAGAAAAGAAATCTCTTTTTTTGAAAAATTAAAATACAATTGTTTCCTTCGTTTGTTAATGAAAATGCTTGTGAGGAGGTGATTTTCAGCTTGTTGCGCGCACATTTGCAATTGTCGTTTTAGCGCATTTATTGACATTGTGAAGTTCAACTGATATTACTTCCTACCGCTGCTATTGTCGCTGTCATTTCCATTGTGAAGTATTTTTAAATTGAAAAGACGAATCGATTAAGAAGGACAAAAAAATTTCCCACTCCATTTATAGCGACAATCACTTAGCATGTATTTCCTGCAAAAAAAAAATGGAAAACAATCGCTTTTTTTGTGCCTTAGCAAGGAGGTTAGCAGAAATTTTTAAATTGCAATTAATGAAATGGAATTTTTGAAGAGTTAATGAATTTCACATAAATATGAATAATCCTACTCTCATTAATTAGTGAAAGTGATTTTTCATAATCAAATGGTAAAACCAAAAGACTGAAACGAGGAGGAATGAAGAGAAAAAGAACGGAAACTTCAATCCATCATAAATGAAAAAGTATTAAGGAAAATTTCTCATCTCATTTATATTATGATCTTAATCAATTATTCAAATGATTGATGTCTGTCCATTGCTGTTTGTTTTTATAATTCATAATAAGTGGTAATTTATTCGAATTTCAATTTCTATCCACTTCAACTTTGGGATTCATTTCTAACTTAATAGCTAACTTACCATGAAGTGTTAGAAGCGGAAAATCCTTGTTAGACCTTGTGGAAGGCATGGGGTAGTTGAGGTGTTTGATGGTGCATTGCACTCGGATATATGCCCGCAAATGGTTCACCACCGATGGCGTACAGCGCTGCCGCCTCAAACGCGACCGCTTGTTGAGCTGCAGCTGCTTGAGCTGCTGCTAAATTTAATCCATGAGTTACGCCAGCGGCACTAGCTGCTACGGCAGCTGCAGCACCGTTTGTTACGCTACCAGGCGGTGATGTGGGCGCAAGCGGACCGTATGATTGAAACCCGTTGAAAACTATAACAAAGAAATGATTCATTTAGATTCAAATTTCAGCTTAATTCCTTCCACTCTTCTATACAATTGAAAATTTTGGGAATTATTTCACAAAATAACAATTACTAAAACATATTCACTTTGGACATCCCCATATTTACAACACTTCTTTACAAGCAATCCAAAGCACTATTTACTGTAAGAAAACTTACTTCCACCGTTATAAAACATACTTGTACCATATGTACCAAGCCGAGGCAGACAAGAAGCATAGGCTAAAATTAAATCATTCATTTACCTATCTATGAAGAAATTATGAATCATACCGACATTCAATGATATGTTGTATACTGTAAAAGCTTGTTGAGTTTCAGAAATGATCATTCATGAATCAGCGAACTCACCAAGTAACTGCTCAGGTCCAAGACCATACAAACTACGTGCTGCAGCTGCTCTGCTCTTATTTAATTGTACCGGTAGCATTACCTGAAATAGAAATCACAACCACAGAAGCTATTTCGATCTCGACACAAATCGTTCATTCATTCCTCGATTATTACTGTTTCATATTTATCATTGTAATTACGACAATTATTGTCACTATCACCTTATTATTAATCATTAATTATTATTTAATAATTATCGCTTGTTATTTATCGTTGTTACTCATTATTACTGCCACTTATTACGATAGCCACATATTACGACTATCACTGACTATCATTATCTATTGTTATCACTGTTATTTTATTATTGCTATTATTGCAACTGCTAAAGTTACCAGTAATGACATTTGAAGCTTTTTTATGATATGGTTACTTACTTCTTTTGGTTGAGCTTTCTTGCATTCGACCATTTTACCGTTGATCTCATGGAAATGAATCTCACACACTTTGTCACTAACGTCATCGTTATCAAACGTTATAAAACCAAATCCTACAAAACACTGAGGTCATTCTTTTACGTGTGGAAGTTGATTTTTGAATGATTTCTTGAAAGAAGTTTCGATAATATTACAAATTTATGTAAATCAATTTGTGACAAAACAAGCTGGACGGACCTCGATGACGTTGAGTGGTCTTGTCGAACATTAGCATCGCGTCTTCAACCTTAAAAATGAAAAGTAACTTAAGAGTAAAAGTACATGCTAAGCTGTTGCTATTCGTTGCGTAGTTCTTCCAAATAAACAGCCCCTGATAATACGCATATTCACATTATCACTGAGAGAAGAAAATTCCTTCAATCTTTTCTTTCATCTTAGAATTCTCTCAACGGCACACGAAATATCACTTACCTTTCCGTACTGTTCGAAATAATTCTTCATATCTTCCAGTGTTGAAGTTGCCGACAAGCCACCAATAAATACCTTCTTTGTTTTAATTATCATCTGAACAGCAATGAATCTCAATTTATGCTTCAAATTTAAGGTTAAATAAAATACTCACATAAAGTCTTATGGCATTTTCAATTTTTAATAACTAGAAACCCTTTCCCAGCGTTATTGATTCAACCCACGAAGTTGTGCAACTTAACAATTATCTGTAAAAACTTCTTACTAGAAACATCAAATATATAAATGAATAAGAAATAATGGCTGGGAATGGTGAAGCTAATTTAGAATTCAAATTGCATTATTCTAATAGATATGAATAAGTCGCATTGTTTTCTACGCTTCCTCGAAACAGTCGAAAGGAAAAAATATACTTAACAATGTTCCAGTAGTACATTGATGCGATGTCTAGGAAAATTATAGCTTCATTTGACAATTTAAAAGTACTGAATTCCGTATTGAATTTCTTAAATCTAGTTTTCCAACTTAATTCATCCTTTCCTAATATAACTAATATTTCTGAAATTACGCAGCGGAATATTTTTCATTAACTGTTATAGTGATAGGATAAAAGTATCACTCCAAATTCCACATTTAGAACCGCACAGTTGACTTTATAAAACTGTTTAACCTTCGAATTTTACGAAAGGATTTCAACAAATGAGGTCAATAAATGAAACTGAATCGACTGAACAAATACGTTCAAACAAAAGCATCAAAATGAATCGAAATTTACGGAAAAATTTTATGCCTAAAAGAAAATTAAGGACTATTGATAGATGAAAACTTTGAAATGACGTCGAGTAAAGAAGAACTTTTCTAATTTCAAACCATATATTTAAGCTATCTCCTCATAAAATTGCTATAATATATACTCTTAAAAGTATGGCCACATACTTATTAGAAGTAGAGTTCTCTCCTTTTTTGAAAACATACGCACATGAATGAATGGATGGAAATAGTCATAAACTTTAAAATTAAAATGAATGAGGGAAAATGGAGGAAGAAAGATGAGAAGAAGCATCATTTTTAAGGATTTGAAAGGACGAATTTTTTCCTTTGAACTAATAATCCCATGAAAGAAGTAAATTTCAAATTTGCCGCTGGATTGGAACAACGGAAAGGTTTTGTAATTAATCACATTTGAAATGCCTCTAGTTTTTCCTTCGTTTTTCCTCGAGCAAATCTTAAAAACTCTTAATCCCTCATACTGCTGCTCCACTTATTGTTGGAAGATGATGCTTCTGGAAAGCTCTTAAATTTGTAGCAGAAAGTTTCGCTTTCTTGCGCTTTCATTTATGATTTTTTAACTGACTTCCTCCTTCCATTTATTATAAAGAGGAAAAAATTGAAATAAATAAAAACGTCTGCTCCGCTTAATTTTTTTTTGCTTTTGAAATTAAATTGATATTTTCATCTTAAATTCCAATTTAAAACTCTCAATAAACAGATGGTAATCAATAAACAGCCGTAACTATTTAAAGTAGAGCAGTCACATTCTGATGATAAATTAAATTTCGTCATATCAAATTAGAAAGCGAGGAGTGCACTGAGAATGACAGTAACTGATAAGGATAATCTATATGTATACGGATTTTGCGAAGTATTAGTGTGAAATAATTTTCGTGTTTTGTTTTCATTGATAATAATTGTTGGTAAAGTATGTAATTTTGAAGAAAGACTAATAAGTGAAATATGGAAGGCATTGAGTTTGGCTGACTGCAACTGAAGTGGGGAAGATTTGAAAAGAACTTTTATAAATAACAAGTGCCACTCATTGTGAATGATTGATGGAGAAAAGATGAGATTAAAATTTTGATTTTATCAGGAATTTATAGCTCGGAAATTCCAAAACACATGAAATAAGCCACGTAATACATTAACACGTAAAAATAAGCCACGAATCGTAATCTTAAAGATAACATTTCTAAACGTGGAATTAAAGGCATTTTTCCACTAGGAATTTTTCTTGCAAATTTTCCGGGAGAAAGAACAAATTTGCATTTTTTAAATAAAAAGAACAGATGAGTTTATTAACCTTTGGTTGCGCTTTTTTCGGAAATGCGACTTTTGGATCGATCTGAAATTTTAGGAATGGTGAAGGAATAGAATTTTATTTCAAATATATAGGTGAGAAAATTAATGGCTTTAAAATGAGGTATGAATAGAGGAAAAAAAGAGTTCCAATGAAGAGATAGTCTAAAACTTAATGTCCCTTTTTATAGTCCTTGAAGTGAACATTAAAATTATTTTCACCTTTAAATTTCATTTTATCCTTAAATATTCACCATTCTGTTTGCTTTGAAAAGGAAGTAATTTACGGCAACCCGCGGAATATTTCCTTTTATTTTACATGCATGCATCCTATTCATTATATTATAACATTATATTATAACAGCAACTCAAAAATTTAATTAATATTTAAACAAAAAGCAAATGCGTACTTTTTTACCATCGAGTTCGTGCTGCTCTTGTGCCAGTACTTTATCCACACTTGCCGGATCGGTAAACGTTATAAATCCAAAACCTCTGCAATCAAAATATTTAAAAATGAATGATCGGAAATAATTCTGTAAAAAATACAATTAAAAGGATACCTACCAGTGAAGAGTTAAATGGTGGGTGGTGTGAATACAAAAAAAGGAAGGGAAAACGATAAAACAATGATTACCTGGCCCTTTTGGTTGCTGGGTCTCTCATTACCATACACTCGTTCACTTCACCAAATTTACCAAAGTAATCTCGTAATCCTTCTGTAAAAGCAAAAACATTTTTCCAGTAGAGAGTTAAATTTTATGGAACGAATTCAACTAATATTACTCGAACATTAGTTGTTACTTGAATATTACTTGAAATGGCAGCCATTAATTATTGTACAATGCATATGTGAAGGAATATGCAATAAATATAGTTCAATGATTCAAAAATTTTAATTTTTGAAAATCTTTAAAAAATTTTTCTTCACATATTCTTGTACTTGGAGAGTTTTACTTTGTTTTGTTACTTCACTACAACTACAACTACAACTACAACAACAACAACAACAACTACTGCTGCTGCTGCTACAACTACTATTACTACTACTACTACTACTACTGCTGCTGCTGCTGCTGCTACTAGCACTACTACTAGCACCGCTGCTGCTACTTCCACTACTGCTGCTACCGCTAGTACTACTACCAGGTACTACTGCTACTATTACTGCTACTACTGCCACTACCATTAGTGTTACTGCTGCTAGTAGTACTAACTACTGCTAATTGGACCTTTCTACATTGAATATCTGACCTGTAGCATATCACATACAATATTAGTACCTCAAATTACAACATTCTTCATCGAATTATATAATTACATTCAAGTATTCAAAGCCATCGCCTATTGGATTTGAATGTAATTATGTAACTACAATCCTGCAATTTAAAAGTAATTAAGGAATTGAAAGTAATTGTATAAAGTGAAACTCTTCGGTGTCAATAATTTCCAGGCTTCTCCATTTATCCACCACTTCAAGTTATTATCTTACTTGTCAATTCACGAACGTATCGATAAAAAAAAAACTAAAAAAGTAAAACTTCAAAAATATTAAAAAATATCATAACTTACCAGCCGTTGTTTGCCAGCTGAGACCACCGATAAACATTTTCCTAAAATAAAACACAAACAGCGCTCTTTTCGTTTTTTTAGAGTACTATTTTCTTCTGAATTCACTCTGTGAAAGAATAATTATAACAGGTCGGTCGAATGTATTAACACTAAGCACTTTCAGGTTCACTTATGCCTGGTACCAATTAATCCGTCCGGTTCTTACCAACACTACCCCTCCTGCAGTAATGTCAACATTCTAACGCACTTTTTCCGTGCAATTGGAAAACAGAAGAGGAGAGAAAAATAAATCGCTTCAATTGTTTCCCATCTTGCTTATAACTTCTGCGTACAGCAGGAGAGGAAATTACTATTTCTGTCTTTTTTTTAAGATGTATCACAGAAAATATGTGTAATATACAGGCTATCTAAGCATTTGGCGCAAATTTAATACAGAAGAGCTTCAGCTATTCATTAGCTATCGCACAGAGGCTGGAAATTTTCAAATAATTGAAAACGAATTAGTGAGAGAGAATACCCGGGGTCATTCGAACTGGTACCATCCTCCGAACTTGGACTCTGTTGTGTTGCTTCATTATCGTTTGCATTGGTATCGGATGCGTCCATAGCTACTTTTCCACTACACTTCAGCTATACTTGTTGCTCGATCGCACGCACCACAGTACAACTGCTATTCGTAAACACCGGACGTTGTTTTGCCTTTCAAGGCTTTCAGGATAAATGAAAGGTGACTACCGCAGTAATGAAGTGGAACAACAACAGGTGAATAACTGGTGAGATGTAAATTATCCTTGTAAATGTTGGATCAAGTCGGAATTATTCCAATGGTCAGTAGCAGTTAGTAAGCAATGACCGTTCACTGATCACTTCCTCCCTTTCTCACTGTTTTTTTTTCTTCCAACTTCTTCAAATTACAACCAATAGAAATTTTATGAGCAAAATTCACTGATATCTGAAATATAAAAAATTTGTAAGGATAACCTTTCACGCACTCATTTCAAACATTATAACAATAATACACGTAACGTATGCTTATTTAATTAATCATTATTGGACGATTGCCCTTGTTTTTTCAGCAAAATTCACTTCACAGAGAATAACTAAAGAAGAAATAATTGGTTTTGGAGCAAAAAACATTAGAACATTAACTTTTATCAAAATTTCAAAACACTGCCAACTTAACTTGTGAACAAAACGTCACTGCAAAAACACTTTTAATTCCCGCTTGTGTAAATTTTATGAGTAACAAATTCACATCTAAATTCTCTTTGCTTCTTTCTCTTCTCTCTTTTCTTCTTGTCCTTTCTCAATCATCCCATCTCATCCCTGTCACAACAAATTCTTTTCTTTCCACTTCACTTATCTATTCGTTGCAAAAGAAAAAATTTACACTTTCTGCAAGAATTTCACTTGTTATATTAACACACCCATACATACATACATGCACACGCACACACACACACGTACGTACGTATGTACGCACGGACGCTAATCAATTTGTGTAAAAGTATGCACGGCGGAAAAATATGAACCGCAAAAACAAGGAAGAAGAAAAGAAATGTTTATGTGAAATGCATGTAATAACATTGTAGAATGAACAAACTGTCATCACTGAAACTAATTTTACCTCAGAAATTTCTTGTTTACCCAGTCAATCGACCGTCTCATCATTTAATTAGAGAAGTTGAATTGTTACGAATTGAACTGGCTTCACTAGCCATCCACTGTAAGTGACGATAGATAGTTGCTTGCTTCACTCAAAAAGCAAAAAAAAATTTTTTTTTCAAAACTGAAATAATGAAAAACAGCTGTGTGTATGTGTGTGAGTGAGTGACCGAGTAAATCAGAGGAATAGAGTTAACGAACACATTTGAAAATTAAAATTAAATTATTTCAAAATTTTGCTAATTCCAACGATGCAGGGAAACACATAAGGGAATGATAAGTTGGTAAAAAGAGAGAAGGATGACGACTAGGATGATAGATAATCAATCTTAGCAAAAATTTATTTCCTCCTACTATGTGTAATGAGTTTTCAAACAACAACAACAACAGCACAAAATCGAATTGATCTTTGCTAATTTCGACAACTCTTTGCTGGAAATTAATTCTTGGAAAAGCATTCTGACAAGCTCTCAAGATAAAGCGCAAAGCATACGAACAACAAACCGATGTACGTCACTGTGTAAAAAATGCTTTTTTTTAAATAAATTTAAAAGAGAAAAAAAACAAATTAATTAGTGATAGTTGACGAATAACGATTGTTGCATAAATTTGTAAGTTTTCAATTAGCACTATTTATTTGCTGTTGCCTTTCGCATTTTTGGACAAAAGCTTCAGCGCAAAAATGAGAAGGGTGGAAAAGAAATGGGAATATCGAAGTTTAAGTATGAAACATGAAATGTCAACATACGCAAACTTAAATACTTTATTTTGACTGAACCTCAACCTGATTCATGCATTTATACGACTGTCGCATCCTCTATCATGCGAAATATCCAAACATTGGCAAAGCAAAAATTATAGATAACTAACGGACAGTTGGAAAAATAATTGCTACATTATGTGCACACACACGCACATGGATGTGTATGCATATGTGTGCTCGAGAGTACATTTGAGTTTTTGATTTATTTAAAAAAATTTTTTTTGCAAATTCTTAAAGCTGAAACTAATTGACGTAGCTGTTTCTCGCTCATTTTTCCTTTCCGTGCTCCCATCGACATAACTCCTCTCTATACTACATTATCCAAAAGTTTAACATCAGACAGTTAAATTGTTAAAATTCCTCTGCACAACTTCGATGCACTCTTGTTATATATCATATTTCACGTACAAACGTAGTATTTACACGTTATCATTGACATGACACTGATAAATACACACGTCAGAGGCAAATGAGAGACGAAGAAAAAACATGCAAAAGTAAGGCTAATCATAACCTTACTACTCCTAACTTCTTCGTCATTAATTCAAAAAAGGAAATAGAAGAAAGGAATGAATTCATTTAGTGCTTTACACTATCACAATTGTTGCGATAAGGACGAAGTGATAAAGCGAAAGGCGAAATTCCGACGATACGAAAAGTTGGAAGGAAAAATCCATCAAACAACGACGACGATGTTATTTGAATATCATTAATTTAACTGACAGCGCCACAATCATTGCTAATTCTATTTTAATTTCACAGTGAAATTTGTGACATTTGCTCGTTAAACAATCATTTTAAAATAGCACTCATTCATTATTAATGTATGCATACGTTGCAACTATCAGAGCATCAGTATCAATAGTGGTCTTACTGATAAGAGACAGATATGTCCTGCGTCTGTTCAGGGAAGGACAACGATGGACAGCGCAACAGGTGGAAGTGAGGGATGAACTGTTACGCGAAGGTCACATCTTCTGCTGCAGGCATTTGCGAACACGATGGTCAGTCAGGCGGAGTGGGACGGACGTCGTAGAAGGGAAAAACTCTGAGAGCCGAAGAGAGTGAAGAGTTTGTTGTGCGACGCAACCTGCGTCTACCTGCTCAACACCAATATAGGTTCATAGTTCAATGACTTCCTATTACATATAAATTGACGGTGTGGTGGAAATAGCTTGGAAGTATTTTGCGCAATTAATCATTTAATTTTTCCAAGAAAGTGGCTGTACTCAAATGACTGAGCTTTTTACGTGTTCAAGAAAAAAAGGTGATAGTCATATGAAAGAGAATTGAGGTGTGTCATCGATGTGATCAGATTATTTCAGGTAAGTTGGGGAAGGAATAGTACCGATCAAAACGAGTGTACCGATTAGCAGTAGGCTCGTTCGACTTGACGCATGAACATGAAATGTTACGTGTGAGTAGAAGTGCAGAAATACGTGAACGAAAAAAGCGCGGAAGTAGATCGATTCATACGTGGTGTATTTATGACATATTCTTCAAACATTTCCGCATCCTACCATCTCCTCCATTGTCTTCTAACCTTAATCATCCGTTCAACAATTATCTACGATCAATCCCACGTAATAGATTAGCATACTCTTGACAGCACCAATATCTCATTAACATCGATTGTAATATGCCATAAAATTTATCAATTTTAATATGTCGTAAAGTTTATTACTTACGTTACTCCGAGTAGATTCATTTCCTATTGATATGCAAAATTTAACAACTACTAATTGATAATTGATAATCAATTACGGAAATACTCCTTCACAATTTCTTCCTTTCTTTCCTTTTTTCTCGTTAGTTGGAAATGTGAAGGGAAGAAATGCCGTGGTAATTTCATTTTTATCAAAAGAGCTAATTGGCATTAAAATATGAAAGGAATAAATGAGAAGAGAGAGTGAGAGAGAGTGTGTGTGTGTGTGAAAAAAAGGTATTTTTGATTTTTGCACAAGCGATAAGATAAATTGAGCAACGCACTCTGACGCCAACCAACCAATTTATTTACCTACTCATGAAGTTGAAGTAAACATTGTTAGCATCACAATGCCCTCAAGAGGACAAAGGTTGCACAGGTTAAGTTAAGCTGGCATATTACTTGTTTGTTACGGTTAGGCAAAAACAATTTGATGTGAAGAAAACACATCTCAATTTACTTCACCGAATGTGCGTGTGGAGAGCGACTTAACTTTACAACACAAAAATAGCCGATAGAATGTCAGTTACAGGCCCAGAGGGTCGCCTTACTTACTTTCACTTATGCCATGAGCCTTCCGTTTTTTCCTCAGGAAAGTATCTTACGGAGAGAAGTGTTCCTGATAGGCGGCTGGTATACATATAGCACACTTCCGGTTTCCGAGAAAAACGAAACGTTCTTTGCTTCATCGATTCACTTAAACTATTAGCAAAATGATAAAAATACCCATTTACGGAGGTGGGAGTTTTTTTCCCTCCTTTCGTTTGTTTGTTTGTAATTGAAAACGAAATTTAGAGAGGTATGCACTGGAAATGAATAATTTGCACTACAACAAGAAAGAGAGAGACAGAGAGAGAGAGAGAGAGAGGGAAAGAAGAGAGGAAAAGCGGAGGAGGAGTAGCAAGAAGAAAGTGCCTAATTAATTGGAAATGGAATAGTGAAATTCGTATCGAAATAATGAAACAAATGCTTTCGAACGCCATACATACGTTATGTATACGGATGTGCCCATCCAATTATGAAACATATTTGGAAGGGAGTGAAAAGATGTGTTCCTCACTGTCCTCATAGATAGAAACATCTGGTCCAAAAAGAGCAAGGCGCAAATGCGTGATGGATGAATTAACTCGCGGGCGGTACTTACCTCTCCTCCTCCTCCTCCTCCTCCTCAACTTCACACTCTTCCACATTTCAATACAAATCGATCGAAATTTATTCCTGCGTCACGTACTTATTTATAATGTTTGCAAAATTGTAATATAGCTGCTTAAACGCAGAGGGAAGCGCAATTCGTTTGTTTGCTGGTTTTTTTCTCTGTTAACATTGCTAGGCTAAAAAAGGCATTTAAGGCGAAGAGGAATAAAAGTACTTCAGCGATTTAAATCGTTAGAACTATTCAAATTGAACTACTTGATTGAATCAATGTAATTGGTTTAATTAGTTTAGCTGCGGAAGATAATTACTTGGAGTAAAATGGATTCTTATGTGAAAGCGGTCACGGAAAACTTCAACCGAAACGTCAGTTGACAATGAGCGTTAAGGATGAAGCTGTAGGAAACAGCTGATCTTTGATCTTCGCCAAAGGTATTCGTTTGAAGATACCTGTGAAGCACAAGAAGCTTTAAGAGGAAAAAAAGTACAGTGGCCGATAGTCTTACCTAGTACTTCTTAAACTGAAAGTAGAAAATTCGATATCAGTACTGGTACCATTGATGTCACTACTGGTACCATTGATGTCACTACTGGTACCATTACTGATAGCAATATCGATATCGATATTGACAGAAAATGCAAGCAAAAATGCAAGTCATTGATTTGTTTCATTTAAATAAATGAGAAATTAAACGTTTGATCATACCGGCGTAGATGATGATGACAGTCCAGGTAGGGTCCGTTTGTTTGTTAGAGAGATATATGGGTAGGTAGGTTGTTTGCTACCACTATTGACATTATGATACAGTCGTCGTTGTGACCTTGAACAAATTGACATCGAATTCGAGACGGCAACAGTTTCGCTGAGTGAGAGAGAGAGAGAGAACGTGCGCGAGAAGGAAGAGGAAGAGAGAGAGAAAGAGAGAGAGAGAGAGAGAGAAAGGATGGAAGATGACGGCTTGGATAGTATGGTCTAATGAGGAAGCGAAGTGGTACCATCAGTTCACACATATAGTAAGTAACAGGTCAAAGTTCACGGGACCTTTAGAGCATCACCACGATAAGTGAACAATACGTGATAACACAATGATGAACTCACGGCTTCCTTCCTTCTTGTTTGCTTCCCTTTGTCTACGACATTTTGTGATTTTGTTTCAAGTGTGCTTGGTGTAAAATTTGATTGATAAGAAGGGGTTATCAGTACGACGACTACACAAGTGTTATCAATGGTTGTTGTGAATTTTTTTTCAAATTTAAGATTATTCATTTCTGCATTCGATGAGCTAATCAAACGATAAGTTCACACAGTAATTCCCTCAAACAGGTATTGTTGCTCCGAGAGATCAACGATATAGCCACACTGATAAGTGATAAGTGATATGTGCAATCAAATATTAACATTTGTTGTTCTTCAATAAAAATGAAAAACAACGAACGACGAGTTACAAGCAAATGGAAAGTGTGAAAGAAATGAGTACTTCGTTACCACCGTCATTAGCTATTACAATCATAGTGATTAATTAATTAATTAAAAGAGCTTAACTAAGTAATGATTTAACTTGATTTGTTAACCTTTTATTAATTACTAATTGATTATCCATGAAATAACCTATCTTTTCAACGAGTCATTTTTTAATCCCTCTAAGAGATAGATAATAATCCCTTCGCATTGTTACTTTTCTCTCACTTTATTTAGGTGAAAAAAATTTAGGATAGGAATGTAACGCCACGACTGACTATTCAATTGTCGCAATGATGGAAGCGGAAATAATCAAATAAATAAACGTTATCGATTTTGTTTGATTAAATTTAAACACTTCAACATATCTCGTGTAATTTGAATGTCTGCCGTTCTTACTATTAAGCAATTATTTCATATCGATACGCTTAATCCTTTTTTTTTCCATTTAAAGTGTAAAGCGCTGGAAAATTTAATTTTTGCAATTCAAGTGAGAGTGAGAGCACAACGTTTGAGCGTTCAATGGATGAGATTTCTTCTCGAATGCTTCGAATACGAAATGATGCAAAATGTAAACAAACAAATAATCAATGAATGGGTGAAGTGGGAAATATCACAGCGATAGGTTGGAATGATAGCAAACTTACAGTTAACGACTGACGTACACCTCTGACGTAATCTTTTACGTACTATTGTTGAAGGATTGAGTTCAATAATTCAACAATACATGTGAGGCAAGTGAATGAGAGTAAAATTGGCTGTAAGTAATTAAGTAACAATTATCATACAAGAGATAGCGGCGATCGCATAATTCGCCTAAACTACGTCTTCTTCCGCTCCGTTGCTCCGTGTCTTTTTCCGTTTCACTTCACGTCCAACTTCATCCGTGTCACACTTCATGTGATAAAATAATCGAATTTAATCAATTTTTTGCTATCACATCGATGCTTATTTTAGTTTAATAATTAATCGGACAGCAAGGAAAACGAAAAGGCGCAATTTCATTTGAAAGCAATTTTTAGCACTCTAACTAATGAAAGTGAGGAAGGATTTTCTAGCAAATCAAAATGTAATGTGTGCATGTGCACATATTTACGTGTGTAATAGTAAAGTGAATATATTAACTCAACCATATAACATAACCTAATTGGTCAAAATTCCATAAATAAACATTCTTATCAGTGATCATAAGAAGCGTGGTGGAAATTAGGTTAATTAGGAGAGGGTAATGACGGTGAATAAGAGTGATGCTAAATTCTTGCTAACAATCATGATGAATAGCGTTTCCAGGTTCCATTGAGAAAGCGTTGGGTGGGTGTGTGTGTGTGGGTGTGTGGGTGTGTGTGTGTGCGTGTGGTGACGTTTGACACCGTAAAATCAGAAGAGAAAAACAGTGGGGAATTAGCCGTAGTGAAAGGTCGGAAGAAAAAGAACGAAATGAGAAGAAGCAGCTAAGTAGCAGTTGTTTGTAAAAGTTTGAGGAGCACAAGCAGCGGCAGCAGCAGAAGTAGTGGTAGCAAGTGAGGTAACAGGTGATGGGTGGGTTGGATAAATGGGTGACGGGTAACAGGTAACGGGTAACGGGTGACGAGTAGCGGGTAACAGGTAACGGGTAACGGGTGACAGGGAGCAGGTAACAGGTAACGATAAGCAATCGTAACAATAAACGAGTAGCCGAAAAAAGGATGGAAGAGGGAAAAGTGCCAATGTAAGAGAGGTGGAAAGAGAGAGAGAGAGAGAGAGAGAGAGAGAGAGAGAGATGACGCCAGTGAACATAATAAACATGCGCTTTCACCACTAATCAGCGGCAATTATAATAGCATCGATGTGTGAACGACTACTACAAGTATAAGTATCTATCAATCGAACCATCCAGCGCTGCGGTGACCATTACCGCCGTGCGCTAGCGCATTCACTCCTAGGATGGAAAAGCTGGAGGTCCATCACGTCACGTCACATCCTCATCGGCCATTCTTCCTCTCCTATCATCGTTGATAAGGATGCTATTGCTGTTAATAGTATTGATAACAATTTTGTAAAACAGCCTGTGACGAAACAGTCATTTCATCAACGTTTTTCTGTATTTCTTAATCGCTTAGCTAATTATGCAAATAATTAGTTTACAATAATAGCAAACAAATAATAATAATAATAATAATAATTTAAAGGAAACATTTAGAAAAGGAAGAACTTTCGTGGCAGTTCGTAACAAAATCACTGATTTAACGACCGTCTAACAAACGATTTCTTTTTCAAATGACCTCTCCCATTCCGTACTGTATCACAGAGACAGAAGATGAATGACGTATGATTGCATGTTTGCATCACGCGTCACGCATCACGCACCATGCAGATGAGCGAGAGTTGCGCAGAGTGAGGAAACGATTGCGAACTTTTTAATTGAATGAAGTGATCTCGTAGGAATGAGGGGATAAGCTAATGTAGTACGGTGCCCTACGACACTGCCACAGCGGAACACATCATATAAAGAAGCTGCTCACATCAATGCAAAGGTGAAGCTAAGTTTGTTGAAAAGGAAAGGAAGTGTATCAGACGACGCTAGCCTAGCACCTAGCACTGATCCTTAAATTGGTCAATCATTTAATGGGTGGTGATATGACAGGTTGACAAGTAGCAGCACAACAACGCACCTATACGACAGGTAAAATGATCAGGACTGAAATGATTTTCTGTTACTTCTTCAAATTGTATTCACAAATGGGTCGTCTCTTTTCCATTCCATTCTCTTCATTCCCCCCTCCTCTCTCTCTCTCTATCCTTCTCTCTCCCTCTCTCTCTCTTTATTCTTTCCTTTAAACCATCTTCAGTTTCATGTTTTCAATCGTAATTTCTTATATAACAAAAAAAAAGAAGGAAAGAAATGAAGAAGTTTTCGTTTCACTTCTTAATTTTCCCATCGTCCTTCAAAAATTTTCATTTTCTTTCATTGACATTTTCATCTCTTCTCTCCACCCCCTCTCTCTCCACCTGTCCTTTTCCTTACAATTTTTTTTCCTTTTTCTTTTGTTTAAACTAATCACTTTATCTTTTTTCCCTTTTGTTTTTCAATTTCTCACTTCATTTAGCTACCTTCCTTCTCATTCAATTGCCTAAGCCTGTGTAGTAAAATGAAATTTGATAATTTCCTTTCTTCCAACGCTTCCCGGCTAATTATTTTTTGAATTTTTAATAAAACTGACAACCGAACTATTTGTTAATAAATTTTTAGTAAAAATTTTCACGTTTGATTTGTTTAAAAATGAAATGGCATGACCGTGGTGTATGGAGGAAGAGAAATGCAATTAAAATTTAGCTAAATTATTTCATTATGAAGCTAAATTTGAAAGAGCAAAAAATGATTTGACAATTGAAATTGCTCCCATTTCTCCTTTCCCTCTTCCCACTTGCTGTTCCTATCTCATCCAAATTTCTGGTTCTATTATTTCCATATTACCTGCCTATCTGTCTCTTTTTTTGGCCGATACAGCCTGGAACAACCACATTTCACATTCACTCACCTTTGTTGACATTTGAAGCAAAAAAGAAAGAAAGAGAGGAAACTTGTGGTTTATTGCAAAAAAGAGTTTTTTTTTTAAAATTAAAATGACCTTGAAATGTGCTAACCCAATTAAGCACTTCTTACTTAGTGAACGAATTTCATTACTTCCACCTCCGAAATGAATGAAAATATTGAAAGTCAAAATTATTTGATTAATAGACCAAAAAAGAGAAAAGAAAACTCTCATATTTCATTTGCAAATTTACTTTTTAATTGAATTGTGCAAAAAAAAGAACTGTTTATTCAAATAAATAAATGTCAAGCGGATGGGGGTGGACGGATGGAGCGACTACAGCGGTAGTTAGCATTAAAAATAAACTTATTTTTCACACATTCCCGCATATTTCAATTTCATGCTAACACAACTAAAGTACTTGAAATTGAGCAGGTGACGAATAGATGGACAGAGAGATGGATAGATAATTGGACAGACGGATAAACAGATAGATAGACGGCGATAGTTGTGATGAATAATTTCGATGAAAAATACAAAAAAAAAGTAAAATTAATTAGCAAAAAAATTAATTCATAGAAATGGATTTTCCTCTTTCACTCACTTTTATACTCAATTACTTTATTTTAGTTAATGTGCAAAAAAAAGGACGAATTGCGGTCAATTTTTAAAGAATTTTGAAATTTTGGAAGAATGCTAAAATTAACGCTGCGAAATGAAGCGAAACGACGAAAGAGAAGGATGAAAATTTATTTCTATGGATATGGCTCTCAGTAAGAAGCCCACCTAACTGTGTAAGCCTAACATTCTCGACGCTTTACGAAATTAAATAATTCAAAAATGCTTATCGACTGAATGAGTTAGTATTATTATTTAGCCAGTTGTCATTTCTGAAAATATTACCAATTAAAATTTTTACTTATCTTTTTTTTGATTTTTTGTTTCGTTTCTTTTTACGTTTGGGACACTTTTCTCTCTTTCTCTCTCTCTCTCTCTCTGCTTGGTGCTCTGCTATTGATAGTCTATTTTATGGTATGGAAAAGGAAGCTACTTGAAGCCTTCCCCTCTTTTTCATCTTCCTCATTCTTCATATTGTCACATTTTCCGCTTTTATGGATGGAAATTGGGAGAAAGCGCAAATGTACTTTTTTTCGTACCTTTTGGAGAGGAATTTGTATGACAACGTGGAAATATGATGGCATTACGCAAAACTCGTTAAATTATAACAATTAGGAAGAAAAATTGTGAGCAATTAAAATATGGAAAAACGAAGAAGGCAATGTTCAAAGCGAGAAAGAGAGGGAGAGAGAGGGAGAGAGGGAGAGAAAACTGGGAGAAAAAGAATGAGAAAAAAGAACTACAAATTATTGACAAATTTTCAAATAACATAGAAAATGAATTTTCAGTTTCAATTCGAAAAAAAAATTTTTTTTCAAAATGATTTTCTAAGCTTTAGAGAAGTGAAGCCTAACATACGAGTGTACGTTTGAGATGTGTAATAAACATGTGTAGTGAATACTGAATTTTTATTAGATTACTTCATCAATTTGCTAAAATGGATGACCAAATTTGAATGTCAGTTTAAATCTCATCTTGTTGACACAAAACATTTCGTGGCAACAAAACTCTCCTCGCATGGAGCACTAATAGCTTTTGGATGAAAGAAGGTGAGAGAAATGGTAAATATGAAGGAAAGATGAGAGAAAACACGGAAAGGGAAAAGGTCAAAGGGAAAAAAAGAATTAGCAAATTGAAAATTTGTTAGAATAATTAATGCACAATATTTGAATAGGAATGTGAGCGAAAACTAATGCAAATTTATTTCAAAACAAATGGACGAATAGCTAACTCACTGATTTCATCAAAGCGTAAATATTTCATTTCAGTCTGAAATTGTTTTTTGATTTCGATGCACTCTGTCATATCAGTTGCGTTAGCAGTTAATTTAATAGTAACTATCAGTTTAGGAAGATATACCTTTTGCTCGGGCAATGACACGTAGTGATAAAAAGCTTCTCGCAAAACGATCCTATCACTCAATCATACCAATTCACCGCGGCTATTCAATAGGTCACTAACTAAACTAATAAAGTGGCATTGCTACACTTTAATTTATTGTTGAAATATGAAAGTACAATAATTCATTTAAAATCATTTAATTCTGAGTTAAAACTGAAGAATTGCGTTATAGCATTTGAAAGTTTTTTTCTTTTGAAAAAAAAGAAGAGAGCAGTAGATTGTTAGTTAATTAAGAGGACTGATGAATTGCCGAAAGATAAGTAAACAAACAAATTCGAATTACATTTTGCACTTGCAATAGCTATGATGGATGCTCTTACATGTGAATGTATTAGTGATGTTTTGCTGAAACAGACGATGATAGGAGGATAGTTGCGGAAATTATCGATAATGATAATCGCTAATCGACTTGCTGAGTGAGCAAATCGAAATCCACCAAAAAGCACTCTTCCACTTCAAAAACAATCTAATCTTCACATTCATTCGGTCTTGTGATACTGCTAGCTATGCCAATTGGGCCGAAGCTAACTATCACATGACTGATATAAACAAACGGAATGCGTTAGTTTAATCGTTGCTTTTTCAAAAAGTTTCCGGAAAGCATCAGAGGCTTGCCTTTAGGCATCACGCCGCCGCATCATCCTCTACTAGCTGTCCCTAAAATTGCATATTAACCTAATGCGCTTATTTTGAAGAATAAAAAAACATTGAAAACACTGCTGCAAAAATTTTATTCACTTTGAAATATTCACCAAGGCTTTAAGTTGTAAACTTATTTCAATTAATGAGTGATTCTCATTTGTTTAAACCGTAAACTTGGAAAATTGCATTTTAAAATTGAATCATTTATAATACGACCTTCAATATTCCAACGTTTGAATGCAAAAGTTCGCTATCGAATAAATCGCAGCTAAATTTTAAATTAATTACGCTACACGTATTTCAATTATTACGCCTTAATTTATTATCATCCCTAATATCATTTGTCATCACATAATTGATGGCTACAAATACATTTAGTGAAAAAAAATAATAATTAATAAAACGGACATTTACCTCAACCACTTATTACCACTTATTAGTTTGCTAAAATTAATCAACTGACTCTTTCATTCTCTCTCTCTCTCTCTCTCTCTTCTCACTTGCTCGTTGAAAAGCAAAATGAATATGCATTAATTAGAAGTAAATAAGCATAAGCTTAATTAAAAAATGCCGCTACTTTGATGCTATATCAATTAAACCTTCAAGCGACTCAGAAACCTTTCATATAGGCAGCTATTCCATTTATCTGCGACTAAAAATTTTATGAAATTATTCCAATGAAAGCAAAATTAATTAGCCTTCCTCTTCCTTCCGAAAGTTCTGCCAATTTGTTAGATTCCATGGAGGCGCAAAGTGATTGAAAAAAGATAAGAAAAACGAACAAATTTGCATTTCATCTCTTAAAATTTCTTTAAGTAAAAGAAGAAATTTTAAAAATTTTTGAAATTAATTTGTAAAACTATACATTAAAGCTGTAACAAACGGCTTTAATATACAAGTACAGCTAATTATCGAACGATGAATTTTGTTAATTGAAAAAAAATAAACCTGCAAATGAGCTAGCCTACCAATAAGAATTTTTTTGAATAAAACATTTAGAAGCATCGTTGAAAAAGCAAACAACCAGAATTTTAAATTTGCGAACGACAAATTGAAAGCTAAAATTCAAAGGAATTTGAGCAAAAATGTGAATGTAAAGCTACAGTTCCCAACAAAAAAAACATCGTCATTTCAAATAGAAGAACCAAAATGATGAAACGGATATTGATCACTGGACAGTTGCGCCATAGCCTTTCCTATCACTCTGCTTCTTCCTTCGACAGTTCCATTTTATTGCTTACTATTATTATTTGCTGTTAATCATTATCGTTACTATTATTACTAATTTGTTTTATTATTATTATTATTATCATTATCACTATCATTATCACTATCACTATCACTATCACTATCACTATCACTATCACTATCACTATCACTATCACTATCACTATCATTATCATTTATCATTTATCATTTATCATTTATCATTTATCATTTATCATTTATCATTTATCATTTATCATTTATCATTTATCATTTATCATTTATCATTTATCATTTATCATTTATCATTTATTATTTATTATTTATTATTTATTATTTATTATTTATTATTTATTATTTATTATTTATTATTTATTATTTATTATTTATTATTTATTATTTATTATTTATTATTTATTATTTATTATTTATAATTTATTATAATTTATAATTTATAATTTATAATTTATAATTTATAATTTATAATTTATAATTTATAATTTATAATTTATAATTTATTATTTATTATTTATTATTTATTATTTATTATTTATTATTTATTATTTATTATTTATTATTTATTATTTATTATTTATTATTTATTATTTATTATTTATTATTTATTATTTATTATTTATTATTTATTATTTATTATTTATTATTTATTATTTATTATTTATTATTTATTATTTATTATTTATTATTTATTATTTATTATTTGTTATTTATTATTTATTATTTATTATTTGTTATTTATTATTTATTATTTATTATTTATTATTTATTATTTATTATTTATTATTTATTATTTATTATTTATTATTTATTATTTATTATTTATTATTTATTATTTATTATTATTATTATTATTATTATTATTATTATTATTATTATTATTATTATTATTATTATTATTATTATTATTATTATTATTATTATTATTATTATTATTATTATTATTATTATTATTATTATTATTATTATTATTATTATTATTATTATTATTATTATTATTATTATTATTATTATTATTATTATTATTATTATTATTATTATTATTATTATTATTATTATTATTATTATTATTATTATTATTATTATTATTATTATTATTATTATTATTATTATTATTTTTATTATTATTATTATTATTATTAATTATTATTATTATTATTATTATTATTATTATTATTATTATTATTATTATTATTATTATTATTATTATTATTATTATTATTATTATTATTATTATTAATTATTATTATTATTATTATTATTATTATTATTATTATTATTATTATTATTATTATTATTATTATTATTATTATTATTATTATTATTATTATTATTATTATTATTATTATTATTATTATTATTATTATTATTATTATTATTATTATTATTATTATTATTATTATTATTATTATTATTATTATTATTATTATTATTATTATTATTATTATTATTATTATTAATTATTATTATTGTTATTATTGTTGCATATGCCAATCGAACTGAGAGAATTTCGAAAACAGTGATAGCTATGTGCCAACCACCTGTGACAATAAACGGTGCAGTGGAGTACTGATATAATGATAATATAACTGATATCGTAGTGACAGAAGTACAGTATAGAATCAAGTGCAATGGCTTCTTCTTTTTTGAACAATTCTGAAAAATAATTCATTTGTTCAAAATCAAAATGAATAAAAAATTTTTTAGATTTTCAACTGAAAAAGGTTTACTTATTGAAAAATTTCAGATAATTGGAAGAAAAAGTGATGTTCGTGTACGAAGTGATGAGCAAATTAATGATTAGCTATAAATGCTAATGTGAAACAAAAGTGGAAGATAGGAAGAGAGGGATGGAAGAAGATGGAGAGAGTGAAAATGAGAAGTGGGAATATTATTGCCGAGAATGTTCCTAACGAAATATTTTAAGGATGGATGGTTATAGGGTAAGAAAGTGGTGGTAGTAGGAGGTAGTATGTGAGAGTCTAAAAAATTCAAACGGCAAAAATTGAAAAATAATGAGAGAATGGATCGATGTGAAAGGTAACGTCGCTGTACACCTTCGCCTTATCATTTCAGCCTTACGCTTTGATAAGCAATCGCTGTCACAGGTTGCTCTTATCACAATCACTTATCACCGAGGGTATGGTTGGAAATTTAGTGCATTGCAAAGACATTATTACACTTTTAATTAATTCTTATTTATAACAGAATGCTTATTTACTTATATCTCTTCCTTATTTTCCCTCTTCCGCCAGAAAAAAAGAGGAAAAGAAAGATTAATGGTTGATAATATTTCCATGCATTTCTTTCCCTCCTCTCTCTCTCTCTCTCTTCATCATCAGTTCACTTCAGGTGTATTTCTCAAAAATTTTTGCAATTTTTCCATGAAATCAAAAAATACAATAAAACGTTTTAGTATCTTTCAATTTAACTTTCAACACAAAATGCTTACATACTATTAATAAAAAAAAAGGAAAGAACCAAATTTTTGAAATGGTAAAAACGAAATAATAAAAGAGAAAATAGAAAGGAGAAAGCGGGCAAAACAGATGGGCAGGAGTAGGGAGAGAGACAGAGAGGGGCAGGGAGAAGTAGAGGGAGAAAGAGAGGGAGAGAGAGAGAAAAAACGAGGATAAAAATTCGGAATTGAATGAAAGACAGAGTTTTGGACGTAATCTGCCCAATGATCAATCAGTGGCACTTAATGAATTGTTCGCCTAAATTAATCACTTTTTTTCTCACTCTCTCTCTTTTCAGTTGATCTCTTGTTGTGTTACATTAACTACTTCCATGCACAACAATGAACGATCGGTGATAAATCACTGTTGAAGCGATGATGATATTCCAATCGGCGCAATTGGCTACGAACCCGTTTGCCTCTTCTCTCTTCGCAGCCAAAAAAAGAAGCATTAAATTTTGATGAAAATTTTCCCAACTTTATCAGTGCTTCCTCACTAACATCAACCGTTACTGTCAACTGCAATTACAAATATGAAAAATTCATTTCAACAACAACAACAATGTTAATTCTTCTATGGGAGAATAACTTCCCTTCCTACAACAGTTTTGTCGCATTACAATTTCTGTTTTGCTAATTGCCTAGCAATGAAAGGTTTGCTTCCACAAATTGTTTCAACGACGCAGGAAGCCCCAATCGTCGAAATGATGAAATTCCTCAAAATTTGTCACATTTTAGCAATCATTCGCTTCCATCGTTCGGGAAGTGGAAATGAGTAGCTTTTTCCATTTGATCTTTTGGGAAAGATAAAAACAACGCTTCAGTAGCGAAAGGATTATAGCAGTCAATTGAGGAAGGAAGTTAAAATGCCAATTCATCCAAGCAAAATATTCCAAAATTTCAACAGTCATTATTTCCACATGAAATGCTAATTTAACGAAAGAGGAAAATGAGGAGAATATTGAAATGCATTTGAGATGAAATTTGTTCTTCTGAGCAGAAGCATTGTAGCACAAGGAGAAATTTCGCAAATGTTCTACCATGTGATTGGCATTGATGGACGAAGTAACTGATATGCAAATGAGAAAAGGCTGTCATTAGGTGTCTCAAGTGATGATAATGTGAGGGAGGAATAATTGGGAAAGAAATGTGATAGCGTACTTTTTCACGTGTGCGTGCGTTTGGTGCGTGTAACGTGAAGCGAGGAAGAAGGAAAAGTTTCTTGTCGAATGTTAAGAAGTTATTGAGGAAAAGTTAATAGCTAATCGAGTAGATAGCAGGTGTTCCTCCTATTTCTTTTTTTTTTTCTTCTATTCTTCCTCTCTCTCTCTCCCTCTCCCTCTGCAATCTATCTTTTTATCTCTTTTAAAGCTGAAAATCATCACCAACACGCTACAATAATCATTATAACCATTTTTGATATGATTACTTTATATTACCATTATTACTGTTATTAGTGTTACTGTCACCATTTTATTATCACAACTTCTTATTCATTTCCTATTATTAATTAATTACTGCTAATGTTTATACGAAGAAATCACAATGCATTCATTAATGTGACACTGACGGATGAATGAACGGAATAGAGTTACTCGTTGACATTTATTTGATGAAATGAGAGTGCAAGGGAAAACCGAAAAATACAAATAAAACTTTTCAATTCCCTGGAAAACTGTTTATTCTTTCATTTCACTTTCTTTTTTTGTTCTTTCAGATTAAAGTGGAAGAAGTGAAATGTGACGCGTGGAAAGCGTTTTTCTTTTTTCAGCATATAAATTTAACAATTTCTGTTCATTTTTACATTAGCACTTTTAAATTTAAAATTAACTTTAATTGAAAATGGCATCTGTGTACTTGCACTACAACTCTGAAAACGAGAGAAAGAGGAAATGGGTGTTTGAGAGAGAGAGAGAGGGAGAGGGAGAAAAGGCATAAACCTTATAAAATATTAATTATTTAGTAGCTAAAATTAATTAGCCTATTCGATCAACCAAATAACGCACCACAAATATTTCTCTTTTTTTCTGCTATAAAAATAAAAAACCTTTTCCTTTGAAAAAATCTTAGACAAATTTTGTATTGCAAATTCGTTTTTTGTTTTTCGCGAATTGTGCTGGAAACAAGGAAGAGACTTTTACAAGTTATTAGTTTTGAGTTTCATTTTTTTCATTTTTTTTTTCATTACTAACCATCTTACAGTTAAATATTCAAATTTCACTGCTGGAAGTTAGAGATTAAATTTTCAATTTCCTTCTCACAAAAAGACATTGGAAAGTGAAAAGATGTCGTAAGGTTAAACAGAAGCGAAAACTTCCATCCATTCTTTTCCACACTTTTTGTGACAGACGGACATAGAGAGAGACGGAGAGAGAGAGAGAGAAGGAAGAGAGAGACAGAGAGAAGTGTGTGAGATGAAAGAATAAAGCATAAAGACTACGTCAATATTAAATAAGGATTTGAAAAGAGATGACAAGTGGAGTTTTCTTGTGAGACATTTAGTTGTAATGACAAAACGTTGAATGTTAGCTGTTTGCATGAAAAGGAAGAAAAAAGATCTTCTCCCTCTTTCTTCTCAATTTCATCTCAATTCACTCTAAATCAAAAATTAATTTAATTAAAATTTTCACACTTTAGAGTTGGTCTAACTTCACACTAATTGGATGAAACAGTATGAGAGAGAGAGAGAGCGGACAGGTTTAATTTTCCAATCAATAATTATTACATAATTATTTGAGATGAAAAATTGCGAAAAAAGAAATTTTTTTTAACATGTCAGTCGGATGGAATATTAGAGTGATTTCTTTGGATGGTAAAGAGAGGTTGAAAAATGACAGAGGGAAAGAGGCAGAAAAATTTCAAATGTAATTAAAAAAGACGGAAAAGAAAATCTGCTAGAGTGAAAAAAGAAGAATATTTTCAAGGAACGAAGTCATTGGAAATGGAAATTGAAAAAAAAATTATTGTAACAACGAAAAGGTCTGAAAGGAAGGCGTTATTTTCAAACACATCAAAAACTTCATTGGCTGTTTGTAATTTGAAGTACAAATGAATAATACAATAATTTAATTAAATTATTGCATTACTCGAAGGGTTGACAGAGTACATCTTACGTCCTAATTATTCAAAATGTATTACGTGCACAATAGTATTTCAATTTATCCATAATTAGCTCTCAATAAATGATTCAATTAATTGATTTATTTATCAATCAGTTCTTTTCCTCATCATTCACTCTCTCATTCGAAAAATTTCAATGTGGTATTTATTCAGAGAAATTAGGAAGTTATCGTAATGGATGATGTTGACTACATCTTATCTTTCTTCTCCCAATTAACTACATTTCAGTAAATGAAATTTAAATGAATTGAAAATTCATTCTAATAGATTGCAAATGAGCGTTCAAGCACAGCGCCTTCCCCTATCATTGAAAATAAATTTACTGTTACTCTTTCACCGTACATGAAATGATAACCACAAATGAGAAGAGTTATTATGCCATTTGGGTAATCGACGACAAATCCATTTTTGATCACTTTGAAATTAGTCAAACTCTGTTAGCAATTAATTAACATCACTAAATTTATTATTATAACTATTGCTGTAGCCGTAACTGTAACTGAGACTGCAACTGTAACTGCGACCGTAGCTATAACCGTAACAATAACAAGATCAAAATTTTGTTTTTTTTTTTTAAAATGAAAGTTGTTTATTGGAAACGAAATTAGCAACAGTGGTTACGTAGTTGGTTCTTCGATGATATTCACCATTATTTCATTTTTAATTTCAATTCCAATAATACTTTCTCATCCTGGAACATCGGTTGATGTTCAATTTAATAGAAATGCATCTTATACACATTCCTGTTACTACTACTACTACTACTAACTACTTCGAATCTAAAAAACTTTTTAATTAGTACTTTCAAAATATTTGTTTATCTATTCAATATTAGGCAAAAAATCGAAAATTATGACATATCCTACTCTATTTCCCTCAAAGATCTCTCTCTCTCTGTCTGTAAAAAGGCAGGCCATCTACAGCTTACAGCAGTAGTTGTCTTTTAGGAGAAGCGCAAAAGTGAAAGTCATTTTATTAAAATTTTCTGGATGAGACGTGAAGTGGAATGAAATAATTTAGAAATGACAAAGAAGCAAGGGAAGTGTGAAAGAGGAGGAAAGGAGGACGAAGAAGCGTAAACATAAGCATTACCCCTCGGGTATACTTGGAATTGACAGACGAAATGATGGATGGCGGTAATGGCTAGTAGCGAGCGGTGATGGCGATGTGATGATAGAGCGGGCGAGCGCTACTGGTAATTGCTGCTGGTGCGTTGTTGTCCTTGGAATTTAGTTACGATGAATTTCTTCGATGAATAATGACCAAATACACATTTCATATAAAGATATAACAATAAATTTTGGAAAAAGTGAATGAAGATGAGTAGAAAGGGAGAGAGAGAGAAGCAAGAGAGAGAGAGAGAGAAAGAGAGAAAAATAAGTTATCCGAAGGTTACAGACCATTTACCACAATATGGAAGAGAGGAAAGAAGAGTGTCGAAAAATGCTAATTTCTTTCTTTTTCGTTTCCCATCCTTTCTGCACGCTAAAGAGGGAGAGAAGAAAAGAGAGAAAGGAAGAATTTAGCTTACAATGCAAAAGCTATGAAAGCTTTTGAAAGAAATTCTTCAAAGTGTGTCTGCACGTGCATGTGTGTGTGTATGTGTGTGTGTGTGTGTGTGTGTGTGTGTGTGTGTGTGTGTGTGTGTGTGTGTGTGTGTGTGTGTGTGTGTGTGTGTGTGTGTGTGTGTGTGTGTGTGTGTGTGTGTGTGTGTGTGTGTGTGTGTGTGTGTGTGTGTGTGTGTGTGTGTGTGTGGTAAAGGAGACAGCTAAACTTTGGAAAAGCATCATCTAATGAGAGAATCTTTAACTCATAAGTATCCATCCATCCATCCATCCATCCATCCATCCATCCATCCATCTATCTATCTATCTATCTATCTATCTATATATCTATCTATCTATCTATCTATCTATCTATCTATCTATCTCTATCTATCTATCTATCTCTATCTATCCATCCATCCATCCATCTATCTATGCCCACTTACATATCTCTCTATCTGTCAACCTATACATCCATCTAATTTAACATCTTCATAATCACAATTCAGTAAAACTATATATTTGGAGGAGGAGGAAGAGTGGAAGGAACGGAAAAACTGAAAATGCACGGACATCCATTTCAGTTTTTGCTTCTCCCTTTTTCCACTAATGTCGTCATCCACCGGAAGTAAGCGAATGAATGAAAATAGCTGCCTAAGCTTTAAGCTTATAAGATTATATGGGCGCATTTTTCCATTCTCCGCTCCATCTTGTTCCCTCGTTTCTTCTCCCTCTCTCTCTCTCTCACTTTCTCCCTCTGCTTGCTTTCTTGTGTTTATCACATCTTTTGCTTCATACAATATTTCCGTAAAAATGATGACGTGAGGAACTCGAACTGTTCCGCAACATTCATCTGGCATTGTCTTAATTTTGGGACTTACTGCTGAAATGAATTTTGGAATATTTTAAAGAAATTTTTGGAATACCTAAATTTCTTTTTTTAACACAATGAAAATACTACGAAATTTGTATACAATACAATGCGCAAAATTTGCTCAATTCTTATAGCAATTTAAAAAGTAATTAATCAAAGAAAAAATTGTTTAAATTAGAATACTTCTTAAAAAAATTGTTAATATTCTTTTCTTGTGCAATAATTTAATTTTGGCTTTCTTTCTTAGAAGCGAAATTCTTCCATTTTCAAGTTTTTCACTGCTCTTGAATGCTTTTTTTTCTTTCTTCTCAGTTGCTTAAAAAAGGCAAAAACGGAGAGAGAGAGGGAGAGAGAGGCAGAGGGAGAGAAAAAATATCACATATTGGTAAAAATGAAGAAAGCGAAGAGAAGTGAGTTGTGAAGGAAGAAATTTTAAGAAGTGTTCCATCAAAAAGTACATGTCCATATTACACACTCCTTCTTCATCCATCCCTAAGGTTGTTCTTTAAAAACTAAAGATTGGCGGTGATTTTGATGGATGATTGACGACGGTTAAGTCCCACTAAAGTATACCATTCCCTCTTGCTTGTAAACGGATATTATTGAATTTCATTCTTTTTCCGAAGAAGCTGTCAACGGTCAGTCGTCGTAAGAGTCGAGCGAACGAGGAAGATAATTGCCGAGTGCGATGGAGGCGGACATCGTCAAATCTACCCGGTCATTTTCAAATATTTTCATTGATAAATAAAATAAAGGATTATCAAAATTTGATTGATATGATTTGCATTATTTTTCGACATATTTTTCATTCGCAATCACAAATTAATGCCTTTCTGTTCAACCTCATTCCCATATATCCTTTTCCTTCTTCTCCTAAATCCACTTTTTTTACTAGTTTTTAATTTTAAAATGTTTAATTTTGTTTGTTGTGAGGTATATATATATATATATATATATATATATATATATATATATATATATATATATATATATATATATATATATATATATATATATATATATATATATATATATATGTGTGTGTGTGTGTAAAATGGATGTGATATAAAGTAAGATTGAAAATTAGATTTAAGAGATTTGAGCAATTGAATTTTGTAAATATCCTATGCAATAAGAATTATTGTTATATTTGCATTTGTTGAAGTCATTTTGCTTTTGCACACGCAAAAAGAAGGGCGAAAGTTTAATTTTATTCGATTAAAGTCATTTGCAATTATAATTTAGGCATGTAGAGTGAGAAGAAAAAACGAGCTTTGCCATTCAATGATTGCAGCAAAGAACTTTAAACATTTTAAACTAATTTTCAACTTACTGCCTGTTTTTCCACTTTAGAAAAAACAAGCAAGAAAAAGCATAATGCCCCCCATTCTTTTCACTGCACTGAATTTACCTTATTGATTTCATCATCCATACATTTGTTAATCATCTTTTACTCACACTAAAATTACACTCATCTTGTTAAGATACAAAATCTTCGGTATACAGTACGAATTAATAGGATTACATAAGCGGTATAAGAAGGTGGCAATTTCAGTTTGCGAAGTAGCCTACAGTCGAATCGACCTAGGGAAATGACTTACCCATAATGGATATATTTATTGGGGAAGAAAGCCTTGAATAAATACATGCAAAATATTTAAAAAAGAAAATATCTTCGCTGAGCCTTAGTCTTACCTCTCCTCTTCCTCTTTCATTCTTCGGTAACAGTTGGTGGTGTAGTGATGAGGAAAAGCAACAGGAGCTTTGAGGAGGAGAAGGCGGCAAGTATTTCCTCTATCGGAAATCATTCCCAAGAGAAAGACCTTCATATTGCCTTCCACTGAAATGTTTCCTCATCCTCCTTCTGTCAGAAACAAATAAAATTGAAAGAGATTGATAAAAATAAAAAAACAAACAAACAAACAAACAGAAATGAAATGTATAAATAAGCATAGAATTATTATTCAAATGAAACACTGAAAAGAACTAAATAGCATTGAAATGAAAATTTAATCTCTTCATCTTACTTTCCTAGAAAATAGTAAATAAATAATAGTAAATTGCTTCATTTATCAGCGCCTATTCTTACTGCTGTACCACTAACACCTCTAACATGCAAGAAAAAGATTACGGTAACCATTAATAGTAAATTCAATTTTCATGTCGAACTACTTTCTGGTCAATTTGATTTCATTAGATAGAACGAATCACACGATCAACGAATAAAAAGTGTTCGATTGGATATCACTCCTTAGATGGTACATATAAAGTAATAATAGTGCGGAAGTGAAACAGCAAATTTCGAATATTCAGAAAATTCAAGTGACCAGCAGTAATCGCATTGAAATTACATGTTCACCTAGCAGAGAGACAACCTGATAAAATTTTCCGGTCTTATGCAATTAGTAGTGAACGATGTTATTGAGAAGAAACTGAGAGCATTGATTCATTGGTCGAGGGTAATATTTTATTAACGAATTTCAATTATTCCAGTGAAATAAGTTGATCACATCCTTTCAAATGAGTATTATCATCATCCGTTCAAATAAAATGTGAATTTACAATTATGCATAATATCCTACTATATGTCAACAACTATAAATGCGACAGTGCTAACACAATGTTCATTAATTAACAACTATAAATAGCCGTACTTCGGAGGATTACATCAGCGGAGACGATGCACTCTTTTTTGGAAATAAACGCAAACAATACAACGTGATGAATCACCGAAATTTGCTAACTAAAAACTATTTCAACTGGATAAAAGAAACAAAAACAAAAACTATTCACAATTTTTACCTATTTTTATTGGTTCACAAACGAAGTCATTGCCTGTTTCAGCGATCTCCCACAGTAACTGTTCCCACTTACGGTAGATAAAAGATCTTTCATGCTAACCTTATCAATTAAATCTCCACTTCCTTTCACAGTTAACGCTGTTCTTGGTGTTCGCTGTTGTAAATCCAGGTGAACTGGATATAATTCTGATCCACGTCTACGTTGAATCTAGCCCAATTAAATAACTCATTCGTGATATGTAAAAAATACGTGTATTATATGTATATATGCAGAGATCCAATACGGTTATTTTGGAAGATAATAAAAGAAACAAAAAAATTAAATGAAAAATTTGCTAAAAAAGATAAGGTAGAAGCCTATTTGTTAAAGATATTCTATTACTACAATTGAACCAATAACAAATATGAATTGGAATTCGTGAATTTCAACAGATATTGGTACTCCTAGAAGTTTTTTGTTTTAAACTTCAATGAACTTACTTTAATTCATACCCATGCACTTGCCACCTACCACTCAGAAAATTGATCAAGTTACCTATGTGAGTGATCCTTTCAACATTTCTTCAAATACTACTGCTTTGGAACAGAGTAATCCTGAATCATCTCAGATGATGAACTTGATATTTTCTAGAACGATAAATGATAAAATGTTTACTGCATTTCATCCAACACTCTTAAGAGCGATATTCTATCAAGTACGATTTCTCAACTAAATGTCTAATTTTACTACATTAATTTCCAAAAGTTGTAAAGTAAAAAATTGACCTAAAATGACAGAAGAAATATCTGAACAACAAAACAAAACTTGAAATGGAAAGTAAGGTAAATGTGAATTACTATCAAGAATAAACAATAAGAGGAAGGAGTTTATTAGCGTAACATGTGATGATAGTGAAATGACAATGTTGATGAAATATGATTTTACTTCTACTGGAAAAATCCGCCTATAAGAAGAATTGATATTCATCGACATCCAGTTACTGTCTTTTACGGCATTTCGTTTTATCCTGGTCGACCTCTAAATGCACCTGATTAATTAAAACTATAAAGGAATTGTAAAATTGAATACGAATAAACAGATACACCAGCAAAGCTGATTACTACTAATGAAGATTAGACAAAATCCCCACTTCACATTTTAATAAGTTCCGCGGCAGACATTACTAGCAATGTGGACTACATATAAAGAAAAGTTATGTGAAATAAATTATAACAAAATGACGGAAAAAGGAAAGTTAGAAACACTACGCTATCGAATTTCAAAACTGCGAAGTCACTAACTTATACATCCAAGCCAGTAAAGGCAAAAGTAAGTCTAAGCAGCAATTTCGGTGTCAGAATGTCCCGTTTTCTAGAAAATTCATGAGAAAATTGTTCCAATAAAAGCAGTGAACAACTTACCAATTTATTGGACTTCACTACCATCAACTCTCCTCGCAGACCTATCGGAACTCAGTGCTATATCTTGACTTTCCTGTAGCTTATCGTTAGCTTGTAATTCCCGTAATCCAAATCGCACCATAGGTACTTTCTCTGATACCTTTTGCATTTCATTCTTCTCGCCACAGTTTTGATTCACTTCAGAGATGGTCTCCCGCTTTCCGCTATTTTCAGTATTACTTTTACCAGTGCTTATTTCATCTTCGCTACTGAATGTGTATTTACTTTGATAGCTAGTGCACGGCTCACTGATATAACCCGCTTCAATGGATTCAACATCTTCAGAATTATATGCTGGTTGCGACTGTACATCTGGTTCTTTTTCCTCTTCATCCCACCAAACATCTGACAATCTATCTTCCGCAATTTCATCATCATTTAAACTGTTTTTTTTGCGTACTTTCGGAACTCTTGATACCTGAAGAACTACCACTTTATACCAAGATATATATATAAACATACGGAAAACTAATCCTTATAAACGTTAAAAAATTAATTTTCGCAACTCGAAACTGGAGAAAAAATACTAGTTATATAAAATATCGAAATCTCTGGACCTGAGCAGCAAGATTAGTAAATGACGAAGCGCGACCACGATCACACATAATCAATTTCGAAAGTTCACGGCCCCAAAAACGTCGCCTTAGTGATCGCAACTTTTCAGTATCGATAACACTCTTTAAATTTTCATTTGTTTTCACTAATTCTCCGAATTCCTGCACACCGTGCTTGTAGCCGAGATCCTACAAATTTTCCGCAAACTGTTGAAACTCTAATACAAAATCAACAGTTTATTTTGAAGGCAATTTGAAACATTGGGAAAATAAACGACTAAAGAAATAAAACATATCCGAAAAATGGACAAAAAAGCTCAATTTAAAGCGTTGCGTATTAAACATGACAGAAAGGAACTCACACGAATTTCATCATATTTATAAAAGTCTAAGGTTTTAAATTCCTCGATGGGTGGTCGTACATACTGGCAGTATCCTGCGTTTTTCACCAACTGTAGCTGTTGCACGCAAGAGACATAAGCCAAACGACTCTTAATAATATATTGTAAACATTTAATTAATCTGACGATGGCAGCTAAAGAAACAGTAGAATTTCTCATTATTTTTTCAGCTAAAAAATGCTCAACTTAATTCATGCTTATAAAAAGAGATTCAGAATTATGGGGTATCATTGTGAACTTTGAAAATTCTTAATAAACATCGAATTTGAAAATATGTTTGCAATACCTGTATTTCTTCCATATTCAGAACTTTGATTGGTTCAGCAAATGGATTCAACTTTTTCAACAGCACCCAAAATCCGCTCAATGAGTCACCGTAGTTGTATAAATTTGTTTCGGCAGCAGAACCAACATCCACCGCAATTACTATTTTAGCACCCATAGACCTGAATTAAATCATCAAAAAAATTCTCAGTGAAAAATTTTCAAAAAATCCAAAACTTCCCAGCTGCATTTTGAATACATTCCAGCGCGAAGCTGCGAGACTCTTAATTTGAACTTCCACATTACAAAACATCCTTATTATCAGAAAAAATTTGCATTGTTTTTATTTTTGGTTTGGAATGCACAGAAAATTTACTTAATCTTGCCATGATTATATTTTTCATCCACCACACAAGTAGAATGTGCATTCGACAAGTGCTTGTATCAGTACCAGCCTGGCTTTATTCCTACTGTTCATTGCAAATTTGATTTTAATTCACTGCCTTTATTTAATCTCCTTAAAATCTTAATTCCTTGCGTATTTACCTTTGCTTTTTTCTCACCGGTAATAGCTGCTCTGAGGATAACCCAACCACATTGCATAACAGTTTTACTTTTCATTTACTTTTCTTATCAAACTTTATTAATTATGGTTAAATTCCGTAAATTTGCAAATTTAATTGGAAGACTAAACATACTGCATGACATCTGCTGGTAAATTGTTGACATAGCCACCGTCTAATAACAGATGACCATCTACTGGATCACAGAGTGGAGGAAGGTAACCTGCCAACGACATCGATGCTCGACAATAAGCCCATAAGGGACCAGTTCTGTGTACCCGCATTTCCGAATTGCTAAAGAGAGTTCATTTAAATTTCAGAATTCCGAAACTTGCGACAGTTCTACAAGCTATGCTCTAAAAATTAACCAACCTTATATCTGTGCTTATGCAAAAATACGGTATCCACAAATCTTCGATTAATGAGTCTAAGAGTAAATCCTGAAGACCATGATTGAAACCGGCACCGGTAAACATTGCTGAATGGGCATATGTTAAATCCCATATTTTTGGCCAAATTGAAGCCATCATCTGCAAGTTGTTAATGGTGCCTATAAATATTTTGACTGTCGTGTACAAAGTAACAACGGTGACAAACTAAACTGATGATAGAAAATGCAGAATGAGAATCAAAAAATTAATGTGCTACTACGAAGGAGACGATCATCGCACATTAGTTTTAATCAACAGGGAGTATTTCTCTGCTACATTGGTAAATATTACATCTGTGCCATAGAACTTTTTTTTCAAATTCTTTTTTCTTTTTTAAAGCTTTAAAAACATTTCTGAATAATTGCAACTAACCATGAACCAACTTTTCGCTCTCTGCTCTACGTCTTTAACTTCCTGAGCGTACAAGCCACCGATCATGGATCCAATAGATGTTCCTCCTATCATATCAATTGGAATACCATGTTCTTGTATTGCACGCAGAACACCAACATGAGCTGCACCTCTTTAAACAAGAAAATTTTTGCTTACTAAATTGAACTCAAAATTCTGTAGCACGTTACAACCGCAAAAGATAACCTTGCACCACCTCCACCCAGCACAACACCAATTGCATTTCCAGTTAGTATTCGAGCTAGCCTTGAAAAATCTGACCCGCTGTCAACCTTTCCACTGTAAATGTTTTGTTCATAGAAAGATACGATGTCGGATTCAGGCACCTAAAAAAGTTAAAAATATGCTCGCACAAATATATTAATAGCAAGTGCGGCATTCCTTTTATTTTCTTTAGCGTTCCATTTCGAAACTAAATTTGACCTTCTTCAAATCCCACTGTACCATCCGTTTATATATACGGATATGATGGTGACCCGAAAACCAACTTCCTTTCAACCATTCAATTGTTCCCTGTGGTTGCACAGTTTTTTCATCCCAAAGAAGAATAAGTTCCTTATTCGTTCGAATACCATCTTCATTCATTTTCAAATAGTCATCCATCTGAAATTTTATTAGCGATACTAGTAAAAGGCTCGTTTTCATTTTTTAATAAATTGAAATTATCTTAAATGAGTGCAAAATTAGGACAGTTTTAAAACTACGTTCATTAAAATTTCCATATAGACAAAAGTCAAAAACTAACTAATGATTGTTGCAGCGGTTTCTGCTCACCATTAGCAACAAACAATATTGCATCTGCCTGACAAAGACAGCGCCGTGTCCAACTTGTGGCGCTTGTGTCACATTCATAAATAATCAATGGATAAGTGTCTTCTTGCAAATTAAGCCAGTGCATAAGACGGAAGTCTGCTTGCCTGTAACGAAATTATTTTAGCATAAACGTAGAACAATATATGAAAAAGAAAAATTCCATTTACTCAATGAGTTCATTCCAGAAAACATACTTCTACATTGTTATACACGAATCCAAAAAAGAAAACCTGGAATTAAATAGTGGCAAGCATACTGAAGTTATTATTTCAGATTCATAATTCTTATAATACAAACCCATAGTGTGAAGCATTTTGTTATACAGACTTAACTGTTGAGAAAACATGCTTATATGACACACGAAATGTTTTAAACTTATAAATTTCTAAATTCAAGTAGATCTCCTAATCTTAACCTACCAACAAGAAAAACTCACACAAAAACACGATAATTGTCAAAAAAAACACATATATGCGACTCAGAAACCAATCTGTTTGGAAAATAATGGTCAGTGGATTAAATGAAACGACAATAAATTCACAAAACACGTGCAAAGAAATCTGTAAAAAGTTAGAGTCTTATGATCTTAACTAATAATGGGAACCACTCTTCCAAAAAATTAAGGGAGAGCATCCAAACAAACGATAGAAAAACATAGGAGCCAGAATTTTCCCGATATTCATTGTTCCGTAGTAGAAATACATTTGTAAACCGATATGACCAAACATTAACCTTTTAAAGGAGGCAACGCATTTGTTTTACTTAACCAATTTCAATTTAATCGCTAGTGGCTTTCATGTTAGTGGTAGGTTTGCAGTAGGATAAAGTTTTATAACACAAGAAGATAGAACAAAATGTGTTAAAATTACCCGTCGTAGGTCTCATCGGTTAAAATCCTAAATAAAAACATAAATTAAGTTGTAACCTACAATTTGAAAAAAACAAAAATAGCAGGGGAAAAGTAAGTATATTTTTTTACTGTTTTGTTTGCTTCTGTTCTTTCGTGATATATCCACCAGTTCCTCATTACATTTAAACTTAGAAATTGAATCCAAGCCTAACATCACTTTTTTTTTAAAGTTTATCTGTAACAATTCCTAATAATAACTCACTTTTCTAGTACACTGGCGTCCAAGAGTTCAGCTATTTTCTGGCTGCTCAGCCGCAGAACTCGCAAATTTATATTAAGAGCGTGATATAACTCACACGTAAATGCAGTTAATGGAACATCGGGTGTTGCGGCTACCACCGCAATGGTGTGCAAATTCTGCAAAGATTTCACGACTTCATGTTACTCATTAGTAAAGTTTGTGTCAGAAAGTATCAAGTTACATCTGATCACTCAATAATGGAAAACCCCAGAAATCCGAAAAAATTGAGTTCGACGGGGAGATTTGAATAAATCACTGATTTAGAACGATCAAAAGTTCCAGTATCAATGCTTACCTTGATATGACTTTGTGGATCGCCCACTGCCAATGAAATGTTGTCCTTGTATCCACATCTAAACGCAGATGTGTTTTGTATCGACGAAGTATAATATTGACCCAGTAAATGAACAAGGCGAAATCCAACCTACAACAATAAATTCAATCAAATTTAATCAACACGGTACACTAACATAGCATTGAAATATCTAATTACTTGAGGGAATTTCATTTTAATGAAATTCAAAAGGCCTTCAGGAAGTCGTGCCAGCTGTGAAAAACGAATTGCAAGTACAGTTGTAGCACGCGGCACCCGCTGCAGGACCTGGAAGATGCATATCTTAATGAAGAGATCACAAGACTTTGGAATACTTGAAATAGAAAACCTTTGAACAAAAAATTTTATATTGATATAATTAGGTAGTGCAAACAAAAATAGCTAGCGAGAGGTGAAAGTGAGGACAGCAAGCGTTCGTAGTCAATCTGTTCAATTTTTAAACCGCTGACTTCCTAAATATGGTCTCGCCTTGTCGAGAAAAGAAATTACTTCTATTGGTTAGCATTAACTACATCTTTTTCCAAGCGCATATCTTAGGACTTTTTCCGCTCAATCACTAAAGGGATCTTTTTTTCCATTTATAATTCAGTTTTTGTTGGTTATCACAACATGACTGAAAATGATTGTTGTTGCTGCATATTTTTTCTGTTTATAATTAGCCCATGAAGCAGACACTTTTTCACGCTTTGAATTTTCTTGAAATGCTGAAGGCAAATAGATATAGTCTGAGCTGGTAGAGTTCTCCAGCATCTTTGCATATGGTGAAAGAACTGCTGCCGGAATACTCCCAGCCACTTACTGTCAACACTTTCACGGTATTCGTTCCTTCAGACTTTCTTCAATCATCTTTTCATTGCACTGCTTGTCTGCTAACAGTTCCGAAGCTAATGTACACAAATCGCTGCTTTACAACCCCTTTTAGATTTACATAAACTTACTTCTTTGGTCTGAAGTACGAAAGTACAGATAATACAAACAAAAGTGAGTACGTTAAAATAATGAAGGAAATATTACCTCGATCATCCCCAAAACATCACCTCGTCCGAACTCTTCAATTATTTTCTTGCCTTCTACGGACCGAAGTCGCCCACTTAAAAGGACGAATATTGAGTCGGCTACATCACCACTTCTAAATAAGGCAATTAATTTTGGCACAGAGAACGGATTAGATCAATCCTTCTAATAAGTTCTAAAAGGAGGACTCACTTGTATACAGCTTGTCCGGAGTCAAGCAATACCCAGTCAACTGCAAAATCTACATTTCGAACAAAAGAACTCAATCGCCGAATAACTGAATGCGCAACTGGTAATACGATTTCCGGATGGATATCAACCAATCTTAACATTAATTATCAAAAAAATCTCTAATCACTGGCAAAAAGCGTGACACGATGTAAGAAGATTAAAACTGAATTGAAATTAACTATTAAATTAAAATTGACTTAACTTTAACTAACTTTCGTGATTTCGTATTGTGTGCCAATCTTATCAGAGACGAGCAAAAGGGGAATAGAAACTAACTCGAAGAAATCTTTCTTTGAAATAGTGGCATATACTGCGTTTGTGCGAGATCGAACTGTAACAAACCACGGTTCACCGGTAAGTAATTGTAATCCGCCAATAAGTTCGCGTGGATATATTAAAATGTGTTCTTCATCAGCATTCTCATCCTCACCATCAATGGGCTCCTCAAACAAAATTTTTTTAGAGTTGAATCCAACACTGACTTCGTATTCAACCATTTTACCCTCCCTGATCTATACATCTTATCCAGCAAACAACAACTAAATTTCCGGAGGAAAACAAAATTAAATCGGTTGCAATTTTTATATGAATAACCATTACGTGTCAAATTCCCATACTTTTTTTTAATGTTGAAGAAAATAAACAGGAAAGAAAAGAACCTGTGAAATACTTAGAAGGCCACTAAGAACTATAATCAACAATTCGTCTTCAGAATTTTGCTCTACAATAAGATGCTTTTCCGGCACATTTTCAATAGTTATACGGCCTGCGAAAAGTGCCGCAGCTTCAGCACTAACACCTAGGAGAAGTACTTCAGCAAACCACCGTTGTGCTGTTGCCATATATTCTTTCGAATCTTAAAAAAATGAAATTTGTAGCTAGTATGAATCTATGTCACTGTATTTGAAACAAATCGGAAACTAAAAAAAGGATTAAATTTTGAACGGAACTAACGACGATCTACCATCAATGTTATTTAGATGATAAGCACGTGGTCGCATTTTGGCCTGTAGACGAACCGCGCAAGTGGTTCCCGACTGATGTCGATGACGCTCATCAATATTACGCCTTTCATCGGGACGCTAAAATAAACGAAATGTGCCATATTTTAACTGTATTAAGCAGACAGAATGATTGGTAAGTAATAAGTGTTTGCAAAAATTTTTAAAAGGAAATATTGTTCTATACTAAACTTTATAACAAAAAAATGGAAATCGTGCTATCTTAGCGGATCCACATGAAACGAATAAAACTGAATTCACCTTTTTTGCTAGTTCGACACTCAAGCCGAGATATTGGTGAAGTGTAGTCAAAGTAACATGTAGCAGTCGTGTTAACACAATTTGAATTGGCCGAACCCAAGATTTAGGATTCCTAAGGAACGAATCTCGGAAACTGCGCGTGCTGCACCTATAACAGGTTTTCATGTTGTATCCAGAAATTCAAATTCGTATTCTGAAGATTTTTTGATGATTTAATTCCCAAAAATTTTGAGAATGTACATTGAGAATTACTATTTTACGCAATCTTTCTCACGCAATGTGTTGTAAGTTCCAAAGACTACCTTAATTTCAAGTCATTGTATGTTGCATAAATGAAGCCAAACTACAAAAAACCTGTGAAGTTTGTTGCTGAATAAAACCGTATCAGCAACCAAATCATTAAATTTCATCAATTTACCGATCAAAAAAACAAATATAAGAATAATGAACATAAAAAAGACGGACCGCAGCAAAAAAATTATAATTTGCTTTCTTTTTGCTTTATGAAGCTGTTGGAGACATATAAGTTTTTTACATATACACTCTGTTAAATTTTGCAACACTATGTAATAATGAAAACGTTTGCATTAACTTATTACTACTACTGAAAGAGTCAGTGTCATCCCGCTCTTATTTCATTCCGTTATTAATTTTTCTCTTTGTGTTTTTATAAACAATCCCTGACAATAGCAATAAGTATAAAAACGTACCTGGCAATTCGACACGCAGTCAAAGCTCTCACTGATATATTTCGAAAAGTTATTTCATGATTCTGAAAGGAATAAACATCAAAAATTCAGAAAAACTGAAAACTAACAAGTTTCTGAACTGTAACAGGATAAGGGTAGCCTAGTTTTCGCTAGAAAACGCTTAATAAAGCTTCAATTATACCATCAAAATATCCAAAATCGACAAAAGACTGAAGAAGCTGTCGCCAACTGTAATTTTCCGAACCATGAGTTCTTTTCCTTCGGTATGCTATAATATGTTAGTCTCAATTATACTTTGCAAACTAATTTGTAAAGGTAAACAAACGACTACAGATAGGATATAAATGAAATAATTTTTATCGCATTCTTTTATTTCAAAAACATACCGTTATAAAGACAGCAATAATTCCTTCCAAAACGACAATAATGCAGTTATCTCTATCACCAGGACTAATCAGGTAATCGTTCTCCTTATATTCTACTACCGCTAAATCCTTCCACTGCGCATGCCAATCCGATGGTAACTCCAACATCCTAAACTAGTATATCTAGTTGTAAATGCATAAGTAATAGCTTTCGCTTAAATTAGTGATATTTATTTTCGACGGTTCAGTAGAATGTGGGGAATTAAATGTGGAAATAGAAGATTTTGATTTAGAAAGAAAAAGTGGAAGATTTACTTGATATTATGTAAAACGTAATAAACTTCTGGTTTCTCATTTTGTGGAACAATGGGAGCTTCCGAGGGCTCGAAAAACTGAGAAGGCGGTTTAGGTAGTGTTCTTCTTGTCATTTCCGAGAGCTGTCGCTGGAATTTTGCACTACTACCATGAACAATAAAGCTGAAAAATTGGGAAGTATAAATTTTCTTTCATCGCTGACAGGAATGCACGCCTTTTGATTCTGATCAGCTGAATACAATTGATCAAATTCTCATCGATCGAAATCGTACAGTTCTTTCAAATTCCTTACATTGCTAAGCTTAAACTAGAATTTCTGATCATCACAAATTCTACTTCAACTATCTACCAAATTTAAGAAATAAAAAGAGTCAAAGGTGAAATGTGCTGATGGGATTAAAGATGATGTATAATTACGGAGAAAATTTGCAACTACAAAAAGAGCGAAAATTGAGCAATAACAAACTCTTTTGCAGCACGAGCAAGCTGAAGTGGACCAACATTAGAATGTCGACGTCTTATGGGTGTTCGCTGCGGGAAATGAGGGTATTCGCTCTTCTCCGCTGATGTCGATATATGATTAGACTTTTGAAACTAAAAAAAATTCGTTAAATTATCCAAGATAAAGATGGTGATTATCTTAGTTGAAATCACTGCATGTATACAGCATTCCTATCTCGTTCCTAAACGGTTTCATCGTGAAAACTGTATCAGTTTCTTGCCGTTAAAATGGCCATGTCAATTCTTCATACTACTTTTTATTTTGAATAAAAATTGATAATAAAATTAATGAATAAAAAATAAGTTCAGGAGAGAAGTATGGGAAAACTAAAGGTTTCTCGAAAGGAAATGAACGGTGGATTTTCTGGAAGCACTTCAAAACTTTATCGCTTGCATCTCATTACTGCTCGTTACTTGCGATGGAGGTAAGGATTTCTCCCAGAACATAAAGTTCATTTCCGACATCATCCACATCCCGCAAGTGAATGTAATATTAAAATAAAAACCGCTTGCTCTCTTCACGACCATTTCAATCATATTGTCGGCAAATAATCAGACATAAATTCACTCATGAAAATACATTTAGGCAAGCAATCCGAGCAAAAAATCTAATAGCATACTGGTACTATGATGTTCGTTCAATACGACAAGAATTGGGAATTGGAGTGTAAAGTCAAGAAAGAAAAGTCGAATCCTCAAAATCTGGGGTCCAGCCAAACAAAGACCCAAAATTCTTCCATGATACGCATTACTTAATTGTTGCTTTCGCAACTACAGGGACATGAACCACATAATTCCTCCTTTGTAAGTCATAAGTAAAGAACTTTTAAAAACAACTCCGAGCTCAGAAAAATTGCAAAATTCCAAATATTAGGAAAAACAGGCTCACCGCGAAACCACACTGCGCATTTTCTTAGAACGGCACAGCCGGTATCCGCCGTAGAAACTGCAAAAAGCTTACACCGTTCATTAAAAAAAAACACTATCAATGCAAATTTTATGCAAAACTATGATTCTAACAAAGTTTTGAAGGTTAGTGACCTAGGCCCTAAGTTGTCTATTAACTAATAACGATGACAACGCAGCTCTGCTCCACATATGCATCGATCACACTTGAAATGAATCCGTGCCCAGCTCGAAATCCAGACAGTTCCGCTTAATATCGAAGATCTAACACGCACAAACTTCTTGTTTATTTTCAAGGCGGCAGAAAAAAAATGTATCGCATTCTTGGATCTGTGCATGTGGAACTGCATGTTCCTCTCAGATTCGATTCTTCAGGTATGTATGCAAGAAGCTAAGGCGAAAGAAGAGTGTCGCAAATGGAAGATGAGAAACGGATGGACGAAAACAGATTCGGAAGAGGAAAATAAGAAATGAAATAGGAATTGGGCTGGAACTGGGCTGTTACGACGATGGCGATGATGGAAATAATCATGATGTTGATGATGATGATTGATTGTGATGATCTTGACACTACCATTAATTGGCGACAAATTTTTCGAGCATCTCGAACCCAGTCCACCGTTCGCCTATCTTTTTCCAGACGTCTATTGCGTGTTAATCCCAAAGAAACTCGATTGCTTGGACGATCTAAATCGTTATTTTCTTCTTTTTCAGGAACTGGTGAAATACCACGGCGATCACCTTAATTAATAAAGATTACTAGCTAGCTTTCTTTTTTTTTCACATGTCCTTGCTCACACACTGGGATCTTCGAAGCAGCATACTTCGTATCTTCAATAGGCACGAGGTTGTCACTCATCACTCAATTAAACAAATCATTCCTAATAAGTAATCATTTCTCCTCTTTGTCACACACTTTTACTCATAGAACAAATTAATTGAATCACTAACGGTTAATTTAAAAAAATAATGAAAATTTTTTTAATTAACAAAACTAATAAGAATATAAATCAATTTTAAAAAATTTCAGATTCAAACCATGGAAAAAATGTACAGTAATAAATACTGAGCTTTCTGCTTATTTCGCTTAAATATGTGGTGTACGAAATTATGCAATTTCGATCAAAAAAAGAAAACATCAAGCTTTAAAAATGACTGTGCCTTGCCACGAGCAGTGGACAATTTAAAGTACAGTTAATCATTAAAGAATTACTTTCACTGTCACTGGCATCGTCTCTACTGACAAGTCCAACAAAATGAGCATTAAGTTTACATGCAATAAGTAATGCAATCATCACTGCACCAAAGAAGAGCGCCTGAAAGGGATGTAAATTATGCTAGGATATATTGTAAACTACTGATAGGAAAAATATATAATTCGAAATCCAAGCTACAATTTGACGAAATCGATTTATCGGTAATTGTTTACTATCCACCTACGTCCGTGAGGATACGTAACAATAGTGTCACTTTCCGAGCACTTCACATGTCTACCTTCTTCCGCATTTCACATCCCAGTGTTCAGTGGAAGCAACATTCCCACGCCTCCCGGATAAAATCGGATATAAAAGAAAGAACTTAAATGGAAAACGTACGTGTTCCGCAATAAAACAAACAAACGGCAAAGTTGAATTGATAAGAACTGATAGCATCGGAAACATATTGAAAATAAAATTGGTAAGCGAAATTAAAAAGTACAGGTGCGAACATCTGGGAAATGCATACCTGGAATGAAAATGTGACTAGTAAGATAGGAGAAGGTGTAAAGTTTACGCTTTACTCTGTCGCAAACTTGAAAGGAACATTCGAGAAACAGTCTGAACTGAATTTACCAACCGAAAACAAACGACAAATTGCGCTAAGCAAATTCGCTCAGGAAGTTTTAATCCTTACGCCACTGTATGAATAACAATATACATCTCTATCTTACACGCAAACCACACGACCTGTGTAAATTTTCAAATTTTAAAAACTTCATAATCCTATTTATCGTAGTGAAAACAACGTAATGTCCAATCTCGACCACATATGAAATAATTAGGATGAAATAAAACAGCAGCTGTTTTGTGCATTTTCGGTGATGGAAATGTGCGAAATGAGCTATCCTAAATATTGAAAGCTTCGGCATTATGCAAGAAAGAAATATCATTTTAGCGTAGTTAGAAGAAGCACGAAGAGGTAGACAGCGATGAGTGTGGGTGGCAGTAAGTGCGTGAGAAGATTAGACGTTTGAATGACGGCAGAGAGAAAAAAAGAAGTGAACCGAATTTATAAGTTAGCTCGACGGCTCACATAATTCAACAATCCAACAACTATTTATCAGTGTGAATAAATAGAGGAGAACTATGAGGCGAAATAAACGCCCAACAAACATAACACGCATTATTGGATCGACGATGCATGTGAGCATTTCTTTCTTTTTTTTCCGTTAAATGCATTCAATTGAAATTTAATGCGATCGATCATATCCCATTGTCTTTCTACTCCTCAGCTCCTCACCCTCATTCTCACCTGCTTCCTCCTAACCGTCCGGTGCCTCACTTATCCGAATGTCGACAAAAAATTTGCTCCGCTTATTAACATGTTCGAGACAATCATTGCTCAAAAAACATTTCGAAGAAAAAAAAACTTCAATCTCGTCTTCATTTTCAATCTAAATAATGACGCGGATAGAACACGACCGCTCATTCAGAAGAGTCTCATAATTAGCTGAAACGATGCAGAATTTGCATACAATTCAATTCTGTCGCAAGTGATATGAATGAGGAAGGATAAAAGTTCAGATTTTACAAAGAAATCCTTCTGCACACTTCTCCACCCAATTCATTCATTCATTACTTTCCCACACAGAATTAAAATTAAATTTCGCAGAATGTCAGACTAAGCTTTCACGGAGAGTATGTGACGAAGGAAGAAGTTAGGAGAGGAAATAAATAGATTCTCTGCCCTCAATTTCCGTTCTCTCTCTCTCTCCCTCTCTTCTGCCAAAGGAATGCTTGAAAAAACCCGAAAGCGACGGCACACAAGTCGCAACAAAACTTCGTTAACCTTTGCATTATCGAGGCTGCCGCCTCAATCAATCCGGAAACCGTTCGCCTGTTCACCCTTTCCTAGCACTCTCTATCTTTGTCACTTCAACAACATTACATGCTTTCTATCGTTCCTTTCTTTCTTCCTCTTCACTCATTTGCTGGGAAAGCGCTTACTCTCTAAACGCCTCTCAACTCCTAACACTATAATGTATTAACAGTTTAGCAAGCTCTGATTCCCTCTCAAATAGTTATGCTCTTTTCACCTCCTATTTTGCTTTTTCATGCACTCTCGATGGTCCCTCAATTTTAAAAGCCATGCCGCTCACTACTTATCGCCGTAACAGCAAGGAGTTAAGATATGCATGTATGTCACATGAGAAGAAGTAATTTTAATCTCAGTTCAAAGTGAACGGTCATCCCTTCGTTCTACGCTGCACTCCAACGGTTTACTTACGAAGCGGAAAAAAAACCTAACAAAATACACCACTCTTCGGATCTTCCCATACGAAAAATGAATTTTCCGAGTAAATAACATCTATGCGAGCTTCCACGGATGTTAATTAAATTTAGTTGACAATATGTGAGAGGATGAAGTCAAACTTATCGGACTGCTCAATTACTTAAAGTATTCGTGAAGCTATAAGACAAAGAACGATGGCTTCTTCCGGGGGAATGAGTGAATGACGTATTTGGGACATTACCGACTGCTCGTACTATTCTTTAAAACTTCATTTAAACAAAAAATAAGAAACTAAACGGACGGATGGATATAAGGAAGGAAGCAAGAGTGGAAGATTTGCAGGAAAGAGGCTAAATAGTCAGATTGGCGGAGAGAGAGAGAGAGAGAAAGAGGGTGAGGAGAAAATGTTTCGGCCATGGAGAAAACATCAGTCTAAGCTAATCTTTCAAGCAGTCAACCGTGATAGACGAGTTCTTTTGCCTTGCCGAAGTCGGACTGTGAAAAGTTCTACTCATTTCAAGCCTACTGTTTTCTTTGACAACCTTCCATAACAGAATCGATGAACAAAAACCGCAAGGTAAATGGAAGCCTTTCGTTCTTTGCCGCTAAATATTTTGGAACTTTTCATTTGAAATTTTAAATTACACTCGGAGAATGAATGTGTAATGACGAATTACATTCTGCTTCTGTCTTCCTGACCCATCGCTTACTTAATAAATTTGTCTTCCGATCGTAGGAAATGTACTTACACTTGTAATTTCATCTTTGCAAGGAAATCAAATGAATCAAGCAGAACGCGGTAGTTGGGAGAGGAAGCTGGAGAAGGAGAAGAACAAGAAGAAATCAGGATGGGTTTAGAAAAAAATCATGTAGTGGTAATACTATTAATTTGTTGATAGGAAGAACAAAAGCGCTAATTATCATCGTAAACTAATGAGAGAAAGAGAGGAAAAGAAAGGTGGAAGGGCGCACCGGTCACTTAAAAACTTTTCTACGGACGTTGAGTCAATGACCACTTGTAGAGTGACAAACGAGGATAACGTGCTTATTGTTGTGTTGAAACGTTAAAACGAGTTCACCACGTCACCTCGAAGATTTATCGGGATTTGGCGCATGTAACAGCTGATGCTTTTCACTTCAGTGCGTTGGAAATTCAATTTTTTCCTTGCAAACCTCTCTCTCTCTCTCTCTCTCTCTCTCCCCGCTCAACACAGGCTCTTCTCAACAATTCCTTGCAAATACCCATGTGAAACACGTGAAAACCTAAACACTTACATATGCACACACACACACACACACACACACACACACACACACACACACACACACACACACACACACACACACACACACACACACACACACACACACACACATATGAGCCCATGTACACATACATATACACACATTTAAAACGTTGTAGTAAGTGCATACACGTCCACGTATATAAATGTGCATGTGTGTACACGCAGTCACATACACAGACAGACACGGAAAGATATGCAAGACAGGGTGTTAGGGAAGGGAAGCGTCAAGAGGTGCCATCTCTTTTGCTTCTCATCTCTTCCTCGTGGATCTACGTAATTAGCATTTCCTGATTTATTCACGGTGCACTGCTGCGCAAACACGTGAAGGAACTGAAAATTGACTGGAATTGGTGATTGAAGCGAAACTCTTCGAGGAAAAGGCAAAGAAAGGTGGGAGCGATGGAGGAGTGTACAGTTGTGATCGAAATAAGTGATGAGACAGCCGTCGATAAGTGTTGCATTTTATTTAAATTTATTCTTTTCCAATTTAAATTTGACCTAAATTTCACTCATTCACTGAGATATCCTTGTCCTTCAATCGATAAGTCATCACCTCATCCCACAACACATCCTCATTCAATCGTCCAGTTTAATGCTTACCCTCAGACTCTCAGCAACTGTACCGTTAATTGTGTTTCAAAATAATTTCATCAATTTCAAACTTACACATGTAATGTTGCAAGTTGCCTAAGATAAGTAGTCGGGCACAGTCACTCAGCAGCGAATGCAATTCGATTGCACGGTCCGCGCCTTGTACAATCATCATTTCTGTGGAAGCTAACATAACTATGCCGTAGGAATACGTCACCCGTTTATCCAGCTTTCAGTATTAGTTTCACTATCCACCCATGTCCGTGAGGATACGTAACACCGAGCACTTCACATGCCTACCCTCTTCCGCATTTCACATCCCAGTATTCAGTGGAAGTAACCTTTCTACACTTCCCGGATAAAATCGGATATAAAAGAAAGAACTTAAATGGAAAACGTATGTGTTCCGCAAGAAAACAAACAAACGGCAAAGTCGAATTGATAAAAGCTGAGAGCATCGGAAACATATTAAAAGTGAAATTGGTGAACAAAATTAAAAAGTGCAGGTGCGAACATCCGGGAAATGCATACCTGGAATGAAAATGTGACCGGTGAAATAGAAGCTGTAAAGTTTACGCTTCACTCTGTCGCAAACTTGAAAGGAACATTCGAAAAACAGTCTGAAGTGAATTTACCAACCGAAAACAAACGACAAATTATGGTGAGCAAATTTGATTGTCAGCGTTAATTCTCGGTGTTTCTCACAACTTCCTGTTTCTTCATCGAATGCAGAAATTCCATTTAATTAACTGCAAAAGGACAATAATTGTACTACAATTAATGAATTCATCAAGCAATTCCGCAAAGTCTTTTTAATATTTGTTATTTTTTTCATAATTATTTCGCGAAAAAAAATTACAAATGCTCGTTTAGCTCAATTTTAACCATTTAACTTCAATTTTCAACATTTTCTTTTAAATAAATTAACTGAAATAATTTTTTCGCATTTCAGCTTTTCCATTGCTATGCTTAAGTAAAATTCTTCGTCGCATAATATTTGATTTGTTGTGGTTAACGGATTTTTCGAAACCTATTTCAAAAATTTCTAATGATTGTTTTTTTAAATGATTGTTAGTTTCAATGATTTTTAATGATTGTTAAATAGCACTATTTTAAATCCCAATTTGAATTACGAATTTTAGCGCCCTGCATAATAACTTACGCGTGTGATACTGCTGTTCTGGACCGTCGTAAAGCGAAACGAACATGCAAATTTACTTTCCATCGGTTAACGTTTCATTCAATTCCATGATGATTTCCTCACTGGCTATTTTATGTTTCTAATTATATAAGTTTAATTAAAACATTCACAAATAATTCCGTTGTTAATTAAAAGTGAAAATTTCATTCATATAATAAATCGATCAGTTATCTATGATGTTAAAAAGTTAAAAAAATTTTGGTACGTTTTTGTCTCTCTCCCTCTCTCTCTCAATCCCTCTTGCATGAGAGAGAAAGCAGAAAGTAGTTTTGACTAATCTCTGCCCTTTTTAAAGCTAATTTGATATAAGAAATACTGGAAAAGGAGTGTGAATTTTTTGCAGTGAACTGTAAGTTTAACTGGTCACTGATCAGCATGGACAAATATCAGTCAGCAGATGATTGAGTCTGCAAGACGAGTTGAGGCAAATACTTTAGAATGTTGAATTTTTTGCAGAGTTAGAGATTGAGATATGTTTGGTTTGGTGTTTGATGGTTGCGATAAGAATTTTTTAATTCGAAATTTTATTAGCAGAATTTCAGTTTCACTTCACAGTTTGAATAGATCACATTGGAAAGGGTAATTATCCGAAGATGTAATTAGTGCTTTTCACCTTTATGCTTCAATTTCTACACCAATCGTCAATAGAAGAAAGAGCATGGAAACAAATCAAGCATCGCTGGATGACCTCGCTAACTTAGTGCGGTGAAATTTTGAAGCGCTCTTGTCATCTCTTCCGCCTTGTTATGCGTGGAATTTAAACAACGCCTGTTGTGATATTCCTCTTGCATCATTTCTACAGTTGTATTTTGATCCACGAAAAGATGTGAAAATTAATTAATCACTGCAAGTACGATAATTTTATTACCTTTCATTTTTCCTTGTAAATAAGACGATCGATTTGTCAGAATCATTTGGATGAACGCTTACTTATTCATCTAACTCATCTCAAAGTGAAATCGATAACGAAAGTTAATTTCAAAATGTCATGGTTCAGTGTCACATTGAATTGTCACTTCTGTCAATCACAGTTCGATGGTAGCGACACTGATGCCGAATGCTTTGCAAGCATTTTGAAAGTATTCCTCCTCCATTCGGCTACCGCCATTCACCACGACCAATTAAAAATTTAACAATATGATAATTGTAAATTTTTAAACTTATTATAAACAATACGATGGACTACGTTAGGGGTGGTCAGTCTCGATATGTCAAGTTATCGATTGCCCAGGGATGATAAATGCAAAGGTAGACCAAGTACATTCACGATCGGTGGTCATTTCTGTGATGACCAGTGATTGGCAGTGTTTCATAATGAGACAGAGAGACAGAGAGAGAGAGAGAGAGAGAGAGAGGGAGGAAAAGAGAGGCGGAGGGTGCATTTTAGCGGGAAAGTTAGGAGATTGTGGGAGATAAATGATGTCACCATTTTGGAACGTAATCGCAGAGCACAGCTTATGAGGAGAGGGGGAGAGTTAGTGAGAAAAAGAGATGGAGAGGAGAGAGGAGCAGAGGGAGAGTAAAAGAGAACGTGAGAGAGTGTGCGTGTGCATGTGTGTATGCCAACCTGAGTATTGATTTTGTGGAGGAAGTGAAGATGGGATTAGAGCATAGGTGGTGATGGCTTGTTTTCCCCAACTTCCGTCTGTTGTCTTTCCTTTGCGACAGCCATTTAGCTCATTCCCAACGTTTTTTGCTCTTTTGCTAGCTTTCTCTCTAGCACTCTCTGCTACTTCCTTCCTCTCACCCGCACCTATCACTTTCCGCTCATTCCTCCTCCCTCTCGCCACATCTCTCGCACTCAAGTACTTCCAACACACACTGCTTCTCTCCTCCTCCCAGTTTTATTGGAACAGATATTTGCATAAGGCCACATCAGATGATGCTGATCAATTGATTCCTCTGTGCCTTCCTTATTGAGGAGGTGAGATGACTGCGCTCCTCAACACTTCCAGTTGAGGACGATCGATGAGCGCTTCTAAGCCTCTGCTCAGAACTGTTCCTTCTTGTCCGATCCATTTCCCTCTTTTTCTTGTCCCTCTACCTTTTGAATTGGTAACTCACATTTTTTTTGCTATTTTAAATTTTGTTTGAAAAAGGGCGAATGACTGGAGCGGAGATTTTTCTTAAGCAAATAACAACAGCTGACTGTTTCATCTTTCAGTGCGCTTCTCGAAACGAAAAATTATCCTTTATTTCCGGTTGGCATGTACTTACTTCACTGCATGTGAACATACTGTGTCTGCGTACGTTATCTCTGTGTACGTGCGCTTGTACATGCGTTTAACTAAATACATATTATGTAGGAATTGATAAAAAGCTTCCAGCAACCTTTGTTTGTTTAACTTTCGGGAAGGAATAAACTTTGAGCTCACTGTCGATGTGCGCCCTTGTCATTAGCACTTCACTGCAACCAATTTCGTTGAATTTCATTTTCTTCATTTGTTTCTGTTGATGTAAGCAGGCAACAATTGTATTGTACAGTTGGTTGTATCTTTATTACTTTGTTTTTACCATACCCTGTCCTGAAATTATCAGACAATCCATCCGGACCGGTGAAACAGGCGTTGATAACCAAAACAATCACTTGAAAATATTTTACAGTGAACAATTTTGATTTTACAAATTGTTGCAGGAAGGGAAGAAGAACAGCAGGTAAATATTTGTAATTTTGCTTGGAAAAAGTAATGCATCTTTGCTTATATGCATATAAACAAAGATGCATTACTGTTTATAGGAGAGCATGCTTACCAATATGTTTTTATCTTCACGAATGTGCGTTTCACTTTTTTTTCTGATGTGTACTGGCCTTCACTGTTTCTTTAATTGAATTCACGCACCTGGTTGGAAAAAAGTGATGGTGCACGTTTCATTGCTAGCGTAGTGATATCATCATGTATTTTTTGATTTTTGCTCTTGAAACTTTTAGAATTTAATGTAACTGACAAATGAAAAAATGTTATATTAAAAAATTATTGTGCGGGCTAACAAGAGAAAGGTAGGTGGTGTTTCCGGTGTAATATATTAATCATTCACTGTTTTAGAATTAATGTCCCCCATTCATGACTAATTTTTCCTGCACTTTCTCTTCTCAATTTCTTAATGGAGAAAAAATGTATTGAGATCGGTTTCTGGTTATTTGTTGTGCATTCTTTCATTTCTAATATATATGAATATGTACATGTGTGTCTTTAATTCTGGTTCTATACACCCTGCAATGCAATGTCTAAGTTCAGAAGAGTGCACTTTCGATGTAGATATTGCTTGCCTGTTTACCTATCTAGATTTATCATTTTACTTTTCCAGAACAAACCTTGGATAAGTGTTTTGTATGGCTATCTTATTAGCTCTTTTTTATCAATTGTATTAGTATTTTAAGTTGAAAAGCTATTTCTCGGATGGGATTTTTGCATTTCTTGAGCAAAAAATATTCTCCGTAAGATAATGTTCTTAACTTTTTACTCATTTTTCATATTTAGAATAAGGAAATTTAAAAGTTTCGTGTTAATAATTTATATAAACTAAACTGGTAACTGAGGTAGCATTGCCTTTGATTTTGATGAATCACGAATAAATGTGTTAAACATGCCGTATTTCCTATCTTTATTGTCCCTTATTTTTTCGCCATTTTCCTGAATTTTATTCTAGCATTCGAAGTCCCTGTTCCTATGAGGTTTTTCTCACTGACAATATTTCAGATCCTTAGGAAACATTCATTTCGATGGTTCTGTGTGTCATGAGACATTGCAAGAACATTCGCTCAGAGCCTTTTTTTGGACATACGTTCACGTTATTAGTAGAAAATGCGCTGTACAAAATAATCGAGTGCTGGTGACTCATTCACCAAATATTCGATTTTTGATTTCTGTCCGCGTAGTGTGATGAAAGCAAGTATCATGAGATGGCATGCTTACTCCTTCCGTATTTTGCAGCTGTAGCTGATACTGTTTGGTTTTAGATGGCAGTAGGAAACAGAAATGATGGCAGGATGATATTAATTACCATATTTATTACGTCCCGTTTACCGATTTCTACCCATTGTTTTACTGCACTGAAACAAAATTCTATTGGGGATATTCTCGGTGACAACAATGTAAGTTTTCTTCCGCTTTTACAATTACTCAAACTCATTTACAAACATGCGTTATTTGTCTCGCACAAGTCAAAACAACTGCTGATTTCTGCATTTAATGATTTATTATGTATTCTTGATATTATATTGACTTTACACACTCAACGATCAATAGCATTTACTGATTATTTGGAAGTTTATCACTGTAAAGTCCTTCGAGATGGTTATATGTTCCTTATCATTTAATGATATGGTATGATACATGATTTTGAGTGGGTAGTGAAGGAACTAACGGTTTGTTCGGTGATACTTCAACTGTAGGACTAGTCCAGCAAGTCGCTTCATCGATAGATTATGTGTTTTCATAGCACATACTAACTATTTTAATTCATTTTAGTTAAAAGAATCGTCGAATGGAGTGGGAATAAAACTCCCAGCAAAACCAGCTTTTTTGAAGAAACATGGTATCGAGGGTCTTAATTATAATCTAGACAATAAATCTCGTCCCTTCATTTACTGTGATGTAAGTTTCAGTTACATACAAAAAGGAAAATAACTGTTAATTTCACAGCAGCAACAATTTAATTATATGGAGGTGATTTTTCGTATTACTGAGATTCTATGAGTTTTTCGGAAATATTAGAGTGTTTTCATGCACCACGAACTTTTTAAACAAATTGCTACACAGAGTTTTTCAGTTTTATGACGTTAGTTCATGTGATCCTACGGAACGGAGTTGTCCGACCACGAAAATGTGTTATGCTTCAGTAAATGATCATCGCTTGGGTTGTATGGCTGCTTTGGTAAATAACTCTTTAACACGGGTAATTTTTGTTAGTCGTTCTCTCATTCTTAAGAATGTTGCCAACTTCATGCATCGATTTCTTTAAACGTTTTTATTTCTTACTTACTTCTCTTTTGCAGTTCAAGAAATTTTTGGTGATATTTTAATATTTGTTTTTAACTTGCGATGAAAGTTATGAATAGAAGCCATACCTTAGAAATTTAAATGGTGGTGATAAATGATGTAAAACTTAAAAAGATAAGATGCGAAGTTATATAAATACAAATTAGAATTTGGTTTTTTACAGCAGGTAACTTTAAAAGGTTGCTGGATGCATGATGGTAATTTGGGTAACTGCGACAACAATCAGTGTATTGCGGACGAACGACCAACTGGACATGGTAATGCTGCTCTGTTCTGCTGTTGCAGTACACACCATTGTAATCGACGTGTTCACTTTCCTTCACAACGCATAGCCACACGTATGTTAACTTCTTATGGCTTTATTATCTCTCTTGAGTAAACTACATATGTTTTACATGTTAGAAATATGCAATGCTCTCTTGAACTTCAAGAAGGAATTCTTGCTGAGTGATATTTGGTAGCTCGCTTTTAACATAAAGAGAAAGTCATTAGTGCGAAGACATTAGATTATATGGGTAGTCAAGCGATTTACTACATTTACACCACAATCCTCTGTTTTAAACTGCAACTGATGAATATTTCGGAAACATCGTAACATATAATTAGCGTAGCATCTCACCTTGTTTATTCGTTTGTTTTTAACTTGGAAACTGTACCTACAGGAGGGAATGATACAAGTTCACTGTATTCATATTATTTGATCGTTTAAATATTTTGCTTAAAATCCGTATTCAGTCTTCGTTTTTCGTCGTGTTTGACCGTAGTTAATTCATACATATTTTTCGTTTGATATCATTTCAGCTACTTGATTTTAAAGTAATTTTCCATGATATGGTAAATGGGAATTTTACTGCAGTTTTTATAAACAATGAAGAAACAAGACTGTTATAGCGCCCCAAACCACGGTAGAACCAACAGAAATGAAAGATCCAGGATTCTTCGGTGCAGGAAGCAGAATGTTCGCTATTATCATTCTTGGCTTCTTTTCTTTCTGTGCACTAGCCTTATTCTGTTACTACAGCTATCGAGAATACCGAAACAGTCGACATTATAAAGACAAGGTGACTCTTCTTTTAATGTTACAAAGTGGTATAATAGACCAAACGATACTCTGTAAAGCGTGATGAGTGAATTTGTTCACTTAAAATACTTCGCTTTTTATTTCAGGCTGGCGATGCATTTTCGATGCCTATTGTTGGTGATGCTAAATTACCTTTGATTGGAGCTAGAAAAGATGATAGTCTAATGAATATTACCAACCTTGAAGTACGTTCCGTTTTTTTAACATTCGAACTTAATCTTTTAATATAAATTGGTCTGTGAATATTTTAAATCGGTGTTATATTTCGATGAGATTCATTGCTTTCTTCATTCAAGTTTTTCTTATTTTTCATGAAGAGAATAGTACACGACACCATTAAAAATGCAGCTTTGGCATTTGTCCATAATACATCTGGGATTAATATTTAGTTGCAGGAATACGTATGGGAGGCTTTATCCATGTAGATATTCATTTTGTCACATCTCTAACGAGTATTCTGAATTCTACTATTAGAAAGTGTTCTATTGTCATGTTCTAATATAATTCTGTATCGATTTAGTTAGTGGCTCGTGGTCGATTCGGTCACGTATTTCGTGGTGTGTTAAACAGCGAAACTGTCGCAGTAAAAGTTTTCCCATCTGTTGATGTAAATAGCTGGATTGTTGAACAGGTTCGTTTCTTATCTTTTTGTTTGGATCGTGCAAAACTATTCGAAATGCTTTTATTTATCTTCAAAACTGAAATTAATGCTGACCAACAGTAGAAAAAAGATACAATTTCTCTATCGACTGTTGAAATTGTATTGCAGGAAATTTATGCAATAGCTTCTCTTCGAAGACATAAAAATATACTAAAATATTTGGGCTCAGAAGTTCATGGAAACGATTTCTGGCTGATTACAGAGTTTCATGATAACGGTTCATTGTTCGATTTCCTTCATGTGAGCTAATTTTTTTTAATACCTTTGTATGTGCGTATGTGATTTCGCATGAGTAAATTCTCGCCTTTAAATTTTTGAGAGCACTCATTTTTTTCACTTTTCAGTTTCGTGTTCTAACTTTGCAAGAATCATTGAAAGTAATAGCTTCAATGCTGAGGGGATTATCTTTCCTGCACGAAGAGAAAATGATCGATGGCGAGCTAAAACCTTGTGTTGTACATCGGCAAGTGTATCTTCATTCGCACGTTGTTATCATTAATTGCCGCGTTTCTTTTTCACCGCACTCACGCGATATCTTAATTTAAAATTTCGAAAAATGTATTAGTTAGGGTTGGCAACATTGATAAATTGTTCGAGTAGTTTTCAAGTACTTGAACGAAATCTAATGTTATTAAAAAAACGTTAAAAAAATACAGACTACTCTGATCTTCACTCCTATTTGTTTTGTAAATATTAAATTTGATGTTAATTTTTTTATAAACGTTAAATTTTAAATTTTAGGGATTTTAAGTCGCGAAATGTACTTCTGAAGCTCGATTTAACTTCTGTCATTGCTGATTTTGGTTTAGCGTTAAAATGTGAAAACGGTCAAATGCCATCAGATGATAATCACGGGCAGGTATGAATTATCATTGTATAATGGTCTGTTTTGCATGTAAATTTCTGCGTAGTTTTTCTCCCATCAGTATTGTGATTCATTTAGTTTTCTATAAAACAAGAGCTTTATTTGTTGTAGGTAGGAACGCGACGTTACATGTCACCTGAAGTATTAGAAGGTGCTACGGAATTTACAGCCTTTGCTTTCCGTCAGATTGATGTATATGCTGCTGCTTTGGTCTTATGGGAGATTCTTTCCCGAACATCAATGGATAAAGGTAAGCTTCGAGGTTTATGTTGTGGAGAACTACCAGCATGTTTTTTAGTTGTAAAATTAGAGCTGTTCAACATTCAATTAGTGATTGATTTCCAAACTTTCAATTAAATCAGTAAAATCGATTTTTTGCAGTAAGATCGTCATAAAATGATCGTACGTTATGAGTTGTAGGTTGCTTTTGTATGTTACATTATCACTGTACACGTTAGATCCTTCATGGTGCTTTAGATGACGTAGTAGGAGAATATGAGCGACCATATGAAGCAGAAGCTGGAATGCAGCCAACATTGCATGATATGAGACGAGTTGTTGCTGTGGAGAAAAAGCGACCAACTATTCGTGGTGCAGTCATCGAGCATAATGTTTGTTTTTAAAAATTTAGGCCATCGAAGCAAACAATTGATGTTTTAGAGGACTAAACTTATTTCCATGTTATTTTTTCGTGCCAAAACGTATTTCCATGCTTTTGTGATTTCACCTTAATTTTAGTCATTCAGAAAGTCTATTTGATTCGCAAAGTTTTAGATTGGTGGTGTTTTATGGAAGACAGCTGAAGATATGTGGGATATGGAACCGGATGGTCGTATCACTTCAGGCTGTGCTTATGAACGTGCTAATACATTATTTATGTCTTACGCCGCTGATCTAAAATTTGAGAGTACCGTGCAGCCAAAAAATTTGTCACGTTAGTTTTTTACCATAGCCTTGTAATTCCACTGTACGATTTATAATAACTAAAAAATCATACAACTTTTTATAATGTATATGGCGTAATTTATTCGTCGTTTTCGTGATGAAGCAAGTTTTTGTTTACTTCAGTTTTTAACTTTCATGATAAATAAGGTAATATAGAACACAAATAATTTGAGCAATAATGATTATTTGTAGATGGTTCACTCTCTCCATGTACGCAAGATTGTGGAGTTGTACCAGTAGCATTGCTTATCAAAGATGGTTCACTGGGTTCTAATGGATTCCATGCCTCAATGGACGAATATGCGCAAGCCTATTCAGCACCTTCTAATGTTCGATATCTTCCAACTCTGGATGCGGAAAAAGGAATTTATATTAATGCAGTTCCCTTATCAAATCGAGATCCTGAACATAGCACTTTACCTCTCGCACGGTGATTCGCTTGTATATGGATATACTGTACAGTCTTATTCCCTGTTCACCGCGGTGGTCGGATCAGGCGGCGTAAAGCGCTGCTCCATTAGTGGTTTAATTTAATCCTCGCTTTTTTTCATATCATTTAGAAAATGTCACTAATATCACCATATACTTTAACCATTCAGTGTTTATGCACAAAAATCGCATTAGAATGTGCAAATTTTTATTTTGATCCGTATTGATGTCCATTATTGCTATTGACAGTGACACTTTCTGAAACATTAACTGTGATTTAAAAAGAACTCATTTATTTCATAGACTTTTCAAAAATTTTTCAAAGATTCTATTTTTTATAATTAAAAATATTGAAATTAATTAATTGGAAACTTTGTGAGTTTTTATGCAGATAGGAGTAAAAGAATTGAGTAGTTATTTGCGTGAGAGAAGTTTTTTCTGTCTCTGATTTTGAAATTTATTTTTTGAATTAAATAGTAGCTGATGAAAGAAGGCTACATTACATCTGCTCCGCGAACATGTGGTAGTGGCAGTCAGATGTAATAAACTCGTGTATTATTTCTGACTATTCATGTATGGTTTGCTTGTGTTGTTACTTTTTCGATGTACATATTGTAAATTTTATATTCGCATTCTGCATGCAGTTACTATATATTATTGCTACTGTTTTTGCTTACAAATCGCAGTCATGATTCAAAACGGTGAACAATGATTTTTGTCATCTGTATGTTATTTATTTGATCTGTCGTCAATTATAAATTTAGATCTTACAACTCCAAATTCGTGAAACTTTTTGTTTTTTCACCTCAATAGTTGTTATCTTTGAAAGTTAGTGGGAGATGCCTCTCCCACAATTAGAATCTCTAAGTACTGAAATCCGAATTGAATTTTCTCTGATAATTTGTTTTCATGATTCATGGCGTTAGTCTAATGTTGGTTAGGAATCGGTGGTATCAATTTTTTATTCCTAGAGATTGAAACATCCCAATCTAATTTTTTTTATGAAAGCTGCTTGATAGTTGTTTTGATATGTATGTAATAGCATTGTCAGGAAGCATTTTGTTGATGACTGATTGTTTCTATCCTTTTTTTCTTGTAAAATTTGTTAATTGTTGCTCCTTTATGATTGTTAATGTTTTTAAATTTCAATTGAAATTCATGGAAATGTCTTTTATTAAATTAAAAGCTCATCTTCGTTCATCTGGCTATCATTAGGTGACTGTCGGCTGTGTTCTTCATAATTTCAGTGGTTTAAAATGTTAACCTTGTAGGAAAGAAGGATATTCATATTGAATATAACGTATGTTGCTATTTCATTGTTGAATTATATTTAATGTTAAAGGAAGTTGTAAATGTGTGTTACTTCCTTGTTCCCTGTGTCATACTTTCGTCATCTTAAAGTTTTTGAGTTCAGGAGAAAAGAGATGGAATAAGATATGAATAAATCCTTTTGTGTCAATTTTTATGCGTGAGTATAAGCAAGCATTCTGTGAAGGATGTCGGTAACGAAACTATCTACATGTGTATTATGGATAATACAATAGAAAAGAATTGTTTTATTCTGAGATTTTTGAAGCTCAGGGTTTGTTGTGCTGTAGGATAACTTATTTACGTTTTTGATTTTGCTGTTTGTAGTGAATGGTCTGAGTGCCTTGTAACATCTTAATATCTGAGTTTCTAAGGTTTTATAAAAGCTTTGGGATAGTTCCCATTAACGAACGACAGGAAGTCTTTTTTTAAGTGAGATCTGATGGAAATAATCGGTTGCGGTTTCATTTTGTTAAATGAGGATAAGTAATCAAGTTAGTTTGTGTGTTTTAATAAGGAGGAAGGCTTTAGGTAAAGATTCTAAACGTTTATTGTATTTATTCAACGGATTAAACTATTGGATTATGGTGGTTAATGCATTACAGTCTTGTAAACAAGATGTCGGCAACTGAACAGATGGCACAAATGTTAAACGAACTAATGGGTGTAAAGCGAAATGCAGATATTGGTGATACGGATGAGCCCGATTTCGACGAACCTGATGTGTGCAAGAATTTCTTAGTTGCATTCTGCCCAAATGAAATGTTCAGGAATACGAAGGCTGATCTTGGTTTCTGCCCAAAGGTTATCCTATACCAGTTAAATACCAGTCATGTCGCTTTCCAAAAATACCAAAATCTAATCGGTATCGGTTTACAGATCCATGATCCAGCTTTACGACTGAAATATCGCGAAAGCAGCCGTTTTGAGAAGTTAGGATATGAGGAAGAGTTTTTGAATAAAATTCGTCGTTTGGACGATGAAGTACGTCGAAAAATTGAAAAAAATGAACGTCGTCTTGCCATGACACAGCCGGTCATTAAAGGTTTGTTAGCATTAGAATTGCTTCTGAAAAAACTGCAAAAATACGGCAGAATTAAAGAATTGATGTCTTGTGTCATTTTAAGGGAAAAATATTTAAATTACCTGTTACAGATGCTTCAAAAGAAGGTGCTGAAGGCGAAACGGACGCGCAACGTAGGCAGAAGGAGCTTATTGCTGAGCAACAGTCTAATCTCTCTGCGAAAATCAACGACTGTATGGAAAAAGTAATTTTTTCCTCCCCACTATTGGCAGCCGTTGACGCAGTAAAAATGCAGAAATAATTGTATACAATTTAAGCATAGTTTCTTTTGCAGTTACTTTTCTAAAACGTTAACACCATTTATCTAATTATTTCGAAATTTTCCCTTTTAGTCAAAATCGTTTTGGAATTTTTGTCGAAGACGGCTGCCATTTGTTTGCTTTCATGTTTTCTCCATCCGTATATTCTTTATTTCACATTCAGTAAATTGTTTGGTTCTTGAAATTTTAAAAATTGTCTATTGCATGAAACTTTGAAATCCACTTTCTTATTTTTGAATAGTAGATTTTTTGCCTTGTGTCCATCATTTTCTTCATTTTCATCCTTTTTTGCCTCCATTCACAAAAATTATGCAATATCAGTTTGCTCGCGTAGCCTTCCTCTAATCGACAGTCTGTCTCACTGGTGGAAATCCGTTCTTCATCCCTGCTTATTGGAGGTCTTTTTAGGTGCGAAAAAGCGTTTAAAATGCCTTTAAAAAGGAATTTTTTCTTTAGGCTTCCTACACTTGTGAGCAAATTCCGTGCTTTGGAGCCAAAACGCCAAATCGTGTATACCTCAGGTTTCCCATCATATCATTTTTATTGTGTTAACGCGTTCGCTTCACTGCTAATGCTGCCACTTGACCTTACTGTAAACGTAGTAACTGGTTTCTTTTTAATATTAAAGGCCGAAGCCTTGGGGGCACTGGGTAAAGTGGATGAGGCGAAAGAGCAAGTACGACAAGCAGATAAATTCAAGCAAGAGCGTGCAGCCTTGGATCGTTTGCTGGCGCAGTCGGCGAATCCCACAAGCCATATTGAAGATCTCGCGAATCAGCTGTCAAAACCGATGGAGGTTTGCCAGGTTGGTTTTGTGCTGTTCCCTAAACTCTTTTATATTTATGCAGTTTGCTTAGAAATTTATTAACAAGAGGTGGGAATAGTAAGTGATGTCGCTCTTTACAGTGCTATACGGAAATGTAAGTTTTTATAAAGTTTATATTTAAAATAAAATTTGCTGAAGGTTTGCGGATGTTTTATGCTGGTAAATGATGTGCAACAACGAATAGATGACCATTACGCCGGTAAACAGCATATGGCATATGCAAGGATTCGAGCGACAATTGAAGAAATGGATCGAAAACGAGAAGAAAAACGCAAGGTTTGCCGTGGCAGAGCTTTATCAGGAGTTATCGGGAATGATTGCGTTTTTGCATATATTTATATACATTGGGTTCTCTAATAAGAACTACCATAGTCACATTTTGCTATGATTAAATTTTACTCAGCAAAGACTGTAGTTATCCTACCTTTGTTGCATTTTGCAACGTACACTTGAAGAAGTGAATTCAGGTTCTCAACCAGATAGTACTGAGGTGTTTTGCATTAATCTACCCATAATTTGCTGGTAATTTAGGGGAAGATAGAACGTGAAGACAAAGAAAGGAAAGATCGTGAAAAGAAAGAACGAGATGACAGAGAACGACGGAATGAAAGAGATCGAGAAAGAGAAAGGGATCGTGATAAGGAGAGAGATAGGGATAAAGATCGCGATCGCAGACGAGATGATAGAGATCGCGGGTATTTTTATTATTTCACGTCAATCTTTCCTTAAAAGAAGGTGTTTTACCATTAAATTGTCTTTTTAAAAGGCATGACATGCTTTATACTGAACCTATTTAAAGTCTAATGTAACGGAGGATGGCGAAACACTTCATGTTAGTTACCCGTGACCGGTTAAATTTTTTATAAAAATGAGTATATGAAAACGCGAGTAGCATTGTTAGTAGAGATTATTTTGCATAACTGATTTGTAGGCATCGACATCGTTCTCCGCGTTCACGTCGAGATGACGATCGACGCTACGATCGTCATTCTGATAGACATCGAGATAGAAGAGATGATCGTGATCGTCACAGAGTAATTTATTAACCTTTATACTTTATTGCATAGTAAATCTTCAATCAACATTTTGAGCGTTAAATTTAGCATCCACAGTAATACATGCAGCATCCGTAAGCTAAAATTATTTTTGGCATACTATGCTAGAATTTCGTGCTGTCCATTTGCTTTTTGAGTCCCAATTATGTCTAGGACTAACAGTGCAACTTGAAAAGTCTAGTTGCGTTGTGGTATTGCTAGATAAAATTGCGGAACTTAAATCATTGACGAGCATTTGAGATGTTGTAATATTTGTTCTAGCATTCAGGTAGATAGTCTTGAAGTTTCAGAGCTCAAAACATTTTCAGCGATGAAATGGATGCATGTGGACGGTTGCATTTGAGTCGGACAAGGATAAAACGATGGTACAGTGCCACCATTTCTCTTCGGTATTTGAAATGTTTATTCCTGATATGTTATAGTTTATAGTTGTACGTGTATTAGTGTTTCGTAATTACTGTAATAACATCGTTGATTTCTGCTTTGTTTGTCCTTGTTTTATTTGAAAGAATCGTTCCTTACTTTTATCGTCTTAACGTATTATTTTAAAACCGTCGGACTGTTAAATATGTTTGTTAATTTTTTCGTTCTGTAACAAAATGGAATTATTTTTGTGATTTGCAGTAAAATATCAGCTCATACTATGTCTTCTATAAATTTTAAAACAATAAAGGGCCACTTTTTATAATTCAGCAAAACATGCGTGGAAGTACTGACGGATAAAGAATTATAATTTTTTTTTTTATTAAATAATATGGAACTGATCTGGAGAAATCAACGCAAATTTCTTATTTGATCCAACTTTCTATGTGCATTACATTCTCCCGATACCGAATGACTTATCCATTACTGGCAATATTTAAATGTCAAATTAGATTTGTTCTCTTAAGCTATAAATTCATAAAATTGATTCACGGATTTTCTGTATGTCAAGAAATTCCCATGTGGAAGAAGTGGTTTTTTCGTTCCCGGTTTTTGGCATTTAAATGTTATAAATGTTTCTGCTGAAGATTATATAGCATGAAGAACACCGGTTTAATTGAACTCGTCAAAATCCATTCTTAAGGTTATCAGATTAGTCTTTCGAAAAGGAGTTCAGTTGCTCCTTTGGCGGAGAAAATTTTGGCCAATTTATTTGTGATCTCACGCAAAATTCTTCGTTAGCCGGGTTGAAATGTAGGGGTTCGTCATCAAACTGCATTTGTGTGGGTGTGTGAAAATTTTAAGAATGTATTTTTGTTAATATTGAGCTTTTAGTTCAACTTTTTTTTGTACTAGCAAATGCCATAAATGGCGTTGTTGTATTATGATGCATGAAATTCTAGAATGTGCTGAATTATCCTCAGTTATCTCGTATGAAACAACCGATTATGCTATTGATTGTCTAATTTCATTAGGAAAATTTCGAAATCTTACAGTTCTCAAATTCCAACTAAACGTTTTAAAATTGTTGTTTATATTGAACACTTATGAATAGTGCTACATTCTTACAGTATTCTTGGAGTACGATGATAATGAATTTGTATTTTTGAAATAGACAATTCAGTATTTGAAAACTTGGAAGCCATCATCTTATTTTTTATGATTTTTTGCCGAAATAATGACAGAATCAGACGACATATTTGTGCAATCGTCGCGGATTGAGGAAACACCGCAAAGTGACCATGTTAGTTGATTGCATAATTTTATCTTTTATTAAATTTTATTCTAAATCGGAGATATGTACATATAAGTAATTTTTCTTTGAAGATACGAATATTGGTCGCTACCGACTTACATATTGGATTTGCGGAAAAGATTTTGGGTCGTGATGAAGATGCGATAAGAACATTTGAAGAAGTTCTACAAATTGCTATCAAAAAAGAAGTTGATTTCGTTTTACTAGGTATCTTTCTCTTTTCTTTAATTTGTTTTGGTCGAAAACCATTCATGTATAGGTAAAATTCTTCTTGTATAACTTGTAAATTACAAAATCTAAGCTATCAACTTGATATTGATATAATAATAAGTTATCATGATGAGCAATAACCGAATATTACTGAATCATGGTGAACATCTCCACGAAAGTGCTAACCAACTTACTGGATTTGAAACTACTTAAAGATAGGTGTTTAAATCCACTAATACTTAAACGGAAAGCGCTGGGATTGATTATGTGAATCTGGGACAAAATCAAACTTAAGGTGGTGACTTATATCACGAAAATAACCCATCTCGTGAGATGCAGCACCGTGTTACACGATTACTCCGTCGATACTGCCTTAATGATCGCCCTGTGGCTCTTCGGTTTTTGAGTGATCCAGCTGTAAATTTTGCACACAGTGCTTTCGGCAATGTAAATTACGAGGTAGTGCTTTCTTGATTATGCTCATTAAACTGTTTTTAAATTGTATCGCATTGAACATAGATGTGAATAACTGTGTAATTCCAATATCTCATACTGTTAATATTGTGTCAAATATTTCGATCTCGATATTTTCGGCGTTATTCTCAAATACATTTTAAACTGTTATGCTTACTAATCTATTATACTGACAAAGTGGATATGTAAGAATGTGTAAAATTACTTCGCATACTTGGCTTCTATGCATCAATTTTCATACATAGAATTACATTTCATATTTAGGATAGGAATATTAACGTTGGTTTACCGATATTCACAATACATGGGAACCACGACGACCTTACTGGAAAGGTTCAGTTTGAGTTTTTGAGTTTAATAATGTAACATGTTATAATTCCATTTATTGTAGCGCATTGACTGTGATCAAGTTATTGCTTCATTGCATTCGGTTCAGTAGTTTAAGCTTACATGTCCCTAATCTTTAGGTCATTGTTAATGATATTCTGAAAAAAATGGATAGAAATTACTGCTCTTGTCTTTCATGCTTGTTTCAATGTACTTTTGATGTAGGAAAATTTGAAGGGTTTAACAGCGCTTGACGTGTTACATGAATCAGGCCTCCTCAACTTATTTGGTAAATTTGAAGAAATTGACCAATTTGTTATTTCACCGTTACTTCTGATGAAAGGAAAAACGAAATTAGCACTATATGGCATTGGTAGTCAGCGGGACGATCGCTTGTGTAGAGCATTTCGAGGTTCGATTTAAAACCTTAAACTGATATTAGTTAGGTGTTCCATATTAGGATGAATCTTTCAGGTGATTAGTTACCAACATGGAAAATAATTGAATGGTTAACCCTGGATAAATGATAAAATGTTTTCTAGAAGAGGAAATTCGATTTTTGCGCCCCAAGGAAGATACGGAGTCATGGTTCAACATACTAGTTTTGCATCAAAATCGACCAGTACGAACACGTGAACGATCAACTGGAGGGCATCTGCCGGAAAATCTTATCCCATCATTTTTTGATCTCATTATTTGGGGACACGAACATGAGTGTAAAATTGGTAAGTTGTTTGATTTCTTTCAGTTACGGTTCTTGAGTTCTTATATAAATGAATGTTTTTACATAAAGACTGAGTAGTTGCAAACACAAACATCGTAGAATTATAGTTACATTTTCTGCTTAATTTGAGTGGTGATCCAAAACTTTAAATTTCTTGATTCTATTCGTCTGGTACTTCATACACTGCTCCTCTATAAAGGATATATGTAAATTATTTCAAATGGTTGCATTAGTGACAATGTGTATAATATGGTAATTGTCTTGCAGATCCACAATATTACGAAAGTGGTGTTAATGTTTGCGGTGATGGTAAGAGTTAATAAGTTTACTGGAATCTTAACTTTTTTTCACTTTGAAATCGCGTTTTTCTTTGAATTTCTCCTATATCATTTTCTGTTTATGGGTCATTTTCTTTACAGGCTTTTACATAATACAACCGGGTAGTACCATAGCTACTTCACTTTCACCAGAAGAAGCTAGGCCAAAGCACATTGCTCTCGTAACAGTTAGTGGACGCAAATTCTTTTCTCAAAAAATAGCTCTGGAAACACCACGGCAAATACTCTTCGCTGATTTAGCAATTACTGTTAAACCACCTTCCACTGCTTCAAGGAATATTCGACCAAAAAACATGCTTGTTCGTTTATTGTATTTTATTGGGATTATACATCTTAAGACATTCCCCGCCATTTCTTTTTTTTCAACATTGTTTATGTGTTTGTGGTATCGAAATTTTTAAGGATGAAAAAGTGATAGCAGCAGAAGTTGAGAAGATGTTGGCAGAAGCTGAAAAAGTCAAAACATCAAAGCAAGCTTATCCCCCGTTGTTACGCCTTCGAGTAACATATCCCGAATCATGGGCCAATGTTATGGTAAGCTGCTTCGATAACAAGTTGCTGATGTGGTAAAAGATTGGTTGTCATAGGAGTCAGCATGTTTGTTAAAAAATTGTATGTTTTCTCTAGAAACAGTCTACTGCTTTAGAAATTAAATTGTCGACAGTTTGGTGCCGCATATGCAAAGCGAGTGGCAAACCCATCTGATATGATAAGCGTTAAGGTAATGAAGCCAAAAAAAGAAGAGAAGAGAGATGGTTTCAAGACTATTGCAAATGTGGAAAAAGCAACAACGGTTGAAGAAATTGTAAGTTTCTCTTTAAAAAGTATTTGAGATAGTAAAAATATTGGACAATACAACACTTCGCTTTTATCTGAGATTGCTAACATCTCTGTGCACTCAAACGTTTATTGATCTTTTAATTGAGTTTTTTCTAATAATTTCTGTTTTTTAAGTTTTCACTGGGTATTGGACTGAAAATAGGACGCATTTGTATTGACTTCGGGAACAACGTTATTACAATTACATTCTGTTATTGCAAGTCCACTTGTCACTTTCCACATTACACTTTTAGAAGGTTTATATTATTGTTCATATCACGCGACCATGTACTGAAATACATGTAATGGACTTGTATATATTTCAAATAATGGTTGTACGAAATAATTATATATACGTTCACCAGAATTTTTTGCAAAATTTTTTATATCTGTTCCAGGTTAACACTCATTTTTCCGCACAGGACAGCGACGCACTTATGGTGCTCGATGCAGAAACACTAAACGACATTGTCAAATTTCAAGTTGAACAGGAAGATGGAAAACGAGTTAAAAATAAACCTCTCATTGAAAATTTAAGTGTTAAAAAGAAGCAGTTGATTGATGCTCTTTGCAAAGTTTCATATGATGACTTACTTTCCTTCGATAGAATTGTAAGTATTTTCGTAACTTATTTTTCACCTTGCGTTATAGGCACATTAACATTAAAAATGAGTGTTTACGCAGAGATTAACACTTCTGAAGTTCTCATTTGTATATGTGGATGATCTCTTTCGTATTGCTTTTGCTGTTCATTTTTATATTGCTGTTGTTCATTTTTTTCAGCCAAGCCACGATTTTTTGGAGCAGTTCGAAGATTTAATAAATTCTGATATCAAAAAGATACGGAGTGTTACTATGTAAGGACCGAAAAGTGCTGAGTGAATGATGTATGTATTACCTTGTTCTGTAACAGTTCAATACCCTGTATGCATATGATGAATGTTGAAATAAATTTTTTGGTTTGTATTTGGAAATGTTCAAGTGTTGCTGTTGTGTTTCGCTTATCAGGTACTCAGTAAAATCCATTTTAAGCAGTCTCTCAAAAGTCGGTATAAATTGACGTGAACTATGGGTGTAAAGAAAGTACTCCTCATATTAGAAATGTTACTTCCCATAAACCTGACATTGGGAAGGAATGATAAAGAGCCGTAGGAAGTACAGTTATCAACTATTTATAGTTAAGTATGCTTTCGATAAAAGTGAGTTTTTTCTCGGTATCTTTTGGGTTAGGGACGAATTTGTCATAAATGATTTTTTTCTACTTTTAAATGAACATATTACAGAAGAGCGGATGCAAGTAGAGGAGGAAAGTTATCGTCAAAGCGTTATTGTTGATTTGCAAGAACAAATTGATTCGATTGCACCAAACAAGTATTTCACGCAAGTAGCAGCTGCTGGCAGCAAAGGATGTTCGTCAATTTCCAAATTAATTCAATTTTAATTTGATCATATGGGCCCTTCGTGAAATATAGCTGCTGTGGTGCCTTTATAAAATATTAGGTAAAATATTTGAGTTATTTATGATGTTTCAGTGTTGAAAATTTTTGCAATCGAAGAGAATGGATTCAATTTTGTTGCTGACTTTCGTTCAGTTCGTAGTCGACGACTAAATTTAATGTATTCAGCAAGTCATGTATCGTGGAGTCATATAATCGGTTAATTTTTGATCATTTCCTTTTGGACAAATTTCAGTAGAGGATGCAAATAACATCTTTCTATGCTTTCTAACTTCGGTAATTAAATTAGTTTATGAAGTTTGAGCTGTTTTCTTAGGAGACACTGAAAACTATATTTCTAGATAATATGATAGCTACAACATCAACGAATGGAGCTGTGGTTCTGTGGAATGTCGATAAAGCTACAATGCGTTCGTATTTTTTGACTTCGTAGTTGATGTAATGTATAAAGAAATTAATGTAGAAACATACAGAGAAAACTATTGAGAAATAATTTAGATTCCTTTTATATAAGTGCAATTATGAATTGTTTACAGACCATACCTACAAGGCCCATACTCGTTCGGCGACCAAAGTATGCTTTCATCAAACTGATCACAATACACTGATTAGTGGAGCCAAAGATGCAGCGGTGATTCAGTACGATTTTCGAATGCCTGAACCGGTCAAAAAATTCATGTGAGCTGTTGCACTGCTAGATTTTTTTGCAACAACTATTTGTATTGCAGCTGTTGTGGTAGTTTTTTATTGGTAGTTTACTCAATTTTCAAAGATTTTGCACGGCACTCAATTTTTGACGCCACCGCACAAGTCATTTCAAACTGAATTCAATTAATTTGTTTTCAGGAGTGGTTCATGTGACCCTGTTCGTGATATGCAATTTGGTATTCATCCTAGCCATTATGATATATTTGTAGCTACAGACGATGGTGGTTCTGTGCGTTTTTGGGATTTACGTAAAAACGACCGACCTCTATACCAGTTTGTAGCGCATCATGGTCCGTCTAGTATTGCACTAAATCCAAGTTATGACGATCAGAATCTAATTGCTACTGCTGGCAGAGATAAATTTATAAGGGTAATTTAATTTATAAGTGCTATTATATGTTTGTGAATAATTTTTCTACTTTATTTATATTTTCTAGTGTATATTCATGAAGATAATTAATTTATTCAAGTAAGAGTAGTTTATGTTTGAATAGAAATTAGTTTGGTGTTATCATATTTGTATTTGTTGATAGACATATTTCAAGAACTGTTGATAAAATTGAAGATCTGGAAATGGTTTGATCGTTCCGAAAGCCAATTAAATTCATCGATGTATTCGGTGGAAGCTACAGCATCTGTTTCCCGAGTTTATTGGAGGCCAATGCACAAGTATCAGGTAGATTGAAGATATCTAAATGTTTTTATTGATCGAATATGCGTAAAATTTAGTTGCATGATTGTTCTTAGGTAGCCAGCTGTTCTGTAGTAAGCGATACAAACATACACGTTTGGGATATACGAAGACCATTTTTGCCTTTTGCTAGTTTCGATGAACATCGTGATATATGCTCCGGTAAGTGTTTAAGGCTATAATTATACCATCTTTTATCTATTTGTGCCTAATAAACAAACAGTTCAAATGTGTGGTTTTATAGATTTGGCTTGGAAAGAAGATGATTCAGAAATATTCCTCTCGGCGGGCAAAGATGGATTATTGGTGATGCATTTCGTGGAAAATGCTCATCATCCAATGAACTACGTAAGTGATGTCGCAGTTGACATATCACCGGCTGGTATTGTAGCTGTTGCAGGTAATGAATGTGTTTGCATACGCGCATATCACAAACATGACAAAAGCAAGTAACAACTTTAGTTATCAGTTTTTAAATTCTGAAGTTCATTTTAAATTCTAGAATTCAGGGTGGTACTTTTATCAGACTGAGAAGACGAGCAGCAGATGTAAAATAAGCTTCATTTGCAGAAGCAAGAAATATCAAGTTTAGGAAATGGTTTTGTAAAAATGAATGAAAACCCAGTAGATCCAACTAATTACCTTTTCAAACCGTAATTTTTTATGCGCTTGAGAAAGAGCGACTTGTAGATTTTTTATTTTTATTCAAATTTTTTAAAGTTTCTTGAGAGTTATAAATTGAGATGGCATAATGAAGTTGCTTTATGCAGACGTTTCCAGTGAATAGTTTTATACTGTTCCAGTAAGCAGTCAGTTGAATTTAAAAAATGAATCACTGGTTGAACGAGAGAAAGCACGCAAGGGTGAAGCATATGCACCGAGGAGGCGGAAGTACGATCCGTTTCAGTCAAGCATTCCCAGTTTTTTGATTTGCTGCAAGCCAACTGAAAGAAATGTTGAAGTTTCACCACAACATTTTATTATATTAGCTAAAAGGTTGATGGATTTCACAATTAAATTTTTTCTCTGTATTAATATTTGCTCTATTTAAGTCGTTCAAACTTTCAAATTATAGCACTAATGAATACATTTAGCTGATCTTAATATTCATTCTCTTTAAGATGGAAGGTTTTTGCAGTTTTCGATCAATTACACTACGTTGTACGATTTAGGTACAAATTGTACGGTGAAGACGCTTCATCATTATGTTTCCATAATAGTCGTATAGCTGAAGATATAAAGAAATATGATATTGCTCATACGTGGCGTGTTGTCGGTCTTATCTGTGGATTTACTTCATTTTTTGAAAAACCGTCAAGAGGAGAAACATCTCCTGGTCATGAAAATGTAGACAGTAAGTACTGGTAAAATATCAATCTTTTAGTGTGGCTGCTTTGTATATTAAAGCTGTTTTTTTCTTTCCTCGGGAATTCAAAACATTTTTGGCAAATAATTCATTAAATGCCATAATTTAAAACTTCAAAAAACGACAAAGGAGAGGAATTTATTATATATTAGATCTAAAAAGTCTTGTTAAGCTAAAGATAACAGTGTTACTACGGTCGATGCGGTAGCGCGATCTCGCTTTCCCTCTAGTTTATCATCTAGTGGAGTGGTACGAAATGTGGATGGTCAAGATGTTACGGAGTCGATATTTTCCGGCTTAGTTCCGCAGATGGCTTCTACTTCATCAGATTTGTTTTTTGGTGATAACGAGCTGAATCGTGATGGACTGAATGCTGACTTTTCCGAATTCATGCTTCCGTAGTTAGTAATTAAAGCATCGAAAAATTATCCCAAATTTTTTGTTTTTTAATGTTGATTCAGTTCTAAACATACGTGATGTTGAGCATTCAATGATTTCATGAAGAAAACATGATTTCTACAAATATTACTGACCATATGGCTGGTTTTACCAAATATTGTGTTTTTTTTTCAGTGATTTCAAAGCTCCAACAAATTTGAAAATGGAAGCTTTTGCACTCCGACCGTATGAAGAATTCGAAGATGGTGAAACAAGTTGCTCTCCGAGTTCCGAGGAACATTTTGATGATAGAATGCCAAATCATACAAGCGAATTGAAACGATGTCAGATTGGTTGGTAGCTTTTCTGTCGACATTTTCCTTTACATCGAGCTGTAAGAAATGACGCAGAAAGTTAATGTATTGAATTCTGCAAGTTGCTATGATCATATATACGCAAGAACAAGCTTTAAGAGGTGCATTACAGTTCTAGCCACTTCATAAAATTAATCAAGGAAACTGTAGCGGCTTTAGAAAAGTCCAGAAATATAATACAAAAATTTTCAATATAACGATAGTTGTAGATATATCAGGAAAGAAAAGAAATTACTTCTCGAAATAGCTGGAGCAGCAGAGTGAGAATATCAAAAGTATGTATTCAAACGTCATATCTTGCAATTAAGTTCAAATAGATTTTAGTGCTATTGTCTTTAAGGAAATTTGCGAATCAGACCTGAACTTGCTTGCAGTCCATCATGGGATCCACTTCCTTTATTGTGCTCTGTGTTCGACTTTTATTCTGATTTGGTAAGCTTTTACTTATATTTCATCGAAAATTTGATTCAAGTTCGTTTATTTCCGTAAATTAAGGTTATTTGGCTGGTATGCCGAAGTTGTACGGTTGGGCTTGCGGAGTTTTTCTAGACTCTAATTTGTCGAATTAAAAACGTGGCAGACTGATTTTTACACTTTACACAATAAAACTCATATAATTTGAAGTTAATGTTATATGCTCCGTTATAAAAATTCCAGTTTTACCTTCGTATCAGATGGAACGTATTTAACGGCTTTAATAATTCACAACAAGTGTGCGTAGTTATAAAATAGTTGTACAATTAGTGCGATGTGTTGCATGTAGAATGGGAAATAATTCATCGAGATCTTACAAGAAATGTTTTACAGGGCGATGTGCAAACATGCGTATCTGTGCTACTAGTACTGGGAGAAAAATCGAAGGAATTCATCGATTTGGGCACTCAGAAGCTATGGTTCCTGGATTATATTGGTAATAGTTGTATTTTAGATAGTAATTTTTTGATTATTGGATTACGCATATCTTTTAAAATCCAGAAACTCTTTCCGACGATAAATGACAAACTTCAATACGTTGAACTCAATTCTGATTGTATATGGAAGACATGAAGTTGTGTAATAATGACTGCCATAAAAATATTGTTTCTAGAATTTGTTGAAAACGAAGAAAATATTTTCTTGAGTGAATTATTTGAAAATGAAGAAATTTTCTTTGTATCAGTTTGAATTAAAGTCGTTTAATATATGTTGGTTTGATAAAATGTGCTGCATAGGTATGCTTGAGTGTTACGAATTATGGAATACAGCCGCTGAAGTAATCAAATTGTGTTGGATTGCAGCTGTTAGTAATCTAAGCAACGAGGTATTTATTCCTATTGCAAGCATTCATTGCCCAGCTTATTTGCTTAGCAATATTGGAGTTGAATCAATTGTTTGTCTTGTAATTCTCACTAAACGAGCTCTTTTCCTTGAACTAATGATTTAGCGGAAATTGTTAAGCTCCAATCAATTTATAATTTTAGTCTTGTTTTGACTTATCATTTTTTGTGATTGATGAGTTTATGTGGACGTCAAAAATACTATAAACTTATGGTTAGCTTATTTTAGAGTACTTCAGTCAGATTAATGTGCGCCAAATGCAAGGCAGTGTCTGTGACATCATCACCCTACTGCAAGAAATGTCTGAAGAAGTTCAATTTTAACTGTTCCCTTTGGTACTATTTTTTCTCTTTGGAAGTATTTTTTAACCGAAGCTCTATTTATTATACAAAGACAATAAGTGAGCCAGTTAGTGTTATTAGAGTTACAAGCCTTACCTAAACAAGAACATATTTCAGTTCTTTGCCGGTTTACGGTCTGTGGAGTTGGTGTCGTGGATGTACGCATGGTGGTCATCCTCATCATTATGCAGAATGGTTTGCTTCAAACAAAAAATGCCCAACTGGATGTGGTCATTTCTGTGTTCAATAACACGACAGCGATTGGTCTATGTCATGCTACCGAGATTGTCTGATTCAAAGGAAAACTTCGTACCTAATCAATTTTAGTGTTATATAACGATTGGATCGTAATTTTTGCTCCTGTGGATAGCTTCCGCTCTTCCATTTCTCAAGATGTATTTTATAATACTCGCTAAGCATTATTAATGTTTATCCCAATTAATTTTTTAATTATCACATCATGTAATTTAGAATTTGAGTATACAATCATGGGCGAATTCATAAATTAAGTGACATTAAATTTTCCAATTTATAATGTCATAATATGAATAAAATTTCTGAAAAAGAATAAAATATTTCTACGAAAAATTCGAAATTGTACTAAAAATGTTACCGCACCATTCGATTATTCAGTACAATACATTCCCAACGATGACACTCACATGTCAAATGTAGCGGTGTATTTATTTTAATGAAAAGGATTGTCCTGTTAAACTTTCCTTTAATTTATTATAAAAATTTCTGAGGAAACGGATGTTAGAATCGGTGGGTGCTACAACGCAAATGCTGAAATGTATTACATTAATCAAGTGTCAGCAATACTTCCGCACATTTTGCCTACGGAATAATATTTTCCGTATACGGACAGCACGAAGAACGCCAGAAGCACTTAATGTATTGCTGTACGGTGGCCTGTTGATTAAACCGATCGTGCGGAATGGTTTCTGTAAGGATCAGTTGGTAAGTCGTCATTATTGAAAGTTATTGCTAGTTATTTCAGTGTATCCAAAAAACACTGGAATAACTTTCAATAATTTCTTCACTCTTGTTTTCACTCTTTGCTTAATTTGCTGGACGCGCTCCATTTAATCATTCATTCACGTAAATTATAGTGGATTGAATGGATCATTTATACATAAAAAATTTAGAGTTTCAATAATGGTAGTGCCAACGAACTACTTCTATAATTACAGGTGAAGAGGGCAAAGGAAGAGAATCAACGATTGATTACTTCATCGCCTCATGAGACAGTATTGCACGATAATGGCTATTTCGGTATTCGTATGGTCATATATTTCTGCAAGGCTGTTGTGAGAGCAATCAAAATAATACTAAGGTTTTGCTTATTTCTTGTTGTGAAAGGATTAAGAATAAATGATCTAACAGCAACTGTTAGAGTGCATTACCACATTTATGCTTGTTTCGTTTTCATTTAGCATAGATTAAGTGTGAATTACAAAGTGGTCCTAATTGGATTTATTCCATTTTATAAAGGAGGAAGAAGCAAAAGGCAATCGGTTACTAGCAAAAAAAAGCTCAAGTTATTTCAATTCCCATTTCTTTCCGCTTTAGACTATAACTACAGTTATTCTCGGATTCATTTCACTGTCTCTCACTTTTATGTAACACTAACTAGGATGTTTTGAATTTAGCTGGGTAACTTAAAGTATAATTTCTAACAAAATATATGCACAGTAAGTACAAGAAGAATACGGTTGTTCGTTTTGTTATTCTGTCTTACTTATACAGATTGGTTTAATGACCGTTGTTTAATACGGCTGAATATTTGCATTTATGAAGTAGCAATTTCTTACCTCTATTGGAGCGTACTAGAATCTCGTACATTCTATTTAAATGTAACTTTTTTTGAACATATTGTTATGAGAAAGCAAGTATTTTATATCATGACTGAAGTAAGAAGTAAGCTGATCACTCACCTTATTTCATGAAATTGAGTAATTATTCTTTTCAGAATAGTATCATTATCACTGTTCTTCACCCCGTTGTTAATTACTTTCCCCATTGCTTATATTTGGAGTGGTTTCGCGGAACTTTGGTGGAGATGGATGTTATGGATGTTGCAAAGAAGTGGTCCAACCTTTATAAAATTAGGCCAGTGGGCAAGTACACGGCGCGATATCTTCGCGAAGGGTTTTTGTGACAGAGTGCGTTATTATACTAAATACTTCATATTTTAGGAAAAATAAACTGTCGTATTTAGTAAAAAAATCTTACTTTTTAGAATACATCTTCATATTGTGGTTTACTTTATGCGCTGTAAGTGCAACAATATTTTTTACATTAAGATGTCAGTTTTGCATACAAAAACAACATGTCGTCCATGGCATCTTTCGCAACATGCACTTGATCATTTATTTGGTAATTCTCGATGGAAAGATTTCGTTGTGTCGATAGAAACTGATCCCGTTGGTTCTGGATGTATTGCTGAGGTACAATAACAATTAAATACGTATTAGTAACATGAAAAAATTCAAATTGAAACATTATCACTTGACTGAGCATTAGAGAAAAAACTAAGGCAAGGCAAGTTGCTTGAATGGCAAGTTGCTGTGAAAATATGATATATCAGCCAATTTTGAACTGCTTGTTTTTTGCTTATTAAAGCAGAGTTTTATCGTTTTTAAAACTATACATGTGCTGCAAGACGCATTCGAGAGAACTGGACTAGAAAACTGTGTACTGCACCGGCATTTATTTTACCACTTTTTTGTTTGTTATCAAAATTACACTATATTCAGTAATTATGTTGCGAATTTACATTAGATCTCATTTTTGCAGGTGTATAAAGGTGTACTTGATGTACATGCTTTCGAGAAGATTACGGGCATTCATTTACCATTTACGAGGAATCGATATGTTGATATCGCGATCAAAGTAACTACTCTAATTCTTCTTAAAAAGCCGTTTTTGAGTTTTATTAATTGAGAGATACGTTGTTCATTCTTGCAATTGTTTCGATTAGACTGCAAAAGATGGAATCCGTGAGGTCATCGATATTGATTTATCGATTATACAATGCGCTGTTCGCTTAATAGAAATGATCATGCCCCGATTATCGTGCATAAATCCAGTATCTTGTTTAAATCAATTCAGAGAAGTGCTTGAGCTGCAGGTGGATCTAAGGAACGAGGCAATAGCTCTAAAAGCAAGTTTTTTTCATCTCATTAATATTTGCTAAAAAAAGAAACATATTTTCATAAGAGAATGTCTTCTCAAATATGTCCAATACTATGAATATGGAGTCTCTATTTCTTAAGATTGTTTCCTGTGAGAAAAAACGGCTCGTTCACAGTTCAACTGTGCCTCTTCATAATCTATATTATTCTACAAGAGAGAAACTAATCTTTGTTCTGTTTGTTATAGAGATTTGGCAGTAATTTTGATCCTGACAAAACAAGAGTTCGGTTTCCTGAAGTCATATGTTATTCTAGAGATGTCATCATCGAAACTTTTGAAAATGGTTTATACATCAACAAATTAGTTACTGACGAACAGCTGGTAGTGCATCACGCTTATTGGCAACTTTGCTTTTGATATTTTGGAAATAATTCAAAAAGATGTGTGCTTTTGTAAATCAAACAGTACTTCTGCAAGTGTAAACCACTTAAACAAAATTACTATCATTTACAGATGGAGCAAAATGAATTGAAGAAAAAAGTTGCGCTCATTGGAGTAAGAGCTTTGTTGAAAATGGTTTTTGTTGATAATTTTGTGCACGGCGATCTTCATCCTGGCAATATACTTTTAAGGTTTATTCGTACACATTTGTTTCGAATAAAATAGAAAGATCATGGGTGTCAGTGACATATTGTCATCCTTTTGCAAAATTTATGCCTTAAAATATTTAGGCTCGATAATCCTGATCAGCAATCAACCGAGTGGTTTCATTCTTTTCAAGCTTCATTTAACAAATTGGTTTGTTAGCATATTTATTGTTTATATCTATCCATTTATGATGGAGGGCTAGAATCTCTCCTCTGCGTTTATCATTTTTTATGCTTCAAAATTATTCAATATTATTGATAACATACACATGCTAAGTCATTTCCTCAACTCAATTTGCATTATTCAATTGCTTATAATTATACCCGTAGTTTAAACGCATTTATATTTCCAGAAAAAAATATTAAAAAGTTTTATCATTATGAGCGACGGTATCCGGATCTCATATGACGACTACGGTCTCCATGGATCCAGCGAGCCTACTTTAGTCATACTGGATACGGGCATCGCCTTTGAAGAAACAGCACAGAATTTACAAAAACTTCGTCTTCTCTTTCGAGCAGTTGTCGATAGAAGAGTTAGTAAGCCAAATATTTGTATGATCGTGTTTGATATTATAAAGAACATGGAAAGTACCAATAAATGTGATCCTTTTCTACGATATATATTGGTAGCTGATGTTGAGAAGAGTCGTTTTGTTATAATGCTCCTTTAAAACTTTCCCGATCATAAGTGTCGTACTTTAATCATGTTACATTGTTTAAAAGTGAAACATCATACTGCACATTTGGGCCTTGAAGTGAGAAATATGATATATATAAGCCGTAATTTAGAGTGAAAGGTTATGAATTTACAGGGTCGTGATGTTGGCGCATTATTACTTTTACATTCGCCAAAACAGCACTGCAAAGATCCAGAACAATTTTATGATGAAGTGAATGAGATCGTTCAAACGGCACGCTCCAAAAGCAGTTTGAGAAGGGTACGCTCTTGATAAAAAATTAAGTCTTCAGTGGTCATTTATTTTCTCCATATTGAGATACTAATATATCCGCTTTGCTGTGGTGAGGTTTCCGGATTTTAGTTGAAACTAGGGCAAGGTGTTCTTTGGTATTTAGAAAAGTGACGAGGTTTCTCTTTCTTTTAAATCCTGAATCATGCAAAGCAGTTATTTTAAAGTGAGTGTTAATAAATAAATGAACTAATGTCATATGTACTAAATTTACAAAGATTTATAATTTCGCTTGCAATAAGAAAAAATCATTTACAGCTAAATATATCGGAAATGTTAAATGAACTATTTTCAATTGTAAGTCGTCATCACGTTGCACTGGATCCATCATTTACTACAGTTGTGCTAGCAGTCATAGTTTTGGAAGGTTTGGGACGTTCGTTAGATCCTGACTTGGATCTTTTTCATTGCGCCAGACCGTTTCTTTTTTCCTTGTTTTGATTTGAAGGTTTTGTTTTTCGCATATTTTTTATGCGCTATTTTAGCAAGAAACTTAACTTTTGTTTGAGGAGCTGTATTCGTGGTAAATTATAATTTTTTTAATTAGAATTGGTTCTTATTGTTTATCCATTTACGGTGCTGTGTTTTAATAAGTATCTTTCATGAGTTTTTGCAGATGATTTAATTGCATCCACTTACTTTTGCATAATGCTTGTCAGTTTTTTGCTTATGTTCCGTTATGAAATTATGATACGGTGTAATATATAAGTTATTTACGATTTATCAAAGGGATACTGAACTTCGTAATGTTTTCAACTGGTGCTTTAGAATATGGAGATCGAAGCACTGTTTGTAATCTCCGTATCCTACAATTAGATGATTTATTTTGATCTCAAATTGTCTTTTGTAGGATTATGTGTGATATGTATGTTTGTTCAAATAATAGTAATAAAGGTAAATCATTCATTTCTAGGAGTTTTTTCGTTTTAAAAAGCTGTTCGCTATTGCAGACTATTATCTACACTTTTTTTTAAAATTCGTTTGTCAACAGAAATCGGTGATTTATAACTAGTATCTTGTTTATGTCAGTAACTAGTGTCTTATTTACGTTAGTAATATCAAAGAAACTATGTGTTTTGTTAATAATATTCACATTGTTGACATTATGGCACATTCCTGACTATTTTAAACAGTAATTATCTTTCTCATCTGTTCAAGACATAGTTCGGTCATGATTATTTTGTTTACAGCAAAGTAATGTCGACACATTCAGCTCGTGGATCCTCTTTGATTAATTTTATGCAAGCAGAACATGATGATGTATTGTTGTGTGTTACTGCAGCGATTGGTATTTTTATGCCTGGCTGTGTATATATGTTTTATCAGTATGCCCACAAATTATACACGGGATATGTTGAGGTGATATTTGTTTTCATTTAAACGTACTAGTGGTAGGCTTTCCGTTTGCTTTTAATTAATTATTTATTACTTTCGCATAGCAAGCAAGTTTTACAGGAGCGTGAGTTACGGAAGCAAAATGAACAGTTGGAGAGTAAAGTAGTGACAATATTTTATGCTGAGGGTCAAGCAAATACTGAGGAACTGGCTCGCCATATCGGTGCGCACTTGGAATACGAAGGACTACCGATAGTTAATTTAGCTGATATTGACACAACAGCTTTCATGAAATACAGGGTTAGCTATATATTTTCATATTTCTTATTTACAAGTAACTGTGTTTTTGAGAATTTTCTAACAGAAAGCTCTTACATCATAGAAGAATTGGAATATGTAAGTCTCAAGACAGTGGAAGAATCAGATGATTGGTTCTTGTTGACGTCATAACAGAAGGAAGTCAGAAATAATTTTTCCAACAGCTAAAGTTATTCCTTTATTTTGCAGGGTGTTAGTTTGTTTCTTATGGATTGTACATATGACGAAAATGGATCAGAGAGTATTGAATGGTTTTTGGAATTTTTGGAAGATTTGGTTTTTGATCAAAAAGAGACTAATCTGCCATGTCGACAAATGCATTTCACTATTCTCGGTATTGGAGATCCATCTAACGGTCACAAACAATATAATCGAGTCCGCCATTCATTCTTGTTGAAATTTTACATTCTTTTAATTTCATTATGTTAATAACTGTGTTTTATGTGCTAATTGCAGATAGCGAGAGCTATGACAAGGCGACTAAATTCCATTGGAGCTGTTGCTCTTTATCCACCGTGCTATATTTGTAGTAGTTCAAGTATTGGTAAGCAACTTTTTTAATTATCCCTTGTAGTGGCAGGGAATAGAAAAGATGGACCCAAACTTAGAAAATTTTCACTCATGTTTTTTAGAATATATTGGTATTACCTTATCATTATCACTATCATTGCTGACACTAACCTTACTTAGTAATATTTGGTACAAAAAATTTGGCAAAGCTACAAATGTTTACGTAACTAGGACTAGAAAAACAAGTGGCTGCGTGGGCTTCTCGCATTGCTAGAGTGCTGGATATACGTGCGACAAGAATTACAGAATCGCGAAGCTTCTCTTATTATGATAGCGATAGTGGCAGTGATGAAAGTGATACGGACGACGAAGGGCAGGATTTTCTTTCCGATCACATGTGAGTTTTTGATATATCTCTTTCATAAATTTCATTGAGCTTTAGAGTATTAGTTTAATCCTATAATCCTATAATTTTATATTTTTAATATGGTTAAGAAGTAAACCACTATTTTCCCGAAACTTTTCGTGTTGGAGGAAAATAAATCTCCACGAGTACCTTAATTTTAAAATTTCATCGAGAAATATTTCATTTATCTAACAACATATGAGCTACATCCTTGAAAAGTGATTGCATATTGCTATCCTTCATTTCATTCGAAAATTTCTGCTTGAATTCTTCCAGGGGAAATACCTGCGAATCAGATAACACTGATGACTAAAGGACATCTTCCAAGGAAAGTTCAGTATATTCACTGGTCATTCATTCATGATGTAAACCGACGATGTTATTGTTCTACACGTAAAGGATTATGAACTTATGTGCTGTTTTATTTGCTCAGTATTGTTTTGCCTTCTGATAGGCAGTTGATTGGTAGTACTCCGTGCTACACGTTTCCACAACTTCAAACCTCTTGTAAATACTTGTATGCATTTCCTTTTTAACCACAGTATATTCTTTTATGAAGAGCTTGATTGTGCTTTGTCATGTAATAAATATTGTTTAAATAGAAGTAGCACGATTGTGTGCTCTTCTCCCTCAGTCTCAACCACATTCATCTCATATTTGCTAAACGTGTAAGACACGTTTCACCTTTTCTCCTATCTTCGCAACGCTTCAAAAGAGAGTGAAGGGGGAATTACTGTTTGTATTACCAAGTTTGTCATACTTGTGTTCACGTTCGTTCTCTTCCTCCTGTGTTTCCTTACATAAGTGATAATTTTCTTCTCATGTAACTTGTATAAATTACTACAGCATGTTTTTTTCTACAACACTACACTTTTCGGACCGAACACTGAAGGCGTCGTTGTCAGCTGTCACGGATACGTGTGGTGAGTGACAACGAAAGTAGGAGCTAAGGGTGTTGTGTTAATGAGAGTGGGAGGTGCGCACCTAGCACCTACTTACCTCACTTTTCATGCTTATCACGCAACAGTAATTGCTGAGGTGTCACTTAGCTAACTGAATTCGTCAAGCAGCACATGCCACGGATGCCACGCAGTTCAGGGCGAGGAATTCATTGATATCATTTCAGTAATCCTTCGCCCAAACCCTCGAGTTACCGCGCTGTGTCTTCCGAGCAAGATAAAGCACCCGACGGGAGTCTAGATTAGATCTTCCACACCTTCCGCCGACTGCATCGGCACATGCATCGCGCACAACTGTCGCTGGATCGCCTTCGAGCGACAAACTTGCGACAGTCTGCGTCATTTCATGTGCACTCGCACAGAGGAAGACGGGGTGACAGATGTGGAGAGAGGAAGGGAGAGAGAAACGAAAGTGTAGACAAGGTGTAGAATGGAATCACTGACTGATATGGGTGAGTGGGCTTGAAGGTCGTCGCTAGTAGTTATGGACGCACACGCACACACACACACACACACGCACACGCACAGAGACAGACAGACAGAAACACGCAAACACACACACACAATACACATCCACCTATGTACACACACAGTGCTACCGTTGTGGTGTAGACGTTGTTTATTTCAATGAGTTATACCAGCGATTGCAACGTGACCTTTAGAGCAGCCGAACTGTTGATTGGTATGGGGTTGTTTTTGCGTATTACTCATATTTAAGTTGCGTTGTCAGTAAGAGACAGTATCACTGACTGTATGCGTGTGGATGCCCACTTGACCTTTAACCCTTCCGTATGCTCATTCTTAAAATTATCATCATTGTCACAATGGACCGACTGACCGACCATTCAGAGATGTGCACAGAGCGCGGCATTGTAATCCTCGGTGACGTTTGCTATACATTTTGCTGGGAGAATGTTTCATTTCTTCTCGGCTACCTTTAATTATACTTTCTGTTTGTGCTAACCGCTTTCGATGATCGTATTTATGCATTTCGCAATCCTTCCACTACAATTATTGAATGTAGTCGGCTGATAGCGCTTAAAAGTGACGTCAAGAAATTCGATACACAGATGAAGACACATTTGGAGCGCTAACGCCTAATGCATTAGCACTCTTTTCGCATCAGTTTGACGTTTTTTGTTCCTTTCTCTCCATTTTCATGGTATATTCAGGTTAAGTTTAACTGAAAATATGAGAGATCGGCTGATGGCGTTGGTGGCGTGCAGGAAGATAAATTTATAATCAGTACCTTACGTATGAAAAGACTTCATCAGATGAAGCTCGCAAGGTTATTTAACGTCAACACCGAGAAGGTTAACAATTTCAAGTGCTGCTCATGCATTATTTATTTCGGCACTTTTTTTTTTATTTCATTTCCCATATATAGAGATATGAAATGCAATTGTTAAATGCACTGAAGAATGGTCGTGGAATGTTAATTCCGTTGCTGTGCATCAGTCTCTATCGTATCGTCAATTATCTCTGTAGCGAACAGTATTTCATTGAAAATAATTTGCTACGTTTTTCTTTTCAGTTTAAACGTTAATACTATCAACACATGTTGCTAGCACTGTAACGTAGTATGTAAACGTAACGTAGTATACTTATCGCTTCTTTTTGTTTACTGTGATTGCACGCGTTGCAAAAGTTAACGTTTATAGCGGACAAGTAAACAGAAATACTTCATTGAATTCTTTCATTTTGGGTGCTTCTCCCGAAACTTGAAAAGTCGTATTTTTCACTAGATGTATTTTGTTCCAAAGTCTCAAGTTAGTGATAGAACTGCGTTTCAAATTAAGCAAGATTAATGTATAGAATGGATTAAGGTTCTTCATGTATGCCTTGCTTGTCCGTTGTTTAGACGTTTGAAAGTGAAGTCCACCTGGTAAAGCACTATTATAAATTATGGGAAGATATGGAAATGTTTTTGGGTGTTGGAAGGTTAGCTCTTTAGGGCGCATTTCGGCATTTTATACATGTTCGGTTCTGATGTTCGTTCGTTTTCCTTCAAGCGATTTTCCTCACGATTTGCCGTTTTATTTTTTCCTTGATCACTAATCGCACCGTAGAGAGCGTATAAAATTTCAGTTTGCTTGGTGTATATTTTGTGCTTTTTTCTGCGATTAATTTCCAACGAGCAACGATGTCTTCACTTCTACCAATCAAATTTCAAGAACATATATTGGTAAGTTATCTAAATTGATAGTTTTTTCATAGATCAATCGTTACCGTCTAATAAAAAATGATAGAGTTAATGTCGCATCGACCATCACAAAATGAACATGCGAAGCTTTTGCATTATATTAAGAGACTCTTACTTTATTTGGTTTTTTCCCAGGTAAAATTGACAACATGACGAAATGATCATATTTTGAAAAAATGTAGATTCATGTGCGTAAAAGAGTGAGAAATGACTTTTACATCTAAAATGCAAAACTGGCTAATATAAAACTTAGAAAGGCTCATGCTTTAAGCCATCTGATTTCTGGTTTTAAGTGCAACTTTTTAGTTACAAAGTTTGGGTATAAATGCAGCCAATATCGGGTTTGCAACATTAACTATGGAATCGGATAAATTTATTGTTGTGAGGGAAAAAGTTGGTGAGAATGCTCAAGTTGTCATTGTTGATATGAGCGACGTCAATAATCCTCTTCGTCGACCAATAACCGCTGATTCGGTTATCATGAATCCTGCAACGAAAGTTCTAGCTTTAAAATGTTTGTTTTATTAAGAATAGGCTTATTGGAATCTAGCTAGTTATATTAGAAAAGCATCCTACCTTTCGAACATTTCTATTAAAGTAACGAAGAATTTGTTATTTTAATCCTTTGTTATTGACAGACGAAAATTTGTTCAGCATCTCGTACTCTTCAAATTTTCAACATTGAACTGAAAGCGAAGATGAAAGCGTACAGTATGCCGGAAGATGTAATTTTTTGGAAATGGATCAATGTTAATACGATTGCATTAGTATCAGAAAGTGCTGCGTACCACTGGACACTTCAAGGTTATTATAATTTTTAATTTTTCTTCCAAATCGGGAGACCATTTGCTCATTTAATGCAATGTGTCTTCAATGATGATAATTAATAGGAACTAATCGTTTAACAATAATTACATGTTGACTGCCGAAAAATGCTGAGAGATTACTGTATGTATCTTTCTTCTACTTTTTCACTTATTTGTTTTAAAGATTGGTTTTGTATAAATCGTGTTTCAATTTGCAGGCGATTCACCTCCTGTAAAAATATTCGAAAGGCATTCAACATTAAGTGGATTCCAGATAATCAACTATCGAGCAGATGCGGAATGTAAATGGTTGTTGGTGATTGGAATTGCTGCTAAGGTATCACTTTTTTGTTGTCATTTGTATGTTTATGGCAGTATAATCATGCAAATAATCTTGTATGTCAAAATTTCTGTAAACCTCTTTATCGTAGTTTATGAAAAAGTGATAAGTGGGTGTTATTAGTTCATCAAAATTCTTAAATTTTCTCATTCTAAGCGATTTGTTGCTACTGGAGTTCCAAATATGGGTAAATTATTATCGAACTACAGGATAATCGTGTGGTTGGTGCAATGCAATTGTACAGTACAGAGAGAAAGGTGTCTCAACCAATCGAAGGGCATGCAGCATGTTTCGTGAGCTTTAAAACTGAAGGGAATCCACATCCTAGTAATTTATTCTGCTTCTCTGTTCGAACTACGCAGGGAGGAAAGGTAGATGTTTTTGTTATGTACTAGACCGCAACAAAATGAGTATGGAACGTTGATGCAATAAAAATTATTCGGTAGCTATAGGAGGAGTCTGTAAATCATAGATCCTCCGGTAGGCACAACTTTTTCTATGCATTAAAAAGTTGTTCAGTTAAGCGAGGATAAATTGTATATGCTTTTTATAGTGCACGCCATCAAATTCCGTAATGGTGTGTCTTCCGCCAAATGCAACATATTTTCCTATGAACGTTTCAATTCCTTGCCACCAGTAGTCGATGTCTGTTTTTGTCGCTTAATGTGTATTGGCTTTTCTCAGGAAGTTTGAAACAACTATGATAAAGTCGCTTTACTGTTTTAGATGTGAATCGATGTTGATTGTTTCAGCTTCATGTTATCGAGATAGGTACCCCGCCAACTGGTAATCAACCTTTCCAAAAAAAGCAAGTAGAAGTATATTATCCAGCCGAAGCTGCTACTGATTTTCCTGTTGCAATGCAGGTATTACTCGGCATTTTGTAATCCAAAGCAAGTGGGAAGTGTGAGATAGTTTGGGTGGAGGGATTAGAAAAAAAGGCACTATAGAAAAAATGAACCGGTTTTCGTAAAGTGACTGGTTTTTGCGTATAATTTTTGTTTATCATTGACCTTCTATAATTCAGTATCTTAGGACTTCAGAAGCTAATATCTTCAGTGCATGAAGAGTTATTATTATATAGTTATTTTATTAAAAGATATATTTATGTAATCTCGGATCCTTTCCATTTGTTGAAATTCGAATGGATCGAGGAGAATGGTAGGGGTGAAAAGAGGGAAGGAGAAGAAAGGAAATGTCTCTGTACTTGAAGCAAACTTATAGTATTAATCAAAATTTTTAGGTCACACTTATTCTTCTTAATTACCTTTTTTTATATTAGATCTTAGCTTTATAATTTTTCAGTCGCCATCGCCTTCACTACTTGTTAAAAGGAACTACATGGATTGAAGTTCGCTAGCTCAATTTTTAAAGTACAATAGTTTTGGCCTTGTTTATGGCTTAGTCTGTTGTATACAGTTGAGCACTTTGTAGATCTAGCAGTCAGAGTGGAAAAAGAGAATTAAATTCTAGGCCTCATCTAAACATGGTATCATATATCTCGTGACGAAATATGGCTATGTACACTTATATGATATCGAGACAGCAGTATGCATTTATATGAATCGAATCTCATCGGAGACCATCTTTGTGACTGCTGAATATACTGCTACTGAAGGAATAATTGGCGTGAATCGAAAGGGACAGGTATTGTTTATATCAGTCGGTAGAGTACCCTATGTCTGTAACTATTTATCAACAAAAGGTTGACACGGATTTGTTTTGCAGCTGAAATATTAGACATACCTTGATGAACGAACGCTCATTTTTATAATAACCCATGGGGATTTGTAGGATCCATACAGAGGTGTTTATTGAAAATAGTATGTAGCAGTGTCCTGTCGCAGTTTTATATATTTTGAAATATCGTGAAAGGTTCACGTCATGCATTTTTAGGTCCTGTCAGTAAGTATTGATGAGCAAAATATGATCCCATACGTAACGCAAACTTTGCAAAATCCGGAACTTGCGTTGAAACTAGCAGTACGTTGCGATCTTCCAGGAGCTGAAGAATTATTTGTTCGTAAATTCAATCTACTTTTCGGTAATGGGAACTATGCTGAAGCTGCAAAAGTTGCTGCCACTGCTCCGCAGGTTATTCTCTTTTTTATGCCTGCCTCACAGAATTTCTAATTTGACTAGTTATATCACAGAGAGATGGGGCAATGTTGTGGATTCAAGTCCTATATTGGTTTTTGTTTTTCTTAGTTACCTATCGTAATTAATCTATCGTCATAGTTACCTATCATACATAAAAATGAAAGTATTCCATTTGTTTACGCATATTAGGAATGCTTGTTGTTGTAGGGAATTTTAAGGACACCGCAGACAATCCAAAAGTTCCAGCAGTGTCCACATAGTGGTGGTGGACCAAGTCCTTTACTTCAGTATTTTGGGATATTGCTTGATCAAGGACAGCTGAACAAGTATGAAACGTTAGAGTTGTGCCGACCAGTGCTAGCGCAGGTAGTGTTTCTTCACTGTCGCTTTTAGTACAGTTTGGAAAAAGTTGACAGATGCTACAAACAGCTCAAAAAATCTTGAATATGTTTTAAGCTCCATAATTCAATTTACAGGGAAGGAAACAACTACTGGAGAAATGGCTAACTGAAGGAAAACTTGAATGTAGTGAAGAATTAGGAGATCTAGTCCGCCCACATGACGTCAACGTTGCCTTGTCTGTTTATCTTCGTGGTAATGTTCCTCATAAGGTTTGCGTTTGTATATGTAAGCACATTTGGTTAGTGAACTCTATTGCTACATTAGTTTTCCGCACTTATTAATTTTTAAAAGGCTAGCCATGGGAAAATTCAATTGAAACGAAATTATTGGGTCGAATATTGTGAATGAATAAATGAGAATTTATCTTACAGGTTGTTCAATGCTTCGCTGAAACAGGACAATTTGATAAAATTATTTTGTACGCTAAAAAGGTGAATTTTGAACCTGATTATTTGTTTCAACTCCGACAAGTATTACGCTCAAATCCGGAGATGGGAGCTAAATTTGCGCAAATGCTTGTATCGGAAGGTGAAAATGAGCCGCTGGCCGATATTAACCAGGTAAATTGCACGGCAGTTTAATTCAGAAGCAAGTTGTCAGAGAACATGTATTCATAAATGTAATGATAAATATAGTTTTCGGAATAGATTTCTATAATGCTGTGTTAATAGAAATTCAATGAAGCTGGTTCTTAAAATAGTGAAATACATGATTTAATTGGTATCATGATTACCATGATCACGAGTTTGAAAGCTCTCAGTGAGTGTGAGGGTGATAATTCGAGTTACAGATAGTCGGATGTTTCGAGGAAGTGCAGGCAATACAACCGTGTACGTCGTTCTTGCTTGAAGTGTTAAAAAGTGATAAGGAGTCGGAGGGGCATCTTCAGACAAAATTGCTTGAAATGAACTTGCTATACGCTCCCCAGGTCGGTATATAAGTTGAAAGATCTAGATCAATATTTTGGTTTCACTTTTCTGTCTTTCAGAGAGAACTGCGAATCAGAACAAATAGTTGAATTAGCATGCAGTTTTGAAACTGCCTTTATTGTTTTAGGTAGCAGATGCTATATTAGGTAATCAAATGTTCCATCATTACGATCGTGCAGCTGTCGGACAATTGTGCGAAAAAGCTGGTTTGTTGCAACGAGCTTTGGAACATTTCACCGACTTATACGATATCAAAAGAACCGTTGTTCACACTCAGCATCTTAAACCTGATGTTTGTTGTTTATTAGTTGGCATTAATTGTATGATTTTTGCGCTAAATTAAAAAATGGATAATGAATCATTGAGTTGGGAAGTTTTGAATACTGTTTAAAAATAGCATGAGTTACAGTGGTTAGTGAATTACTTTGGACAACTGTCAGTGGAGGATTCACTGGAATGTTTGAAAGCGATGCTACAAACAAACATGCGACAGAACCTGCAAATTGTTGTCCAAATAGCTACTAAGTACCATGAACAGCTTACGACTCACGCGCTCATTGATCTGTTCGAGTCGTTCAAAAGTTATGAAGGACTGTTCTATTTCCTGGGCTCTATCGTCAATTTTTCTCAGGACCCAGAAGTTCACTTTAAATACATACAGGTATATTATGATAAAATGTATAAAATGTTGCAAAAGTAAAAATGATTAATTATACGAGTAATTAGAAAATTTTGGCGATGGTCAGATCATTCATTGATATATATATAATTATGTAACACAATTTGTTTCATATGTGGTTGGCAAAATATGAATCTAATTAAAATCGATGATAAGTAATTATTAATAATATAAAGAAATAGAACGGGAAAAGAACAAGCTTTGTAGGCTGCTACTAGAACTGGGCAAATCAAAGAGGTGGAAAGAATCTGTCGTGAATCAAATTGTTATGAAGCAGAACGAGTCAAGAATTATTTAAAAGAGGCCAAATTAACTGACCAATTGCCGTTGATTATTGTATGCGATCGGCACGATATGGTTCACGATCTTGTCCTTTATCTTTATCGGAATAATTTACAGAAATATATCGAAGTATTCGTGCAGAAGGTTATATTTTATTCATTTATATTATGTATTACCGAAGTTATACCTTTAATTGTCTTAAGTTTTCAAGCATCTGGGTAAGTTTCTAACACTGCTAATGCAACCTATTAATATGTTTAGGTGAATCCAGCACGGTTGCCTATTGTTGTTGGAGGACTACTAGATGTGGATTGCTCGGAAGATGCAATCAAACAGCTTATCATAAATACCAGAGGAAAATTTGATATCGATGAGTTGGTTGAAGAAGTTGAAAAGAGGAATAGGTCCATTTTTTACTTTTAATTGATAAAATATACTGCGAAATATACTGCCAAACAACAGTAGAAAGTGAATTATGATCCTCTCGCTGTAACAATATTAAATGTGGTATCTGTTTTAAGATTAAAACTATTAGCGCCATGGTTAGAGATGCGTGTTCAAGAAGGAACTACTGATCCAGCAACTCACAACGCCCTTGCTAAGATTTACATTGACGCCAATAACAATCCTGAGCGGTTTCTTCGTGAAAATCCATATTACGATTCGCGGATCGTCGGAAAATACTGTGAAAAAAGAGACCCACACTTTGCTTGTCTCGCATATGAACGTGGGCAATGTGATGCCGAACTCGTTAATGTAAGTTACAGTTTTTTCTGTATCGAGGAAGCGAACCCTTTCTTAATATACATTTTAGGTTTCTTTGTCATATGTCGTACATTTTATATACTTGAACTGCTACTTTCATTCCACGAGTGTTATTTTTAGCTACATTTTACTTATTTTATCGAGAATCTAAAATATTGTTATTTGAATGTTCACTTATAGGTGTGTAATGAGAATTCGCTTTTTAAAAATTTGGCACGTTATCTAGTTAAGCGACGTGACTTTCCACTTTGGGCTCAAGTACTGGCTGAAGATAATCAACATAGAAGGCAACTGATTGATCAGGTTTGCTTTCAAATCGTTGTCTATATTAATTTCAGTCCTTCTCTCTTTCGCTTATGAATATGCTGAATATGATTTTAAATTTCTTACTGCAAAAATCAGTGCTTGATTTTTTTTTCAATGCTTGATTCCAATTTTTTCAGTGCTTGATTCCAATATTCACTGTTATTTTGCATTTACATGTGCATACTATGCTGTACATGCAGGCACTGTAAAGTATTAAAGGCTTATTCAAAAGAGGACGCAAAGAAAAGTTAGCAAAAAATCTGATAAGCGTATGAAAGGACTAAATTGCATTAACTTAACTTTTCAGGTAGTTCAAACGGCTTTGTCGGAAACTCAAGACCCAGAGGACATTTCGGCAACGGTGAAAGCTTTTATGGCTGCTGATTTGCCGAATGAATTAATTGAGCTATTGGAGAAAATTGTGCTTGACAATTCTGTTTTTTCAGAGCATAGGTAATTCTTACGGCAATGAAAAATTCAAGTTCGTAGTCATTCACGGCTATAATAGAAGTATGCGAAATATTCGAATATTTGATAACTTTTTGACTTTTTTCTTGATTGCTTGTTTGCGTTTTAGTGTTCTTGTCATTAGAATAATATTACAGGAACCTTCAAAACTTGCTTATTCTGACAGCAATTAAAGCAGATCGTACACGTGTTATGGAGTACATCCAAAAACTAGACAATTACGATGCACCAGATATCGCCAATATTGCTGTTTCCAACCAATTGTATGAGGAAGCATTTGCCATTTTCAAAAAATTTGATGTCAATACTGCTGCAGTTAATGTTCGTTGTGCCTTATTCTTTTTACACTCGTATTTTTTAATTATATTGGTGTGTTATTCGAGCTTAGAGGATAAATAGTCTATTATTTTCAAAAATTTGAACTTGGCTGCATTATGTACTTTTTAAACAATAGTTATATAAAAGTCGTTATAGGTTTATTCGTATAAGCATGGTGTTTTAGTTTCCTGCAGTTTATAAGAGAAAGGTTTTTTTTGCATGAATTCCAAGTTCTTGCTCAAATATCATTCTAATGCAGGTGTTGATTGATAATGTATCCAATTTGGACCGAGCTTATGAATTTGCGGAGCGCTGTAATGAGCCTGGTGTTTGGGCATCATTGGCAAAAGCGCAGCTGAAGGAGGGTTTAGTAAAAGAAGCTGTGGATTCATTCATTAAAGCCGACGATCCCACTGCATATATGGAAGTCGTCAGCAAATGTTCAGAAACTGGTTAACATTCGTTTATTGATGCAGATTTTTTATTGATAGTTCTACTGCTTCAACAAAACTTTTTCTTAAATCAGAACCATTTTATTGTTTCAGGGAATTGGGAGGATCTAGTTCGATATTTGCAAATGGCACGAAAAAAATCGAGGGAATCATACATAGAGACAGAACTCGTATATGCTTATGCAAAAACAAATCGTCTTGCTGATTTAGAGGAATTCATTTCGGGACCTAATCATGCTCAAATTCAACAGATAGGTGATCGGTGTTTCGAGAGTGGAATGTATGAAGCAGCTAAAATTCTCCACAACAACATATCGAATTTTGCCAAGTTGTCAGTCACACTTGTTCGGCTTAATGAATTTCAAGGTGCTGTTGATGCTGCTCGTAAAGCAAATTCAACGAAAACATGGAAGCAAGTAGGTTCATGTATTATGCTCATAACTCTCAAATTAGAGGTGGTTATCAAAACACGTAAGTGATGACAATGATAATGAAATGGTTTAAGAATACATTTGGCACATTCGACGTAGTCGAATATAAATTGAATTTGGATAAATCAGTTTACTAACGGTGAAATCATATTGTACAGAATTTACAAAATGTAAAAAGATGCGGAATGAAAGGGTGTCTTAAATTTATGAGTTTTCGTGCTGTTTATAAATTAAGAAATGGTGAATTATTATTCAGGTTTGCTTTGCCTGTGTTGATAATGAAGAATTTCGTTTGGCACAAATGTGTGGTCTCCATATCGTCGTACATGCCGATGAACTCGAAGAACTAATCAATTACTATCAGGTTTGCATTCATCGATAGTCATTTCGTTTTGCATTCATCGATAGTCATTTCGTCTAGATTGAATAATTAAGGCAAAAACAAAGTTTTCTGCTTAAGAACGGCTGCTTTTTCATTCTTTAAAATTATACAATAAATTGTTCCAGGAACGGGGATACTTCGAAGAATTGATTGGTTTGCTGGAGGCAGCATTGGGTCTGGAAAGGGCACATATGGGAATGTTTACTGAACTAGCAATTCTCTACAGTAAATATAAAGCAGAGAAAATGCGCGAACATCTTGAACTGTTCTGGAGCAGAGTTAATATTCCAAAGGTGGACGTTTATGATAAACAATAAATGGAATATCACCAATCTCACTGAAATTCGTATGTTTCTGGTGTATATACTTTTTAATTTATGAAATATTTCATTGTGTTTTAGGTCTTACGTGCTGCGGAACAAGCTCATTTGTGGTCCGAACTTGTCTTTCTTTATGATAAATATGAAGAATACGATAACGCGGCCCAAACAATGATGCAACATCCAGCGGAAGCTTGGCGAGAGCAGCACTTTAAGGAAGTGATCACTAAGGTAATTGATGTAAGACCATTCGAATTTTTATTATAACATCACTTGTTGTAGAGTTTAAAGTAACTAAAAAAATAAATTCTCTACATTACTATATACATTTTTATAGGTGGCGAACATAGAATTGTATTACAAGGCAATGCAATTTTATTTGGATTATAAGCCCTTACTGTTAAATGATCTCCTGCTTGTGCTAACACCACGACTTGATCATTCACGCACCGTATCATTCTTTGCCAAGCGTTTGTTTTTTTGTTCTTCGCGAAATTCTGATCTCTCAAATATTATGGCGGTATTGTAACTGCCTACCTTAATATTAGTAATATCAAAAATAACATTATCAACCATATTTAACTAGTTTTAATTCTTTGTGTATTAGCTTATTTTTAGTGAATCAGCTTCCGCTTGTGAAACCTTATTTACGTCAAGTGCAGACTCAAAATAATAAGTCAGTAAACGAGGCTTTAAATCAAGTACTCATCGATGAAGAGGATTATGCTGGCCTTCGTGCTTCTATTGACGCCTATGATAATTTTGATAATATTTCTTTGGCCCAACAACTTGAGAAGCATGAATTGCTTGAGTTTAGACGCATATCTGCTTATTTGTATAGAGGTAACAACAGATGGAAGCAAAGCGTTGAGCTATGCAAAAAAGATAAATTGTACAAAGTAAGTGCTCGTAGTGATCTGAATTTTCTGGATTTGGTGATGCTAGATTTGTAATTTTAGAGCAATTTAGAAATTCAACATTTCAGGATGCAATGGAATATGCCGCGGAATCTCGGCAACCTGAAATAGCTGAAGAATTGCTGGCTTATTTCCTGGAAAATAAGTTACATGACTGTTTTGCAGCCTCACTTTATCAAATGTATGATTTATTGCACCCAGATGTTATATTGGAATTAGCGTGGAAACATAAGATTATGGATTTCGCAATGCCGTATATGATTCAAGTAATGCGTGATTATCATAGCAGGGTATGTGATATTTATGGACGTCTAATTAATTAGCTTTACGTGCTCTCAGAGCACTTGCAGTGATGGTTTCATTAGCCATCTGCAAATAGCAGTAGTTTGACAGAAGTATTAATTCTTACTGCTGGCATACTGAGCTTGACCTCTGCACAGCTGGCTAATCCTTTGCTTGGGATGCTGTAAAAGAATGATGTTTTCCAGCTTACATATAGTTTCTTTGGATTGCACATATCATTTGCTGATCCTAGTAATAAATTTAGTTCTTTTCTAGCTTTTTTCATTTGAAAATTTAGATTGGAAAATTGGAAAGAGCTGAAGCGGAGAGAAAAGAAGAGGTTCAAGGGAATCAGCAACCGAATGGAAGCATGAGTTAGTGCTTTATTTTTAGGTATTTGAGAGTACTGAAATTTTAACTTTTACTGGAATTTACTGAAATCTTTCGTAGTTACCATCGGAGTCTTTTCTGGAATATTATAATAATTGTTAGTATAGATGAACACTGAATTTATTACTGATAAAATGCTGTTGCAGTGGAGCCACAATTAATGTTGACGTTTCCCGGAGGTGCGCCGATGGGTCCAGTTCCACAAATGCCTGGAACATACGGTCCAGTAATATCAAGTACTCCTTACAGTGGTTCTGCACCAGCAACAAATGCTTATGGAACACCGATGTATCCAAGCGGTGGTTCGTATGCTATGTAGTCACCGATATTTACCTTTAAGACTTACAGCATTGATTCGTTTCTTTGTTTCGAGAGTGGTTCTGTAGTAACAAATATCGGCTTGTGTCGTTGAAAGACGAATTTATTTCACTCTTTATTTACTCGCGTTGTATGTATCTTTCGGAAAGAATTCGGCTTTTATTATCTATTTTGTTATTTGCAAAGACATTTGAAATTAGATTAGGAAATAACAGGAACGTCAAAGTATAAAAAATCTATTTTGGTAAGAAATCTTTTAAGCAAATAACCTTTCCTATTTATCACTCATTATTAGAGTTTTCGAATATCGAAATTTTTGAAAAATAAAGTTTTCTAGAAGTCATATGTAAATGAAACAAAAGTAATTGCTTCATTTCTTTTCGATTGCTATCTCTCGGCATAGCTTATATAGGAAAAACATGTGGTGTTAACATTGTGATCATTTATTTACTCTTTTTTTATTTGCAATTCTTGTTTGTATTATACAACGCGCCATGTGCATCATTTTTATATAAATTCACAGTGCCCTATTCTTTTATGTAAAACAAATTGGTCTGTTTTTGTGTTCACTCATCTTTCTTTTCTGTGCACGATAAAAATTTTCCATTGTTTTTCGACACACCTTCAGTAGATTATTTTAAATGCAAATTTTAATACATCCCTTACCATTATAATTTATGGCATCCTAAAGGAAGTGAAATTTTCTGCTGCTGTTGGGAACTACGCCAAACATTTCTTTAAAATAAGTAGTTTATGAACTACTGGTCAGTTCTTCAAATTTTAAGCCTTGCAAGTGGATTTGGTTTTACACGGCATAGTGTCGTAGAACGATGAAGCAGTAATCCGGTTGAAATTTAAGTCTATTTATGCTGTTACAAGGAAGCCGAATAAATAGGCAGAGAAGAGCGACGGTGTAGTGAAGTGAGTGATATGTAGCAAGTTGGATTTGTTACACTGCGAGAGTTCTTCATCCTATCCAAAAGGACTGCAAAGCGAATTATTCCGAAAATCTACTCACAAATGCATTTAGCAGTGAATCACCGACGTGGAGAAGTGATCGGAGCATTGAATTAAGTGAGGGAGGAAGGTATGCTGCAGGCGTGTAAGGCTTTCATCACTTCCCTTTCCACTGATACATGCCATTTCAGTGTAATGGGTGGAATTCAGTGTAATCTCAAAAAGCGATAAGTTCAATTTTAATTCTCTTTTATTATTTAAGAGAAAAGATGAGGCAAAAGGATAGAAGCTGCCGTCTGTTCATAACACATGATTCTCACTTCATCGATATCAAAAGAAAATAAATTTATTTTAAGCCACTTTTATTTAGAAAGTATCTAAGTTCAAACTCATTACAAAATCATATTTCACACTGATGATTATGAAGAAAGATTTTAGTTGGTTTAATTCAGAACGTAGTGGACAGCTGCGCGTAGCAGCGGATCGTTTGGCTGAACATAATCGAACCCTGTCCGTTGAAAATGGCTGTTTACAGGTGTGATCATAAAAGGCGAATTAAACGCATAACATAAGTTTTTTAGCTTATTTTCACTGATGTCCATATAAACATTTGCTCACTCAAAGTATCCAAATTTGGTAATCGTAGAATAGAAACTTAATTAAAATTGAATTTGATAGAATCATCATTTTAATTTACTGATTCATTACTTCTAGTAATTATCATAGCATAACAAATTGTCCATATCCTGCCGAAGGTAATTGACCTTGGCTTACTGCTCCCTGACTTGGCTGAATGCTAATAGTTGCGCTTCTACTGGGACATGGGCAATATTCTGCATCACTTCCAGGCATTCCTTCCTCACCGACGTCGCCTGGTTCACCCTAGAAATTGCTAAATGAATTTAAGCTCAACATTTAAATATCTAAGGATATGGCTTTTGCAAATTTTCACTTTCATTAAATTCATTATAAATTATAAACTAAAATTTAATGCAGTTGTTACGGTTTCACGTCAAAGTAGCGAATGCGATGTGTGAAAATAGGTTGCTGGAAGGTTGGATTATCCACTACCTGTTCACCGTCATCTCCTTTTTGACCATCAAGTCCACGTTCTCCGGGTGGCCCCTGAGGGCCTGGTTGACCAGGTTCACCTGGGTCACCTCGCTCACCAGCTGGGCCGGCAGGACCAGGAGCGCCTTTTTGGCCTGGAACTCCTACAACTTGCTGTGCATCATGACCCGGTTCACCTTGTCGTCCTTCTTCACCCGCTCGTCCCGGTGGCCCATCCGCTCCCATCTAAAAAAATCAAACTTTAATATTACAATTGAGTTCCAAAATTTAAAAACAAATGCGCTCGTAATAAACAAGTTTGAACAGTAGCTACATTAAATAAACACTGGGAAAACAAATTCGGCTCATGAAGGAAAATTAAAACAAGAAATATTGGGCAACTAAGAGAATAATGTTAACCTGTCCTGGAGGACCTGGTTGGCCGTCTTGACCATTTGGACCGCTTCGACCAGGAGAGCCGCGCATTCCTCGTGGTCCAGGACGACCTGGTGGACCACGTTCACCTGCTGGGCCAGGTGGACAGTGAAAGCAACTTTCAAGCTGTTGTACCTGTCCGATTACATCGCTTGTGTCTGGACCATCCGGCGCATCCTGAATTTTGCATCTCCTTTGTAGGCGTTAAGTATGCGCAGCAATTTAACTTCCTTTAAGACATCCTACACAAATTACTCTAATTTTTACAAGGCTTACAAATACTTCACAAAGTTAAAAAAATGCTTCACAATCCCTCATACCGTTTTAGTGGATTGAAGAAATGATTTAAAGAAATACCATTCCATCCATGCCATCTATACCATCCATACCTTTTGGTCCTTGCGGTCCTGGTGGTCCTGCCGGGCATAAATTTTCGTCACGAGCACTTTCCACTAAATTTTAGCAAACCAATTAATTTATCAAATATCACATGATAATGGAGCAAGAAGAAAGATACTTTTGCAGTCTATAAAGAACGGCGTAAAGTCTTTTTTTCTACTGATTTTTTTTCCAGTAGAAAAAAAGCTAATTGAAATTAAAAATTTTTATTGGCGCATATATGAAAGCAAAAGCAACCGAAGTTAGTTGAAGTTCCCACGGTCGATTGTTGAGTGTACACTGTAATTCACTGATAATATATCAAAGAAAATATCTCACACCAAATCACTCTAAAGGATGTAAAATTTACTTCTGAACCATTCTGTTATCGAAATGATCAAATTCGAGAATGCAAGCAGTAGAAGAGAAATTTGAATGAAGCACAACAAGTGAAAATTGCACCTTCATCATCTGTGCTCTCAATGATTACTGAAAATGGCAGCGGGATAGCACAGATGACAGCTCTTGTATCTAACTGTCAAAAACACGTCACCTGATAGTGCCTTCCCCTACGATGCTACTAGTTCTCCCATTTGGGCCAGAGTATTTTTGAAATTTAAACAACATAACTTCGATCCCGCTCGATGTTGTTGTACCGTATGATTGAGATGGTGCGGAATATTGACTGGTTGTTCCAGGTGATACTGCCGGTGCACCGTATTGACGACGTTGGCGATGGCCGACATTCATCGACATCATATCTCTCCAAAGATCTTTTGTTTTCAGCTTAAATTAATGTGTTGCACATTTGCTAGAATAGAATGAATGCAATGCAATGCTTTTTGATATTTGTCAAAATTAAGTGTAAACATTGCACGTGAAATTAAAATGTTGTTGAAGGACTGTTAGCACCTTCAACGCTCCAACTTCAACGTCAAGTTCACTCTCAATCACTTGTATTTCATTGATAATATGTGCAACAGCAACAATCAAGCAAAACATCGAAGCACCTCCAATACCGCACGTTCCAATCAAAATGCTCTTCGTTTTTGACATCCTAAATCAGTAAGACGTGAAGTCGCAATGCTAATCACATTTAGTCAATCACTTTGCCGCACCGGACGAATCATTCTCCTTCAAGCCACCCAAATACTCAGTTGGAATAAATTAGCGATTCAAGTATGGCACGCACTTTCTAATTAAAATATTTCTGAAATTGAAGAAATCGTCATCCCTACTTGCTTGTGAAATTCTTTGCTAATCATTTTTGTTTGCGATACTTTCAAACATTCGCACACTTACCGTACTACTTATAATGACTAAACGAAGATAGATATCACTTACACTGTTCGCTAGAAAAAGTTTCGAGTCGAAATTTTGCAAACCCAACCGACCCAATAATGAGCTTAGAACGAAGGAGAGAGGGAAGGAAGAAGTGAGAAATAAAAAAAAGCGAGAATGAAGATTGTTGTAATAGCTATCAGTCATTGTAATTATCAGTAAAGCAGTTTGATATTTACAATTTTAATAGATTCTATGATCTAATTTGCATCTCTTTTTCTTTTTCATCACTGTCAACACATCGCTTGACATTCATTATCAGTCTTACTACTGCTTAACTATTCTTAACATTAGTACTATAGTTATTGCTAAATTAGCCTGTTACAGTGAACCCTCACAAAAAAATCTTCCATTTTTCAAAAATTTAGTGATTTCATTTTTAAAATGATTGTAGCAAAAAAAAGGACGCCTTTGGAAATTCCCAAATTTGAAGTGAGTAAGACGCAATTTACAAGATATGGGTCATCTATCTGTTCATGTTATTACGTTAAATGATAAAATAAATATGGGTTATTAGGTGGACCATACATGCACTAACAATAGTTGCATCTTCCAGTTCAGCATAGCAATCGACCGTCGCTTCCCTCTTATCAACATCCTAATCAGACGAAATCAGTAATGGATGAGATGAAATTAGGAAAATGCGCAATGAACCTGTGATGAAACGATTCGCATGCGTGAGAAGCGTCTAACATGGCGTCAGAAGTGTCGAACGTCAGAAGTGTTGTTACGTGTAAGTACACTTCACGTAGTGCTATTTTGTTTCTAAAAACCATCGCACACATCCGCTAGCATTTATTTATCAGTCTAAGTCACAGTGACCAATGCACACTTGCCAGCCGCTTCTTTCTACTGAAATTTTGCTATTCTTCCGAAACAGTAATAGTTATCTCGTTGTCAGCGATAGCAAAATCTCAGTCAATCGTGCTATTCATCGAAGTGGGAAAATTACTGTGAAGTTGGTCGTAATGGGTGTGCTTCAGACAAGAGAGATTATTTGATGCTTAAATAATGCTAACGATTCATATGAATCGTTGTGATAGGAAAACTTCTCAGAACTAAAAAAACCGGAAGTAATCAGAAACTTCTTTTCTCTTCAAAAAACAGCCTGTTTTGCTTTGTATCTTTTTAATTTTATTCACTCTTACTCTTTGCATTTTACTTTTTTTGAACGATCGTTGCGTGTCTTTAACGTAATTGAACGAAACACGCCCAATTCAAGTGGTATGTATTTGACCACCGGTCAAAAATCTGCTTAGGAAACGATCTAGTGGAATGGTTGGCTTGCTAACTCTTCAAGTAAACCGTTTGGAACCATCTGAGATCTATCTTCCTGCCCAATTCAGAGGGACGAGCGCACCGATTCAGTTCAAAGACTGCAACACTGTCAACACATATCATTTATACGGCCATTTTTGCATTTTAATTAAGGACGAATTAAAAATTATTTTTGCGTGTGTCTGTGTCTCTCCAGCTTCGTTCGATCATCGAATCCTTTGTAGCACTTATTGCATACGTATGGCGCCTTGCTCTTATGCACGAACACGTGGTCTATTAGGCCGCGCGCATCACTGAATGCTTTGTCACATTGGAAACATTTAAACGGTTTTTCCACTTCTTCAGTCCTTAACCTTTTACTCGTAGCCGCCAGCTCATCACAACTTCTCTTCCTTCGCTCGCTTGAAACTTCCACGTCGTCGTCGACTGAGTTTTCCTGTCCCAAATGGTCGGTTGTTTTCACTTCCACTTGGTCTGATATCTGGGAATTACGCAAAATGATTAATCTTACGATCTACAGCAGACACAAACAGACACCCTTAATTAGCAACACCTCGTCATTAGTTGCTTTTACTAATAAGCACCTTTTCTTTCTCATTAAGGGAAATAGCAGTAGTGCGAAAGGACCTAAAATACGCCGTCGAAATATTTGAGCATTTTAATTTCTAAACTTTTATATTTTACTTTCACTTTTTCTACGGAAAGTATCGATAAGCTAAAATCGAGAAACGATAGGAAAGTGGTGATTTCCCTTCGCAGGAAGATTATCCACTTATTATCCATTCTACACTACAGGAATTTGTAATTTACGAACCGTTGTTTGTGCGAAGCACGATTGCAACACAATCATCGCAAAATAGTATGAGAGAAGCATTTTGACTTGTCCAGCGGAAATGATAAACACAGTCTAAAATTTGATATGCTTATTGACGATCTAAATTTGAATGCGCTTTTTGAAAAAAGCTTTTCAAACACCAGCCACTAACAAAGCAACAACTTCCACGCTGACGAAGACACATATATTTCTGATCTGTAATCTGTGCTTGCATTAAATTTGCATATCACATTGTCTGTGTGTGTGTGTGTGCATCACATTCTGTTTGATCTCACCTGACGTTGATCTTCACAGCACCACTGAGACCAACTCACAGTGAAGTGTTTGATGAGGTGGCTAATTCGAAATTTAATAATTCAGTATACCTTAATTAGAAGACAAACTTTGTATGTAAATGAAAACGTACAGAAATTCCTTCAATTTAATTATTGCTCTCTAAACATCCAACAACTAAGATGAAGCGCAACGCTAATTGCAGCAGGAGGATGATGAAGCAACAACATTAAAGTCCGGATTTCAGTTAGAAAATCGCGTGCAGTTTGAAATTTCCTCCTTAAATTAGCCATAAAGTTAGGGAGAGAAGTGGAAGTGAACTGCTCGGAATTTCCCGAACTAGCGGTGCGTATCAGATTTTCAGTTAAAAATTTCCAACAGATTCTCGTTGAAATCGCTTCAACTCCGTACTTGCAACACACACAAGCAAAGCACTGATGGAATTCACGTAAAGAAGTGAAACGTGGTTGCAAGCGAGTGACATCATCGCTCCCATTCACACCAAGTGTTGTCGGCTTATTTATAGGGAACTTCGATACTTTAATATTTCAGGTGACAACCGATTTGAGCTATGCTTTTACTATGCTTATTATGAGAACCATCAGGAAATAACAACCTTTCCCTGAGCAATTTTAAGCCGTTTATCACACTCGGCGGAAGTTTGTCACGTAAAAAATGTGGATTTTTTATCAAATATTCGCAAAATACAGAGGAATACGCAATTGGAGAAAGCTAAACTTTACTTTCCAATTCCCTTACTTATCGTATGTGACAAGCATCAAACATAGTAATTTCTTTTTCTCAATGTTCCCAAAATAGAATTAGAGAAGGAATGTCAGAGAAAAGTTTCATCAGAAATCTAACGTTTAGGTATCATCGACGCTAGATGACAGTAGTTGACAGTACACGAACGCGAATTTCAAGTATCGTTGATGGTTGATGTTTCAGAGGTAAGCGATGAGGTAGATTTAAATTAAAATAAGAAGTTGATAAGGCCCATAAATGATAAGGGAACGGGTAAGGGAGGAAAAAATACAGGATAACGAGGATATCCTTATTAAATTATAGTTAAAATTGTTATAGGTGACCGTTTAACATTTAATTTAATTGTTTAAAAGTTGAAGTGTCACTTATTATTAAACAGTGAATTTCGGCAATTTTATTTTATTTCTGTTGTCCGTGGCAATGAAAAGCAGTGAGCTCTCTGTGAAAGCGTCAACGATCTCTGAGTTTGCAGAACGAAATTATTCTCCGAGGTTTACATGATCATTCCAAAAAATAGTACTCATGAATCTGTCATTTTTAGTGACGCAAGCATTTATCATCAAAAGACCTAAATTTGTTGTGCGACAATTTTCTGAAATTTACAAAGTTGCAGTAGAATCCAAATTGCTTATAGCTAAACTATTAGTCTTAATCGCATTAAAATTGAATGCTTGTTTAGCAAAGTATTAATTTTGAAAGATTTCAAGTTTCAATAGATTTCGACATGTTTTCCGAGGCTTCCACTTAAATCTGAAGAAGATTTTTCGATAGTTGGCAAACTGAAATTCACCAGGCTATTGATTTAATTAATAACAAATAGCTTACCGTTTCCTCCACTTTGATTGCCAAACCTTCCAGGCAATAATTCGTTTTTTTTTCTGAATAGTTTTAATTAAATTAATTGAACTAATTATCATTCTAAGCATACGTTACTGTGCTTGTTTATTGGTACTGATCAGTCAAGGAGTTAGCCAGATCATCGCAGCTGCTTGCTGCAACACTCAACATTCATTCCCATGCTTCATCGCTCAATCATTCGTTGCATTTCTTGTCGCTTTCACAGTACAGGCTGGTTTCTAACCTAAATTTAACCTGAAATTTTCAATTTGAATCTTAATACGTACAGAAAGGTACAACTAATTAAAAAATTAAATTAGTTAAAGCTCGGATTTTATTGGCCATTCCTCTACGGTGGTAGACGTCAAAATTCGTATAGATTGTGATAAGTTTTAATTGTTGCGATATCAATAAATGATATCAAATTTATAAGATCTTTCTCCTCCTATCCCTCTCCCAATCTCCCTCTCGCCCTCTCTCTCTCTCTCTCTCTGAATTTTTAGTACAACAGGATTTCAAAATATTTCTTTTTTCATTCCTACAAGAACGATTAGAATATGCAAAAAGAAATGAGCAAAGACTGTTTATCAGAGATCGAAAATTCATTTATAGTTGCTGCATATTTTTCTCCAATTATCCAAGCGTTTTTCATTGAGATGAAAAATGGAGGAGGAAGAGTGGATGGATGTTTCAGTGGTGCCAAATATATTCCTTAGGATTGACACGAGCAAAGCATGCATTTTTTGATGAATTCAACGTGCTGGAAACGTATCAGCCAAGAGCTCGTACTATGGGTCACTTATTTACGGTAACTTTCACTGCAATAACACAAGAGAATTTATTATCATAAAAGAATGGTTGTCTCGAAGATGACGATGAAGACGTCATTGTGTCCAACTCTACGTAACATCAGACGTGAAATATCAAACAATCTGAAGTAATGCATTTGCGGATAGCTTATTAACAATTAATGACCTTGTAATGCTACGAGAAAAGGCTAAAAATTTAACTTTAAAAATCATAATTATTGATGATTATTAGTTAACGATGACTTTATCGTATGATAACAAGACAGACTATCTTTTCACTAATAAGAAAAACAATTGTAAAATTTAAGCCTGAACCACCGACGCCAGTACCGAATGAACAGCGGCAGCAGCATGATACATCAAAAGAAACAGAGAGAAATGAATTTTTGCAGATGAGAGATGCGGTTTGTTAATGAAAATCTTGCTAATAAGTAACTGAAACAATATAGTCTAATTAATGATTTTGAGATTAGTCGGTTGGGGAATTTTTAGACTGCAAAAAATGAAATGTTTTATTGGTAACATAATTGTGGACATCACAAAGTAGTAAAAGCGCACGTGCTTAGTTCATGCAGTGATTACGTAGAGAGTAATAGCAGTTAAGTTGATAATTTTCAGCATTATGGAAATGAATATACATACCTGGAAAAAGTGAATCGTGAGTTAAAAGAAAGAGAAAGTTTTGCTAAGCAACCACAAAGTGATGTCCAAAATGGCATCTCAAATATGCCGAAAATCGAAGGACCAGTTCTAATCGAATTTCATGCCGATTGGGAAACCGATGATGATGACTACTCACTGTAATTACTGTGCTTCAAACAACATCGCAAAAAATAATTCCGTGATGTGAGAAACTTTTGCAGCCAATTTTCATACAATTTGAAATTGAAGGAAGAATTAAACGAATAAATGAATTTTGTGATTTCGTACAATCGTTTCTCTCCTCTGTAATGCATACGATTATAAGCCGTCACTAGACGTTATTTCATTGTTGTTGACGTAAAGTTGGTAGATGAATCCCAATTTTTTGTTCCCACTACTTGTCGCTTTCACGTAGCAAACATTATGACTAATTTCAAAATGTGTTTTTGTACCGTTCTCCAAAAATTCACCCTGAAATTCTCATCAAATTTTTAACATTTAAAATTCTTAGCAAAGAACACGAGCAGGTTATGATTTTATTCGTTGGTCTCATTTCCTCTTAGAACTTTGCGAATGGCTTACTTCATCCTATAACTTCACTTAATTTCCATGCTTTGAAAATTTTTGAAAAAAAGCCGCCCTTACCGCAGTATTCACTTTTCGACCATTCACCCAGATGTCCATTGTTCCTTTATCTGCAATTTCAAAATAAAACGTTACGTTTACTTTAGCGAAATATTCAATAGTTTTCATTCATCGAGCAAAGTCGTCTCAAACTTTTGGCTCCTTTAAATTTCATTTAAATCTTAATGTGCGATATTTGAATCCTTGAAATTTCTACATCTATAAATGATACTCGAAGAGGAGAAGAAAAAGCTAACATACCCAAGCATATACGGGTCTCTTGACCATCCAAAATTGCCGTCCAACTTTTCAATTTTTTTGCTACTTCCTCCCGAAATTTCTCATACGATTTACCGTTCACTTCCAACGTGTATTCGTAGAGAAATGTCTCCAACGACTCCACATTGATAGCACATTTGTACTTGCCAATATTGAACACTTCCTTACCGACAAGGCTAAACATCCAATTCTTCCTCAGAACTTCCTAAAATTTCCTCTTATAAAATAAAATTAAAATTATTTCAGCAAAACAGAAAGTATTACTGCAATTTTCAGCAGCTTCAACCTTTGCTTCCTCCTAACAATGCTCAGCAAAATGCTTCATTTTGAGAAATAAAAATCTCAAAGCAGTAATTCGTAATCGTTCCCGTACGCATTATTGCTCACATCACTCATTTTCACTTATCACACAAATTAAGGAGGGAACTTAAAAAAAAGGAAATAATTAATTCTGTTCAGCAAACTTTTCCATCCACTCGTATCACTCTCTTTCCACTGGTTGTGCCGTGCTCGAATTCAATTTTATATATTCGATCTTGCACAGGCACTGACCAACTTGCTACAGTGTCGTGTATATCTGGCATTCCACGAGAGAATTAATTTTCCTCTCAAACAAAATGGGAAGGGAAGGAAGGATTCTGAAACAAATCTGCTTTTCACGTATATCCAATCCAATATGCTCTAACTAATCGATACTGTTAAGCGATAAATTAACTTGAAATGAAATTAATTGGCTGATAAGGAAAAAGAAATGGAAAGACAAAATGCGTAAAATGCTGCAGTGACCGCTCCCATTCTGTGTTTCTATAGCAACGTAAACGTTTCGAAAGGTAATTGATTTATAGATGAATGAATGCATCGATGGAGCAAATGTAAATGATAATGGCTAAGCGCATAAAGGTCAGATGTGATTGGTCAAAGCAGTCATGAAGTTAGCCGATGTCAAGCGTGACATTTCCTCGTACGACCTGCTATTTTGTACACGTAGAATTCGGTAGAGAATTGTAACAGCGAATGAGCAGCTATAGAATTTATCATAATTTTAACATTTTAAACGATCAAGTAGGCTAACGACAAGGGGCGAAGCTTTTTGCGCGTATCCAAAGGAACCACTTATTGTAAAATTATGCACGATAAGTAAATTACAAAACAAAAACTGCAAATGGACCAAAATAAAGTTACAAGTGAGCAAAACTCACAACAGTTTAAAAACTTAGCATGAATTTTCGAGATTCACATCCTCGAAATACGAACATCATATTGAGTGGATTTTAAGTGAGACTCACTCAGTAAAACATACCTATCATTCATTGTCAGACATAACGAACTTTGTTCTCAATTCTTAACTCAAAACTCTTTGCTTCCCTTCTTAGATGAGGAGAAAACATTGAAATGATATATGAAAACGAAATAATATTTAGCACAGTTTCAACTGCTGTTTGATGTACATGCTCACTACTTTGAAAACACGCATTTCGAACTCGATTAAATCGCCATGTTCCAACAACACCTGATCATCCTTTAATCGATCCAACAATGTCACACAAACTACCGCAGCTAAAACATCACGAAATTTAATCATTTAAAATCATACCATTCTTTACTCAAAGATCCAGCCAACAAAATTTGGGAAAATCAAAAAACATTAAGTATTTCAACGAGCACATCATTTCGATAAATTGTCTTCAAATTAACACCTTTTATATTGCCTCGATTAAACATCGATGCAAAGCACAATGTCTCCATTTCGATATTTCTAACTCCCAAACTATGCAAACGATTGAAAAATGCCAACTTTTGCTGTTCCGTATATTCACAAAATGCACCATCCAACCTTGCTTGTCCTAGAATTTCCACATAGCATAAATTTCAACGAAATGTTAAATTCAAAAATGCACTGATCCCTTTAAAAAAATTTTATGAAAATAAGCTGAAGAAATAAGAACCTAAGCTTGGAGACTTATTATTATTCATTTTGATTTAAAATTAAATATACAACACATACCTTCATAAAAATCATCGGTAGAAAATGTTTTCCCAATTTCAACGGGCACTTTTAATTGAAGTGCTACTTTGTGCAATTGTTGATACACTTCTGCATCGAAGATAGCTGGTCTTAAAATCTGCAACAAATAATTCTTGCATTATTTCAAAGCATAATTCAATTCATTCAAAGGAGATAAGAAATGAAAAGTTCAAGCAATTAAGAAAAATTTTAATGAAACACTAAACTTTTGACCCATAATATACTGCACGTGTTTATCAAGCAATTCACTATTCAATCCTCCGTTGGAAAGTACCACGGTACCAGGTGCAGTACCAACACCACCTGACGTACCCATTCTTATTGCTGTCACGTTTTGTGCTTTTGCATAATATAATAATTTGATCAATTCCACAATGATAACACTTAACGACGGTACACCTATGCCATGCTGAAGTGATCCTTTCCTATTAAATTAAATTAATTTTTCAAGATACGAAATTTTATTCAGATACACAGAGAGTGGCAAGTGTTGTGAAATTAAAGGATTAACCGTTTCCTATTAAATGCATGATCTAAAAAATTAATTTTGTGAAAGGAACAATTCATATTACTCTTTGACAGAGGAAAAAAAACGATCATATAAATAGAGAAAGATGTATCGGTTAAGGAAAACCAAAACTAACATTAACCCAAAGCACTTGTCCCGTTTTATACATCACGTAACGATCGGTTGTACTCAAATTCTTGGATATAATTATGCCGAGTTCTTTGGCAAACGTTTCCGCATAATTCCTCATTCGTCTCATACTTCCACCCATACAGACAAACTGTAATTAATTGTTCTAAGTCCGTTCGTAATGACCCCTACAGCAGTACCGTTCGCTTGGTAAAGCAAAAATATTATCTCACTGAGACATATCGAAGTCTCTGAAATGTATATCTTCAAAAATATATCATATCCAAGTTAATGTAAATTGATTTTTTGGGCATCCTAAAATGGTGAACGTATATGGCATGGTTCTATCAGTAATGGATGTCTACCACATTTTACGATACAAATATACTTTCTGCACTCAGTTTTCAACTACGTTTAACATTTTGCTAGAAATTAATTTTAAATAAATGTGCGATAAAACAATGAATGTTTTGATCGTCGGGTATTTGATATCAATTTTGATTTTAAAGACAATACAATTTCAAGGAGTAACCTTAACATCGCCATACATCTTCGGAATATCAATTGCACTCTTCGTAATACCGAGATGGTGAAAATGATCATCCGATTGCTTTTCCAATGTTGGATTATTGATTTGTACCATTTTGCTGTTCATTTTTTCACCCTTTAACTTCCTAACATTTTAATAGAATAAAATAAAATGATGAAGGATGAAGGAAGCGTTCTTTGCGGCCGTCTCTTTGATGTCATCGTTAGTTGTGTGGTTTAACACTGATAGGAAGTAATTAAACAGTAAAAATTTAACAATATTTGCATACTTTCTTATGCTATTATGCCAGTAATATTAATCGTTTGAAATCGCTTCATGGACTTTTACCAAACATTCCGACATCGTTAAAGACGAAAAGCATAAGCAGCGCTCCAGTCAGAGGAATGTGAATTGCAAAGTATCACTTTCACTCCGTAAATTACATCCCAATATGAGTCACCCTCATTTTGCGTCTATCTATTCAACGAGGCAAGATGGAAGACGGGGAATTTTTCATGAATTATGCAAAATATGAAGAACTTCATGATTTTCCCCGCAGGCTCCTCTTTTTTACTTTCAACATTAGCGATGTCTTTCTTTCCTCAAAAATTTTCAGCTCATCGAAACCGTTAAGTTAGGGAAGAGAAATGGAGGAAGTGTGGTCGCTACTTATCATAAATTTCTCCTACCGACACTGTCTGCTTGACGCAGTAATATGCCCTATCCTATCCTTTACCAGGTAGCGGTATTCTCTTTTTAATTTCCACCGGCAGTGACACATCCCTCATTTCAGTAACAGTTAGCTCATAGCCAAGCATTAGCTGAAGCAAGCAGGAGAGGAGAAAAGTGATGAAACCAACAAGAAAAAAAGACTGACAAGGAAACAAGTTAGTGGAGTGAGAATGCATGTGCGCTCTTCACTCACTCAACGAAATCAATGAACTGTCATCGATTTCAACCACATGAAAGATCATGTAGGAGTAGTAGGAGTAGGAGATCGGTTACCGCCAGATGACCCTTTTCATGCATTTTCAATTTCACTTGCAACCTTATCTCCGGAGACGTCGGCGAATAGCATGAATTATCATCCGTAATTTCTAACTTCCGCTACATAGACTTGTGCTGCAGCATCACCACAAATTCATTCCTTTTTATGGCACAGTAGCAGATCCACAAGTGCCACTAACATTCAAATATTAAACAAAAATATTGATTTCGTCACAGTACACTGTTTTACGCATCGAACGTGTGCTTTTCTTTCTGTCATTGATTTCCCCAAGGTTCGTTACCCATGCACAGATACTCCTCTAACCTTCCTGTTCAGCCGATTACTCTTCACTATTCTTTCCCACATTATTTTTATTAACGAACAATTCAACCTGTCTACTTTTACCTTCCCGCATTCCATCAACCTAATCTTGATGAACTACGAACAAATGAATAATCTAAAGCGTTTTAAATGATGAAAACGAATTATGAATTTTAAGCGATTAGAAACTTCACAGACAAAAACCTTACAGAGGACCTTTTCTATAGCAAACATTACATTGATCCACCGTAACAAGAAAACAGTTTTTAAATCCAATCTATCACTCTATCGATAATCAACGGTTGGCATTAATTATAAATCTTAAATGTACTAATTCCTTCTCCCCAACCCCTCAAAAAGATTGTTAAACAATAGCGAAAGTTAGACTCTCTCATACCGATAGGAAGCACAACCAGTCGTTAAGTTTATAAATAACAAATGTTAGGAGTCATCAAGTCAAATATATACCTTGTATATAACACTAATATCAATCAGATAAATGTATACGCGTGCAAAAAACGATGCAAATCATTAAATACATTTTGTGCAAGGAAGAGAATACAGATTAACGGTGGTAGTGACAACTGAAATATTCTTTTTAAAACCACGGGATAAACAAAACCAACCGCACTATATCTCATTTCCTTAGTGATTTACGATTACCAAGGAAAACAAAATGAAACCATGTAACTAAATCACAGGTCATCTAGCCGTTTTCATATAAAGCAAAAAGATTCACCTTCAGATAAACAGAATTTTGAAATAAAAAACAAAATAACCGGACATATATTACAGACAGATATCTTCAAAAACTTTAAATCATAACTAAAATTATTAATACAACTAAAACTGTCAACCCGTTAATGACTAAGAACAGTATGACTATAAAGAGAATCGTTAGATTATGAATTTGATATGGATACATACAAATAAAACCAATTAAAAGAAAAATCAGTAATATTAGAATTTTTTGGACACCATTATGATAATGATAAGGCCTAACAGTTATTTTCATAAATGATCAGACACAGACGACAAACGAATAAAAGCTGTACATAATATGAATCCTATAAGTTGTCAATCATCTACTTTGTTCTTGAAATTGAGCACAATCTGGATTTGTCTGAATAATGACGTTATGTGTGCTGCAAAACTTACTCGCCATTTTCCCTGCCAAAATAAATGATCATTTTCATGCACGTCTTGCATAAGTTTAATTTGCACACTTCACAGTTTGCAAACTTCATGTATTCAATATTGAATGTAGATCAGTTGCGGATGATGTCCTTGAACACTGCAGCGGAACATTGGAACGTATTGTTTCGACTTCTTCAGACTGCTAAAAAAAACAGCTTTCGTCATTTTTTCGATAATAAATATGAGAAATAGCATAACCTAATTTTTTCAAATTTTTCAAATTGCTTCGCCAGATGCACCAATAAACTTTCTCGGTTTCAATCAGCTCGTCACTTACCACATTCATAAAAAATCATTTTTTTCCGCATTTTGTGCAAAAAATATTTTTTCAATTTTTTTCGTATTTTGAGAAATGTATTTATAATGCACTTCAGAGTACTCCACATTTCCAACATAAAACCAAAATATTTGCATCCATTGCAACTGGTTAGATTTCAAAGGAGGTTTACTTAAATCGCCAGAAATTCACCGCTTAGAAAACAGAGTAATTTATTGCATTCGAAGATCAGTTTTAGTAAAAAAGATTACTATCACTCCAATTCACTGTTTTGTTTCAAAATTTTTCTTGATTTATCAGGAATAAATATTCTGTCACCAGTTTCATAAATTGCTATTTTGGGTGCCTGGAATTTCCACACTTTAAACGTTGGAATGAAATCAAACTTTATTTGACCTGCTATCTCCACTTATTGTTATAATATTTCCATATAGAAAATCTCATAGTCTTTCTGTTGCTAATGTCAAATTTCCATTAAGTTTTTAAGAATATTTAAACCCTTTTTGGCACTAACCTGAACAGGAAGAGAGTGAGACGTTGTTAAAGATTCTTTCTCCAAGAAACGAACAAACTGCTCTGCCAAAGAAACGTTCGGTTGAGAAAGCCTTGATGAAGTACCGAAACCAAACCATCCTCTTGAAGAAGAATGACTTGCAGCGTTAATTTTTGCTATGTCCTGAAAACAAAACGAAAAATAATCCAAGTCAAAATAACACAGAATTAGACTTTCGAAAAAAATTCGTAGACTGATTCCAATTCTTCACCTGTTTTCCATTCATCAAATTTAAAACTGACTTTCTTCAATCTATTTTCAAATTGAAACAAATAGCCAAACTAGAATCACGAATATTACCTCTTGCGAATAACCTAGCACCGAAGCCAATAAGACAGCAATTTCTGGTTGCTTATCTTTGTCAGCAGTAAAATAAGACATAAAGAGTTGACGTAATACTTGGTCGTCAATGGTATACGATGACACTGATGCTACCGCCAATTGCGCATGTTCGTCGAGACTCGCCTCAAGTTCCTCAATCATCTACAAAAAATAACATAAAATGAAAAAAAGTGTGTAAGAAACAAACTCATTCCACAGCAAAAAGAAATGAAAGAACGTTTTGGTATGATAAAGAAACAAACTTCAGCTGAATTGCTTTGATTCAAATTAAGAAACAGACTAATACTTAATTCAACAGCTGTAATTTAACCTACCGCATTCTTCCTAGTAATTTCTTCTTTCAGGTGCACAATTCTTTCCTCCAACAATTGCTTTTTGGCCTCAATAGTATCCTGTACCTGCTTAAATTGAGCTATTTCCAGATTCAAATTCTAAAAAAAGCGCTTGAGTAGGTATCCAAAGAAAAAAAAATATCTGTTTCACAAAGGAATTTTTTTTTGTAGTAGATGTAGACGATTATTCAATTCATCACATTTGATACATTTTTCTTCTACACTCAACATGAAGCAAGCAACTAACGGAATTAAATTTGAGTAAAAAAAACAATAAAAAATATACCTCCATGTTTTTTCTCATCTCCGCAACAGTATTTTCGTATTGTAACATCTGTGCTTCATGATCTATGCCTATATCGCGCAAAACATTTTGTAAATTTGAGAGTGCCATTTTCGTATCAGCTAATGTTTTCTCCCGTTCTCGTAATCTATTAACGATGGACACTTTCTCATTCTTTATAAAATCCAATTCTTCAGTCAGTTCGGCAATTTGTCGCTGAAATATCGCAGTATAAAAAAGAACAAAGCTTGTTAACCAAAAATCATAACCTCTTGTAGAGAAAGCCTCCGGTCACTTTCTTTAAAGAAAAAATGCCGCAGACAACTGCACAGAGAAACCATTGTTTCAAGAATGAAAATATCAAACTTTACTTCCTGTTTTACGTCTCATTATCCAAATAAATATTCAAATTTTTCTACCTCTTCGTTTGCTGAATTAAAAATATTTTCAATAAAAAACAAAATCCCATCAATACAACTTATAGTATTATAATCGTTACAGAACTCACAATCTATATACCTGATATGCATTAACAGATTCTGTAACACTATCTGCTGATTCTTCTGTTTTTTGTTCTAATATCCTAATTCGTTGCCTTAATTCAGTTTCTCGTTCTTCTCCAGCTAGGGCTTCCATAGTCGATGTTTCTTCCATAGTTAACAAATGATCACGCAATCTTTCACATTCTCTTAACGCTTTATCCCGTGCTTCTACGCAACTAAAAATTACAAGCATTTGAAAGACTAACAAAAAGTAAGGGTTACGTGCAAAAATTTGTCTTTCAAATTAATCATACTTTTTCAATTCTTGTTCCAAGACAGAGAGTTTTTCAGTATATGTGGCAAAAGTAGTGCTTTGCTGCTCTTTCTCGACAAGTACCGCCTGCAACTGAGTATGATATTTAACACTTTCAGCATGCTTCTGCTCCACCAACGCAATTAATTCAAGCCGAAGCCTTTCGGCTTCTCTTACTTGCGTTGATACCTGAAAAAATTGCATAATTAACAAGAATTGGCAATAGAAAAGCAACCAACTAAATTCAAGGACATAAATTAATTTTAATAAAATCTTTCCTTTTTGGGCTTTCCTATAATCCACTTTTTTAAGTGGCTGCTTTATAATGAGCTAGAAAGGTAATTCATGGAAGTTAGATAAATCATACTCAGCAATGGACCACAAGAATTCATTCAACGTGGAATTAAAAAAAATATCCTGCAAAAGACCTCATTAAGTTTGTGCTGCAGTTCACAATTTGCTTTTTCCAATTCGCTTTGTCTTTTTACTGCTTCCATTAATTGGGTATTTATATGCAAAAACCTTACATTTTCTTCCTTTTCCTGAAATACACATATGTTTAAAACCGCAATACAAAAAATGATTTATCTAACTTTCCAAAAGTTTATGAGTGAACTAACTACCACAGATTCGAATCTTTCTTCTGCTGCTTTACTTTGTTGTCGCAACTGATTTACCGTATCCTCTGCTGCTTCTAGCTGAAACAGGGCACTAAATTAGCAACATTTACATATGTCGTGTAAAGTAATTTCGTGTAACCTATTCTTTACAAGTTAATCAAAAGAAAGAATAATCACAATACAATCGATTTACCACGTGAATTAAGAATAACATAGGAAAGTTAAGATACAAGTTAAATATACAAAAATATAAGTTGTACCATATTTATTATAATTATGTTAAAAGTAAAACCACAGTCAAGCACTTACTTTATTCTCAACTTCATCAATAATATTCATGTGTTCTGCATTAGTATTACGCAAAGCTTCTTCATGTTGAGCACTCTGATTTCTTTTTTTTTGTTCATGTTCTTCTATTGTTTGCTGTATCGAGTCAACTTGCTTGACATTTACCAATTCGTCTCCCTTTAGAAGTTAAAGATTTGCTTTAATTAAAGATATATTAATCCGACATTACCAAAGCATATTTAAAGGATATGAAATTTGAAACACAGAGATAACAATAAAATGTAGACAAAGCTTCAAAACAATCTTTCCTTCACTTACCTTAACTTCATATAACTGTTCTTCAACCTGCTTCAATTTTTCCTTTGTATGAACAAGATTTCGTTCCAGTTCTAGTTTGTCTCGTTCTAATTCATTTGCCTAAAAATAAGCAAAATAATATTTAATTTCTAGTGATATGTAGGTTTAAAGCATAAAAAAGTATAAAAACGAACCCAGCTGCGAAGCTGCGCAAAAGTTTCCGCATGTATATGTTGTTGAGATTGCAAAACGTTCATTTGCACCATCAACTCATCGATACATGTTTGACGTAGATCGAGCTACAGTGTTTCATTTTTTAACTGAACAAAATAGAACTCAAATAAGACCCCTAGCAATTTGAATTTAGGATAACTTGAAAAATTATATTTGTCAACAAAATTTCCTTAAAAAAATAACGAATCCTTTTCCAAACCCAACAAAACCAACTTCTTTATTGAGTTCGTGTTTTTGCCGACGTAATTCTTCACATTCTTCTGTCTTTTCCGTCACAACCGCCAGAGCTTCACGTAATTCATTCATAATTGTACAGTTATTTGAACCATTTGTTGATGATGACCCATTTGTTGGCGCCGTCGCATCCCAATCTGCCATCTATTCAGCACCATTAAAATTCAGATCATTTTACACCGCCCTAACACCACTTATTTCAAAACAACCTAATTCATTCAATCACTCAATCATATATCATTTTATACAAACCTGAAAATTTTATTCTGCAACAGTAAAAATTCACAACACTATAGAATTTCATTAAACAAACAAGTCTAATCTGCTAGTTCAACTGTCAGAAAAACAATAAAGGACGTAATCGACACTTCTCTAAATTCGATTTGTTTTTTTCTTAAAAATGCCTCATATAATTATTAATGAATACCAATTTAAGTCATGAATAACGCAACTTGATTTTCAGGCTAAAAGCTTCCATTAGTAACCTATAGGTAACAAAATTAATTCAAAAGAAAAAAGATTGAAAAATTCGCGAATAAAACACATACCTTTTCCCATCCATTATTCGAATCTACAGTACCTTCACTACTTGTTGTGACTTTGGCTTCATCACTTTTCAATTCAACAATTTCGGCTGATAGAGCAATATCAGATGAACGAGACTGTCTAATTGCTGTTTCCCTCTGACATTCCTCCAATCGACGTTTAGCATCATCACGTGCTTCACTCAACTCTAACAATTGCTCACGCCATTGTTTTTCCTAATAATATTATTCCAGTCAGCAAAATTCTCAATTTTTCAAACATTTTGTTACTAAAGAAAGCGAAGGGAAATCCAAAAATGACTAAAATCAGAGAGCAGTGAATTCATGCTTATAGTTGATTTATCTATGATATAACGTACGTGCATATGGTATGCTGTAATATTAAGAATATTAGAGAAACCTTTAATTCGTGCTCGCTCTGAAGTTGAAAGAATTTCTCCCGGAGACTTTTTAATTCACTGTCGCTATTTTCCAACATATTTCGAATTTCAGCGAATTTATCTAAACTTGCACCCATTGCTTTGTTGTCCTGGACTAACCTGTTGTTCGATTCTCTGCAACAAATTCATAACAAATAACTAGAGATAACAGAAAAACAAAAGTTAAAAATAACAAGACCAAAATATGAAAAAAAGTTCCCGTGCAACCTTAATCTGTTCAGTTCTGTATCAATAATACCGATAGCAGATCGGAATCGTTCAACATCAGCACGCAGCTTCTCACGATCATCTTTTGAGGCATCCAATTCCGTGCGAAGTCTTTCAACCTCATCCTAAATGCAAAAACAACAAAAATCAAACTGTCGGTAACAGAATTTACGGATAGACAAATCACGATCTTCTAACAAACTTTTGAGAAGATTAAAAATTGGTATGAAAGTAAGTTGAATTTATAACAACAATGGGATACAATTTCGAGCCAATAATAATGAATGCAAATTTTCTATTGGCCGAAAACTGAGTGAAATAATGTCTATAAGGAAATCTCCAATAAGTGCTGGTAAACGTTAATAAAAATTAGCATACCACAGCATCTGAAGCACTTTTTGTTCTCGAAGTTTCAAATGACAAACGTAACCGTTCAAAGTCAGCCGAAAGTTTTTCAAGCTGCTGGACGGTTTCAGCATTTTCATTTTTACACATTTCATAACGCTCTTCATATTCAATGAGATTCGCTTTCAAGGCATCTAGTATAAATTTGGAATTCAGGTAAGATTCAAAAACTTGAGGAAAACCGAAATATGCGTTAATATGAAATGTTACATTACGTGACTCCGATTAATTTTAGCAGTAATCAGATTTATTAAGTCCTAACCCAGCAATAAAATGATCTAAAAATAATAATTGAATTCAATGTATACTAAAAAGTGAAAAATTTCCACATTACTTGTAAGTTTTCGGAAATGAATCACCTAAATGTCTAATTCCTAAGTCTATGAAATATAACCAGGCAGGAATTTATGGATTTTTTTTAAAAAACTCAGTTCATTACTATGAAACAGTTTTGCAACTTTCAATCCTAAATCGGTTAATAAATTTCAGAAAAAATTATGAACAAACCAATGCGGGCAGTCAAGTCACGATTCGAGGTAACAACAGAACCATGTTCTGCTTTATGGTTTTCAAAGTCTTCATTCAGATCATTGTAAGCTGCTGTAAGTTCAGCATTCTCCCGCCTAAAAATGAAGCTTCATTTCATAAAAAAATGAGTTTGACGTTGGGTGTCTAAAAGCAGACTTCGCTAATTCGCTAATTTTGTAATAATACAAAAAGATTGCTTTTCAGAATAAAAAATTTCTAAAGCAATTAACCTGAGTTGTTCTAACTCTCGATCCAATCTTGCTTGCTCCTTTGATTTGCTTTCCGAAACTTCAGCTCGGTTTTGCCATATTACAATTTGTTTGCTTAGTTCTTCAATGGTTTCTGCCATCTTTGATTCTTCACTGTTTTTACCTTCTTCATGGGACTTTGCCAACAATTGTAAATTCTCCACTTCTCTTTGTAACTCCGCAATTTTTGCTCTGAAAAGCATAAACCGAAACTATAAAAACATCATAAATTTCGTAGTACAATGCAATCGAATTGACAGTAATTACCTGCTCTGTTCTCTCTCGTTAATAATTTCATTTTCAAACTTTTCGCATTGTATATCAATCAGATGATGCATTTCTCCCACTTCAGTTTGCAGTAGGGAAATCTGAGAACTGTAAAAACTGATTCTAAAAAGTTTGAACCATTATCAAACTGAAGCATCGATGGTAATTATATCCCTCATTATTTTTAGCAAAAACTTCTTAATGCTTTAGAATGAACTCTGAAATAAGGGTTATAATTACACTAAGTTTTAGTTATTATGCGTAATCACCACAAAATACTGACTTTTTTCCAGCAATTTCTTCCTGTGTTGCATCCAGCTGCTTCTGCAAATTTTCACGTTCTTGTTCCAGTTCATGAATCCGTTCACTAAGCACTTTATCCACAGCTTCAAATGTTAACTTGTCTACGTGATCCGCCTGTAGCTCATTTTCTTCTTGCATGGACTTGATCTACAGGTTACACTTATCACTTTTTAATTTGATACACAAAAGAGCATATTTTATACAATAATCAAAGAAATTCGTCAGTCGCTTGTTGCAAGGTTGAAAATCCCAAGAATAAACTGAAGATTAATGCTCTACGTTTTTAATAAATGTGATCGAAAAATGTTAATCTACTGCAAATCTCACTTTTTCCAATAACAAATTTCGTTCTTTTGTTAAGAAATGGATTTCTTCCCTATGAATATCACTCTCCGAAATATGTTGTTCAATACAGCGTCCAAGATTTTCTGTTTTTTCATTGACATCCTAGAATTCTTTTGGAAATTCAGTATTTGTTTTAAATCAGCAAATAAAAATGTTCGGTGTCTGATTACACCTCTAGTTAGTAAACAAGCTTATTATTAGCGTTAATGATCATCTGATAAATACAACCAAATCTAAAAACGTCAAGGTTAGAACACGACAGATGGATAGAGCACAGTTGCTCCTTAATACATAACAACATACGGTCAAACTTTTCAGCATCAATAACCTTATCATCCTGATTCAGAGACTTCAACTCAGCAACCGTTTCGTTATGAGCAATAATTAAAGCCGCAATCTCATTTTCAAATTTCGCTTTCTGTTCAGTCAAGTTACGCTCTAGTTCCGATATCTGCAAGAATAAAAATACTAATTTTTTTTAAATCACCATGCACGACAGAATAATATAATATTGTTGTCAGAAATCTTAAATTTACAGCTCCAGAACTTATGAATGATTGATACCATGAACAAGCAAACCTTGAAAGCATCACTCTTTTCCGACTGTTCATTGGCAAGACGTTTCCAGTGTGCTGCTTCCTTACGCAGCTGATCGATTTCATCCCTCATGCGTGCAGCACGAGCGTTATTCGTTGGGAAAAAGTCGTCATCATCTCCATCATCCAATGATTCTTGAACTGCATGATGCATTCGTTCTAACTCTGCCTATAACTTCATCTTTCTGCCACTTCTCAAATCAAAAACCTTAGGTTCTTCTAGTCCACAAAACATAAAACTTTTTCAAATTGCACATAAAGTACGCCGTTTCAAAATGCTTAAATGAACTTAAAAAAGGGCGCAGCATAGTATCACATCTAATGATCAAGAAAGAAGTGATAAGTAACATTTTACTTAATCCATACCTGCAACGCACGAATTTGAGTGTCACGGCTTTCAATTACACCAGTGTATTTCTCATTCATTGTATCTAATTCGAGATTCTTCGCATAAACCTCTTCCTCAAGATAACCAATTTTCTTCTTCAACTTCTCCACATTCTCTCTTTCAACATTAAGTCCTCTCTCTGCTTCCAAGAGCTTTTTCCTAACGACCTAAAACAATTAAGTACGTTAAATCAAAAAATTTATCAGAAAAGCGGAAATAAAAAAAAAAAACAAAAATTTCCACTAATATAAGCACATCACTGAAAATACATTACATGCTTGCCAGACGTAATTAACTTGAATTTCATCACTGACAGCACATGGCTATGATAAGGTTAATTATTACTAACCAAGAACGATAGATAATAAAATAATAATAATAGAATAAGGATAAGAACGAGAATTAAACAATTAACAGTTAGTTTATATTAATTGATGATAATAGTAAAAGTGGTGATAATAACAATAAGCAAATAAAGAAACAACGATGCTAATTGGTACTGTAATACAAAACCGATTCTATAAAAAATGGATTTATGTGAATGGCTTTTATCCAGTCAAGCAGCCATACCTGCAACTCAGTTTCCGGGTCATTCACTTCCTCCGTAGCCTCATTTAGCACCTCGGATGCGAATTCCGATAACTGCCCCTGAATGTTACGTAGCCAAGAGCCCATCATCGACTCATCTTTTTTTTTCCTTAATTATATAAGCTTCAACTGAGCATCGAAACACACACCCCTCAGAGACACACCTGTCACCCCTACACCTCTCTCCCTCTTCCGCTAATACAAACAGTTCCAACAAAAGCGAAACTATCTGGAACACTGATGCAAAATCATCGTCTCAAGACCAGGACTGCTTGATTAAACTCGAAATTAGTAAACACTGCTTTTTTCTCGCACTATGTTCCTTTTTATTTCTTCGTACAACCCTTTGTCATTACCTTCTTACCTCTCTTTTATGTTCGTCCTCTTAAATTAATTAATAATTTGAAAATGAAATGGTAATACAAATTGCAGATTTTCCAATCAACTAATACCGAATTGTTGCCATTGTTATATCAGCAACAAAGATCTATCGATTCATGCGCTCTCCAAGAAAAGAAAGCACCAGTTTGCGCCAACATTGCCGGCTTCTCAAACAACAAGGAACGCTTCTGCTGTTGAAAGCGGTTTTTTTTTTTCAATTTTAATGTGAGATTAACTGAGGTTTATCCCTGCGAATCACTTTAAAGTAAATAAAAAGTTAGAAAATTTCCCCACTAACTTCTCCCTGTTTATAGTTGGAATGAATTGTAAAAGAGGAATTTAGAAAACGGTCGCACTGGTGCTAGCATTCACGACATTTTTTTTTTTATTAATTAATTTATTATGCAGCTGAAAATACGTCTGCCGTACCGTACCAATGGTATCAGTGATGGTTATTTTTTGGTTTTTACTAATTTGCACCATAAATTTGGGTTACGGTGATCGTATTCCTCCACATTATACGATCAATTTGGATTTAGCTCCAGAAAATCGTTGGAATAAAGTTATCGATGATCACAAGCAGATGATTCCGGCAGTTATTGAACAAATCAAGTGATAATAAAGTTTATGGTGTATGAAAGATTTTGCAAATGTCCCTAAATATGAAAGTTCAATTAAATTATAACCTTTTAACAATTAACAAATAACGTAAAACTTTTTGAAAATTATCATTCCTAAGCGAATACACAATTTTAGCCATTACGTTCCGAAGTTGCTACGTCCAGTTGCATGGTGGATTGATGAGAATATTTTAATCAAAGAGTTCCCGGAGGAATATGCCCGAGAAATACGCGGTTCCATTTCATTTTCCTGTGATCGTCGTAAAGCACAAATTAGATTTTGTTTTTTGCTAAGGACGCTAACATTTTATCTAGGGAATGAATAAATATCTCCAAATTTTGTATTTGGAACAAATATCTCCTGTAATTGCAAAATTAATTTCCCTTAATTTGATTCACAGTTGATTGAAGTGATGAATAACATTACTTCTTAATTTGATCTATAAAATTAGCATTTTTTCAATTTATTTTTAGGCATTGCAGCGCGAAGTGGCCTTAGTGTTGGTGAGATAGTAGGTATGAACATCCTGTACGACATATCCGCCTTCGATCGGAAACAGTTCAGTCTTCAATGCATTCATTATATGCTGCAATAATTTGCAGTTACATTCTATTTTAATTACATCTAATTTATTAATTTTACTAAACTATTCAATCCTCCTACACAATCGTTATTTGATGAAAGAAAAGTTAGGTAAAATTCTAAATTGAAGTAAAAAATTAAAATTTTCAACATATTTCAGCATTTTAGCGGGCATTAGTTGTACATCCATTGTTGCGGAAGATCGTGAAGGCCGAATAATTCACGGCAGAAATTTAGACTATGCAATGACTTCACTTATTCGAAACTTAACAGTTATTGTTGACTTTACACGGGGAGGAAATGTAAGATAACATTTGCATAAAACTTTTATTTTTAATTATCCAAATCTTTTCCAACAATTTTCACCAGAAGATCTTTACTTAATGGTGCGCCACATATGTACATTTAAAAGCAGCGTCTGTTCAAAAGTGTATCTTCAGATACTTTATACTGCAGTAACTTTCGTATTAAATGTTGGCATATATACTGGACAAAGGCATGGGTCATTTTCGATCAGTATAAATGAACGCTGTTAGTTAACTGAATTATTAGTCTTTACATTCCTACGCTAATTGTCGGAAACTTTTTTTGTAGTTTCTAGAATTTTACAAATTGCTAAAAAAAATTTTCAGATTCCGGAAATTATATCGATACGATTCTAATGGAATTCTATACTCGTTTCAAAAAACCAGTGACATTTACTATACGGGCGGTGAATGAAGTTTAAATAGTTTTTTGAAAATGCTAAGAGAATACTACGGATTCAAAAACATCAAATTTTGATTTCGATGTTGAAAAATGATGATTGTGATGATGATATACTGAATTTTGATTCCTCATTGAACACAAATGTCGCACCTATTTTTTTCCCTAATTTTTATATATTACAGACTCTTGAGGAGAAGAAGACATTCGAAGAAGCAAAGGAAGTGCTAATGAATGAACATTTTGTGGCTCCGTCATACCTGATCATGGCTGGCACTAGAACAGGGGAGGCCTGTATCATAACAAGGTTTCATCATTTTGCTACATCACAGGAACAATTCATCGCACTTTATTTATTTCAGAGATCGCTGGAAGGCAGCAGATGTGAAATGTATCGATTCACAAAAAGGTCGTTGGTTTTTAGTAGAGACAAACTTTGATCACTGGAAGGTCGATAAGGACAAGCGTCGGTTTGTGCAAAATAATTAATTATGTTTTAAAAGAAATATCAAATTAATGCTATTAAAAAAATCGCACGGTGAAGGCTACGATTTTGAAAAATTTTCAACAAATAACAATAATAAAATGATTTTTTTTTCTTTCTAGAAAAGCGGCGGAAAAAGCCCTTGCACGGATTGGTAGAAATGCTATTGCATATGACCAAATGCTCCAAATTCTTTCGCTTTATCCTGTCCAAAATAAGTAAATTTTTCTTTTGTAAAAAATTTATACGATTCAGCTGGAAAGCAAAAATGTATTTTTATCAAAAATAAAATAAAATTTCATCATTTCTCTTTTTTTTTTTAAAGAATCAATGATTTTAGTTTAATGAATTATAACACATTCCTTTGCTAAATGAACTTTCTCTTCTTCCAACAAATGCAATTTAGCAAGACTTAATTTTTAGAACGATAATTAAATCATTATAACTGTTGTAATCATCCATGCGGAACCACAAACTGACAAAAAGAAGAATAAAGGAGAATTCTTCCCGCAAAATTTTTAATATTTTACAGGTACACGATTTTTTCTACGGTAATGTCACCGTTAAATCAGAACGCTTTGCACAATTACACTATCATTTGGGAGTGAAGCATCAATGATAGGACAGTCATGGAATACTGTCGTTATGAGCAGGCACTTATTATCCTTCGTATCATCTCTCGACATCGACGATCCCTCGACTTATGATCCCTTGACAATTAAATCATAAAACAAGAATCGAAATATTATCAATTTAAATTTATCCACTAGAACTGATAATTGTTACTAAATTTTCTAATTAACCACAATTCCATTACAATTATTATGCAATACAGTGTTCTTCTCTGTATTGATGTTTGAGTTCTCAACGATTCAAAACCACAGTTGTATAATTCAGAGGAGAGAAAAAGGTGAAAAGTGAAAAGAGTGAAATGAATGGAAAATTTTACAACAAAATTGAGAATGAGGAGGAGAAAGAATTATGCGCAACATAGGGGAAGTAATAGACTTATATTTATCCACAGCAACTAAAGCATCATCTCAAAGTTAGTTTATATTACCTTATTGACGTCAGCAGTGGTTTACAATCGTGAATGAGTGACCAGCAGAACAGATGCAAGCAACAGCCGTATTAAAACGTTTTGTTTGGAGATCGTCTCTTCTCCTATGTTGTTTATGTCTTTTGTGTGTGTGTGTGTAGGTATGGACTTCTTTTATTTTATTATGCTTTGACTAATCTCATTTAAAATTTACCTGTTGAAAACTTATTAATTTTCCTGTTAAGTGATCGATGGAAATGAAGGATGGAAGGGAAGTAGATGTCTGGTTAGCTAAGGTTGTACTTGTTGTGTGCATAGACGTGACGTGTGACATTCGTTGTAAAAGAAAGTTAGTCAAGTAAGGAATAGTACGGAGAAGGTTATTCAGTGTAAGTGTTATCTTAACAGTGATAATGAGTGATCAGTTTGGATGCTCAAAGCAAATGATACAAATGAAAATTCCATTTTTTTTTAGGATAAATGAAATCATAGATTGATTTTATTTTCATCTAACATGCCACTTTCCAAAGCTGTTAAACTAACCAGCCAAAAATTTCATGGTTTATTCAAATTCCCTCAGTTACTATGATGTGAACAAGGCTATTGATATTGATAAAGGCATCCGCCATACTTCCTCCTATCACTGGTCTCTTTACTGGGAAAGTAAACCTATTAAAAAAATCATCGAAAGAAGGCTATCCTATTTGTCCTACATAGTGAGCGATTCAGTTCAATTTCATTTGTTTTACTGAAACGAGTAGATTAAAGTTCAAGTGCTGTTAGGATAGATTAAATTCATTGATGAACATTTTAGCAAAATTTGGTGTTGCGTTATTGTTAGATAAAATTCCACATTTCATTCATTAATTGAGTAATATATAGTTATTTGGAAATTTTTGTTTAACTTTTTGTTTGCTATAAATTATAATTTGATCGTGTCGAAAGATAATTTCAATTGCTTGTTTTTTTTTTAAAACTTACTTCACAGCGGTGACTATCTTTGAGTGAAAGGAGAAGAGAAGATTTCAAAGACTGTTGTGTCATTGAATTTTTTCAACTGCAAAATTAGTAGGAATAATTAAAATAGAGTTATCAGTGTGATACATAGTTTTTTATTACATCTAAAAATAAATTATCGTGCAAAATTGTGGTTGTGAAAATAGGTAAGTTATTGTAATTTCAACAAAAATATTGCTCTTTGCCGAGCACTTCAAGCAGTGTTGCTTCAAAATTTTTTAGTTTTGCTAAAAAATATTTAGTTGAAGAGTTTCGTGCCAACAAGTTTCAAATCGTTTCTTTCCTGTTTTATTTCAAAATATTTTGACAAATGTTCATTCATCCATCAGTTAACTGCAAAAGATTGCTTATTTCGAAAATGAAAAAGTTATTATTTTTAATTTTGCATATTTCTCAAAAATAGAACTTTGCGAAAGAGAGAGAGAGAGAGAGAGAGAGAGAGAGAGAGAGAGAGAGAGAGAGAGAGAGAGAGAGAGAGAGGGAGAGAGAGAGGGAGAGAGAGAAGGAGAGAGAGAAGGAGAGAGAGAGGGAGAGAGAGAGGGAGAGAGAGAGGGAGAGAGAGAGGGAGAGAGAGGGAGAGAGAGGGAGAGAGAGAGAGAGAGAGAAAGAAGGAAGAAAGAGTGCTAGAGAAAAGAAGCAAATATTTTAGATTTATTTTTTGATAAAAAGGTAAGCGATCTCTGTGTGGTAATTTAATACTTTAAATTAATAAATTTGGAAGAGTAAAGATTAAAAGGCAAACAGACAGCTGAATAGGTGCATTTCAATTAATGGATGAATGAGTTGTATCGATATTCCGATACAAGGTTTATACATCAGTCTGCTTGCACATCTGCTCTTTTAACTTCCTCTTCGATTTCTTTCTTTTATTAGCGAATCTTTTGTTTTAACTAAACTGCATTAGCAATTTAACGGTCTTGAAAATTAGATTAATTCCAATTCAGTTTTCTTCCTTGCGATATGTTTGAACGACTGTTTTTCTTGATGATTCGGGAAGGAAGAACTTTTGCTAATTTTTGGAGAGAGTATTGAGATTTGACCAGAGATCTTGCTTTTTCTTCTGAACGATGCAACAAATAAAATTAAAATTCCACTTCACTTAGCTGTCCCTTCTTCTAATGCAAACGAATCTTTCCTTTCAACCATTTGCGCTTAACAATTCTAAGCAAAATTAGATAGATAGCTTAATGAACTGAAAATTTTGCAAAAAAGAGGAACACATCTTTGCATGTATTTATCTCTTCCTATCTTTTGTTAAACACTGAGTGGCACTTTTAATTTCCAATTTAAAACAAAATGTTTTTCTTTGTTTTAGAAAATATTTTGCAAAATTTTTCAAAGCAGATGAAAATTCCATAAGGCACATATTCATAACAATTCGCTATTTCACATATACTTGAATTAATTAATGTTTCATATGTGACTTGCCTAGGATTTATATCAAAAATTAATTACTATTTTCCAAATAGTTTAATGCGCTCTAATACATCTGCTGCTCAAGGAGCACTCGCAAGATGGATGTATGTATTAGCTAATAATCATAAATCATTATAAACAGATTAATGATTGATGATTGCTGGGAATGAATGAATGAATGAATGAATGAATGAATGAATCAATTAATTAATGTTATTGAATAATCATTAATCATTGTCAAACGGATCCCACCGATTGCATAATGCCATCCTAAATTATAAAAAAGAGTGGTGGCAATGAATAACGCTAGCAATTAGCATTTCCTAACAAATGAAGCAACCAGAGAGCTTCAACTTTCACTTGAAATTTACGCTATAAGTCTCAGCGGCAACGACAATGCTTCTTCATGTCGGCGACATCTAACTTTCCCACTCATCAATTAAACTTGTCCTCATCAATTAAAATTAAACTTGTCCTCAATTACAAGCGATGAGTGTGGGAGGTGAGGTCAGCGTCTGCTAGTGACAATTACAACTCACGCAGTTTGAATAATTAACAATTATAATAGTTTTGTTTTTTTTTTCAATGAAACGCTTTTGCGTGTTTTTTTCTCGGCCAACCATGTAGCAATGAAAGGAGTCGTATAAAATGAGGAAAGGTTGCTTCATTAGTTAGCGCTATTCATCCATCTTTTCCCTCTTCCACGCATCACTTCATGATTTAGCAAGGAGGAGAAGTTTAATTTCCTCTCTGATCGAAGTTTCACTGACAAAAAAAATGATATTAATAATTCATTTAAGCTATAATTCTGCATTTGCAAATAATTTAAATAGTGGTGAATTGATTAAAAATTAAGTAAATGTATTAATTGATTACATTAGATTAGACAAATGTTTCAATTTGACTTTAAGTTAAAATTTAAAACCAGAAAGAATTCCACCCTCCGCTTCTTTATTATCTTCTTTGGTAATTTCGAGATGAATTTCCAATGTGTTTTCATGTAAGCTGTGAGTTAAATTTGGAATGATTTGCAGAGGCATTATTAGCCTAAGCGTTGATGTGCGCAAAATGACGGAATGTTTTGATAACGACGTTATACTTCAGCATACTTGTTGTGTGAATGAAAAATTTCTCAATAATTTGAAAGGCTAATAATGCTTACTCCAAGCACTCATCAATTTCCTCCTCCAAAAGATCGTCGAGCTAACAACATTTCGTCGGACAGCCTGAGCAAATAACTCAGAATTTCATCCATTATGAATCATTCTTTTTTCACAAAGGTTATCAAACCACTCTTCATCATTTGCATAAAGTTCAACTTCAACCACGCATTGAAGCATTTGGCCTAACAATCGCTGTAAGACGTAATGCCATATGTCTCCACCCGAGCCTATCCATCATTCCTTTTCATCTTTCCTCCCAAACTAAATTCAGCCATGCCACTTCTCACTCACTTTCGTTACTTCTCGTTAAATAATATTTCAGTTGCTTAACGTAACAAAACTGCGGTTGCCTGAGCAATTGAAATATCAATGGTAAGCCGCTAATAGAGTAAATGCTAATGGGACAAATGTCAGATCACTCCATCCTTTTATAGTAAGACTCATTTAGCAATTAATAATTTCAAGAAGAGGCAAGGTGCTTGACGATTGCGCAATGTTTTCAAGGATGGGAATTGAAAGAAGACTGAAAATGGAAATACACATTTATATTTCTCGCATAATTTCATTTCGCATGTAAAAACAAATATATGCAAGTTTCCTTTACTTTCTAATTTGAAGGATAGTCTTCAAAGTCATTTTATTTAAACTTAAATTAAATTAAAAACGGCAAAAAGTTTTCCATAGCTATTAGTTCCTCAAGTGTTCCGCAATTTCCCTCTACGATCATTCCACAATTCTTCATACTATTTCTTTATTCAAAATGAACAAAAATGCATGAATGGATTTTGTGGAAAGGCTACTAAACGCAGAATTTTACTTTAGTGTTACTTACTTATCATTTAGGTAGTCTATGTCTCCAACTATTTAATTTATTTTACAACAACCGGTGCAGTTAAGTTGTAACCTTCTTTGCCTTTACAACTTCCATTGCGTCATACTCATAGCGCTTGTGTTATTGCTTTCATCAAAATTAATTCACACTTGACAAAGTCGACAAAATTATTTTAAAATTCTCGCAGTCATTTCCCGAGAGATACCGAAATTGCTATTTACTAAGGTTGCGGTGAGTGGGATGGTTCGCCTTACCTTAACTGTTACTAGTATTTATAAATGTATTGCAATCGATTATTCCACTTCTTTTTGTTGTCGAATAAACGAGCTCATTTTCGTTATGCATTAAAATTTGGTAGGAAAAAAATTCTATTTTTCATTAATTTAAATTTAATTCAAATACAATTTTAAGAATAAATTTGATGTGTTAAAGCTAACTAACCAATAGCAAAAATGACCCTTCCATTCATGCATTTTGGCGGCCGTACAAAGAGGAAGGTAATCAGGTAGAAGTGTTCATTAGGCTACTCAGTAACGATGAAGGAAGCTAGTGACATCATCGGATAGCAGCAAAATTGAGAAGTTAGATGAGTCGCATTAGCTTCTGCGCTGAGTTACTCAGATTAACTCAGATCTGTTTATTACGGATCTGTGCTGAGTTACCTCTGATCATTACCGCTCGGTGAAGGTAATACTGCGCGCAATCGAATTCCTTCACTCGTCCACGTTCGCTGTGAATCTAAACGTTGGATCGCTGTACCTTTCAACCTTCCTGTTTACTTCTTGATACGTGCAATGAGCACTTGAATTCCGGCGCTTCCATTTTTGAACGATTTGGACGTGACGTTTGTTGCAAGCAAACTTTAGATGCTACGCAAATTTAAATGTCATCTCGTCCATCGATCATCGATCGTTGTGCTGTTTCACTGAAGCTATTGGCTTGGTTAGGTGTCATTTTGAATGAGTTGAGATGTGTTTTTGTGTTGTTGAACTTTATCAAATTGGAGACAGCTTGAAGGCAAATTGCATTTGAAGTAGCGCTTCGGAATTAAAACGAAATTCAACAGAATTACATCAATGAAAGGCAAGCGAAGCTTTCAGCTGTAAATATCCATCCATTTATCTTTTCTCAATGAAACTTTCATGTAATTGCTGCTATCATATTTACATATATCATTATTGCTGTCATACCGCTCATCAATCATTACCACCACACCTCCTATTACAACTAAGTCGCGTTCGGCGTTCATTTGATGCATTCACTCAAATTTAAACTTATGAATCAAAGATTGTTTTTCCAGTCAGACGCCTTCAAACATCAATGATGCCTATTGAATTAACATTAAAATTATTTTGTTTCCAGCAACAGCAACAATAGCATCACAATAATAATGGTAATAATAGTAATTAGTACTAATCATAATAATTAAATGCCTTCACAAGAATTCAAAAAAAACTAATTAAATTAACGTCGTTAATGTTTTAAAGGTAACTCATATTTTAATCTACTAAATACGACTGAAAATTTTGTATTTGCTATAGAAAGAACAAAATATTTCTAGTATAATTTTCCAAGTGAGTATAATAGTATAAGTAATAGTATGAGTATAATATAAGTAAAAAAGTGAGTTTCTAGTATAATTTCCAAGTGAAGATTTTGATGAGATTTTTAAAAGAATTAATTGATTGAAATAAAAGTTATTCAACTGTAATTGAGTGGGATGGTAGGATTGCTAGAAATAATTTGCCAATAAATATTAATTAGATGAATATTTCAATTAATAATTAACTATTCGTGTAATTATTGCAAGTTTATCTTTCATTTCTTGAGTGAAAAAGTTGGAAAATTGCTCCACTGCAAGGAAAACTTTACGAATGAAATAAGTGGTAATCCAACAAGTTTGTATTTACTCGTATTTTTCATTTATCAAGTATTCGTTGTATCGTTTAATCATTCCAAGTTGCTTTCCCATTTTTAAAATCAAAAATTTTGCCTTTTTTTCCGCTCGCCAATAAATTAGTGGATGAGTATTTCGTTATCAATCCATTTTTTCTTTCCTTTCATTGCCTTTTTTTTTCAAATCATTACCTTCTCCCACTCACTAATTTCGCATATATCGCACTTCATTTTCATGCTAATTTTTAACTCCATTTTAGAAACTACTGGAATTTAGGTCACAACTTGGTTTTTCATTCCACCCACAAAGCCTTGTCTTTTTCCGCAACATTGAAAAAGGTGGAAGTGTCGAAGAATTTGTTGAGGACGCAGGTGAAGAAAAGCCACACGGATAAACTGACTGAAATTAGTTCAGTCTTTTAATTTTTATTTCTTGAAATTTAACTGCTCTCCTCCTCTAAATGACCTCTTTGCTATGAGCAAAGTTTTACGCATTTCGAAAAAAAAAGAATTTTTTTTTAAGCGATTTATACTAACTCTGGAGGATTAGAAACTTCCTTTCCTTGTTGCACTAAGAAATTTTTCCTATTGGCCAGGCCTTTCCCCACCCAGCAACTAGGCCCGTCTTTTTTAAAGTTTTCCCTCTTTCGTATTTCAAAAATTACACTCATTTTTCCGTCGTTCAAATTGAAATGAACTCATATTGCTATGATCTTACCAGATCTTATTTTCCTTTTTGCTCCTGTCAAACTAAAAGTGAAGGGTCGATATCGCTGTCTAATTAATTAAATGTCTGTTGCTTCTTCACTTGCATAATAATCTGTGTCTCCACATTTCTCATGCACCGCATCATTTCCTGAATTCAGAAATTCGCAATTGCCTTAGTCACATTCTAACAAATTCATCCACAATTAGCTATAACGTCAGAATGCATTTATTTTAAGATACAATTAAATTTAAAATAATTAAATAAGAGTACGATAGAATCCTTGTACTTTTGCCATTGCTAGTTAATGAATAACGCACTTTCGCTTAATTTCCTATTTTCTATCACCGAAAATTTTGCTAAATTAATTGCTTACTATAACCTATTGTTTGTGATAATAGTAAGAGTGTTTTTCTTCATTTGCCAGTTGAATAATTTCCAGCTAGAAGGAATGAATAATTCAAGTTAAAGTTGAAGCGAAAAAATTTTATTGAAATTGTGGAGTGTCATTTTGCGCGGTAGCAGTAATTTCATTTTAGTTTTATTGGAAATGAAATTCATTGAGGAAATGCTAATCTCTCTCCTTTCCTGCCTTGTCCTACTGGATGACTTCCTGTCTCACTTAAGTACTATGAAAATTTCATTTATTCTCCTAACAAACGATCTGCTACAACGTTTCAAAGTACTCTTAGTAATTGTTTTTTTAACCGTCAATTTATGCAAAATTTTCACCATTTTTTTTGTACCCAATATTTTTAGCTGAGAGAGAGAGAGAGAGAGTAGAAAATGAAGCATCTTGTAAGCTTTCACAGTAAAGCTGCTTCTGAGAGACACCTTTGAACAGATTTTAAGGAGCAGAAGAAGAGATTAAAATGTTTAAGAAATAGCTGAATGGTTAGTATTAAACTATTAAATCAACTTCCTCCGCAACATAAACGTATGCTATCCATTGAGCATTTAATTTTTTTGTGCCTCAAATTAAGCAAATGCATTGTTTGGTTGTGTTGAGAAGAGAATTTCATTCAGAAATATCATTAAATCCTTTTTCAAGTTTTCCATTTTTTGTCTTTCAGTTTATTGAAGTGTTATCATTATTGATTTCGATACTCTTCCAATGTTCGCCGTTTTATCGCTCTGAGTTGGAGAAGTAGTAGATGAGGAAGAAGCTTAAGCTTAGCTGGGAGTAAAGACTTTATCAGCTGATAAGTTTAATTAGTGAAAAAACTTAAAAGGCACTTTGTGCTGCTACTCCGAAGAAGTAATGAAATTTTCTGTTACAATTTCAAAACAACAAAATTTCAATTTTATCAAAATATCATTTCACTCGCAACAAAGCGAACATTTAGGCCGCACTATTAGCTCTATACTTCATATATATATTTTTTAAATTAAACCAATTATTATGTGATGACATTTGCACTTTCTCGTTTTTTCAATTGTTTTCATTTTCTTCTATCAATTTTAGGTAAAATTTACAGAGCGATTTAACTGATACCTTATAACAATCAGAGCTGATAGCCTCTTTTGTTTCATCATACAGTTTAAACAAGTGAAAATTTCCCACTACTTCCTGTATTTAATCATTTCTTAACTTTGCTCTATTTGCATAATTCGCTGAAAAAAATCACATCAAACAATTCACCTCATTAATTAAATTAGAAGTGTTCGAGCAATATTGAAGCGAAGGAAAATTTCAGTTCATTGCCTTTCATGGGTGGCGAAAGTTCGAAAATTCGACATTCGAAATCGTCTGGAATCAAAAAATCAGCAGTGAGTGAAACCACGCAGCACATCATACCTTCAAGGACTAAGCACACTGATTCGATCAGTTGCACTGATAATCTGCTTAATGTTGGTAAGCGTTACTGTATCATACAATGCATGAGAAAAGTGCTAGCGTTAGACTGTATTTTGTGCATAATCTCAGTTTTAGAACAAAACCAATGAAAAAGTCGAAAAGGTCAATACTTGTAGATTATAAAGCAGTCAATTCAATTTCATTTCATTTCATTTTCTGTAGTTTGATTCTATTTAAAATTGATATAAATGGCGATAAACTGTGAGACAATCCTGAAGGCTAAATATTCTTGCACCTCCCTGTTCTTTACTGCAGGCTGCTAGTGATGAAAGCCATTGATGTGAGGAAGCTAATTTGAAGCTTCAATAAATCCCAAAAGGAGAATTTTCTTGTTATCACTTTATTAGCTTTAAAAACTTCAAACATAAGTGAAGTTATTCTTTTAAGTTGCTCAAATCATATAACGTAAATTGGTAATCTTAAAATTGTAGATGCAATTAGACACCCACAATTTTAAGACTAGATTTTGAGTGGGTCGATTAGACGTACATGTGACGTACAGGAACTTATTGCGCTATACGAGATAATTACAGATTTTGGTATCCGAGCGGGAAATTCGTCAAAATCTTCTCTCGAACTAAATATTAATCGTAATCGTTCGGAAAGTATTTGCAGTGCACGAGGTGCATCCAAACAAAAGCACCCAATTCCAATCCGTGATCGGAACCTTATTCAGGTATTGCGTTACAGTATTTCGACGAAAGCGTTCCTTAAGTATAAAAAAATTCCAACAATTCATTTAATTACTTATTAATGAAAGCCACAGGTATTGTTTGTTACAAAGAGGAAAGCATTAAGGATAATTTTGCAATTTTTTATCAAATGGAATGGAAAAAATGGCGAAATAGTAGCAAGTACTATTGAAAATGATTTAAATTATGGCATTTACTTGCTAATATAAATTAATTCATCAGGGAAGATTAACTGTTCTGTGATCAATTACTAATTATGGTTTGAACGGTTTGAATGGTTTGAACGAGTAAGTAGCAAAAGAGGAATGGGGTAAATTTTGACGAAAAAATATTTCGAAAATTTAATGTAACTTTGATTTTATTACTGTCCATGCCTTATTGCTCCAATGATTCGATTGAAAGGTTTTAGTTGTGATATAATTAAGCTATGAAAATCTTACAAGTAGCACTTTCAGAATTGTTTCCAAAATCCACACGAAATTATTGGCCATAAAATATTACAACGAGCATATGAGAAGCGAAATGGCTTTGCAAATTTTTATGCCAAATTGAACAGCGATGAGAAGGACGATATTGAGGAGGGAATTAAAGTGCTTCTAAAGAAAACTGTTGCAAATATTAATTTCATGGATGAAGTGAGTTAAAGCACTGTACTTTCCAAAAAATATTTTTAAATTTCTTGAGTCCGTTATTCAAATCTAAACAATCCATTTTTGGAAGGCTCTTAAATACGTATACCTCGATGGAAATTTAAGTCATAATAGAGTTATTTCAAAACTTAGCAATCGTATGGTTTAAAAATTTGTCGTATCATTTATACCATTATTCTTATTAAAAATGAAACTAACGCAAAATAAAATTCCTGCATTTGATGAGCAACGATAGTTCTAAAATATAATTATAATTTAACAACGCGATTTAGATATGATCCGAAAAGTCAATCAAGAAGTTCTAAGTTATGCAATCTTCTAGGTTCAACGACTAGCAGAAGAATTCGGTGGCAAACATGTTAAGTTTCGAGCCTTAGGTTTCAAGCCTGAATTTTTCGGAGCCTATGCTGATGCTACCATAACTGAATGTATATTCCTAGACAATGCTATGCATCCTGCGCATCAAACACTTACCGCATTTTCGTCATTCATCACCATGGTTTAAATTTTAAAATCCAACCTAAAAATGCAGTTGTACGGGCACTGGCTTCTGAAGTGTCAATACTATTAGTAAAAAGGCGTTCTTTCACTCTTTTACAACTTTTACGGTTGTAAAATTACTCAAAAATTTCAAATTATAGGTATATTCTTCGGTGAGAGATGGCTTTTATGGAGAAATGCGACGTATGAGACGTGCATCAAATAGTTTTAGTACGGGTTCTAATTCGTCATATATGAAGAAAACCATATCAGGTGATCTCAGTGTTGAATTACCACAGAGGTAAGTACTTCTCCCACTTTCTTTTAAATCCTAGAATGACAATCATCCATTTGGTAGTGACATGATTATTTTTGATTTTCAAATGCAGAAAAGTACACAACGATAATATAAAATGCAGAAACTATGAAACTATTCTCCATACATTATGTGACGCGTAGCTGTTACCTTAGAAATGTTAAGTTTTGAACAAAAGAATATTTGCATTGCTGAAATTGTCAAAAATGCATATACCTAAACTTATTTCAGGTCAGCAAGTCCGGGTAATGAGTCTGGCGGATCGGATTTTAGTGCAGTAATTGTGATACCTGCAGACAACGAATTAGTAGAACCACCTTCGAATGATCCCTGAATAAACCACACTGTTAGCTAAAATGTTACACATTATCGCAGAGATATTTCCTTTTCTTTAAAATGCCTTATTTCCTATCGAAAAATAACTCTGTCACCAATTTAAGACTGAAACAATTGCTCATGCAGTTTCAATCCAAAAAATAAACAGCATCAAATGCTGTTTCTGCATCAGAAAAGATGAAACGTAGCTTTTGTAACTCAAATTAAGCAATACGGCTCAGCAATTCCTGCCTGGCCTTGAAGGATTACTCTTCCAGTTGATCACACTTACGAAACTGCCTCCAACGATAAAAACTTAACGTGCATTCAAACGCTAACAGAGAATGCACGTGCTGTGACTCTTGATTCTTAAGATCTAACCTCCTTGTCATAAAGTTTCTCAACTTCAATGAGAATTAAAAGTTCGTAAAGAAGTTCAATACATACTTTGCCGATATTCAATGCCACACATATACAACATTTTTAAGAAGGCGGTAAAAACAACTTCCATCATTATAAACATGTGAATCACACTTCCTCTTTGGGAAACATTTATTGAAAAGGCTATGAAATATTCATCAACTAACAAAACGGCAAAATTGTCATTACAAGTGCATAACTTTAAAATAATCCTTTTAAAAGCCTATCCCACTAGAATTTAACAACAAAAAAAAGCCAGAAACAAGTAGTCTGCATATTGTTCTGCGGCGTATCTTTGAGCCAAAGCCCCAAAATGTTTATTTCATCTGAACGGAATAACAAAACTACTTTTTCCGTTCATAAATCCATTTATATACCGGTGCTTTCATTGGTGCTCCTTTCGCTATCTAAAAGTACAGGAAAATAAACCACAACAAGATTTGATAATTATTGGACAGCAAACTTAAATTAAATAAAGAAAAAGTTCATAAAAAGTACAGCTCAAATGAAGTTATTTTAAAATTAATGAGAAAGAATATGAGTTAGACAGAATATTAAAAAAAAAACTATCTTCCAATAAAAATTTTGAATATAAAGACATAAACAATGAAACCTTCTTAGGCCTTAGTTCTTTTCCTTTACTTTCCGCTAAATTCCTTTTAACTTCTAATTTCCCAACAACGATTTTCAGTTCCTTAGCACGTTGCATCCTCTTCAATAGTTCACTGTACATCTTTCGCCGTTCGTGATCTGCTTGCTAAAAAAATTGATTCATAGTTTTAGAGCAGAAATGAATAAGTCGTATCAAGCAACCATATTTTAGAAACATATGATTTGATCTCTTATGATAACTTCTAAATTTTAAATTTAGAAATAACGACCAAAATAATGAACAAGAAAAATTAGGCTGAAAGGATAAAATATTAGTGGGAGAGCAGCGTGCATTGGATGATAAAATTAAATGCAATTACATGGTATCATCATATGAAATCGGAAAGAAATAGGACATTCTAAGTGAGTGAGTGGAATAACTTCGATGTCATTTAAGAAACCGAAGAATTAATTACAGATAAAAACGTCTCGCTTGCGAGCGTACCTCTACATCATCCTTTCCTCTGGCGTTTATAATGGTGCTACTCTTAAGAGTAGAAATACGCGGTCGATTGTACCTTCTATCCAAAACTTCTTTCGGTGTGTTGAAATATCTCGCCGGATCAAATTTTTTTGCTATAATGCACGTGGTATAAAATATTTCCAATGAAAAGCCTTCACTGTTTAAATTAACCGCATAAAGTCATGAGCAGTTAGCACAATGAATCATTTTCGAAAATCACAAACGGCATTAGACTGCTTTCAAAGTCGTAATGAGGGATGTCTAACTAGCTTTTAAGATTCCGTACTAGAACTAGAAAAGAACTGGGCATCATCATCGACCATAAAATAAGGGCATGGCTCTACGTAAGTCTATAAAACATTACTCTAATTTATATCCAAATTATTAGTTATTTGGACAACCTTCGTGAGAGAAACACTCGAATTGAGCTTCCCAGGTAAAGTCTAGCTATGCTCTGCCTGTTAACTATTCCTATTCAGTTAGGCTAAGCAAACATGCCCAAACTTTTGGAAAACAAGTATCGAAACCTTCTTTTTCTGTGTCCACGAAAATGATATGTGTATTTTTCGCAACCACGGTGTCCGCAAAATGCAGCGTTGCTCTCAGTTTTTCAATCTTCTAAAAAGAGATGCAAAAGTTACAAAAGAATCCGTTCAAAAATGTTTTAAAACATATTGTAGATTTACAGGAATATTTTTTACGGCATAAAAAACAGATAACATTAATCAACAGTACCAATCCCTGTCAGATATACTTCTTTTCACTGTTTCAATAATTCAAAACCGGAACTATAAACAGATTAAATTACTTGATTTTCAACATTCAATCGATGCTTCACATATTTCAAATTTTCTAGATCCTTCAACTTTTTTTGCACCAGTGTATCCTCATCAGGTTCTGGAGTATTCTCATGATGTACTCCATCCTCCTGCAAACACCAAATCAAAGAACTGCCTACAACAGAACGCAGCAAATAGAGTACACAATAATGAAAAGGAAGAAAAGATTACCCTGACGTGGCTTCGAATCATATGGAAATGGAATTCATCGGGATTTCGACTCAGTGCTTTTTGTTTCAGCCTTTGCAACTTCTGTTTCTTGCAATTGTAATCCCTAGCACGTTGAATATAATCCTTCTTCTTCTCCAAAAGACCAAGCTGTGCACGCGACTCCGGCTACAAATTTTCTTCATACATTAATCAAATGCGATTATAGAATGAAACCCAACAGTGTTTGAAATTCATTTCAAAAGTTCAAATACGCCTGCCGCTATTAATTCGCTAGGACGGAAACTTGACAAATGTGAAGTGCAACAACGTGACAAACCTGAGGACGTTCTCGATGGATCCGTTGACCGACCTTTGATGATCGCTTCATCGACGACATAACTTATGCGAAACCTGTAAAGCACATGCAAATCATAGAATAATGCCTCCCTACTGAATATAAACCGTCAGCGGCATCCCCACTTCGCTCACATATGAATGCTTTTAATCTACGATCGTCTAAAATTTATGTGAGGCTGCAGCAAACTGTTTTGTCCTGGAGCGATTGATTTCTTTCTATACAAACATATTGTCACTTGCTCGCTATTGATCGATGAGGTTTTAACGTGGGAGCGCAGGGGAAGGTGACTATAGCACTAGGTTCGGGTGGACGGTACCTCTGGAGGATTTAGATCCGACTGATGGGTGGTTGAGGTTTTTGCAGGTTTGAAAAAAATTACGGAGGTAATGGCATCCGAGAAGAGCAAAATGGAACGAGAATCAAGTAAATTCGGAGAGCTACCGTTGACGTTGAGTGAGCGACTGGACAAGCTGGATAAGAATGATTACCTGAACCGTTCACCGGATGATTCGCGATGGTTTGACCGAAAGCACAATCAAAAACAAATTGGTTCAGGCGCTGACGGACCGCTCTGGTCAGCACCATTGGATGCTCGCTATCAGCAAATAAAGATGGGGCGCCATTGCAGTGATTATTATCAGGATTATCACCGATGCATCAACTTGTTGGGTGAAAACTACAAGCCATGCAAATTCTTTTACAACACTTTCATGGATATTTGTCCATCATCATGGGTACAGAAGTTTGAGGAATGGAGAGAAGAAGGCATATATCCAGCGCATCTTGACCGTTAACACTTAGTTACCCCAAGGCTAACGTCCGTTATCGCTATAATTTAGCTTGTATTGTTAAGACTGTGCTATATCTCTCTCATTCTTAGTTTATAGTATTCAAAGTAATTTGTACCTTTCGAATGATCCTTCGCGTAGCTATGTATCTCTTTTTAGAATCTTTACTCCTCAAACTGCTTTCCGAAGTAAACTAATATATTTTCTCCTCAAAATATCAAAGTAATCATTTGGCAACTTTCGTATTGCATGTGCGTCGATCATGCTGTAATGTACAATATTGCATTTTAATAAGAAATAAAATTAAGGGGATGTTAAAAAGCAGTACGGTGGATCAGAAAGAGTTGCAACGACGTGAGGCACATTTGCGCGATAACTCTCGACCATTCAAACTAGCTGATCCGACAACTTGGCCACGTCGTTGGGGTGTTACTTTTTTGGCTGTTGGTGGTAGCCTGTTATCCTGGAAATATTATACGGACTGGTCGAGGAAGCCATTTTTTTACAGTCAGTTTCATTAAAACAAACATCGAGAACCCATAAATTTATATGTGATAGATCCTAGAAAGGGAGAGAGTGTGCAAGAATCAGTCATTAAATGGGAGGGTTTTGGTATTCATTTCAGCAACTCTCTTACTGGTAGCTGTTACCTGTAATGCAAGTTGCAATTGTCTATTGTACTTTTGAATTTTATTTCAGGTTTTTTTCCTCGCCTCGTTCTCTTAGCTTTTGTGGGAGGTGTTGGATACGTGGTTGGCTCTTTTCGTGAGTATCATTACAAAACCCGTGACGCTGTTGTTGAACACTACATCTCGCTTCATCCAGAAGACTTCCAGCATTTGACAAACTGTAAGCTTTCTAATAGAAGTTTTAAAAGCATAACGCTATCATATAAAGTTGAAATTGACTAAATAATAAAGCTATATTATTCAGGTGCATAAATAGTGCATAGTGTTTTCAGTGGACGGCCGCAAATTTTCGGAAGTGCTTATGCCTTGGATTCCTCGACGTGCACACCACAGAAAATTCGACTAGGATCCATTAGCCATATTTAGAGATTTATACCATTTGTTTCAAATTTTGCTTTTTGCTAGTTGCACTTGGGAAGTATACGTATCCTTTAATTTTTAATCTGAAATGGAGCCAGAAATAAGCACTAATAGTTCTGATTTGGTCAGCGAAAGGCGTCAACATATGTTGGCAAGATTGGAAGCACGTCACACACGGAATACGGCTGGGAATAAAACATCTTCCACTGATACAACAGATCTTGATAAACTTTTATCAAAAGCGGCATGTCTGATGAATTCTTCAGAACCTAACATTGAGTGTGCATTTTTGCAACAGTTAGAAGCTACCCTCACTTTAATTCCACCTGGCCGCCAATCGCGTCGTCTAAAAGAAGCCTTAAATGTCCTACGCCTCCGAATGCAAGAAAAAATTGGGTTGGCACATCAACAGTCAGTGTTTTCGTTCAGCGTCAGAAAAGAAGAACCAAAAGAATCAAAAGCTCAAAAAGCAGCTGTTGCCAAATGTAATCCGCTTGGACCCGTTCAAGCAGCAGCCAAGGCACTGCTTCAAAAGGCAATCACAATAACTGAGGAGGTATATTTTTATTATTGTGAAACGTTTTACTTTTAGGTAATGCTATTGTTGGATGCTGATACGGTGTCATAAAACAGAAAAAAAGTGCATTCCAGCATGGGAAGGAGTTAACAGTGGAAGGTAATGATGGCGAAGAAGTTATGATCAGCGATGTCAATAGTTCTGTGGTTCGCATTCCATTCAAAGCATCGACTGTACACATAAAGTTCGTGAAGAATACCACTCTAATTTTTGCACCAATTAACACTTCTCTTCTAATGAGAGACTGTGAAAATTTGACAGTTGTAGTCGCCGCACAGCAAGTAAGAATCCACGACAGCCATAATATTCGATTCTATGTAGAGGTTTGTTTCAAGATTGTATCACCGTCTTTCTAAGAACAGAACACAGTTCTGTTCAGTGTTCTTGCCCTGTCATCATTGATTAGCAATATATGTTGTCTTTTATTAAAATTGGCTAAACAAGTGAAAGATAAAAACAGCAAGATAACGCTTATATGTTGGTTACATCTCGGAGTTTTTCTCAACGGTATTTTTTTCTTAAGTTTTGCCGTTGAATTTTAATAGGGAAAGTGGATGAAGTGTTTCTTAATGGAATATTTAGGTGCGCGGTGCCTTGATCATTGAAGACTGTGATGGAATAGAAGTTGCACCGTATAACGTCGTCGGCTTTGAGAAAGACCCACAAAATAACAACTGGCGTAACGTACAGGATTTTAGTTGGCTTTCTTCTGAAGAGCCTAGTCCCCATTGGAAAATCATGAAAGAAAACTCAGCAAGATGCTTTACTTTGTAATGTGAGTTATAAGGCTTCCATTTTTCGGACAAATTTGTGTGTATGTATTTTTCGAGTTTTGGAGTTACGTAAAAACTGGCTGTAAATTCCGGCCATACAGTTTAGTCTAATTTGAGTGTTTGTTTCAAAGTTTACTTGTTTGCGTTCTTTTGATGCTCTTATGTTTTTTCGTAAAAGTAAGTAAGTTTGTGGAAAAAATATTTAGGCTTTAATTGGTGAGTTTTTTTTTTCAAAGAGTTGGTGCTGAATTCATTTATTTCTTCATTGTAATTATTTTTCCCAGTGCGCGTTTATGGTAGTAATTTTTAATAGTACTTACAATGGTTACTCTTTTGTGAGTGTACAAACAGCTGCTTGTGTCCCACAACCTGTTACTAAAATATGTTAATAAATTATTAGTTTATGGCACTGAACATATAGCGTTCTATTTGGTTTGCTTGATTATAATTTTAATATGACTATAATATTTGATTACAATTTTGTAGTATCCAATTTGAGAAGTTTTCTACTCGACGATGTAGATGTACGGATACTATTCTTTACAAGTCTTTATTCTTCAAGATTTTAGATTCCCTAATCGTTGACTCGTTTTTATTTCGCCAAAAGGAGCGCATAAAAGACATCGAACATTCTATTTAAATTCATTTTTGATACGGTGGTGTTGCTGGAGAGCGGCTGTCGGGACAGCGATTATATTTTATAACGTTAATAGCTCTTCCTCGAAGGAGGGGTTTTTGAAAATCATGTTCAGTAAAAATATATCCCTTTTTTCGGTTATAAAATTAAGCTTAGATAACTATCTTGTTCCATTAGCTCGAAATTTAACTTCATTTGAAAACTCACACTAATGAATGATCTAGATTTAAAATCGCTGAGATATGTGGAGTTAACTTATATTCACAATTAAGTCCTCATGAAGTCGAAAGATGGGAGTCCAACAAAATTGAATTTTTTATCGGTCATTTCTAATTTCAATTAACTTGGGCAATATAAAAAGGAGCAATCTGTGCTATCCGCTTAGAATGGGTTGTTGTTCGTCGAATGTATTCCATGATGAGGAGAAAGGATTGGATGATCACTTGTTCCCATATCTTGATTATCAAGCACAACCGGATGATGAATACAAACAACTGGATACTGAAAACGATCAAAAGGGTGATACAGCTGTAGAACATATATTCAAGAAAACGAAGTAAAAACGGATAGATTAGATTTATTTCAAATTTATCCTAATTAAGCTTCTTTCATGCACAACTATTGCAACTTTAATTTCCAGAAAAAAATTCAGACTAAATTTTTTAAACATAGTGGAGTCATGTAGGTAGCTTCTTGACGACCAAAAGAACATTGAGCTAAATTAGGCTACGGATATTATAACAATCGTATCAGCGGTGATACGATTATTATAATCTCCGTAGCTTAATTTAGCTCAATGTCCTTTTAGTCGTCAAGAAGCTATCTACATGGTTCTATTAAGGTAATAATTTAATTAAGTGAAAAATATTAAAATGTAATGTTTTTCGCTTAATTATAATTAATTCGTTTCTCGTATTCTTTTTTATTTGAAGCGAAAAAATAGTTCCTGAGGTGCATATCTAGCCGAACCCAGTAATTATTAAAAAGTGACGATCTACAGTTCCCATTAAAAAAGAAGTTCAGTGGTAACCACAATTGAATGTGATGCTTTGTTAAAACACTAACTGATGAACCTTTATTTAACTTCTTGTTATTCTTGAAAAAAATGGAAGCTTGAACTTTCACTGCAGAATTATTTCAAATCATTTCAGCTTCAGACCTGTGGTATTTTCAATTTATTTTCAGAAAATTTTGCTTCCAAAAAGTGGTATTCCATTTTGTCAGGGAGGACTCTGGAGAATTCTTCAACTATAACTTAAAGTATTCTATTGTGACTTCTAGGATGGTATATGGACAACCTCCCAAGGATATGAGAAATTCTCCAATTGATTGGAAACACGAATACCATATTGAATTCATAAATCGACCATGCCCTTACGATTTTCCAGCATTTGAAGGCGATAAACCACCTGATTATGATGAAAATGTCATCCCTTTTTTTGATTACAAAAAACCTTTTTTAACTACTCAGTAAACGAAAGTTCTGTTTTAAAAATAATTCCAAATGAAATCGTTTAAGTTTCGTATTTTAGAAAGAATGTGCTACTGTCGACAGGGAGAAGTCGAAAAAGGAGGGTGAGGAAGAATGTGAAAAAGAGGGAGGTAAAAAGAAGAAGAATAAAAACAAAGGTAATGAGTGAATTCAAATTGTGTTTCAAAATTATTTCAAATAATTACTACTCGCTGGACCTGTTCCAGGAAAAAAGAAGAGTGACGGAAAAAATGATAACAGAGAAGCGAAGAAGCCAAGGCGTTCGACTAATGAATTTGATCAGTGCAGCCTTAGTGAAAAAAATTGAGAGAAAAATTTGGTTCAGTGCTGTTTCATTTAAGTTATCAACAGTTATTACTGATTGCATCTTATCAGCTAGTCTATCACCAATCTCATCCCCTTCCTTCCATTCGTCGATCCATCCCTCATTACTAGAAGGAACTAATAGTGATCATTTCAGGATTCTAGCCTAACCGAGTGAAATTCCATGCCTGACAATCGGACTCGTCACAGCAAACACTAGTAATTTAACCCATCAATTACCTTCATCAAATGCAAATTATTCATCGAATATTTCAACTTAAAGATTTGTGATTTGTCTTGCGCAATAGAATGCTTTCATACATTTATTGGAACATTTTTATTTTGCAATATACAACGAAATAATGAATTTCATGGGGAAAAGCACAAATGAACAAATCAAAAGAAACAAAAACAAACAAATATACATGTAAAAAAGGGAAGAGTAAAAATTTAAATAAAATGAAAAATGCCCGCAATATCAAACGTCATGTTCACGATATATACCATGTGTCACGCATTAATAATGCCAAATAATAAAAGTTAATAATATCAATGATTATTATTGTGGCAAATAATAATAACTTATAATAATAATTAATAATAATAATAATAATAATAATAATAATAATAATAATAATAATAATAATAATAATAATAATAATAATAATAATAATAATAATAATAATAATAATAATAATAATAATAATAATAATAATAATAATAATAATAATAATAATAATAATAATAATAATAATAATAATAATAATAATAATAATAATAATAATAATAATAATAATAATAATAATAATAATAATAATAATAATAATAATAATAATAATAATAATAATAATAATAATAATAATAATAATAATAATAATAATAATAATAATAATAATAATAATAATAATAATAATAATAATAATAATAATAATAATAATAATAATAATAATAATAATAATAATAATAATAATAATAATAATAATAATAATAATAATAATAATAATAATAATAATAATAATAATAATAATAATAATAATAATAATAATAATAATAATAATAATAATAATAATAATAATAATAATAATAATAATAATAATAATAATAATAATAATAATAATAATAATAATAATAATAATAATAATAATAATAATAATAATAATAATAATAATAATAATAATAATAATAATAATAATAATAATAATAATAATAATAATAATAATAATAATAATAATAATAATAATAATAATAATAATAATAATAATAATAATAATAATAATAATAATAATAATAATAATAATAATAATAATAATAATAATAATAATAATAATAATAATAATAATAATAATAATAATAATAATAATAATAATTAAAAGAATGATATGGCTACTGAAGAATTCTACAAAAAAATTATTTAACAAAAAACCAACTAAACCTATTTACTACGAAATATTTTATCGTGCTTGCCTGAAAATCAGTCTTGTGTTTTCATTTTGTTTTCTTGTCAAAGTTTTCAACTATTTTTAACTCGAACTTCAGTCTGAAGACTTACAAGCATCACAACATATTAATGAAACTGGATCAGAGAAGATAAGTTGAAAGAGATTCACTTAATTTCCTCTTTCCAACAATATAATTTAATCCCACTTTTCCACTTATCATCTGATCCATTGATGAGTGAAACAGTGTGCGAAACGTTGACCATACATGGAATAGCTGTCCGGTTAAGCAACTAAAATTCATGAATCGAATCGTTCATCCACTAGCTTGGCTACGGTAATAATTCCGAAATTTTTAGAGTAATCGATCATTTTATTTCGTACAAACATAATTGGCGTTTGAGATTTCTAAAGCTAATAATTCTACGAGCTTAATTAATTGTGTAGGAATTGGAACACAGTAAAAGTGGAAAAATAAAAGAGAGCTATCTAAGCAAATTTATAGCTAAAAACAGAGGTTCACAATGTAGAAATCAAACGGAAATTAGTAATTACACAATTACAGGAGGGAAATCGTCGACCCAATCCTGGCACTCTTTTCCGACGCGTACTCCGTTCGCCTCTATCAGTTTTTTGCTTTAGAAATTTATTCCGTTTGTTTAGTAAGAAGTAATAAAAGTTGAGGATTTAGCCCTCCCAAAAAATTAGTCCTTTTTTCCGAAAGCAATGAAGAAAACTTCAAATTCAATTCAAATGCTGACAGGGTCGTCGAAGGATGGAAAGTAAATTTATTATAGGAGAATTTTTGTTGAGATCTCTTTGTCGGCGCACTCGTTCATATCAAGGACAGTGTCAAAGGTTATAGGACATATCGAATTGACCGGTGGAAGATGACTGTATGCTCCGCTACCGCTATGACCAGTTGGCGGACATTCCACGTATTTGAGCTGATAACAGGCCTTCCGCTCAACGTGCACTGTAAGGAAGTTTTTGGCACCTCAGGTAGCAGACAGGACTTCTTCCACTAATTCTTGTCATGTCACGTTGGTATCTGTTCATCGGCACTTTCATCACTTTCGTTCGCTGCTGTTACTTCACCTTTACATTCCTTTTTATGCTTCATTCGCCTATTCTGGAACCATATTTTCACCTGAAATTAATTAATTAGTGCAAAATTTAATTAATTTTCCAAATTTCCATACAACAACGTTCGATATATGCAAACTCTCGCAAAATGTTAAACTCTAAACCTAAGAAATTTTAAGTTAACATAAATAATCATTCGTGCCACTAATTATTATTTCATACAAGATCACCACTACTAACTCGCCCATAAAATCAAATCAAAAGTTCTTCCTTTTTTTTCCTCTTTCGAGACAAAAGATTTCATGACAGACACTAAAAAAGAGAAACCAAGTCGGCAAAGAACAAAGAAGAGTTTATTCAGGGAGAAAAACGGAACGGTTGAAAAAAGGGGGAAAAAAACAGAAGCTCATTCTTTGAAAAGAATGTTTCGTCGTCTTCGGGAGTATTCCTTCCCTTTCTTTTCTCTCATTAATGGGACCACCCAGGTGATGCAATAAATTAGAAAAACCCCGTGCGAGGGGAGAGGAAGAGGGATACATTGTTCATCTTCACTACAATAAGAATGAAATTCCGCCAGATGATTTAATGAAACAAGAAAAAAACCTTTTTTGTTTTATAAATTTTGTTACCGAAACTTTACTTCTGTTACAATATGATGCGATTTCGACAAATCACTATTCTTTCTATTTTCAAAAATTAGCTTAAAAAATTTTAAATTACGAGAGAATGCGGAAAGGTTTCCCATTTTTGAATTTATTAGTGATAACGACACTAACAGTTCTTTTTGAAATTGCATCATTTTGAAAAGTAAAATATTTATTTGCTAGCATATTGTCCGATAAACGAATATGTATGTATGTGACAGTGTGTAATTGATGAGTAGGTAATGATGATGAGAACGAAGTACGGATATTACGTGTCATAAACGTGTGCTTCCTCATTCATTCACAGTTCCACCCAAAGCTGTAGTTAAAGCTACGTTTGCTAGCTGAATGGACCCTTCCTGTCCTCCTCGTTTTTTAAATTTTCTTCTAATCAAAAACAACTTAGCACACACGAATGCTAAGTAATTTTAAGGATTAAATAAACTCATTGCTAACATACATATGAAAGGTTATCTGATTACCTTCAAATTTAGAATACTTGCTGATCTATTTAGGACAGATGAAATGATTCCATTCAGAATACTCCTTTGTGCATATGTAAGGTGATTCCATTGCATTTAGCCTGATCACTGCACAAGACAATCATAATTTAAGGAAAGGATGCATGAGAGAGGAAGAGAGGGAGAGAGAGAGAGAGAGAGAGAATATTTTTGAAAAATCACATGATTTGCTGAAAAAATTTCTAGCAAATAGAAACACTACGATTAATTCGCTCATTTCCAAGTATTCATCTGTGCACCAACACACCAGCAAAGCTTCTAGCTGCTTATCTACCAAACACATCCATCACGGCTTTTGTTTACGGTAACACCAGAAGAAGTATTACTGCACAAACTATACCGACTAATCCAGGAAGAGTCACTACACTGCAGTATCTTCCGGCCTATACTTCCTCTAAATTCAACCAAAGCGATATTTACGACTGATTATAGGAGAAAGCGCAAATCACGTATGAAACAGTTAATGATTTCATTTTGGAAAAAGAAGAAATTGCTCCATGCATTACAGTTCCTTCAACTTCTACTAACGATAAGTTTAAATATTTTCTACAGTACACTCATTTCATTCCAATTCGAATTCTTACAATAAATTGCTGATAACTTTCAAATAATTTAAAATTTGTTTTAAATCTTTTAAAACTGAGACAAACCTGCCGCTCGGATAACTGTAAACTTTCGGAAATTTCTTGTCGTCTTTTTCGCGTTAAATATTTATTATAATGAAATTCCTTTTCAAGTTCTAGTGTTTGATTTCTGCTATATGTTTGCCGCGTCCTTTTTGATTCACCGCCTTTGCCACCTGAAAACACGTGAACAAAAGATCAATGATCATCCCCCAAAATTTTTGCTATTGTAAATTACTTTATATAAAATATATTAGCATAATAACTGGGGGAGAAAAACGATGAGTGTTGATGAGCTGATTGCACATACTAGGTGACCTAACATAGTCCAACATAAAATGCTTCATAAATCATGGAAAATAGAGCGCACAAGGTCAGCGCAAAAAAAGAGACGAAAATGATATTTAGATCATTTCTGACTTTTTCTCACATTTTTCGCTTTAACAACAATTCCTGATTTTTCTGTTTTATATTTACAATGTTCTTAAATTGTAGGCTTTTTTCCAATTTTAATTTTACTATGAAATATTTTCCAGACCCGTTCGGATTTTCATAGCTGCTCAATTGCAATTCAAGAGAAAAAACCTGGAACTACGGCAATTTTTAGGCACTAACCGTAACTGATATACGAAGGAGTACTGTACATGTGAAGATAACATTTTTTTGTGCGTTTCATAAAAAAGTTTTGAAAATTTGCGCTTCCTAACCACTATCATCAGCTCAGTTTGTGAAGGAATGAGCGGCGGCTTCCGCCTTTGAAGTAGAGCGGTGAAACTGTCAAAGAAATTTTCAAAATATGTGTTGATTTATATTAGTGGGATGATAAACCACTGAGAAGTGGAATGGAGGAGGATGCTGCTTTTGCAAAAAAAGAAAACGAACTTTTTTTAGGCCTTCTTCCTAATCGTTCTTCAATTTCCTTTGGTTTCACATTTAATGAACAAATTTTTGAAATTTCGAAACTTTTGGAATGTTCAAAAAGGTATGAAATTTAATTGATATAAAATGTTTCAATTTCATTAAAACAAAAGCTTCCGGACTTATGTGGAGAGCACTAATTACGAGGAAATGTTTCCAATGTTTTTACTAAACCAAACAAATTAATGGTTAATGAGAGGGAGAAATTCTCAGTTAAAATCAAAGAGTAACACCTCAATCTTTAATCTCCCCCGTTATAATTAACCTTTGAATCCATACTTCTCCTGCAATCACAATTCATTCATTTCACGGCAAATGAAAACACAGCACACGTTGATCTTTACATGCTTTTTCCTCGCTAATCTTTCAACCGTAACATACCGTAGCAGATGAAAGACTACTTTTTATACTAAAAGTTTTTTTTTTAAATGGGAAAAAAACGAACAGACAAGAAGAAAGTGTGAATAAATTGGAAAAAATAGAATGAGATAGAGAAGGACGTTTTCTCCCTTTGTTTGATCGGTGTCGTAGCATTATCGTCATATTTGGGGGATAGTTTGCTTGGCCAGTTAACTAAACGGGCACTGCTCGAGGCGTATAAATGGAAAATAATAAATGAGCGGTAAAACTTCAAAGAATCCTAAAATGAAATATGATGTTCTCAAGTAACAACGTATTGCTAACCAAAGGATGAATTTGATGGAAGAATAACAACAACAGTTATACTATTTCCGAAAAATTCCGCTTGATTTACGTGTTAAATATGTACACACACACACACAGACACAGACACAGACACAGACAGACAAATAGACAGACAACACACGAATGTACTTTGGAAGATGAAAAGGAATCGTTATCATATCGTTTTCTTCGTCAAAATCAGTCAACACCATCTCTTCTGCAACAACAACAACAACAACAACATCAAACGTGAAAACAGGAAATCAATTGATAACTCTTAACTGTCCGGTTTTACAACTTCCGTGATTGCGTGACGATCATCATCATAACCGTAATGATAATGAAGCAGAGGAATAGTGGGAGATGCTTAGATTAGATATACCGGTGCTACTACAGTAAAGGTTATCAATTGTAATCTTGACACTTCGCAAACATCAAGATCATCACAGTGATATCTCAATAAAGCAACCGATAGCAACACGATAAGATTGTTAATGTAGCTAGCAAGCTTATTTGTCTGTCATCCATGTGTGTGCGTGTGCTTGTGATTTATTGATTTCAAGTTTGTGCACTGAAGTTTCAAGACAAACGACTGTATTGATGAACGTTGATCTCTTATTAGTAACGTAAATCGATATTTCAACAGAAGTAGTTGAAGAGTTCTAGAGTCTTCCATCTAAGATTTCGCAGATGCCGTTCCTTTTATATGCAGTTAATTGCAATAAAATTTATAATTATGTAAAAAAAATCTAACAAACTTCAAAAACTCCATTTATACATCCAAATCAACGCCCTTAAATCATCTTACATGTATGCATGCATGAAGAAAGAATTGATAAGAATGAAATCCGTTCAGCTTCTCCTCTCCTCATTCTCCCCTTTTTCTCCCTCAAATAGCTTTCATTTTTTTCTCCAAGAAATTTCATATACGACATCAGAAAATTTTGCAATTAATTATCGATCAATATTACACATTCACAAATAGCAGCAGCAGCAGCAGCAGCAGCAGCAGCAGCAGCAGCACCACTAGACCCACCCATCCACCCACATCACCTACTAAACCATCCTACCCGATCCTCACGTCAAATGAGTTCCGCCAGGATGATGTGTTGTAGTACGACATGCCATTCATTGCAGTAGCGACGCACACCTGCCCCTTCCCCTCGCTACAGTATGCCCATCAAATGACGAGGTTGCGGCGGGCGATTCGATGATTCGATCCCTTCTTCTTCATCATCATCATCATCATCATATCAACTCCGCTTGTTCTTCGTTCATCCATCCGACATAAATGAGTAAGACAATTTCCTAGGATTAATGGAAACGAAGATTTGAAGGAATGAGCTAACCGTAGTCTTAGAGGAAAAAACCGAAATGAAATGAAATGAAAAAAGATATTATCATTTACACCCGTCACTTTTTTACATGAATTTTAATCAAAAAGATGCAAAATAATTGGCCTAAATTATTATTCTGAAATCGATTGGAGAATTTGAAATTGAAAAGACTGGAAATAAGAATGAGATAAAAAAAATGTAAGACTGCTGATCATTAAAGTATAGCAGGCGATCGTATACCCAATCTAACCCACATTAAACTTTTTTCACAACATTCGCAATGCGTGCGTAATCACAAAGCGCCAGCGTAGTGACTTCTATCCAGACTGACCATTAGTACACTGAGAATAACCTGGTTCCATCCAGATCGCTTATTACTGCACTTGAGATAATTTGACTACACCCAAATTATAGGATAACTGTCAAACAGATATAACCTATTCGAAATTAATGAACGAATAAAACAGCTGTAAGCAGTAAATTAAAGTGGAAACAAGTGTCACAAGATGGGAACGAAACTCGTCTGAGCAGTAGTTCTCACGGGTTGCTGTTGAATGTAGGAAATTTCATAAAATTTATAGTCGCCACTGCTATCCTTTTGCTCTTCTGATGCAAATTTTGAAATTAACGGCTTCCACTAATGATAAATTACAACAAATATATGGGAACCTTATTTCACTGGTATTTACGAAACTTAAAAAGGAGGTTCTTACGTGTATAAGAGCTTCGCACTGACAGTTATATCAAACGTTCAAAGAATGATGAGGTGCTTGGAAGTTTACTGAATTTTGATAATTTTAATATTAAAGCAACAAGGAGCTCTTCATTGGAGATGATCCGAATTAACAATAATTTGAATATTTCTCAACTGTTCATTTCATTGGCGTCAAAAATACAACTACCTCCAAGGCCGAAAAAAGCAGACAGAAGAGGACAGTGTTAATCACCATTGATAGCACAATCATATCATTTTAATCAATAGCACGAGTACTATCACATCTTATCATTTTTTACTGCTCATAAAACAACTGCTAATTGCTTTCTTGATAAGCTCACAGCACTTTATTACTAATAATCAATAACTTAATGTAATCGAAGAAGCATTAGCTGTGATTATGATAATTACTATAATGTAATTATTATTACTATAATAATTATGATAATGGTTGTTATTATTGCTAACAATTTTTCGATTTTCTCAATTTATTAAAAATTATTTAAATATGGAAATTTGTTTGCTGATAAGATGTTAGCTATTGATGGAGGAAATGAAGATGGCCCATAAGACTGTTTCCAGGAGAAAGGGCATTTATCTGCGAAGCAGTCAATCTACCAGCTTTCGGATGAACAATTGTCTTCTGGGATCTGGCGCTATTTTTTGAACTTCCTTTTAAATAAATTACCCACAACAGTCCTTTTTTTCCGCTTTTCATTCTACTTCAAACAATCTCCCACACCGTAAACATTAAAAATTTTACTTATTCGTTTTAAGAAGTTCCCTAAAATTTCTTGGCTTGCTAAATGAGTGATGTATGCTATTGTCCAAGCGATGATTCCTTCAGGAATTTCATTCAGCAGCAACTCTTACTGACCCATTCACTAATAACGACGAAAATGATTGTTTGATGAAATTAATAGCAATCGGTGCATTTTAATAAACTTTCAAATTACAACTGAAAGTTTTGATAAAAGTTAAAGATGGGCAAACAGAAATGGATAGCATCTGTCATGCAATTAGTCTTATGAATAATGCATGGGAAAGCATTTGACCTTATCTCCTTAAATTTAATGCTCTGAAATGTAATTTGGAAAGTTAAGGTTTTGTGAAGCCTCGTGATGGTCGATTCTTTCTTTACCAATGCATAAAGCATAAAGAGCCATTACCATAAACGGCTTCGAATATTCTCAATTTCGGATAAATTATAATTAAAAGCGTTCCAGATGGAAGTCTTATCTTTTATCTAAGCGATCTTAGCCATCACTTCACTTCAGCAATTTTCTCTTATCCATTCGGGAAACTTCCTCAATAACAATTAGCACTAAAAGTGGAGAAAGTCGGAAAAAAGGTGTAGCAATTTCAAAATTTCCTTCGAATCGATTAGTAGTAGTAAAACTGCAAGAACCAAGCACTGACACGATGCAGAGAAATACAGCGGGAGAAATAGAGAGAGCGAAAGATGGAGAGCGAGTGAGAGAGAGGAGAGGAAAAAAAGGAGGAAAAACAACAACGATTTGAGCATTTTTCCAGTGACGTTATCGTTGATTCCGTTTTGTGCGTGTAGAAGAAATTCTCTCCAAATCTCTCTCTCTCTCTCTCTTAACAGTGAAATTTTATGAGCTTCGTGAAAACACTCAATTTTTTTCTTCTTACACTTTTCAAATTAAATTTTCAAATTATTTTATTGCAAAATATTGAACAGTTCGCTCCCTCTCAAATCATTCATTCCCCAATTGTCGCTGAATGAAATGATCATCACACTACTACCGTAATGTATTTAAAAGTAATTGATGGAATATAAAATTATCGGTAAAAGTGCATCAATGATTATCAGTGCTTTGACTCATTTTAAAATTATCCCTCAAAATTGTGGATTGCGAGGTACTGTAGAGGTAGCGATGATATTTGTTGCTGAGAGAGATAAGCGCTGATCTGACGTGCGACGTGCTAATCAGACAAGGTGCTGAACTTGCTGTAAAGCTTACATTCCCTGTGACAAGCTGTTTATCAGCAGATCGTTTTTCCCGATCCTTTCTCTGTTCTTCGTAATGTTTAAAAGGAGTAATATATCATCGTAGTGAGTGCAACAGTCTCATTGTTATGACTAGCACTGAACCTTAGGTATCGGAGCATAACGCGGACCTTGAACCCTCGCCTCCTCTCCTCTTCAATAAGGGAAGGGATTCTGATGTCAACTGTTCCAACAGTTGTGCTCATCTTCCTTACATATCCCGTCAATTCACACTCAATACATTTCCGCACACACACACACACACACACACACACACACACACGTACACGCATACACGGACATCTAAGTTTTTTCTTCCTTTTGATGTTTGCCGATAATTTATTATCAGGACAAAACGCGTTGCATATCACACGAAGCACTATGCCCACAAATATCAGCTATTTATTTTTGGAATGGAAGGAAATTTTAGTTTTAGTAGGAAGAAGAAAAAGTTCTCAAAATTTGAAATTATTCATCTTCCTCTCTCTCTCTCTCTCCCTCTCAACACACACACACACACATACACGTGTTCTTCATCAAAGATGCAATTAAGTTATGATATTAGAGAGTGAAATTCCGCTGATATATTAAATTGAACGAAACGTCACATTTAATTAGGAAATAAATCAACCTATCCAATTGCCACCCGTGAACATGCAGCTCACTCCAAAATTTTATTTCACTACAACATTGAACTGTAAACAGCAGAATTAAAAAAAAAACATCCATCTTCCACTTTATCATTTTCACTTTCCCTTTTCTCTTCTACCTCCTTTCACTTCTACTTCATTTCTTCACTTCAAATTTAAATTAAATCACGATAGTTCAATTCTCACCGTTGGTAATTCATATCCTACCCTAGCTGTTTCATCGATTATTCGAAATTAAATTAGACATTGAACATGCACCACTGCCAGTATTAATTGGTAATTGACAGTAACAAAAAAAAAATAATAAATCCTTACAAATATCTGCAATGCTTGTTTTTTAAGGGTTGGCAAAAGGATTGTGCAGCGCGGCCTTACTTATGCGCTTTTAAAGCCAATCATAAAGAAACGAAATAATAGCTATAACAAGCATTCATTATTCATTTCAAATTGCCATTCCTTCCACTCTCTTCCACTCGGAAAAGCTTTACAGCAAAAATTTCAACCACCCATTTTTTCCTCCTCGAGAAATCGACAAATTGTAGGTAAATTTTTCAAAAATTATAATAAATTATTTCAAGAAAAAATCACTGCTCATATGATAATATATTTTCTGATTTCGATGATCAAATTTTTAGGAAACTAATTTATGCTCATTTAAATCATTTCTATTACATTACATTACATCCCCATTTCATCCCATCCTATTGGTACTAAAATTCAGTTTTGAAATATCCTTTAATCGTCATTTCCACAAGTTTCTCTTCAAATGCCAATTATCAGTTAGTACGATCAACATCAGAAACCTGACTAGATATCACTATGTTTATCTTATCAGACGATGAAAGTTACAATAGAATAGGTGATAATGAGAGGAACATGTCGGATGAAATAGATACCAATCATTTTACTTATTACCGTATCAGCATCGTTACTAGTTGAGATGAAGACGGTAATATAATATTGGAGCGAAATAGTTAGTAATGTTCGAGAAACAGTTTGAAGAAGAAAATATTCAAATTAAAACTTACTATCTTCATTTCTTCTATACAACTTAATACAATTTAAATTGGACGGATAAATCAAAAACATTCTCAACATTTGTAAATTCTCGACTAACCATTCATTTTCATCCATGGAAATACCGGCTGGTTTATTTGCACCGTTCGCTCGCCACTTATCACCGGCAAATGCGACGTGGACGCTGGTTGTAAAGCATTGTAGTTTGGAAATCTATAATAATCCAATTTGAAATAATGAAAAGGAAATTTAGATTAAACCAATATTTTCAACGTCATCATCGTCTACTTGTGGTTAGAATTAATTCAAAAGAACAATAAAAAACAATAGGAAATGACATGCAAGCATTGTGCGACCGTTTGATCCGAACGAGCAGTTAGCAAGCCTTTTTTTCAGGGGAAAAGATTAATGGTCATCGTCAAAAGTGCTGCTTTCTTTTCAGCCACTTTTCTGAACTGCAAAACGTCGGGTGTTTGTGTATCGCTTGTTCAATATTTGTCTATGAAATCCTTTCAAGTGAGTCGCCATGAGCTGTTTTCTTTTTCTCTCAGAAAACTACGGAATTTAAAAAAAGTTTCACAGCGACAAGAATTGGCCAGAAATGAAATTCAGTCATGGTCATCGTCCAGCTAACTTCACTTCCATCATTTTATAAATTTCGAAAAAGGAAAAATCGAGGAGAGTAAGTGATAATAACTGCTAGCGTTAGCATTAGCACAAGTGAGAGTGGTAGAAGTGACTTCTGCAATAGAGGAAAATGAAAGAAGAAGAGACTGTCGGATTTCATTGTAGAAGTGTTTACATGAGATGAGCTCTGTTGAATTAAGTGGAAATGAGGACCGACCACTGAGAGGGCGAGCACTCACAAACCAACGGCAATGATAACGATGATAATGATAGTGGCGCTGAGAGCTAGGCTAGATAAGACGATCACAACGACAGCGACAGTAATGCTTCCTCTCTTCTCATATGAAAAACAACGATTTACAAACAGTGCGACCTTTCCTTTTCCCTCTCCTATCCTTTTTCTTCAAATTTAATCCCTTCGTCTCTTTAATTTCTTGTATTTTCCTCTCTCATTGTTCATGTCCGGTGACTGGTCAACTGCACAGTCGGTCTATGTCTCTGTGCGTTTCAGGAAAGAACAGAGGTGCTGTGGACAGAGGGAAAAGGTAAAGAACGGGTAAAAAGGGAGAGGAAGGGAGAGGAAGGCATTCGGCCATTATCGTAAACGAGTCGTAAATCGAGCAATAAAATGTGGTGACTTATATATATGCAATATAAAGATGCGAGAGATGGGACGCTGCACACGGACGACGCATAATCGGTGAATGAGGCAAAGATGACCCTATGAGAATAGGCGAGGTGAACTGTTGAAGGTAATCACTGATTAACTCTACCTCTACTCCTCAAAGCAATCGTACTGTACTGTCTGTACGTAATCATTGCAAAAGATATGCAAGTATTGAGACATTTTAGACATATAAAAAAAGCATGACTAGTGGTTACTGTAAAATATTCGGCAAAGATAATACCAATGACAGAGTGAAGTAACTGAATTGATCCATGAATCCATGAACGATAATTGATAAGTATGAATTTCAAATTAGTTACTTTGAAAGTGACAGTTAACACATAGTGTGGCCATAAAATTCACTGAGAAAAAACTTTCAAGGAAGGAGAAAAGAGGAAGTGTTGGCAGAGATAGTGAACAGTTCAGCAGGTCGTAAATGCACAATAAAACGTAAATTATGCACGCTAATAAGGTTTCATTTTCCACTCACAAACCACTGAGAGACAACTGAGGAACTCTCTTCACATTTTCTCAATTCATCATCGCATTCACAGATCTCAACTTCGATCCGTTACTGTTTATCGATCTCTTTTTCTCATCTCGAAATACAAATAGACAACTTCAAAACACTTTTGCTTTGAACTGGAAGTCAGTAACTCATTAAAAAAAACCCTTTGAGATCCAACACAGTACATTTTCCAACCAGTCTAAATACAGTACTTTTCCATTTATCCTTTTCTTCGCGTAATTGCTAAATACAATCAAATTTTCAAAAAAAAACAAAGTGAAATTTTCGAAGTTAGGCGCTACTGTTGCTCCTACAGGGAGACTGATAGTAAATTTATTAACAGCATACTTGTGTTATTTTATAAGTTAAAGTAACTTATTTGTATTATTATTTCATCTCTCACATGAGAAGCAATTGTTTTTGAAATTTGCTAATAAATGCAATGAAAACGTAAACTGTAAATGCTTTCCAAAGATCTTTTTTGGAGAACATAAATTTGCGAATGTTTATAAAGCTCTAACAATTTTCTAAAGTGACACTCTCTTAACTTTCAATTTAAGTATATTGTTAAATCGTTGGAGTAATAACTAAAGAATAAATGTGGTGACAATACATCTTTGCAAGCTACCTGCAACAGCTTATTTACAGTAACATAGTATTGGAAGTGCTGCATGTACAATTACACCTTGTCCATACAAGAATATACAGTTGTAAAGTTATAATAACACTTAAATCATCTACCTGGGTAAATATTAAGCTGTTTTTTTTTTACTGCAGTCATATGATTCGTTCAGTTCTACGACTGTCTAGCTGTGTCCGACCGCAAAGTTGCTAGACATACGGATAAGAAGAATTTAAAGAAATAAACAAATTCTCTTTGATAATAGTGTGCTGATTAATAATGAGTTAATTAAGGTGAAGCATCAGAAAAAACGGACGACAATTCAAACCAATAATTTTTCACTTAAGTTTTAGGTTTAAAAAAACCAGTTCATGGCAGTGCAACAACTATCTATCGAATTATGTTTCATGATTTTTTTTCCTTGTGAAAACTGGAAAAAATGCAAAATTAAATTAATTTTAAAACTTCTAAAGTGGGAAGTTTCAATTCTGTGAAAAAGAAACGCTTAAAAATAATTTGCTGAAATGATCGAAAAAATTTTTGAGAAACTTCCAAACGCTATAGTGAAAAAATTTTTAATTTTCAAAAATTTAATCATAAATAGACAATCTATCTTGTCTAAGAATAAAAGAAATGTTAAGCTTAATGAGAAGTTTCTTTAAAGCCATAAAATTTCAAAAACTAGGGAAGCTCGTAGCAAATTTTTGCAATTACTTTCGTAATAACTTATGACTCGTTTTCAACAAAAGGTTTTCATACTTTCATTTTCGAATATATTAGCTTTGAGATAAAGGAAATCTTCCAAGCTTTCTAAAAGAAGCTAAAAATCACTTCCAGAAGTCGATCCACTGTCGTGGATCCGTCCAATGGATTCTACGTCGCAAACAAGGGAATAATTCTTCCCAGCAAAAGCAAAAAAGAAGCAAACGAATTGGACAAGTGGGCTATCTGACAAGTGCAATTCATACATTGTTACCACTGTCACCAAATCAGGTAAGGAAGTAGAGAAGATGGATTTCTGCTATAAAATATGTTTTAAAAAAACGAAGGAGAGAAAAAAGGTAGACAAACACTTACGTGCTTGATGACTCGACCCATTGCGCCGCAGCTCCAAGCATATTCTTCATATTATTCATGTAGTTTTGCGCAGGATAGAGTAACGGATCGTAAGCTGCCGCTGCGACGGCAACTTTTTGATGCGTAGCTGCGGCACTGGCGGCCTGACTAACATGTTGACTCCAGTAAGGCTGTACGGTAGGCGAATCGTCAGAACTTTGCCAACTGGGATACATCGACGTGAACTACCGTATAATGTATTACTAATCCAGCCTGTAAAGTCGCTATCTGTTTACAATGGCACTATATGCTTCTTTCAGTGTGATCGACTAAGATCAGGCTAAGAAGATCCGTAACAGAGAGTGGGTGGATCGATTTTCATTTCTCTGTCTGTGAATGTATTAAATCAAATCAGAGGAATTGGATTAAGCAACATTAAATGTCAACATTTACAACGGCAATCAATTATTCCTCATTAACTATCCACTTTGATCCCTTCTTTCTTTAAATGCAAAGAGAAAAATAAAATTTACTCATAATTAATTTAAAATAAGAGTGAACTGTACTCCATGGATTATGTGTGTTAATTGAATTTACACATCAGGATCGTACAAGGAGAGAGGGAGAGAAAGAGAGAGAGAGAGAGAGAGAGAGGAAAGACAAGGGTAAGCAGGTTACGTGCAAGACGGTAAGTTGATGAAAGCAAAGGGAAAAACTAGAGAGCGTAAAGTTTGCAAAACAAGTGTTAAATCCTTGCTCGCTTTTTTATCACTTTATCAGTTATCAAAAAGTATCTGTTTCCTCTTACGCTACCTTTAAATTACCACCTTCGTTCAAATTTCATATCAGTCTCCTGCGAAAGTGTTTATATCGTCCTAAATCGTCAACAACAATCGCAGGATGTGCAATAATATATAATCTGGCATTTTGAAAGCACAATAACGAGAAATTTCAATTAAATGCAGTAGATGGTACCACCAGTTGTGAGGCACCTAATGGTAAGGATGATAACGATAATGATAATGATAATGATAATGATAATGATAATGATAATGATAATGATAAGGATGACGATGATGATGATGATGATGATGATGATGATGATGATGATGATAAGGATGACGATGATGATGATGATGATGATGATGATGATGATAATGATGATGAAGATGATGATGATGATGATGATGATGATGATGATGATGGTGATGATGGGCGTGCTACTGCCTCTTCGGGATGGTAGAGCAGGGAGGACTGCAGCATACAGGGCTGGCTGCAACCCTTGCAGGCAGCACTGCCAATACACATTCCTCCTCCGCCTCCTTGTCTCCTTCGTCGTTGTCGTTGTCGTTGTCGTCCTCGTCGTCGTCGTCGTCGTCGTCGTTGTCGTTGTCGTCGTCGTCGTGATGATCGGTTAGAGTAGTACGAGCCCCTCTCCCTCCCCCTCCACAATCCCTCCTCCTCCTCCTCCTCTTCGTCCTCTGTTATACCTCCGAGCATTTTCATTTCATTTCAGTCTAACCCTCTCTTACTCCTCCCGATCGGCAAGATCAAAGGAGCCCCGCCTCTACCCCGTGAGCAACCAATGAGGAAGAAGCCGAATGGATGGGGGCATCTTTGATGTGTACCGCCAACTGGCTCTCGAACCCATAAAACAATGTCGTAAATTTTTCTTCCGAGCTGAGCCTGCCGAACTGGGATGATGAACCCTTCTTTCCTTCCTGCTTCCCATCTCCGATAAGCTGACTGATACGTGCTGAATTTCCTAAGCAGTTCACGGATGGACGATTCAACTTCACTTGGCTCGGCCATCCTCGTTTGCAAGCTAGGCTTTCTGCTTGATTCGCCTCAAAAGTTCAACTTTGCAAAGGTGCGATCGCTTCACCCATCTTCCCTTTCTCGTGCTCTCGTAACCCTGTCTACCTATCCCCTCTTTTCCCCACACTCGAACACACCTGATTCCTCCTTCATTCCCCGCACATTGTTGCTTTTTATCACCAAACTTATTCGCTCTCCCTCGCCCCCTCCCCTCCTCCTCGCCCCGAGCACTGGTTTTCCCCTTATCGAGCTCCCATAACAAGTGAAGACTTAATAGGTTATTTCGACTTTGAACCCTTGTCAAATTTCAGAGTTCCTTTTCAATCTTTCGCTCACATTAAAGTAGTACTATGAAGAAAAGCGCTTTAGCTCCTCCGCTTGAAAGTTTCAGCCGTCAATAATTCAGTTATCAGCAAAGAAATCGCCTCCTTCACTACGTAGATTAATGATTAGCAACTACTTCTGTGAAAAGTTAGAGGAACATGATGTTCAATAGAGAGAAAGTGCATTTCAACTTTCCTCACTTATATCATCACCTCACGTCGCCGGTCATTGAACCAGAAATAGCCAAGGTTTGGCACCTGTCCGGTGTTACTTTGGTCTCCACGAACATCTGTGACTCTCCTACTTTCAGCGCTTCCATCCTTTCTTCCGTTTCCACCAGGAAGACAATGTTAGTGACAATCACGCTTGGCATGAACTACTCATGAAACCCATAATACTCTTAAACGAATCCTCTAACACGATACGATTTACGACTTTTCCTAACATCCCTTTTCCGTCTTTACCTTCACACCGATGCAGTCGATGACCACTCACTCGAATTTAAGGCAGCTTCTCAACCATAACCGATAGCATCCATTCAATATTTCTCTCTTTTATTCCTACCGGAAAACCGGAATAATTCCACGTGCTATTCTAGTATTACACATATCTGCGTAGAATAACGCCACCATATTTTCATTGCTCAGAGTGACTAGTCCACAGGATAGACTACACTTCCTTGTTTACTTGTTTTATCGTATACAAGGCTTCTGTGAACAGTAATATTATCACTGAATACAGTATAACAACAGCACTAATGAACAGATATGATAGCAGCAAACTTCGAAATGTTCAAATTAGCGTAGTAATTTTCAAGTCCCGTGGAGGATGACTGGGCTACGACACACTCATGCGAACTATGTAACAAGCAATATAAAGTCTTTGATAAAATTTGAATTTGCAAACATTAAAAGTAAAACTCTAGCTGCTACTTTCAGAGGAGTTAGTGGGAAAGTGAGTCATTCATTACGAAAGTAATGGCAGTATTAATGATTAAGTATTTCAGTTTTGCAACAGTAAGGTTTTTCAGCTGACATTATAACAAATTCGTAGAGTACAACTAAAGTATTTCAGACAAAAAGGAAAGGCTAATGTTAAAGGTGCAGTTACTGTGGAGGAAAATATCTTTGATCGATGTGCTTTTACTCTTAAATCTCTTAAAAAATATCAGTCAATGATGAAAGATAAAGCAACAATGCTTTCATCTCAAAAATCTGGGAAGTTCATTTGGGAGAAATTTCAAGCGCTACCGTTTATAATTTACATCAACCATCAAAATTGTTGTTGAATGATAGAAATACGTTTTTTTTTCTAAAAATATTTTTGCAAGAATAAATTGAGAAGACACAATTCCAAAAGGTGCAACATATAAGGTATCGCCCTAGGATTCATCAATTTTCTAGCCATTTAATTTGAAAATTTTCGTTTTCATATTGAGCTCTCTCTCTCTCTCCCTGCCATTAAAAGAGCGGGAGAGAGAGAGATGAATAAATATATTGAGTATGGATTTTCCATTTATCATTCGTGCTTGTGGAAATTCCTATTTCACTAATGAGAACTCTAGCAAGACGCGAATACCATACTTTCCTGTTCATCTCTATTATCATTCTTACTTATTTTATCATTACTTATCACACGTTTGCAACGCGTCAAGCGTCAAGCGAGGCATTGTTCGTCATTGCAAAACGCATACCTGTCTCCTCTGTAAGTCGATGTTTGTTGGTAAATTGAATTAAATTAAATTTAATAAACATTGAATACAAATATATGAAAGAACAGGTGGAATTCTGTTATGGTAATGAGACAATTGTTGGAAGAGATGAACGAAGTGAAGATGTAAACTAGCAGAGCTATTTTATCAAGTAATAAATCTTATGCGTTATTTAAGTTAGCAAGTAGTTCATTTTACTCGCAGTATTAGCTACTGAAAACAAACAACACATTTTTATCTCTATTGCGCTATCGTAGTTTTAAAACTTTTTAAAATATCATTGATAAAATAACCTACGGATGCGGTATTTATATGATTAACTGCAAAATTATGGCTTTTTAAAAGAGTAGCATACGGTAACATTACTTAGTGTCGAAATTTTATGATAACGAATGAACAAAGCAAACAAAAAGTTGTTCATTACCGGATGAAGTAGAAATGACGAAAGGCTTAGATTAAATTGCGCTATTTATTGTTAAGAGATTTGAACTAGCTTATCAACAGCAACGAATTTTACTGATCACACTTCGCATTTACTGTCTAAAGAATTGATTTCAGGAAAGGTGTTGTAAAAGAAATAATTGAAGAGCAAAAAAAAAGATGGATTAGGTGAAAGGAAAAAGGCAGTAAATTTTCCAGAGGTTTTATCTATCTTGCCAATATGTTGCAGTATGAATTTCGACTTAAAAACACTACAACGACAATGATAGATGGTTTTTAAAATTTAACCTGTGAAGCTGATATTTGAAGTGTTAAATGGAAAGCATCAAACAGTGAGGAATTTGGAAAAGGAACGATGAAATAATATTTTCGACACCAAACAAGTAGCAACCTAACGTGCGACGTGCGATACAGGAAGAGACTTTTTTTTGCTAATAATATGACCTGTTAGCTAGCCGTTGCAGCAATAGCTGCGTGCCGGGAATATTTCTGTCGCCTAAACACTGTCACCTGTGCACAGCGGAAACGATCACGTAACGCAGTAATCCAAGCCTTTAGCGCCTCTTCCTATCCAGTCCATTCTGCTCTCAGAATAATTTTTAAATCAGAAAAAAGTCGAAAATTTCGCATCAAAAAATCACAATTAATTTCTAAAAAAATTATCAACCTTGTTCTATAGCACTTTGAAGTTAACCGCCAATCTTGTAAGAAGAAAATTTTTTCCAAAATTCAAAAAATAAATAACAAAAGATCGACGCATAACCGATTGGCGTAATATCGATTTGAAGATGTAATTATCAACAACTTTAAATCGAAAATGAAAGGATTTTATTAGTGACAAGCTTTTTGTTTCCTCCGAATTCTCTTCGCTCCGATTGTAATTTCACATACGATAAGCTTACAAAAATATTGAAAGTGCGAAATAAAGTGTATAAAATTACCACCACTCATGTTCACTTTCCAATGCTACCAAGTACTTATCGTGCAACTGTATCAGAGTGAGAAATTTCAATCTGGTTATTTTTGAAATTAAAAGAGTTTTTTTTTGTTTCTGAATTTACACAGACAAATGACAATACAAAGGTATGATGTGTGTAGGTGTATAATTCATTCCACATTTTCCCACTTCAACAATTGAAAACAATAATAATCGATCTCTTCGAGAGAGAAGGAAGGAAAAAAGGAGACGGAAAATTTCAGATGAAGGAAAGTACTCATTAATGTATCGAAAAAAACAACACCACATGAAATTGTTTTCTTAAAAGAAAAACCGATGAGTGCTTCACGCGAAACCTTTTGAAATGTTTCGGAAGCAATCAGTAAATTATGTCAGAAAATTTTGCTTCCTTTCCTTTTTGTTTTTTTTTTTCATTCTCTTTTTCATTTTCTGCAAGAATATTTCTACATGTAAAGTAAGTGATAATTTAATGAAATATTTGAAATTTTATATTTGTGAAAAAAAAGCAAATGAATGAACGAGTTTAAAATTTAACGCTACCAGCAATTTTTGTATGATAGCACGGAAAGGTTTAGAATAAGTTGAAATTTACATCATCTTACCATCGTCATTTAAATTTAGTCTAACGTTCGTTTTCAATTAAGAATTATTTCATAAATTTTCAAATATTAGAAAGTAAATAATTGTTATCTTAATGGCAATGTCATTGTAGTGACATATCAAATTTGCAATTAAACTTCAGTTGCTAGCAAATTTTAGCTTAAAATTTATCGATACCTTAGTAATAATTATAATATTCCTTAATTCTATTCTTCATTTATTTCACATTTAATGTGCTGAATGTGCATATGATTGTGAAGAAACTATGACCGATAAATTACAAAGCATTGTAGTCAAAATTTGCATATCAAAGGTTCCATGCCTAATTAATAATACTTAATGTAAATTCAATACCTGTATTTCATTATATAATATTTCTATTTTCAAAAAAAATTTGTGTGTGTGTAGTTAGTGGTGTGAGTTTCCAAGTGTTAATGAATTGGAATAATAATTAGCTAATCATTAGAGCTTAAAAAAATGAAATGAAATTGAACTGGTGAAGTTTGAAACAAATTTAGATGAAACAAATAAAGTTGAAAGCATACATTTCGACATTTAATTGTTTCATTTTTCGAAATGAATTTAAATTTAAAAAAGAAGTTACCCGACCAGATGAGCAATTCAAATGTGCCTTTGAAATTGTGGTCAGACGAAAGATTACGTTAAAACGGTTGTTCTCTAATCCGATTAGTTAATAAAACCTCGGAAACAATTTCATTGCATGATTATTGAAAATTATTGCATTTCATGTTTGTCGGCGACACTTCTTAAAATTTGAATATTGAATGAAATACTTCTCACAATCCGCCTGTTGCAATAGACCGTGGACCGCGATGTTATAGCATAAGCATAGCATAAATCAGTTCAAATCGGACAAGAAGAGACAAGTCGGCGAGAAACAAGCAGATGATGCCGGGAACCGGGAGCGGCACAGCTCCTTTGAACTGAGATTTCACTCCTGAATTTTCAATTTTCCACTCATCGATGAGAACAAAGAACGCACTGAGCAAATGGTCTCCGCATTCTTATCGATTGCTAATAGGAGGGTAACGTTTTGCTCATATATTTGTGAATATGGTAAGATCGATCTTAACAATTATTGCAGCTGATCACTTCATCGATGGGCTGTTGGGAGATTCAGTAGACGTTGAAATAGGCCAGAGACAAATAGAAGAAAGTTTGGTTTAAATAAGTGAAAAGTGAAATATTAAAATTATAAGCGAAAGTAATCCATGAAATGATTTACCTCTGGCAAGGAGGGAATTCATTATCATTGCCATAACACCTTCCACAATACCGATTACGACAACTTTTACTGCCATGTGGTACCTTGCATAATTTGTGTGACACCTGAAATTGCCAAACAAGGAACAATAGCGGCACTTTTGAAATTATACGACATTTTTTACGCAATTAAAATCTCGTAAATCCAATTAAATTTTATAAGAGCGGTTCGAGCGAAGAAAGTGTGATTAGAAGAAAAGAGAAAAGCCTTTTGCGATTTCAAATTTTAAAAATGAAGCTTATCATCGCACATATTGTACTAATTCATTCCTGATAAATAACTGCATCATTTCAAAAATTTTTTCCCACTATCTAATAAAGTAGTTGATTCCAAAAATTTATCAACATAATTATTTAGCATTGCAATATCACCATTTTTTTTTTGAAAATGAGTTCGGACGACGTCTGTGATAAAACTTAACTTACTAGTGATATCAGCCAAATTATACTTTCATTCTCTGGGCGGTCATTTTTTAACAAATTTTAATCACTCATAGATGAAATGATTCCTTCGCCTTCATAATACTACGATAACTCTCTCGAGCTTTCGATATTGCGATTAGTAATTTTGAGCTTTCTCGTAATCAACAATATCTAGAAGTACATTGTCTTACATTAATGAGCACATTGATTAATTTCAAATAATTAAAGCTAACATTTCGGCCGTCGATAGAACTGGCAGAACAATAACCTCTGAATAAAATTTTTCAACATTATTGAATAAATCATTTAGTCAAAATTCTGCTAATATTATTGAAATTGTTGGAATTTGTAGCGTCCCAGAAAGATCAGGGAAAATTCTGATCAATGAATTGTAAATTTTAGAAAGATTAGATTAAATTGAAGTGAAACTGTAATGGCGCAGCAAAACTCATGCATTCATTCAAATGATAAACTTTCCCAGAAGCCATGTTCAATTGAAGTGATCCGACGTGAAGTGATCAAACAGCTATGCTAATATTACGTAGAAATAAATGTTGCTAATCATTTCGGCTGCATTTTTTACTCTCTGTTAGATGTCATGAATAATCCCATTAAATTATTTTTTTTTAAACGAAGTTTTCATTTCAATGATAGCGGGATTTTTCTTTTCGGTGAAGACGAAACGAGCGAACTTGTCATACCTCCAAGGAATTCAAATTGCAAAAAAAACTACAATTTTTATCAAAATTCGATGAAAATGATGACGTGAAACACGTATATGTGAAGTTGTGCTTTGCTGTTCTCCGTTCGAGTCTCCACGTTAGGGCTAGAATTGAACCATGCAGAAGCTCCGAGAATTATAGGATCTGTGCAGCGCAAAATTTGCGTGATTTTAGTAAAAACTTACTGTATTTCTAACTCTTTAACTGTTATAGAGTATTTCTACCCAGTTTTAGCACTTTCCTTCTGTTTTACAAAATAATGCGGGTTTTTTAAAAAATAATTTCATAAAATTTCAAAAATAGCCTCTGCAAATGCATCATGTTTACCAAGGAGGCAAAATGATCGAATAGATATGGATTCATGTGAATGGAGAAAGGCATCTAAATGTCGTATTGAAATAGAATTTTAAATTCAATTTTGTTCAAATAATTTTTGAAATCAAGTTCGAATTTTACTATGATCTAATTAAAAAACCATTTAATTCGTTTACAAAATCAAGGGCATTAATTTAGAGCTCTTTTTTTTCCACTCCCAAATCGCATTTCATCTCTATCAATCTTTAGTAGTGCAATGCCTTTGAAGATAAAAACTCTTTCTTGTTTCACTCTCACACTTTTCGTTTTCAGCCAAATTCAAAGAGCAATAATTCAATGACTTGTTGGAAATAAATAATCTATTTCGCCTTTGATGTTGCCCCCTAAATCTGCTTCTGGAATAGCTTCAGGATTCCGTCACTCGCCCTTCTACCAAAACATTGTAATAGCACTGCCTTCCCTCACACTCCTCCTGGTCAAGCGACTATCTCACTAATTATCAGTAACTTTCTTCCAGGTCATTAATAAGGCTCTGAGGGTATAAGAGTAAGAGTTGTAGTACAGTTAGTTACTTACTGCGTGTCATACGTCTACGATATGATAGCAACAACACATTCACCAAAGCATTCGTTCAGTTCATAAATTCAGGTTGCTCATTAAGCAAATCAGAAATTCGAAAACTTTCACAACAGAGATTGCTAAAGTGATAAAATGTGATATCATCATCACAGCACAACTTGTTATTGCTTTCATTGCGATTCAACATTCCATTAATCAATAAAATTAGATGTTAATGATAAGCTTCACTTTTTCATAATATTTCAAAAATTCCGAAACACACGAAATACAAAGTGTCGGGCCGCAACTTCCAGTTTCATTTCACCGCATTTAAACTTATTTGACATTTAGAGGACTACCCAACTTTTTGTCAAACATTTTGGTTGATGAATAAGAGAGAAATTCTCTGCTTCCTTAGCACATTCACTTTAAGTATTATAAAATAATAAAATGCATGATTAAGGGATCAACAATTGCAATAGTTTCAAATTTCTAGAAAAACCTCTAATAAAAGAGAATGCATTTGCACTAACAACGATTACACTATTCCTAATGGTTGTAAAAAATGTAAATAATTAAAATTAAAATTGAAACTTCAACAACACTTAACAAAACTTCGCTATTTTACGTTTCTTAGCTGAATTCGAAAAAGCACAGGGGGAAAGAGAGATGATTGAAACCATGAAAGAGGGAAAATGTGGAAAAAAGTGAAACAACAATAATGGCGCAAAAGTATGAGACATTTGTGTGCATTTCTTCTTACCGTACCTCTCTCATTACGCTTATTATACCTGTCTCTCCGTTATCCCGTCTACCTCAGCCATCCTTCCGTTACTGTGGTATTTCACTTACGCCTCCATTGTTACGGATATTTTTAAGCGAAGTCACTTATGATTAATCCTTCAAATTTTTTACTTATCAAATTTAATTTGATAAATTATTCAAAAATTTTTATTATTTTCTTATTATTAAAAATTTTGTATTATTCAAACAAAGCAGCTTGACAGATCGATTCCCTGGCTATTTCAATTACATTTCGCTTATTTTAAACAAATTATGAAAGCACTCAATATGAATGATATGATACTCAAATACGATTTTGATAAATGAAACCTAACTTTCGCATATGATAGTAAAGAAACCATAAATTAAAGCTTTTAATTTCTCTCCTCCTCCTTTTTTTCACTAAATGCACCCTTTTCGTTGTTTATTAAAATGAATTTGCATAAAGCAATTTGCCGGAATTCATTTCATTAAATTTGAATAGCAAGGAAGGGTTGCTATCTGATGAGTAGCCTCACGTCATTGCGCAAGTTTTTACTAAAGAAAACACGAAAAGTATTGTTTGATTGCAGGTAAGTCTGATCAGATGACAACAAAATATTTAAAAAAAAAACCAAACATTTTGTTGTTTCTTTTCTTATACCAAAACTCCCTCTCTCCCTCTCTCTCTCTCTCTCTCTCTGTCTGTGCAAATCTAGTTAAATCTCATAAATCTGCTTTTACTGAAACGTTGCAGGAAATAAAATTTATAGCATAAATGGAAGTATTTCTCACTCTAACAATTAATTAAAAAAAATGCTGTTGATAGATGGAAATTTCATTTCTCAAGTTTATTCAGTTTGCTATACCTCTTAGTTTGATATTAAATTTTTCAATTATAACTTCAAATTATTTATTTCACCGCTTTTTTGCAAATCATTATGCCAGTCATTTTATTCCATTCATTGTGTTAGTAAGTTCTCAAGTGCCATGGAATTTCATGCTGATATTAAGCAGCCTTTCAGGTAAAATGATAAATAAGTAAGGACAATGAATAATTTTGAAGAATTTGAAATTATCTGAAAGTATTAACCTATGAAATGGTTAGGTCAATCGATTTTATCTTGTCCACTTGCACAGGTCACAACTACTAAACGGAATTTACAGAACTTCTTCCTTCTGTAAACCTCTTCCGATTGTAAACCAAGAAATAAGGGCCAACTTTACTTAGTTTAAGGAGCAAAAGCACTATTATCGTATCGATATCGACGGGTGTCGTCAAAATTCTCCGCCTGCTTGCAACAAAAGTTCAATGAAAAATGACCAAAGGCGCTTTGACCCCCAATTGCTTGTTGATCTGTTAGTAACTTTAATTTCGCTACTTTTGCAAAATTTTAGTTCCACTTAGATAATGTTGAATTCGTGCGAATAAAGTTTTGCTTGTCTTATTAAAATTGTGCTTGGAAATTAATTGCAGTATGGAAATGAAGGAAATTGCGTTCCTCAACAATTAAAGCGAACACGGATACGAAAAAATTAAGGCAACCGACAAAGCGACACTGAAAATTAGAGCAAATCATAAATCGTAAGAGAAGAAGAATAATTAAATAAATCAAATATTTTTCAAAATTATCCATTGATGATTTCTCACGAAAGGAGCAATCCAAAAATTGCGAACGCTTTCATTAAAATTATTTCGAATATTTCAATGAACTAACAATAATAATAGCTATAATTATGAATTGAATTTGAGGACAGAATTAACAAAAAAGTTTGAAGGCATGGATTTTTGCAATTTCTTTAAAGCTTTCAAATTAGCTATCTGAAAACTAATCAATCAAATATTACAACAATCAATGCATCCTAAATCAAAATTTGAGCACTGATAATTATGCTTAAAATTTTAGTAAATAAAATTGGTGCGTAAATTTGCGAAATTATTACAGTATAATTGTGCTTAAAAGAGAAGTCAAGAAATGATTGGTTCAACTTTGTGTTCAAGTGACTAATAACTGTGAGCTTCTGACGAGATAATCAGAAGATCAATCTATCAAGCTAAATTTGATGATTAGATGATAAATGTAAGCACATTGTGCTAAGCTATTTTTTATTTCACACGCGCGGTATGTGGAAATTTCATTTTTATTAACAAGCGGGTGAATTTAACTGAGATAATTCTCACGCTCAATCATGCAACGAACATCTTCTTGATAAGTGATATGATATGATATGATATGATATGATATGATATGATATGATATGATATGATATGATATGATATGATATTCATGACGATAGCATGAAGTGAGAGAGAGGTATGAATGGATCGTTAAGAAGGAAGTGACACTCATTTATGCTGCCTAATTAATAGTTTGAAATTGTATGCTTGTTATAATTCATTCGTAGTAATTTCAACCGAATGCAATTATCAAACTTATTAGCTTCAAATTACCTACTAGCAATGAAAGTAGAAATTTTAAAATGTGGAAATACTGTGTGAAGTTATTAATGGAATTCAAAGTCCATTTCACTACGAGAAGGCTACATTGTAATTTCAATGTTCTTGCCCGAATCGAAGCAAAAATCCCTCTTCTACGAAACGTGCAAATGCAGTTATTTTGATTAATTATGATTCCTATTGTAATAATTTATACAAAATTCATTAATAATGATTTATGTATTTGAATTTTTCGAATTTGCTGTTTGGATTTCTATTGATGCTTAACCTACACAACTACCACTGCTCCTGCTCATTTTTCTTTGATCGATCGATCAATCTCTCGTTCATTTTCGAGAAAGTTCAAAATTCGTCAATGTTAAATCATATTACATAATTTTAATTTTGCCAGAATTAAACGAAAACGAAAATTTTCAATTAATTTATACCGTGAAATATAAACCACCGAAGTGATATTTTTACTCGAAAATGAATTTTGCTCACTTTTAAAAGTCAGAAAATGAAACAGCGATAAGCAGAAAAATCCTTTACTTCTCTAATCACTTAATCTTACCAAATTTCTATCAGTTAATTGCTTTTCACAATTTCTCTGGAAATTTCAGCACAAATAAAATGAGCGGAATGGAATGTATTATAATTCAAACGGTCTTATTAGCTAACCTTTATCTAATTTTGCTAAAACAAATGGATTGATAGCTATTTTCAGCAATAATTAGCTTAAGTGAATTTAGCCAATCACAAGTCACTGATAACATTTACTGTTTTGATTGAGAAGAGCAGCGTACAATTCACGTCGTTGTGAGGTGGAACTGTTGATAAATCATATCGCCCACCAGTACGGTTCCGGTATTTTAAAGTTGACATTTCACAGCGACGTATATTACCTTTCTCAACTGCTCGACGTTCGAAGTCATTTCCATCTTCGATATTCGGGGCGGTATGTGAACTGAGAAGGATGAATTTACTAGTAACTAAGTTTACTGCATCGTCTGGTAATTGATAATCAGGTAATAATATATCCATTAATTTTTTTTTTAAATTTGAAAAATCTCCCACCAATTCTGCATAGAGGAAAAAATTTTTCGCAAAATTCAGGCAACAATTGAAACTTGAAAAAATTGTACAGTGTGCTGCTATTGTTACCTACAAATTAGGTTGAAGTGGAAATTCAAGAAGTAGTGCTTATTTCAGCTAGTCATATCTGCTAAAAATACTGTTATTTCTTTCATTTAGCTAAAATTTGATTTCAATGGAATCTATCAAACTGTTCGACTAATTGACAAAAAAAAAAAGGAAGAAGGGAAGAAAGGAAGGAGGATGAACAGATCGTAGAAATTCAGCAAATGAACTGGAGAAGTTGCAACTAATCGTTTTTAAATAGGAAAATATCATTTGAATGAATGAGGGTGAGATAATAAAAATTTATTGACACACGCAAAAGCATTAAGAAATAACATAAAATTGTTACATATATCATTTAATTAGAGAAAAAAAAAGCGAAATTTTTAATCGTAAAAGTTACGCTACGATGAAATGAATACTGTCAGTTAGACTTACGCATTGCACGTGTGAAGTTAGCAAACAGATAATACAGTTATCAGCGAAGCACCAATGCATCGCTGATAACTGATAAGATGAAATGAAAACAGCTAGGCTTACAGCAAGCACGCAACATCATTGTAATCTTCTCAAAGGTAAAATCTCAATTACTTATGTGATAAATAAAGCAAAATTTCAATAGATTTACTTGCAGCATTTTAGGTTTGAATTTTAAATTAATCATATTACTATGGGCATAATTTAGAAATTTAATTAACAGCTTCTCAATTAGTTCAGCTTGCTGTTCCTAGTATTCAGAAAAAAGAGCAGAATTTGATGGAACAGATCGAGTCCGTCCATTCGTTCGCTCCGCATTCTCGCGTGTTATCAAGTTTTTCTTTTGAAATAGATAATTGCGGAAGGTGCTGAGGAACATTCAGGAAAATGCAAAAAAAAAGTTGTCTAACTATCTAAATTTTAAATTTGCTTCAATTCCCTCTCTTGTACTGTAACACTTTAATTGTGTGTTCGAATGTTTTAACTACTTTTATGTTTCCGTCCACAGATGGATCTGCTAGCAAACTTTCATCTGCAGATGTTCATGCAATCACTTTTGCAACGAAGGAATTTAATTAGCTAATTAAGGATTTCATAATTGCTATTATCAAGCCGTTCAATCAATCACTTTCAATTCTTTCTTTCTTCTAGGTGAAGAATTAAATGGGATAAAGTGATAGACATTTGTTTAATTCAATTGTAAGGTTACTTCTTCACTATATTTCCATATATTTTTTCATGCTATTTTTCCGCCATTTCACTGTGCAAAATTTGCAAGTGAAATTTTTTCTCCTTTCTTTTTGCTGTAGAATTTTGGCCATGGAGTTTTCTGTCGCTTTTTTTTTCTTTCATTTCAAACCGAAATAGTTTTGTTGTTTATTTGGTCGCCGATCGGTTCCGTCCTGTACTTCCATATATCTTCCATATTCCAATGTATCTTTTGTCAAAACTAAGAGGAAGAGGTAGGTACGCCATATTCCCGTCGTCTTCGAAACTTCTTTTGATGCTAAGCGACAAACATCGTGTTGTTCTCCCTTCATCGTCAACATCTCAAAGGTGGTCTCCGACACCTATTCATTCCATCTTGCCAGTTCCCTTTTAGTTCTTATTTATTTGTAACTGATTAAATAAAATAGGCCTTCAAAGAATTGGTGTGAGATATTGGAGATTTGAGATGATAAGAGATATTAGGAATATAACAGGTTAAGTAGTAGTAGTAGTAGGAGTAGGAGTAGCTATCAACGTCAATTCACAATTCCCATTTGTTATCGCATTTTAACAGCTCATAAAAACGTCAGTTATTATTTGTATTCACGTCAGCCACCTCTCACTGTCACCGCCATCCACCCGCGAACCTTATTTTGTCAACGAATTATCAGAAACGAAAAAGAGAGAGAGAGAGAGAGAGGAGTACTCCAAGGGAAAAAAATAAGAATTTTGTTGTCAAATATATTATACATGCATTGATCATCCTATCGACGACCCCTCTTTTTCCTTCTAAAAATTAGAACAGAAATTTTGAAGTTTACTAAGACTTAGCATACTGATGAAAAGCTATTCAAAATTTTTACCCTTCATGGCGCTTAAAATATTTATAAAATAATTATCAACAAAAATAAACAATGCGATGATAAGTGAGATGAAAAAAAACGATTAATCATTAATAATTTAGCATCGAATGAAATCTACGCGAAGTTTAACTGACGAAAAGAGAATTTTTAAAATTTCTTTATCGTTCACCAACTGAAAGAAAATTTTAAGCTAAAATAATCAGTGCATGTCATTCATCACAATACTCAAACTGATTAATTTAATTCATTTCAGTGAGTTCGAGAAATTAAGATAAGTGAGATTAGTTCTTAATTTGATACACTCATACTCATACAAGCCTGATGTTACAATGTTTTTTTTTGAATTTCAGTGTTAGAAGAGTAAAAATCACTGCAATGCTACTTTAAAAATTAATGGAAAGTTATCAATTTTTTTTTTAAATTTTTGAATAGTAATTGCAGAGCACCGTCATTTGCAAGAATCTCAATGGAATACTTAAAAAAACATTTGTAGTAATTTCAAAAGGAAAACTTTAATTCATTAATTGATGCCTTTAAGGAATTGAAGTTATGAAGAATGTAATTCTAGAATTATAATCTTCCAGCAATTATCAGTGTGAAAAGCTTCAGGCACTCAGCTGTCTTATCATTTATCACGTGAAGGTGAGAAACTTCCAGTTCAATTGCCTGCACATTTCCTTTGATTGGAGGAGGTATTTTACTACTAAATGTTATTTACATCTTGTTAAAAACATGTGGTAACGAACATACCACTACTACTGCATTAACTGTTGACATTTGAAATAATTTGAAATTGTGAAAAGTTTTAAGATTTCTTATAAAATTTGATGATGTATGAAGATAAAACTAACGAAGACCTAAAAATGTTACCCTCAAGAATTTAAGATTTAATCAATTAGTTGCAGTTATACCGTATCGTATTTTGTTTTAGATTTCTTAGATTCTAATCCAAGAAGTTTTAACTTTTTGCTCTTTGCGACCACACCTATTATTTGTAGAATTTATAAATTAATTGCTCATTGTTAGTTCGATTAGCACAAATTTCGTTAAGCAACTTAAAACTACCGGTCGTCTTGCACTTCGTTTCAAACACTACGCACCATATGATCAAAAATGCTTTCAGCTTTAAGGTACTTGGAGATGTTTGCTTCCAAAAAAAAAAATTATGCTATCTCGTTAGTGCTCAACTTACATTTAAATCTCGTGTTGATGTCATCTATTCGGAGCTTGTGATAGCTTTAGCAACTTATTTTTCATTCAAACAAATTTGAAACTTTTTCGTCTCAAAAATATAATTTGATTTTAATTAAGAAAGAAAAAAACAACTAAAGGCATTTAAATTATATTACATCAAATACGTTCAGGAAAAAAAAAACATCTGCGTCTGTATGCCTGAGTGTCTGTCTGCGTTGGTTAGTTAGGTTTTACATATGTGTCGTATCACTCGGAAAAGGGAAATTTATCACAAACAATGAGTGTCGGCATTTTCTCTTTGATGTTCCTGAAGGCAGTATACGGTAATAGGAACAACACACACACACATACACACACACACAAGCACACATACACACACGCAGACCTATATGTGCTAGGCATATACGTACACACCGGGACAACAAGAGCAGGAAAGTAGCAGCAAAACGAACGTACAATTTTCACACTCGAACAGCAACACCTGTAGGAGCGGTAGCTTTCATCAACAACCTTGTCATCGCTATCATTATCATTGAAATCGTTTATCATCCGCACTGGTCTAGCTAGCACTGGTCTAGCCTTAGGAGAGCGAGTGGTACTGAATGAGTGAAAAGGTAGCCTCTTCCTGAGATATCACACTATCACTCGTTGATTATTTCATTTCTGGAAGAAGAAGAAGAAGAGGAGTGAATCGACTGTTTCACATTGACAGTTTTATAAATCGAATCGATTTTTTCTCCCAAATGTTTCAACAATAATCAAATATTGGAATGAAAATTACATTGTGCAATCGCATGGGAAGGTTAGTGCTTTAATATGCTTATCAATTTAAAACATCTCAAAATTACTCATCGTTTTTATCAGTAAGTAAATCACTCAACTTTTAATTTCCCAGATGCTTTTAAATGTATTTTTGCTGTAAAAAAATCACCTTGTGCAGTAATTAATTGAAGCAATTCACATTGATAATTACATACTTGAATAGAAGGAAAAGTTTTCGGCTTTGATGAAAAGGAAATTTAAAAGTTTGAGTTCCAGTGATTTTGATACAATTTAATATTTACATGAAGTGGGGAGGAGAGGGGGGAGGGGGGAGAGAAAAAAGCAACGGGGTTACAGGAGGTGGATGGAAGACGGGAAGGGAGGAGAATTTCTTCTCTCATCCTCCCCTCCCATCACACTATCTCATCAACTGTAGTGCAGGGATGGAGTGAGCTTGTACTTTTAAAATATCACAATTTATCCAGGAAAGGTAAGATTGATGACTAACACGGCTTCATTCATACATCCTTCGGGTGGAATTTATTTCCATTCTCAGCTAAAAATTTGCAAAATTCGCAAGTTGTAGGCGTTGCGAAAGTTGGACGATAGCAATTTCAGTGCAAGAGGTCAGTGAGAGCAAGATCGTTTGCAACAAACGCAATGAATTCCCTCTTACCCATTTCATTTTTTCCAAAATGTTGACCTTGAAAGACACTGCTGACCTGGCAGATGACAACAGATATAAACAAACTACTCATTTGATATTCATTCATCGATTTCTAACTTTCATTCCTGGCAATCATTGCATTGATTTATAATTTTACTCTTTCTTCTCATCAGTAATTATAGGTTTTAAAATAGCGCCAAATGTTGGAGAGAAATTAAAGCTTGAAAAATTTGAGTTGTCACCACACATATCTCACCAATCACGCACGCCTCTTCATCAACGCCTATTTAAGATTACCAGTTTATTTATCGAAACTGCTACCTGGAATATTTCGCATAATTCATTAATTAACTAAAGATTAAAATATTCATAACTAGCTCTGTAAGAATCTATCATGCAAAATCTAAAGTGCATCATCAGTAGTAGAGTTGCATGCATGTTAGGTAACATTAGCATCGATCAATTTAGCATATTATAATAAACCAATAGCTTTGTTGCCTTTCATCGCCCAAATCTGTAAAATTTGAAGTAGCAAAGAATTATGGTACGCTATGATAGATTGAACTAATTTCATAACAACGCAATTAAAATCATTTTTCGTAAAAATTGACAGAAGTAATAATAATTAAAATATCTATTCTTAAATCCATTGGTATGATAGGGTAGGTAAGTAAGAGCAATCTAAGTAACAGTGTCTCAATAGTTTGAATTATTGAATTAAAATTCAAAAACGGTAGTCCTTTTATTGTAATTTTACTCATTTAATATGTTATTATTGAATTAAGCTAACAGCTAATATAACTAATGAAGCAATTAAGCAACTCTATTTAAAGAAGCAAAAATTTGGAAAAGATTGAAATTCGTAAAAATGGAGACTTTCAAAACTTAAATGATATTGTGAAAAAAAAAACACTTTTTTATTCTCTCTTCTCATGCGATTAAAAATAGGGGAGAGAATTCGTTGAGGTATTAGTTCAATTTCATCGATATCTTCTCTTCGCCCTCTCTCCTAATTGCTTTTATGATATTAAATATGCCATATATCACAGTGCGTACCCTAATTTCTCATTTCCATTAAGGACATAAATTTTTCTTAGTACATCCAGCGGCTTTCTAAAAGTTGACGTATTTTAATTTACAAATAATATCACATTTAGAAAGTTTAATTAATTTTCAATTAATTATTTCTTAAGGTAATCATTGAACAAATAAATGGTACATTTAAATAAATCACTAGAATCTTAAATTAATTATTTGGGAAAAAATGAAACCAAATTGATTGGCTGTTAAAATGAGCCAAGAATATTGCAAAAGAGATAAATGCCTTATAAAATGATTTGAAAAGAGGTTGATGAAATTATGAGTGAATCCTAAATTTGCACTTATTGAATTAATTGAAACCATTTAAATATGATTTTATCAATTTAATAATATTGAATTTTCAACTGTATCATTGGTATCGCATAGGTGCAGCGTTGTTTGTATGAAAATTTTCCTGTAACACAGGCGAAGTATATTTTTTTAGGTAAATAGGAATTATGAAAAATGAAGTGAAATGAACGGAAGGTTTGCGTGGGGAGATTTCAGAGAGACAAGGCCGCATAAATAGCAATCTAAGGAGAAAGGTATGAGGAAGGCAGGGAGCTAGTGGGTTGGCAAAGTAGGAAAGGATAGTCGAAATCGAAACTGAGGGACTATTGCTTTGGCTAAAATGTGGACATAAATCACAGCAAAACATTACAAACAATCCTCCTCTCAGAGTTCACCCTTCAACTTTCCTTTTGTTCTTTTTCAGAACGCATTTGCATGCATCCTCACATGCATGCAAGCATTTGCATTTTTAGCAGAAAAAGTTGAAAGTTCCATAAATCATTTCATTCATTCAGCAATTACGGGCTTAGTTAGCTTGCACGTTTTACGTAAGTCTGGCCTAGCTATCTCTGCGATTTCAAGCGCAGCTAGTCAGGTCATTTTTTATTTAAGATGTGCAGAAAGGGATCACGAAGAAGGCTGACTGACTGAATTAGGAGAATCGAGAAGAGGGGATTCGGGGGAGGACGAATCTCTAGCAAAACATATGTATTTATCTTCATCTATTACTGACGCATTACTGAAATTTTATACCTTATCAATTTTTTAACTTAAATTTGCGAAGCTTTAATTTTTTTTAATGTGTTCAGCATTAATGAGGCTTTTTCTAAATATAGTCAAGCAAGCACAATCAGTTAAATTCCTTAAAATTTTATTCCTCAAAAAAAAATACATATTCCGCCATTTCTTTTCGAATTTTTCCATCAATTCTTTTGAATTAATTTGTTCATTCTTCCTTTTTTTTCAGCAAATTACTAATATTTTATCCAAATTTATGCCTTAAAAAAGGAAGCAATCATTTCCAGTGATTTAAGTAAATTTCTCGAAGCTAACCAATTTTGTGATTTCTCTTTCTTTCCTTCTCCTCAAGTCGGTGTATCATCAAAAATAACACGACCTATGCAACTTAATTAATTGAATATAGCGGGTTCTTTTTTCTCTTTGAGAAATGAACGCTGCTTTACTCTATCCAAAAGAAAAAAGAACTGTTGATGAGACGATCACATTATCTATCCTCCGTCTTCCTCTTTCTCTCTCTGATCGAAAGATCGGATCAGAGAGAGTCGAAGATGAATAAATGCACTGCTTCTCGCTAATTTAGCATAATTGAAAACGGGTGCAGAATACAATTAAGGATGGAAGATTAACGTTTTTATACGACTAAGTGGCGTGGACCGCATTTACAGCACCGACAACATTTCGGTGCATCAGCATGGCAACCAACCAACCCTCTGTGTATTTGTTTGTGTAAGTCGGCTAACATCAAAGGGAAAATTTGCCTGTGTGTGTGTGTGTGTGTGTGTGTGTGTGGTGTATATATTTTAAAAGCGAGTCCGAAATAAAGGGGTAATGAAATTAAATGTGAAAAAAATGACGCATCAAGAAAAACATCCTCATCATTTATGTCTTTTAGTTTTGAAGCTAAGAGGAAGAAGGTGATAATTTAGAAGCCTCAAAATGTTGCCAGGCTATCTTGCATTATTTTCCAGGCTAATCTTACGATAACCCTTTTTTCGAACTCCGAAATACCTCTAAATTAAAAACTTAAACAGCAGCTGCTAATAATCTACATCAGTCCTATAACAATTGTGTTCCCAAGCATTCTCTTTCATCCTCAACAACTGATAGCTTCAATTTAACTGCTAACAACGAATTAATTACTTATCAGTTCTCAATGCTACAGCGCTATAAACTGATTGTGTTGTACATTATTAAGCTGTTAGGGTGATGAATAACACTGAAAATACGGTGTCCAAGAATTTAAGCTTTCTCAAAACGTTTCACCTACCGTACGGCGAAATCATTTAAAATTCAATTTTGAAACTTCTTAACAGCTTTTTATTATTAATTAACATTGAAAATGTATCATTTGAAAGAGACAATGCTAGAAATGTAGAAACATTGTAGAGTTTCAAATAGTTTTCAAAAAAGAAGCTAACTCTTAGAGACGGCCGTTAAGCACTACGTGTGAAATGAATTATTCTGAATTTTCATGTATTCCGTAAAGCATCGTAGCTATGTGGAAACTACTAGATGAAAGTTTTGATTCTAAGGAAAAATGAAATGATCGAAATTTTCCCGCGAACCTATTAAATTGAATGTTTGAAGAAGTAAATTTGGTGTAAAAATAAATTGCAATCTCATATGAGAGGTTTAAAGTTCTTTTGTTTAAAATTTTTGTTAACAACTACAGCACTTCTGTACTACTCACACATGTTGCTTACAATAGAATACATGAAAATAATTTTTCTGAGATTTTTGTCCTGAAAGTGCACCTACTAACATATTGAATGAGTGACAAAGATTTCACGTTTCACTACGTGTGAAATGAATTATTCTGTCACTGCATGTGCCAGAATAATTCAATTGAAATTCAAATGATTTCGCTACGTTTCACTTACGAGTTTCACTACGTTGAAATTAGTTATTCTCATAGAATTCCAACAAATTCATTACTCTGTTTCAACTGTTCAGAAAGCGAGGAAATTGTGAAATTTCTTAAAATATGCACTTTAAAATTTCGGCATTAAAAGTCAAATTATGTAAAATATGCAACTGATAATTTTTTTATAGCCAGGAAGGAAGAGCATATGTAATGCCAAAAAAAATTACTTGCTTAACTTGAGACGATTGAGTTTGCCTTCTAAATTAGGCACAAATTGTTAATAAGTCGTTCATCCAATCGGTGACCTTAACAGATATTGCATACGGTCAGCTTAAATTCTTGATGAGTTTATAAACTTGCACTTCCTTTCATCCTTGGTTTTGCTTAAATGATCAATTTGATAGCAAAATATGTGCTATCAAATTAATCTTTCAAGCTTTACGTAAAAATTTCTTCCGATAATTTATGTATTAACGTAATTCTAGTCTAACAACTATCCGACTTGAATTGATAAAATTGGATGATTTGCCGCTGTTACATTAAAATTCAATATCATTCTGCTAACATAAATGTATTGTTCTCAACTTATCACTATCGATATCCGTAATCACTTACGCTTCAAATTAAGCTAAATATAAACAGCAATTTAGTGGTTTCTCCTTAAGCTAATAATGCTCTCTCAACACTTCCTGCTTTTGACTTTTTAATGCAAATGACTTTTGACGTGTATTTTGAGCTTCTTAAATTTCCATCTGTAAGAAAATAATGCTTATCGCTTTGATGGTTTTAAATTGAGAAATGAAACAGAAAATGCACAGATGGATTTCAATTAGTTAAATGGAACGAAAAAGAGGAAATTCAATTTACCGTCTACCAAACTATACTGTCAATACCTCTCGTACATAAATACCGTCACAAGCGTTACAGTGCTCTGCCAGATAGTCTTCCAGCATCGATGGAACTTTGATGGTTCTCTATGGCTGTTAGTGATCTGATAAGACATTGCGATCTATGATTCTAATTTCACTTCCATGTTTGGTGTCTTGAATTCAATAGCTTGCTCTAAGCAATAAAACAATCATTGATTTCTAACCTCACTTCTGATTGTAATTTCAAAATTTGAACAGTTTAAATTCACTGCTTGCCTTTCAACAGTACAATTAACATTGCTTTCCAGTAATGATCACAAAGCTAAAAAAAACATTTTCAGAAAATTTATGAAAACTAAACCTAAATTTAACAAAAAGGTTTAAATTAGTTGAATGGAGGGAAAATTTTCTAGGTAAATAAATGTCACTGCGGAAGAGAACGGATTTCACAAAAATTTCGAACCACTTTTATGACCATTTTAATAATGATCGTAAAAACAAAGGTCGTTGGCAACAGTGTTCAGTAGCATTAGACTTTTATGACTTTTCGTCGACGTAGTAGCTAGTAATTACAGTCGGAAAACAATTCGTTGTTAAAAAGAAACGCTCACTTATTAATGCTATCTTCTCGTGCAGCAAGCTAGCCGTTCGCCGCTATTTTAATTTAATTAGCTAATAAGAAGAAATTGGAAAAGGTCAAAAAGGTCAGATATATCAAATGAATTTTTCCTTTTTTTCCTTTCATTTTTTCCACCTTTTTCGGCGTGAACAGCTGCAAGTTGGCAAGCAGCAGGCAGAGCAACCCGTTGAGAATTTTATGAGCTCGATTTATTGACTTGATATAGATTCAATCCAAATGCATGTGGACTTTGATAATACTTTCAAAGGAATTCACCGAAAGGTTGGTATTTAAAAAAAAAAAAGGGACGAAGGAGCCAAAAGGCAAAAACAGGAATGAATTTTTAAATGCTAAGTTCTTTTCTCTTCACATTTTAATTTTTTTGCTAATTTTACCTCTCTCTCTTAATTTTTCATAATTGCTGAAAAAGAGGCTTGCAATAATCAACAAGGTTCATTCGTGCTTTCCTCCTACCTAGCAGAATTCTCATTTCAGTGCTTCATCTCTGATGAAACAATTTTAATACTATCAGTTATTATCACTTCTCATTTCTCTTCCAGCACAGTTCAATTTTTTGCTTCTTTCTTAGGAGGATGAGGAATTATAATTTTTAAAATTTATCTGCAAATTGAAGAACTGACAGTAGTTCGTTAATCACTTATTATTATTCGTTTTAAGTGAAACATTTCTTGTTTCATACGCTGGTGCCCGTGTGAACTAAGAAACACTTTTCTCTTATAAGCTAAATATCATTAAGTGTCATTTGGGCATAGTTCTATTTACACAACTTATTCGCATAGATTTCAAAGATATATGACAAAGTGGCGCTAACTCGAAAAATCGTCATTTGTTTCTTGAAAAATTTAAAAATTTTCCTTTCATCTAACCACTACCTACCATCATATAATTTCTTTTCATCAAACCGCCTGCCCGTTGCGGTTTTTGTAAAGAGGAAACCACAAAAAAAAGAAAAAAAAAACGAATAGAGGTTACGCGTGAGAGTTACAGTCAGTCGGTTGACACTTCATCGCTAAGGCATGTTCGGAAGATAAAATTTTATAATTCATTAAATTCACTTCACGTCCTCTTCATGCTGTAAGTATATTCCTTTAATTTATTAATTTTCTTTTGAATTTTTTTATAAAAATTTATTCTGACGATTAATGCAAGTTAAAGTTAGAGCAGGATAAGAGAAAAAAGAGGGAGGGAGAGAAAGAGCGAGAGAGAAAAACAGAAGGCAAGAGATAGTGGGCGCAAATTCGACAAAAGGAGTTAGTTTTAGTTAAATAGTCTCGCATTTATTATTATTGTGTTAATTTCAAAAACTTTTCACTAATTTATTTTAATAAAAAATTTAATTATACAGAGAAAGCATAGTGCTTAAAAATGTCTGGCAGCAGGATTTTTCTATTTTTTTCCCACTTTTCACACGTTTTAGTTCATTTTTTCAAAATTTTATGAAAATTTTTATGAGAAATCAAATTACTTATTAAATTTCTTTTACTAAGTTACTTTTTCTCACTTTCTCGTTTGCAGTTTTCAAATTTAGCACTTATAACAAGGGAGTGATGATGCTACCTGTAAGAGAGTAGGGGTGTCGATTGTTCAATTTAAGGTTCAAACTTGAAAGAATTGTCGATAATTGTTCGAAAGCATAGAGGTTATGAGTTGCATTAGCAAAGAAAGCATGAATCAGTTTCTTGCTATTTCCAGCTAATTTAGAAATCATTTTTATATTTATATTAAAGTAATAAAAGCTCATGGTTCATATTGGAATTGAATTGAATTTAAACACTAACTAATAAAACGAAAAATATCGTGAGCAATTGAACTTTTCCTTTTCTTGAACAAATATTTCTGATGATGCTATCTGACTTAAATTTATGCCATATGTGCTTTTACATTCAACTTGTACTTTACTTATCACATCTTTTCTCGCAATTTTTAAAAAAATTTTTTTTAATTCTCAAATTTTATGTAACTCACAGACAAAGTATGATTTGGACAAAAAAATAACACTTTCATCGAAAACCCATTTAAAATATCCACCAATTTCAATAATTTTATTAAAGTGATTATTACAGTAATTTTGTGCTGTAACATACATTGCGGCACCTCTTGATTCGTAGCGTCAAGGGGAGTCCACAGCCAGCTCGATTCAGTAACTTGTAAAACTAGTAAATAGATATTATTAAAGTTTTGAAATTAGTAAATTTCGAGTGACACTTTTTTTAACATATATTAAACGAAAATATACAGCAAGAAAGCAATAGACAGAGCGAGAGAAAAAAAGAGAGAGAAAGGAGGATGACGTATGACTTTGCAATTCAAACTTACTTCTATAATTAATAACGATCAAATAAGGGCTATTTCTAGGAAATATCAAGATATAACTCATATTTATTTAAAATTTATTCACACACATTTATTTCTTACATACAAATATAATTAATATACATTTAGTATAATTACAAATATGATTGGAGAGTCCAATTTCTATTTTAGATATTAAATATATTAGTATATATAAATATCCAGTACACATACCACCCCAATAAAAGGAGCCTTTCTCGTCGATCTTCTTCTTTCATCCATCTTCTTCTATCATTTTTCCTTTTCCTTCTGAATCTTTTTGATGTTTGCCGACAATAATGATAAAAACAATCAACTACTACTACTACTTCTACTACTACATTGCTTCCTCCTTGCTTTTCTCCAGTCCTTTAACACTGAGGCCATTTTTATCCTAACACCAATATTTAAATGCATTTTATGTATTCATCTCGCATGAATTTATTATTACTATTTATCTCTTCCGTCTTCTCCAATCAATAAAAACTTTATTTTCCCCTTTTATGTTAAAAGAATAGAAAATGAAACGGAAAAAAAGAAAAGATGCAATTGCTTGACAGGTTTTTCTTCCTTTTTGCACCAATTTAATTTTTTCGTCTTTCGAATTTTCTGACATTTACAAATGTAAGTGAAAAAAGAAAAGAGAGAACCGATTGATTACGCACTTCCTCTTCGAATTTATTTTAGGATTAATAATATTTTAAATCAAAATTTCATGCTTATTTTAAGCTCATTATTTTCAATTCGTATGTGAGACATTAATTTCAATTGATGAATAAGGTATATTTGAAAGCTTTATCAAATAATAAAACCATACCTGTGAGGTGCTTGATCCATCTTCATGTCTCACATTCCTTCTGAAACAGGAACAGTTCTCGCTATTACTATTGTACTAATCTAATGGTTGCATTCAGAAATAACCACTGATAGCTTCAAGGACGTATACCGTTAAATACAACAATATCATTAACTGCAATTCACACTTATAATTCCTCTTGTTCTAATTTCTCGAACGAATTCCACCTCTGTAAACATCAAATTTTAACTTCCCTCCCTGTCTATTCCTTTTTCATAATCCCTAAATACCGTATTTATCCTACTTACTTCTCGGTTCCGAGAGGATGACTTGATGCGCACATTTGTTGCGTGACAATTGCATACATCGCGAGAAATTCATTTAACCAACTGTCCTGGCGAAGTCGCAACCGGAAATCTTTTCCTACCATTTACCACCCTTAAACAACCCTAAAACTCTTTGTTATTCAAATGAGTGTTTGCCTTGTGCCTCTCAGAGCCATATAATTTGTCCAAGCGGCTGCTACACCAATTTAGTCATTAATCCAAATTTGATTTTACAGCCGAAAAATTTGTTCAAAAATTCTACTTCTCGCACTGAAATCTTATTATTCCTTTTTTTAGAACATTTCCATTTAAAAATTTTAGACTATTTGTTACCGCCATTGATATGAATTGAAAATGTGTGGTTTTTAATTATCAAAAAAAAGGATTTAATTATCAAAAGAATTTTACAATTTCATCATTTCGAATTAAAATTCTTTATTTGAGATTTTAATCCTAAATAATGAAATCATAAAATTGAGCTGTTAAGCTATTGGATGATCTGTATCAAACACATCATTTATCATATCACAGACCTTTCCAAATACTACTAGAAGATTGAGCCAGATCAAGAAAATATTAATTGGCGGACTTATTTTTTGTTAAATTAACGAAAACTGACATTGCTCATCCATCGTGCCACCACGTCCTTAGCAGGAGGTCTCGGGGCTGAAGCTGTCAAGCGGAATATTGCTTGTTATAGAACTAGCACGGACACCGCAATTTAGTGTGTGGAATTTAATTTCTCGTTTTGCATAATGTGTCCATAATTTGAAGCGAAATGGATTAAGGGAATTACTCCGTGAATTTTTAGGAGGAAATAAAGGGAGGTGTTAGATGTCACTGTTAAAGGTTAAGAGGTTGTTTTTTGCATAATTCGCAACTAAAACTCTTTCGGCGCTTCTTGTGTCTATTCATTTGTTCATAAAATTCTGTGGCTATTTTAAGATTGAAAAACAACTTCTTTTTTTAACTTCCTTTGCTATTATAAAAATATTTTAAAAAATATTTTACGACTGAACAAAAAAATTTACCTTGCACTTAAATTAAGGAAATCAATGCTTATGAACTTCTAGTTTGCTTATCATTACTTAGCAATTATAGCACAAATAGTTTTACTTAGGCCATATCTTTGATTAACCGTTGCAAACATTTGAAAGTAACTGTTATTGCATTTGAATTTAAACGCTCAATATAAGGCAGCGCAGCATATTAAGATTTCAAACAAATTCAAAATAGTAGAAATTACTTGAGTTAAAATTGGAATTTAACAAATTTAGAATGTTTTATAAAATAACAATTTATGTGTTTGGAAACACTTGCGAATACCCTTACTCTTTTAAGATCTAATAAGAACACAATTCCTTTAGAAAAAAAGGGCACGACAATTTATTAATCAGTGATAGTGTATGTCAGTTTTTTTAATTTTACGAAAAAAAGAGCCAATAATTCAATTTATTGTTTTTAAATTTTTAAAAAATTGCTTTGAACTTAAGGAAACCACTAACTTATGGGAATGCCTTTCATTTATTTCGTCACATTTTTCCAATTTGTTGTTTTTTGCTTGGTTACGTTTACTGTCGATCATTTCAGTTCCTGCAAAGAAACTTAGCAAGTTTTTTCTTAAAATTTTGTTAAATCTAAAATTTAAGAAAGTGAAAAAAAGAAAGAACAAACTTATTGTCGTGATGTTCATTACCTTAGCAAATAGTTTGTCGAATTTTATCAAGTCCTTTCTTAAACAGAAAAAAAGCATTTGTCTGACCTTTTGGTGTTTTTATGATCTCATGCCAAGTTTCATTTAATCGATGGTCCCTTGACAACCTAACTTATTTAGCTTTGTAATAAGTTTAGAAGAGCTTGTTTTGATTACGTTAGCTCATATATTCATTAATTATGAAACGGAATAGGTCCAAGAATTTTGAAAATTGCAATTGTTACATCATCCTTTGGAATCAACTGGATAGCACAATATCAAATTGAAAATATTATGGAGCAAATTTCCCATTCCTTCATTGATTGGTTAGCTAATTCGTTTTGTGGTACTCATATTTCTTTGCTTAAATTTCTAATTTTTTTGCAAACACACACACACACACACACATACAGACCTATCGCATAATTGACCAGTTACCGAAGCGGAAAAATATTTTAGTGATTCTTGTGCAATACAAGTTTTATTTGTACTTTTGCGCAAGTTCAAGTGATATTATAATCTATTTTTCAAACTGTATAAAAACCCACAACATTTCAGTAGCATATGATGAATGTTTTGCTAGTTGCTTCTTCCACGATATAGAAATTATTTCTTCCGTACATTATCGCCTTTCCAAAATCTTCATAATCAAAACCTGAAATACTTGCTTAATTCGCATTAATTGATTTCAATTAGAAGTGATCTAAGTTGAATGAGTAGAGAAAGGCCAAACTTGAGGAGTATCTATCCTCAAGCATTATCAGTGAAAATTGCTACATTGGATCTTTCCTTCTACAGCAATCAATAATTTCTGATAAAGTTTATATTGCTCGCTTCATTCTTCACTTGTCGCTCATTATACCTCAGACATTTTGCATCGCAAGTACTGTTAAAATATAATATCGTATTATTTATTGTGCTGAAAATCAGATTACCGTACTCGTGTACCTCATTGCAATATTTTCAAAGTTTTCAAGCATTGAAAAGACAGCTTCTGCTAATTAATAATCTGTGAGGCAGATTTCCTGTTATAGCTTACACTGAATTACAAGTGCATTGCACATATTATCCTTAAGTTTTTTCACTAAGGGAAATTATTATCAAACTCAAATAGTAGCATATTATCAAGGAGATATGATAATTTCAAGGTGCTGAAACCTACGGAGAATAAAGCAGTACAGTGTCCCTCTTAAAAATACCACTTGAATGATCTGTGCAAGATGGAAAATCCTCGAACAATCATTGGCGGAAAATTGGACATATCCTCAGCTAACAGTAAGATGACATCGATGATCGTTGGTCGATCAATTCTTTCGTCAATCCCTCGATGTCGTTATCCAGATGTATACGTGTGGTGTGTGTGTGCATGCGTGCGTGTGCGCGCGTGTGTGTGTGTTTGATGAGAGTTTGTAAACCCGAATGGAGCAAAATTGATTCATTCATCGTAGAGACGAAGGAAAGAGGATGGAGGGTGTGGTGAAGGTTTTGAAAATATAGTCAAATGCAGTCAGTCAGGGAGTGAATCAGCCAGTTAGTGAGTTTGTTAGGATACGGTAAGCGATGCGTTTTCTTCCCATTTTCTTTAGTTAGTCAATTTTGATATGAAATATATGGAAGCTTCCACATTTACCTATTAATTTATAAGAAGGATCATGTAATGTTCCTTTTTTACATAAAACCATCCAATCTATTTTTAATTTAAAATTTTCGAAATTATTTCTAATTTCCCTTTCCTTCATTTTTCCATTTTCCATCTCTCTTCTTTTTTTCTTCCATCTTATTCTATATTTTTTATCAAAATAAAGAGAAAACCAATTATCTCTAAGGAAAGAAATTCAATTTAATCTCAATTTGTCCATTTTTTGCCTTGCAGAAAGAGCAAACGAGAGAAAAAACAAACAAAAATTAATTTTTTTACAGCAAACATTTTCTACAAAAAAACGGAACAATTCTCTGCTTTCTTTTCTTTTCTTTTCCTTCCTTTTCTCTTCTCTTCTCCTCTCCTCTCCTCTCCTACCCTCTCTTTTATCCACTTTTTTCCAAATTTAACCATTAAAAATTGATAGATTTCTTTTTCTTTTTTCCTCTCTATTTATGTACATATTTTTTGCATTTTCATTTCTTTTTAGTTTATCCTAAAAGAAATATCATATAGAAATCATTTCTCTGTATATGCGTGCACAATAAAAATGTATTGTAAATTGGTGGTGGAAACAGGTTTCATCCCATTATCTTGGGGTTTGTGTCGTATCTGTTGTTCCTGTTGCATTCTCTCTCTCTTCTTTTATAATAATTTCTTTTTTCTTCTTTCCTCCCATTTATTCATACCTATTTTCCTCTTTCCCTCATTCTCTTCCTCTCTCATCTTTCATCAATGTACAGATTTATATTTATTAGGTTATCTATTCATCCTTTCTCACATTACATTTCCTACAAGTATCACACAGTTAGATAAGAGCAGGAAAGATTTTAGAATTCTCTCACAAAGCAAAGAAAGAGAGTGAAAAAAAGTGATTACGGTTTTTTAAAGTTGCTAATTTCGATATATTGCAACAATATCTCCCACTCTCGCTTCTGTTCTGGACATGCTGTGTGGGCGTTGATAAAGTTGCTGATTAAAATGAACTCAAAATCACCTCTCACTGAATAGTAATCGCGTAATTGCTGAGATAAATGCACCTAAGTTTATGTAAGTTAGCAATGGATTTACGTAAGGATGTTCTTATTACGAATGGTTATAGTACTTTATCACGTTATACTACAATTAAAACGTGACAGAAGGTACTGCACAAGTTGCGTTGTGCTATAGTGAGACATGTCTTTTCCATGCTCAGTAGTTCAAGTTTTAATTGAATGTTTGATGGGATATACTGGCTGAATAGTGGATTTCATATTAACATTGCGTCAATCACTTGCTTGATACAGCAAATAATATTTGAATTATTTAAGTTATGAATTTAGCACTAATCAGTTTTTTCTGCTGAAATGAAAAACGATAGAATCATCCTATAAATCATGTTACTTTATCTAGATATATTTTTGAATAGTTAGTAATTAAAGCACTTCTAAAATTTGCTTATAAAAAGGAGAGATTATTTTTGACTAAAAGATATCAACTCTCTAAATAATCAAACCTTTGAACTACTTCTTTTACGGGTAACAAAGGGTAAAAACGTATTTTATAAAATAAAAAAAGTCGCTTTAAAACAAATCTGAAAGTTTCATAAATGAGAATAAGGCGTTCTAGCAAAGCATATAATCTTTAGTTCCCTCAAAATTTCTTGTGAAACCAAAAAGAAACTCCTCAACAGGAAGAAAAAATAGGGGGAAAAAACGGTAAGCGAAGACAGGCGGGGGAGGGAAGAAGAGAAATAAGAAGCTGAAATGTTGTAAGCCATACAACATTTCATTTGAATATATGAACAATGGAGCTAAAAAATGAAACAGCACGGGCGGAATATGCTTATTTTCGAAGAAGAAGCAAAGGGAGTGCTACCACCATATGCCTTTGCCTTTCCCGGCCGCCAGAATTACTTCGCTGTCTGGGTGGTCTCAATTAGCCGCACTTCGGGTGGTCTTTTTTTCCACTCATTCCTACTTCAGCACAAACGAGGCTATTTACAATGCATGAAGGTTGAATGTAGGAACGGTCTACAGAAATTTTCGGTAGATATTAAAGCTCCTAGTTTAGTTTAATTTGCCTCAACAAGTTTAAGTAAATCTCCTAGTTAAATTTAAATTTCTGGCTAATTTAAAAGAACTTTTTCACATTGGAAGTGAGTAACACAGTTTGTGCGAAAAGTTTTCACATGTATTTAGAGAGAGAGAGAGAGAGGGATACTTAATTGGCTTGTAACATCTAATTTTGAAGACTTCGATCAACATCTTGAAATAAGTTTAAATTGCAGCCAAGTATAAGTATATGCTAGTAGAATGAATTTTATAATTATTATAGTCAGGTAGCTACTAGAAGCCCATTTATTAGAAGATGTAAAGCACTCGTACTTTCAATTTTTTCTTTTTGAAAATTACCAAGAATTTGGACATGATTTATAATACAGCATTTTGATGATGAATAGAAATCACAAATGAAATCACAGGAAGAGATTTCAAAAGATAAAGCTTAGAAGATTATCGAAAGACCCTCAATGCTTTTTTACAAATTTTTGCAAAACGTCCAAATATCACTTTTAAAGATGAAAAATCGCTGAATTACCACATACTTCCTCTCTCTCTTTTTGTTATCCTTTTTTTTGAGTTGATATTTTCACTTCATAAACATAAAAAACGAAAATGTTGGGAATTGTTTTCAGAAGCAATGCAAATTTCCCTAAGTGATTTATTTTTCAATTTCAGGCAGTCCTTCGTTCCAAGATTTTGTTTTAATGGATTTTTTTTTTGCATTAATACGTCAGTTTTTCAACAAAAACTGCCATCCCAATTTTTTTGCTCTTCAATTTCCGTTTAAATTGAAATTTTTTTGGAACTAAAATTTGACGAAAATTTTGATAGTTAATTTGCAAGGAAATAAATTAGATCGTACTCGTTTCATTAACATCTGAGTTACTGGCAATATGACATTTATCGTAGTTAGCAAGAAATGGTTAGTAGCTTGGAAATGATTAATTATATTTGATTATGAAAAGAGAATAATTCAGAAAGATTATTGAATTATTTTAATCGAACAAAGCTAGCTGATGCTTACTGCATATCAAATTGCTGAGGTTGCCAAAAGTAAAACTTACTGATTGCTTGAATCGTACTGCTCGAAATCAGTATTTTCTGCAAAAATCATTGCTACCATTAGTTGTTGTTTCAAAATATTGCAATGTCTAAGGAGTTAGTTTCAAAGGTGATCAGGTAATTTGCATAAAAAGATGAATCGGTTGAGGGATATCGTCTTTAAAAGTGATGCATGCATCGGAATAAGCAATATTCAGCGGTATTCTTTAGACATTATTTAGCTCTCGATTGTGCGCAGTCACAGAACAGAGCAAAGCCAACCAGGTGAATGGAGGAAGCCAACCAGGTGAATTGATGCCAACCAGGTGAATGAAGGAGAAGTAATACTATTGCGCCGATAATCAAGAGAAGGTGCGCTCCTGAACTGGTTGGAAATGATATGAAATGAAATGGATTAGAATGGAATGGTATCAAAATGACTGGGAAATGTGAGACAGGCAGCAAGCAATACTCGTAAAATACCCATTTTCGTTAATGCAACGGCACTGAGGCCACTAGTGGTAATATTATAAGGAAAGTGGTCGTACAGCGGGGAAGAGGGAAGAGGGGGGAGAAGCGGAAAAGAATCTGAGCAACCCGGAATGAATGCTAAGGGTGAAGGAACTGCTGGCATATATTTGGATGCTCACCTGATGGCAATATTAACGATGGCGATGATTCTCGGATGATGAGGATGTTAATGATGGTGACGGCGATAATGGTATTATTTGATGGTACCACCAACAATAATGATACTAATTAGAATTAGTCTTATTGGACCCCCGAAAAAATTTCACCGTTTTTTCCTTTTAATTTTATATTCGCGTTAAGGGTGAAAATATTTGGTCATAAAGCATCAATTGTTGTTATCTTAGTGATTCAACCAACGGTGAAGTAATCATAAAGACATAATGCAACTTTAAATTTTAAAGTCGACATAGATGTGCATAAACTGCTTTAATTAGTTCTGCTCATATTGAGGAACTTCTCCACTTGGTGAGTGGACTTTTTCCATTTGGTCACTTAAGTATTTTTATGAAGTTTGAGACAATTAACGCTTGTAAATATATTCTGTTAACTTTTTCTTTTAGCAAAGATTTGAAGTCAACATATATCATTTCGGATTTCATTAATTTTTCCATCAAACTTTCATTCTCTTATGCAACTTTGAAATATCGTGTCCCAGACTTGTTTATCTGGAAATCATTTTTGTGCATTTCTTTTTCTTCCTGTAATCATTTAATTGTCCAATTTATGTTTGGCTCAATATTGAGTCAAATTTTTGAAGCAGAGAGAAGCGTCACTCTCTCTGAAGAAGTAGGTATCAGTCACCGGTCAGTTTCGAAGGGTACTGTGGTGATGTTTAGCTCCACCAACCGGATGTGCGAAAAACAACATGAAAAAGCATCAGAAACAGAAAATGCGACTCTCTTATCTCGATCGACGGGGTCGGTGATTGGTTTGTTCGCTAACTATTTCCTGTGTCCCCGTCTCTCGAATACTCGATTCGTGTCTTTCATATAAAGGCCGTAAGCGCCACATCGTTTTCATGGCGCCACTGTATTTTACTACTCATTACTACTTCATTTTCCTTTCCTTCGTGTTGCCCGCAACGCCCTCCTAACAAATTTAATTTCCTCATTGCCGGAATGTAAATTTGGCCTGGACTTCAAGGCGTCAAACTCTTTTTTAAAATTCTTTTCAAAACTTTTATATGAACTTTTTTTTGCAAATTTAAAAATTTTCCCAAATATCGTACTATAAAATCCATTATTGCATTGTTCAAGTCTTTCACCACCTCCAACACACGCACACACACGTTATCATACCTGCTGCTAATCAGGATGCAAGGGTCCTTTTCCTATTTTCTACCATTTTCCGATTCTGCGCCATATTTCTCCATCTGTTCACATGGAATAAGATGGTGGAAATGTCTGCCTGCATGCCTTTCAGTTCTGTCCTGAATTTTCGATTTTTTTTTTTGTGAATATACCCTCTTTATGACCCATTCATTTTTTTGTTATAGTAATGAATCCTTTCATACCAACTCGTTTCCACTTCTCTCTCTGCCCATCATTACCCGTCCATTTCACTATACATCGCTTTGCATTCTGTTACGTTGACTATTTAGGATCGATGGTTGACATTCAAATAAGAGTGATAAGCACTGATGAATTCAGCTGCCAATACTATCCTTTACAAAAATCATTCTTATTTTAAATACATTCGCTACTGTTTGTTTAATTCAAATTTAACAGACAAAACAAATTATCCAAAAGCAATTTTCTAAATAACTTTTGGATGAGTCATTAATTTTGTAACAAAATTTTTGAATTACCAGACATTAATCCGAATGCATCTGCTAGACGAAATAACACCGTCAGTTTTATTCACTGTGCAACTGAAAGGCATAAATTACACTGTGATGGTAGATTGCTTAATTAGCTGCCATTGATTAGATATGAGTGATACATTGAAGGAAAATATGGTAGTGATCTCATCATACCTTTCCATACTTGGAATTTAGCTAGCCAATAATCTCCTAATTAAGATTAAAGCATGAAAAGCATTGTGATGCAGCAATCATTGAAATTTTGCTTTGGATTTGTTAGAAGTATTCATAATTTGGCTGTAGTGTGGCATTATCGATTATGCAGAATTTGCAATCATACCAGCTGATGGATGGGTGCAAAATGCAGTTTCCCCTAACAACGGTTGCAAATTCTCCATCTGCACCTGCTTAAGATAAGCACATTTCCGGGACTCTATTTTTGCAGTGCATTAATTTTCAAAATATTTTGCACATTTTTATATTGTCATACATTTCACAGAGAGTTAATTTATAAAACACAAAACTTTTAATTGGTTTTTCCTGAACTCTCTTTAAAGACTCTTCACTTCTAACTTGAATTTTCCGAGTTAGTAAAATCTAATTATAAGCACAAATTCTCCTAGAATTCGAAGCAAATATTATCGAAATATTGAAAACTTGCTATTGACCGGACCAATCAATATATGTAATAAAGGATATTGTCTGATAAAGGACTCTGAATGTATTCCAATTGATTAACTTAACATAATGGAGTGAAAAACTGTTATCTGTCAATAGCTCATTCATTTGATCAACTTACATAATGCTAAGTTATCCACTAGTATATTTGCCTGGATTGTCTGTCTCAAAAAATTACACATTTCGATACTAATACCAATTTTTTTCCAACTTCAATTGTCATTCCGAAGCTAATTTAATTTAAGCTTCTATAAATGTGCCAAGAAACTAAATAAGAATGATGTGACCTCTAACACTGACTAACTTTATTTCAAATACTACTTGAAGTAGGAAAATAAAACTAATAGCTGGTGGACTTCTGCTTTCTACATTATATTTATAGGAAATGCGTGGAGTTCAGTTAAAGCCAAAGGCATATCAACAACATCAAGGCTATTTATTAATTGGTGCAGAGGTGAAAAACTGTTTAAATTAGCAGCGGAATCACGGTGATCAATGATATAGGAGAAGAATGGAGTGTGTGACAGAGGGGCAATCTCTCTTTTTTAATGATCCTATTTATTTGGCCTTTAATTTTCACTTCGTTTGATTCGCTCAACAAAATTTCCTGCATTAATAGAAATAAAATAACGAAAATTTGATGAATAAAGGCAATCAAATTCAAGTAGTACATTAAGTGGCCCATTATTATAAGTAGTATTGCTGTTGCATTGTGCCACTGATGCTTGGATTATTCGGAAGACAACTAAACTGTTCAAATGGTCAATGAATTAAGGCGTAAATTTCGTGCCTTTTCCGCTACTTTTTCTTGCGTAATTCAATGCCCAGACTTACCACACCTTCATTTCTAACGCATTTTCCACAATAATTCACGTTCACGTAAGATGATAACGCTTCATCTGAAGAAATACGCTCACATGTGCTCGCTGTCAACCGACTGCCCTCCTTTTTCAGCAGCAGCTCGCAATCACGTAATTTTGATTTGCATTTTTCAGGCATTTCAACCAATCAGAATTTCAGTGGTGAACGCCCACAAAGACTCCTAAGTTTATCAGATAAGAAGTGGAGTGAGAGAAGTGGAGCAATAGCAAAGTATTCAGAGAACACAGCTCCGCCTCTTCGACTTGGATACGGTATTTGAGCTGCTACTACTGCTGCTGGTATGATGTGCGTATCCTGCCTGCAGAAGGTGGTGTATTAACGGCAACAGCGTTTGCAGTAGTGGCAGTATTCAAATGTGCAAGGGAGCAGTAGCAGTGCTATTTTAAGTAGCAGGAAGAGAAGAGTAAGAAGAAAGTGTAATCCATCCAGTCCATTTAATCCATCCATCAATCTATCAATCATATTCAGCCGTATCCTCGAATCATCGATTTTTTCTGACCATTTGCTGTAAGAGGTACTGTTAGCACCATAAGGTACTGTTAGCATCATGAATGCACCAACGCTTTCAGCGATGGGTTTCGAATTCCCCGCTTCCGGCTCACGAACTTTCCAGGATGCGGCAGCATCAGTAGCTGCCGCTATTCCAACAGATGATCATTTGCAACGGCTTGCACAAATGACTCAAGGTGTCGGTCATACCACCTCTTCATCAACTGCTACGAAATCTTCCGGTTCTTCTGACAGCAGTGACCCCAATTCGGCCACTACTCAGCCGGATCCAGCCTTATATCAAAGTGCTGCTGCTGCGTATGTACAACAATACGGAAATTGGCCAAATTATTATCAACAGTTCGGGCAGCCGATGAATCCAGCTGCTGCTGCATTTTCCGCCTGGCCGGCACAGTGTTACGCACCTCCACATTGGCCAAATTATGGTTAGTTAAATTTAATGAAATTTATGTTCATGGCAGCCATATAGCACTTTAATTTGATTTCCTCCCTCAATCATTGCGTTTATTTGAACATCTTTCTGTCTCTAAGGGCCAATTCATAGATGTACATATACTGCTAATACTCATTCTCTCTTTTTATTTCATTTAATTGTCCATAAATTTTTATTTAATACCCTTCTCACCTCTCTTAGCGTCGGGCTCTCATAGATCATTCAATTATCAAGTTCAAGATTGATCCATTCGCACTAAAATGCAATTTATCTGTCTGATGTAACTCTAATATCAAATATCAGCTTAACGGCTTCTGTCTATTAAATATTCCGAGTAATTTTCGCTCAACTCTTGTCCGATCTCCTCAAGCACCATGGTTGTCACTATACAGAGAACCCCATCACATTAAATTTCATTTAATACCGCGTTTATCACTATTCGCGTGCTCGTTCGCTAATGATAATATTCATTATAGTTAATTTCAGCGATGAAATTCCACTGTCGCTTATTCACTGACCAATTATTTAAGTTTAAATAAATTATTGAATCTATTTAACGTTAGTGCTAATAAAAAGTTGCCTTTTCCAAATTTATGATATTTAGCAAAATCACGGCAACTTTTGAAATGGAAAAGAATTTTGAACTTCATTTTTAAACTCAATGTAATTCATTTTTTACACTTTCATGCAGCATTTTCCATAATGAATTAACTGTATATTATCTATTTGTCACTTTACTTTCCTCACGAATTGATTGCTATTTTAAAGAGATTTTTTAGTAATATTGATAATTTTCAGAAATTCCTAAAAGTTAAAACGGAAATTTATGAAAATTTTCAAATTAAAGTAGAGATCCCGAAGTGACAAAGTGAACGGCATCAAAAAAGGCGATAAAATTTTGGGGAGAATTTTGTTTGATCTAAAATTGCAGCGCAATCGAAGAAAGGTCGTCAAACATATCAACGTTATCAGACGTCGGTGCTCGAAAGCAAATTCCAGCAAAGCAGTTATGTGAGTAAAAAGCAGCGTGAAGAGCTTCGGCTACAAACCAATTTGAGCGATCGACAGATCAAAATATGGTTTCAGAATCGTCGGATGAAAGCCAAGAAGGAGAAGAATCGTTGCGAAGAGCAAAATGAGCATTCTGCTTTACTTCCAGCAAATCCACCAAAGCAACTGGTGGTTGATAGTGCGGCTGCAGCCGCAGCAGCAGCTGCAGCTGCAGCCGCAGTGGAAGAACGTGTGGATAAAAAGGTAGCCGCTGGCGCAGGCTGGTGTATGCCAACGATGCCAGCGATGTCCCAACCTTGGCCCAACCAGGTACCACCTCATCCGGCATCCTACGTACCCTATCCTATTTGCCCGCCCAACATATGAAATCTGATTTCATGGGTTTCATATTTTGTATGTGTGCATTGCTACATGTGCTATAATGCATCCAATCAATGTTTCTCTTTATTTTATTACCGGTGGATTTCATTGATTGTAGAATGTGCGACAAACTGATGCTCAATTTGAACTTACGAAGTCCCTCCACCAAAACTGCTGCAAAAAAAGCGGTCGATCTTTCTATGAAATTTCAAATGAGTTCATTAAAGTGTTACTATATTAAGAAAATATCACAAGGAAAAGATCCAGTAGACTAACTCATTTATTTATTTCATTTTAGCAAAGCTAAAAGTTGGAAATTCAATTAAGAAATTTTATATGCTAATTCCTTTTACATTTATGCATTTGAATTAATTCTGTCTGGGAACTAATTTTCCCTTTTAGTTTGACGCATTATATGTTTCATTGTGATCACAAGTTTTGAATTTTAGTTTTATATGATTACCGTATATGGGAATGTTGTTTGAGCGCCTTTTTCTTTTGAATGAACGAATGAAGAAGTCATGAATGGTAGAAAGTGTTGTTGTCTTTTTTCCAATTTCAATTCAACAAAATTTTTTAAAAATTTTCATCAAAAGTCAAATTTTACAATATTTAACTGAAACTTCTGACTTCCACGCTGTCTTAAAATTTGAACAAATTTTTAAAATCTTTTTCAATTTCAATTTTTTTGTGAAGCTTTAATTTCTCAACTTAAAACATCTAAACATCGAATAAATTTACCATTTAAAAGATACAAGAGTGCTAATTCTCATTATTCGTCATCTTCTATTTTTCCAATGCACTACACAAACTTACATCTACTTACACCTCTCGCCCAATATTTCTATTTCACAAATATATTTAACAAAGTAAACCAAAACTAAAAATTTGCATTTAATACTGAAAACGAAGAAAAAGCTTGAGGAACAGCTGTCTAATTTACATATGTACATATACATATATATATATATTTCTGTATTTCACATGTGTCTGTGCATTCCTGTGCTCTTCACTTCCAGCGATGATCCATCCAGAAACAAAATGCAAAAAAGGCATTCATTGCAGATAGCTGTAAGAAAAGAGGGAGGCAAACGTACAGTCGTCAGCAAACGTTGGAGCTTGAGAAGGAATTTCACTACAACAAGTATTTGACCCGAAGACGGCGCATTGAATTAAACCGCATGTTGGGTCTCACTGAGCGACAGATCAAAATTTGGTTTCAAAATCGCCGGATGAAGAAGAAAAAGGAGGATAAGGCGAGGGAAGAGCACAGGAATATTCAGAGTTTCGAAAATTGATCAAATTTTTAAAGCATCCTTTTTTTCAAACAAGCAATCAATAATCTTGAGTTGTTTGTTACAACGTTAATTTGCATATACATGTATGTTGTATACAGTAATAGGCTTAAATGCTTTCTCACTACTCGCTTCACTTCATGCAGTAAACTGCGTGTTTTTTTTTTTTAACAAATCTATCTTATTCAATAGGAAGAATAGGAATGATGAAAGGAAAAACTTTCAAATATAATAAGCGAAACATAAGTAATTATTATCGTTCAGCTTTCGCTTTAGAGTAAATCTTAAGTTTCATGAAACTTCCACTTACTATATTATTCGTGTAAAATTAATCAATTTTAAAGCCTAACCTTTTCAAATTGGTCCATTTATTGATTTCTAATCAAACAGGATGCTGCGATCTTCTAATTTCTGCTACCTATTTGCATAATTGCACATACATTGAGAACGCTAGTCAATGAATTTTTGTAAATTCGAAAGGTTTAATTTTCTTCGTACTGATAATGAGATTATCAGTTCATTCGGAAAAAAGCATTCAATTTAAAACTGTATTTTTTCAAACATACCACAAATGTTCAACCAAAAAAAGCAAACAACTCAAGTGACATAAAAAAATGTGCAACGTAAATATGCAAAAAGTTTTACAGAAGTTATCATAAAAAGGGGAAAATCATTAACATTCTTAAAAGCGTCCATCAATTAATGAAAGTTAATGTGAAACAAGCATTTAATTTGTATTTGAAGGAGTATCTCTGATCTAACGGATGATATCCTTTGAATTCCAAAATCAAATTTGCTGATCAATATGCTCAGTCAACCTTTTTGAGCTAAATTTTTCCGCATTTGAAATCACTAGTCGCATTATTTCAACAGAAATCATTTAGCTAGCAAGTTTTTCACAAATATAAAAAGCGAAACTTTGAAATCAAATCAATTTCGAGCCATTTTATAGCCCAAATTTTGAGAGATGAAACACCATATTCTTCTAGGCAGTAATAGTAGCAGTAGTACCTATGGCAGTAGTACTGGAGGCAGCGCCAGTGGTAGTAGTAGTAGTACTAGTAGTAGTAAGATCGACCTGTTAATTCGATAATCGTGAATTACCTCACAGTTTTATTGATTCTATAATTATTCATCGTGCACCTTGCCACTGATGTCTTTGTCTAGCCGCTCCGAACCGAGCAAAATTCACACCCACTTCATATGACCTTTCCAATTCTCTTTTTTCTCACTTTGAAAAACCTCTATACGCAACAAATTTTTAAAAAATTGTTACATTTCACTAGAAATTCCAATCGACACCTTCCATACATTTATCCGAATGCCTCTCTCTCCAACTTAACCATACGATCACACTTTATTGTAGGTAAAACTTATGCAAGCTTTCATCCGTCACTAGCAAATATCCCGCCTGCACATTGTGTTTCTTCTGACCATGTAAATACCACATCGTAGACGTTTCCCACCTGCACTACATTCGATCAGGTTTGTACTAACCATGATATGTTTTAAATTTAAGTCTCTTTTCAATCCATCCACCATTTCGTTACATCTTAAAGACGAAATTCACCAAATTGAATTGATTCGACAACACTTATACTTCAATTTCCAAAATCTCACAGTTGTTACTCACCATCTCCTCATATTTGCCCTCCCATCTTTTTGCTAATATCACATTAAAATTAAAATGACTGCTCATCCTGACCACTGCATTTCTACTTCATTGCTCCTCATGCACAGTAACCCATGTTGTCATTTGGAAATCTGCTTTAATTACACTAAGTCCATTCATTGCTTTCAGTTTTATTGACCTTTCATGTATCAGAAGAAAGAAGCATAAGATAAATGAAGATACTAAGTGAGAAAAGGAATATGATTTTTGAGTATTAAAGAAATAAAGACCAAATTTACGATATCAAGTTGTAAACACATGCTTATTTAGTTAAGATCTAGCCAAGCTGATAATAAAACACAGTTTCCACCAGAAATAAAAATGACTTTTGCAGTTTGATGCAGGGTTCAAAATAAAATGCGACAAAATTGATAATAAAAATAGGAAATAACATTATCAATCAGTGGTGATTCCAGACAATACAATAAATAAAACGGAACGATCATTATCAGAAAAATTTGCCGCCAATAATTTTTATACCGTAACATAAGCTGTAAATTTTGAAATGTTGTAACAAGTTCTTAAGATAAAAAACAAAATTTAGGCATTCTTTCTAATCACTTCCGGATTGAGATGTATGTTCGAGCTCACCGCACCAGCGATTAAGCATTTCTTAAGTTGTTCCAACAGTTCCAATGCGCCCTCATTCGATCCACCTATGCGTTGCTGAAGTTCCTGAAAGATACAGAACATCGTCAAAATTCGCAGAATAATAAGATCTAAAAAAAATCTAACAGTGTCATTTTACACCATAAGTTGAACCTACAATTCCTTTTTCATAAAGCATATAACCTGTTTCCAATCAATATTCCACTAATTCCCAACAATTCATTCCCATCATTTCCCTTCTATTTTTACGTCATTTTAGTAGACAGCTACTGTTACCGCCTTAATAAAAATCTTTGTCTGAATCTCTCCTAATTTTCCGAAATGAATAGAGAAGCTTAAACAGAGAAGCATTATCAGTATAAGCACTCACGATTTATGCTTTTGATTTATTCTACTCATAATTGGCATCATAAAATTTAACGGGAATAAAAAGGCATGTAAACATAAATCACAGTAATCCAGGGGACAAGCATGCACATAAAAACATCCAGGAAGGCTATACATGACTCCTTTAACTTGTTTCAGGAAAGTTCATAAAAATCGTCCTAACTTGATTATAGAAAAATACCGGTTCCATAGCTATGTATTAGTCCTCTTACCTACATTCTAATAACCATTAAATTGAAAAAATTATATAACTAGATGTATATAGCCTTTCGTGTAAATCATCATGAGTTTTAGTCTATGAACACGCCATTTTTCTCCATCAAAAAAATTCATGATATATTTAAAATTGGATTAAAACCAGCTGTGCTTTAATCTTGTCAAGCTGTGCTTTACTCTTGTCAAAAAACGTAAAATCAACTGCTTTTTTCTTAAATAGAATAAGATACTTACCAAAATCAAATTGTCCGGAGCATTTGCTTCTAGCTGTTTTTTGCTGTCACTGGTGCATGCATTCTGCTGTTGCTTCATATCGCCTTCGTTATTACTGCTCTCTTTTAATCCACAGATTTTACTCCTTAAAAAAATGTTTCAGCTATTTTAATCGTTATATCACAGAAACTAAAAATTTTTGAAAAATGGAGTCTGGAGCATACTGAAAAAGTGAACAAGTGATATGACCAACAACAATATCTAACATCCCTCCTAACCTATCGAAAGCAGTAAAACTAAAGATTAAGGAACTGATCAATCTTTTTTAAGATATCTAAGAGTGAAGAGGACACTTTATTACATGATTTTAGAAAAGTTGCTCTACATAGAGGTGCAATAAAAAGCAGAAAAATGACAACTACAAAGAAAATTTCAAAAAATTCATAAAACTAATGTCTATATTTTTGGTTTTACCACAGCAGCATTTAATTTATTCAATTATTTTAAACAAATGGTAAATAGATGTGCGATAAAACAAATAACAATCAATCCGATTCTTGCCCGATTTATTTCAAAAGTCGAATAAATCAAAAGTACTATAGATTGAGCTGATATTCCTTGCATTCCATCCTACCGCTGTCTAACTTAGTCAAAAATTGTAGTGTAAAAATAGGAATTCATATAAATATAAGCGCTGAACGCATTTTTGTTTAGAATTCCATTTCAAAAATGCTCAACTATCGTAACACAGCATGAGAAAATTAATTTCGGTTTCAGCGTCACGTCGTAATGTAACTTTGTTGTACAGCTCCAATTTTGAGTAGAAACACCCTCAATCAATGAAGCACCCCTATCGTTAGTTTTGCTCGACTCAAAACGAGTATGGTATTCACAGGAAATCCAAAATGCTCAGCGAAACGGAAAAAATGAGAGAGCTGAACAAAAAATGCTCAACTATCGTAACACAGAATGAGAATTTGCATTGTTGTTTCGTTCATCCAAGGCCTTTTCGGAGACCAGAGATGCGAAATATACGAGATAGAAAAAAAAAATAATGGAATGTCTGAAAAATAGAGCGCAACTATTTCTCAAAAATGTTGAAATTCTACAACTTGGGAAGGCTAGTAGAAAAACGATATTTAACCTGCCACGATCTGCTTCTTCCAGCTAAGAATATTTCTCCTGCAGAGAAAATTATCAAGTTCACTCAGCAGAAATCAGTAGTACGATGCATGAAGACCAAAATTCGCTTATTACCTATTCCTAAGTCTCAGATGTCTCCAAAATCTAGATCCATATTCGATCCAAACTCAAACGTGCTAACGAAAAAAATTTTCAAGTTTTTGTCTACATATTTGACAAGTATGTTCTGGGGATACCAATGAAAGAGAAGGAAAAAGAGAGCAAAGAAGGGTGTGCAACATGCAACAATTGGGGTGAAGAAGAGAAGGGGAAGCTGTAATTAGCCTCAACGAGTTAAGTTGTTCCCAATACACAACCACAGAAATAGGTGTTTTTTTACCGCTTCAGTCGCAAAACCGCGGTTCATTACACACATAGACTGAAGCATATCATACAACGTAAACATACACGAATTCGCTAATGTACTCAATTTAGGGATTAAAATGTATGCGTTAACATTTCTGCTGTTACGTCACCGGTAAGCGTCAGTTGGTTTCCAAGCCCAACAGTTTCCATCAATTCATTAAAACTATCTAATTTCAAATAAAGAAATAAACAAGTAACTAACTTTAATGTTCGTGAACTGTTAAAAAGCATTTTAGAAACACCGCAGTGCCTATTGTAAATAGATTTAAGCTCCTGCCGATTATCTCACTTTAAAAATGGATGATTCATTTAAATTAAAACATATGCAGAAAAAATTACGATAGATGCCTACGCCTCTGCACATTTAAAATTAAAATTAAAAGAAAATCGTATATTGAGAGTTCGTTTATGTTGTTTTATAATATTGAAGAACTTACTGGTTGGATTGCACAACAACGGCTTCTCTTCCACTGTATCTTTTTCGTTTTAGCAGCTTCTTCTGCAAAATAAACAAATTTTGAAGCAATCGATACAATGGATAAGCGAAAAAGAACAAACATACAGGAATGGAAAACTCATATGTACATGTCCAATTCGAGTTTATGGTATTACTATCATCATAGATCGAAAAATAAATAAACAATCCCAGATGTTTAATATTTCTCTCAATGCTTCTTACTGGCACAAAACCGTGAAAAAAAGTCTCATAAAATGTGCACATCATCTACTCAGGAAATAGGCTCCGGTACACCTTTCCAAAGGGTAGAAAAAACGCCATCTGTTTGGATGTTTTTTCAAACACGAGTAAAATCCACATATATATATATATATATATATATATATATATATATATATATATATATATATATATATATATATATATATATATATATATATGATTACTCATTTTTGAGATGTATTATATATATATAATGTACGTATTTCTTCATCCCAACCTTCATCCTCTTTCGGGGGAAGATGGGGATGAAGAAACACATACATTTGAAGTTTAGAAGAAATATATACATTAGAAGTAAATTCTAATCTAATGCTCTTTCATCTCAACCTTTATCCTCTTTCGGCGGTATAAAATTCTAGAATCATATTAACATCCAAACTGACAATTGCCAGACATATTCGGATGGATGTGACTATACTTATGAATTATTAACAAACTATTTATGAACCTTCACGGTGGGCAAGGATGCACCACACTAATCTTAATTCTCATCTAAACAATTCATTCTCTGCATCACACTGGCAAAAACTTATTGTTTCAACAATTTATAATTTTTTCTAACAAAATAGTGCATAGCAATACTGTAACATCACTCGACATGTATGTTTCAAAGTGACAAAAATTTTCAGGAAGCTGTTGGTAAAAAATATGGCTGTGAACATGACTACGGTATTCGAGGGTAACAGATATAGTAGTAAAATTGGATGTTTGCCATAGCAGCAGGGAAATAAATTTTGGGGGTTAAATATAGAGAGCTAAAAAAGAAGAAATCACAATGAATGGTAGTTCAGATTATGCATCAAACGAGTACTTTGTTAGATTACAGGAAGGAGGAAGAAATTCTGAAAAAAATGGTGAAATCAGAGAAAAAGGCAAAATGCAAAATCTACACGAATCAATATTCCAAAAATTAATAGAAAAAAGTGGTTTGAAAGCACTCGGTAACAAAAAGAGGTGAAATTCTTCTTGAGAATGTGAGTGAACAAAAAGAACTTTTTAATCTATTTTCTCATGATGGTGATAGTTCGATGATGAGCAGAAGGGTACGGTAGCGAGGGAAAAGATTGGAAAGTGAACGAAATCATCACTGCAAGTTGTCCAACATGTTCTTTCATTTTTTATTTGCAGGAATTCCTAAGCTTTTTTACTCAGAAATATTCTCCCCAAGAAAAGTACCAATTTTAGAAATTGATGTACACTAAAGACTTTTAACAAGCTACATAAACAACAAACAATTTGAATATTAGGTGAAGGAGACAAAAAGAACAAGCTTTATTAAAGTATCAAATCTACTTAGCGAAAAACAGAAAATAATTAAATTAGTACTGTCTCGTTAACTATATTAGTTAAAATTCAGAAAGCATATTCAGAGTTAAGCAGTTCTTGAACTATTCGACAAACAGTTTAATAGTTACTGATAAAAATAATTGAAGCTCCATTCATCTTGCTTTCATCTTCCTTTTCCCAACTTTAACCTTAAACAAAAGCATTGAGAATTTTACAATGAAATCCCTGATCTTACTTTCGAAACTTGTTCGAACAACTTTTCTACTTCCCAAATAGTGATGTGAGAGATCTTGGAGTAAGACATAGCTTTGATCTTCGAAAATTTCAACAAATTTTACAAATTATTAAAAAAACACTTGCAAAAACATGTATAATATGCTAGGAAGAAAGAAGCTGTTTGAAAACGATTGAAACAAAACGCAGGATATGGTTTGTAGTGAAACTGAAACATACCGACCGTGTAGGGTGAAGAGGGATGGAAATGAAACTATAGCGTAAATGAGATGGGTGGAAAGCTTGAAGGCACATAATCGGCGAAAGCAAAGTCGCAGTACCCATTCTGGATAATGTTATGCGATGGACCTCTACGATAGCAGTAGTTATTTGGGAGATGATGGGACTAGAAACGTGCCAAATTTTTCATAAATTGCTCCAATTCAATGGGTTCTTTACTATATGATTATCTTAATACAGATATGCTGCTATGCTACTGCTATTTTACGGATAATTAAATGCAGTACACAGAATTCACTGGCTTTTGAAATTTACTGCAGGAAGCAAGGCTGCCACTACTACTTTCCACACACTATTGTTTATTTTGAATTTTGTTTATTACAAAATTCAAAGTAAACAATAGTGTGTGGAAAACAAATTCTATAAACAATAGAAAACAAAATTTCGGAAAACACGTAACCTCGCTTCATGCTACGTTCAACTCACCAAGTATAAAAATTGCTAATTGTTTACGCGAATATAATCTCTTATTTCTTTTACCACCAATAAAAACCGCACAAAAGATTTAAAAACACAATATGACAGTTAAGAATGCTTCTTAAGGAGACTCCTATATGTGCTCCCACCACCAATAGTGCAGCACTTAATAATTATTCAGCCTTACTCTTTCTTCTAACATCGAATTTACTTTATTTCACTTCCAAATAACCTTTAAATTCCTTAGCTACTTGCCCTATGACTTACCAATCATTAGTATGTCTTTCACTTCTTGTTTTATTGCATTCTTCGTATTAGATAAAATATTATAAAAGAAAAAGATATAAAGTGCATATTTTCCTAGATTGTATTCATAACTATTTGAATGGTCAAACGAGGGTGAAGAAACGATACACACATATAGAAATTATTTACATATAGTTCAAAGGTTCCTACTTTCCGCATCCATTCACTTTAAGGCTGAATGTAATTTCGTTAAAGTCAATGAGTTAGCAAATTAAAGTTTTATTACTTGGATGGTACTGCGGTTTCCTTTGACAACATAAAAATCTCATTAAATGCAATATGATCAACAAAGCACACGTAATAAATAAATATTACAAATGAGTAAAAATGGACTTGATTTCCCTCCTTTTTAGGCAAGCCGCCCATATCGATTTGGATTCTAAAGTAGCGACTCAGATCGATTAAACTAAGAGCAGAATCAAAATATTCCGCTGTTACTTAATGTAATTTAAGCCATATTGTTTATGAATTCTTAAACAAACAATTCACAAGGAGGTGGAATTTACATATGTACTTATATATAGTTCAAATGTTCCCACTATCTGCATTTGCTAATTTTAAGGCTTAATATAATTTCATTTCAAGTCGGTGACTGACGTTTTAGTAACGCGTAGTGGATGAGATCGATGAAATGAGCAGAATCATATATACGACCTAACTGAAAGCTGTTGGGAATGAAGCTTCCTCTTATTACTTCAGGAAAGTGCAAATCATTAAAAATTGATAGAACCATAACCCAAACAATTTCAATTTTTAAACCGCAAAAACCAAAGTACACGGAAATAGAAACCAGTTTCAATCCCAATCGGTACTCCAATATATTCGGTTCGAAACATTTGATCAACCAATCATTGTTGACTAATGGCACTAACATTAACAGATCCAAATTCGGTTTAGGTTCTCATCAAAAACTAAGTCAAACTCAACTGATGTAATCACATTTTAATGAAAGAATATTGAATGTATTCCCGAAATCTCCAAAAATTGTAAACAAAAAATTAACCTTGTGTGAGGGTGAATAGTCCTCGGAATCATCTGTTTCGCTAGTATCGGAAGTATCAGCAAGCAAAATCTCATCGACACTGGCATCAACCGATCGTTCACGAGCTCGTCGCATTGCCAAGGTGGTACGCAGACGCTCCCTCTTTAAGCGACGCCGTTCAGCTCTTAGATCATTCATTAACCTTCGTGTTTTACTCCGCAATGCTTCATATCTGGAAGGCAGTTTAGTAGAACTTACACTCAAGAAAAAAAATCTGCCAAACTGCAACATATAAATAATTTTGGATGTGATACCTTAATCTACTCAATTCATCCTCTTCATCTTCTTCCCACTTTCGCTTAAGCATTTCTTTTTTTCTTTTCACATCTCTATCCATTGAGTTAATCTTAGCGCTCGTGCAAGCTTCATGGGTTCGAACTCTAGCTGTGACAGTTTGTTCAACTCGTTCAGTACCAACAGCTGCTTCTTGTATTCCTTTTGGCAATGGAACGTCAGCTAAACTATATCCAACAAATGCGGGATCATTGTCATTTCCTTTATTAAACTGTTTTGTTACTTCCATTCCAGTGGCTGAATTTGAAACTGTCACTTTCGACTTGACGTACCCACGCAGTTCTTTTAACTTATTCATTGCCTCCGTGATATTATCGGCTTTCAATTTTTCCGCTTCCCGAGCAGTAATTTCGCTGAAGTCGTTGGCCGAATCATGCTTGTCGGAAGCCCTGAAGGCATTTAAAAATGACCAATATTCCCGAAGTGTAAGCAAAAGTTCTAAATAATAGCAAGTAACTTATACAACAGTCCTTAAAAGTGTAAAGAATCTTACATAAAAAAAATTAGTTATGATTTAAAATTAGAGAACCTATCATCTCCAAGGTCCACTGTAATCTTTGTTTCCCTCTTAGAATTTATCGACTCGTAATTTAGTTTCGTGTCCTTTTCCATTTTAGATATATTGGTAATACCTGGAGAAACCTTCGATACCTGCAAAATTCTTTGATCATATTTATAAACAATGCATATAGAGGAAATACGCTTCGAAATTTCATGACTCATTGATATTTCAAGAAATATTTTTATGTAAAAGAAAATAGCATGGTCAAAATAATCTCAAGTAAAAAAATGCTAACAAAAATCAATTGAAAACATACTTCATCAACAAAATCGAAGGACAAAACTGACGACCGAAAAGTGTTGGCATCGTTGAAATTCGCCCCAAAGGGATTTTCTGTTACTTTAGAATCCATTGATAACATTGTTGCAGGAGGAACACCCTGAAAAACGTTTTCCTCAGAAGTAGGAAAAAAGAAAGCATTGACAACCTACTGCTGGTTCCAGTTAACTCCCATGCCACTCGAAGATAAATTAATTACTGGAGAAGTGTATTGACATGCGAACAAAAGACTGATTTTTTTGCTGCTATAGATCATAAAAATGCTGATTCCAGTGAATCAACTTACGCTATTATTCTTTAGCTCCCGGTTATAAAGATCTAGAAGTTAAATGCATTGCATTCACTTGTCAGTTCTAAATCGAGAACAATTAATGCATTAAAAAAAGCCAATTAATCAACTAACATTTAAACCACCAAGTTTTTACAAAAACCCACTTTTATATTACAACTTTCGACTAGCTGATCAGCAGGACTTTCTGATTTATTATTTTCCCCTTCTGATTCAGATGTGGCATAACTAACCACTTTTTTCCTCTCTCTGAAATTAATAACTAGTTAATGAACTTCATTATTTACAAATGTAGAAAAAGAGAAAAAAGCATTGCAATTTGTGGATGACTCAATTGGTTGAAATACAACAATAAAAATTAATTAAACGCAACATTGATGGCATAAATGGTATGAGAAAAAAAGAATGGATGATTTTATGAAACAATTGTTACTTTGGTGAGATGTCTTTCTCGGTGATAATTTCACCTTCTTCCAATGTTTCCCGTGAGGCCCTTTTCGTATCACTGCGGCGTTCTTTTTTCTTCTTTTTTTCCTTCTTCTTTCTTATTCTGTCCTGCATGAATTCGCAAATTAATACTTTCAATTGTTATTTCTGACCTCAAAACTCCACTAGATGCAAGAAAGCTGACCAATAATTCTTACATTTTCACAGTCGTTCGGAACATTTTTCCTAATGGAAACTGTTTTTTCTTCCCCATTTGCTGGTTGACTCAATAATGCATTCCTGTAATCTACCACAGGTCAGTGCAAATGAAAATATATACAAGAGTGAAGAAAACATTAGCAATAACATGAGAAAATATTAAATTAAAAAAAACGCAAAGTTGAAAACAAACAAAAATCAACATGCAAAATAATATACTTACGATGCCTTATACTTCTCATCGTCACTTTCAGCCGAAAACAGACTTGACGGCTTTCTCTTATCTTTTCTAAAAAATATCAGCATTGCCGTATATATGTCGCACCTTCATGTCAGAAAAAATTAAATAAATTTTGAAATCAAAACTTTTGTAAAAGGATAGAGAGCATTTTGCATAAACAAGAAAAGCCATTCCTTATTAACCAGTGTAACTAACTTCTTATGACGACTCTTCTTTCCTTTCTTATGCTTTTCTCTGGATTTTTTACGTTTCCTTGATTTTTCAGTTTTAAGTTCGAGTCCTTTTACCGAATTCCTGCTATACAGTGATTTAATTAAAAATAATTCTGAACTTTGGCCGCTAGAACAGATTAATGGAATTCAAATCTCCTAAGTGCAAAAGGTGAACAGTTAAATTTTGCCTTCACCGATTTCGATGTAGTATTCATCAATATCTAATCTTTTTATATATCAAATCACCGCCAGAAAGGCTTCACATTCCGCATTTGATCTGAACCATAAATAAGTCACTCAACTTTTTGCAACTTTTTTTTACTTTTTGCAACATCTGGCAATATAAAGTTGAAAAGTATACTTTTCACTGTATGAGCTTGTTGAATTATGGGCTGATTTGTGGATATCAGTTGTATAGTCAATAGATCTCAGCGTTTCAGTAGATTGCAGCGGCGATTTTTCCGATTCACGTTCTAATATTTGCAAATTACCACACTCTGAAGTAATATTATCAAATTATTAAATTCGCTGAAAATAAAACTTAAAAAAAACATAACTAGGAAAACAATATTTAAGAGCATAAAACATTACCCGGGGAATTATGGCGACTGGAGCTCAGATTACGAATATCCGTGGTCCTACACTGTGAAATCGAACGTGCAACGGAAGAATGCCGGGAAACAACTTGTGATTCAGTACGACTTATTGATCGTTCATAACTGTGACTTCTGCTTGATTTGTCAGCTGTTGGTGTTATGTCTTCATTTTCACTCCTGTAAATTCATTCAATAATGCTTTTACTGAAAAACCACAATATTGTAACAATTCACAATAAATAACTTATAGAAATGTGTAGAAGTTTTCTTTAACAGTAATGACAAACAATTAAATCTATATAAGCTATAAAAGTGGATAAATACAACTAAAACAGAAATGGAAAATCTCCTCAAAAATCGCATTTGGTGATAATACCAACTGGTGTTTTGGGGTTCAAAAAATTAAACCACTAAAAAAAAAATTGAAAACAGCAAGTCTAAAGATATAGCCACCTTAAAATAAAATATAAATACATTATAGCAAAACTAGTTGGTCACCTTTCGCGCCTTGAAGATCCGTCTCTAGATGAAGAGTGTCGTTTTCGATGCACATATTTCTCTTCAGTATCTGGTGTCCAATAACGTCGATAACTATGACGATCACAGTAAGAACTTTCTTGTCTTTGGAATTGATCTCGACTTCGAGAATGATACCTGCCTCGGTGGTAATAATCACGTGGTGTACGACTCCGAGTTCGACTTTCATGCTTCATCCCTCGAGAACGGCTTCTACGATGTGAGTCACGATATACCGACCGACTTCGTGAACGTCGTTGTCTACTCTCACTTGAAAATTTATTCTTCATTAAAATCCAAACGATCTATCAGAGTTTATTCGAAAAAGAGGAAAGAGGAAATTTTCCTTCTTAAATGAAGTACCACATCAAATGCAATCCTTCCAAAGAAATCTACCTCCTTCGTTTTCTTCTATCCTTCGACCAATCATGATGACGTATTTTCTTTCCAAATCGTTTTTCATGTGCAGCCAAAACAGATTCGTTCTTATCACCACGCCTTTGCAACATCTGATTTTCGGTTTTTGAGTCGCAAATATTACGAACAGGAGATCGTACTTTTGTTGCAATCTAAAACACGAAGTTTCCGTTCGTCTCACCGGTATTTGTGTTAGGCAAATGGTAATGAAATATAAAATTGGATGGATCCTAAAAAAAAACACTGCTTGATTTTAGAAATTCCCTAAACATTTTATAATTTATCCCAAAAGAATTCTAATCCTAAGCTCCACAGAATTTTAATAATACAGATTAACACCACAAAACCTTTTTTTCGTCAATATCTTCTTGAAGCTGCTTTTTCGAGACAGTGTCTAATTTAACAGTGTCATCTGTCAAAATAGGTTCCGGCCTCTTTCCAGAAATGACTTCTTCATCTTTCGATCCAGATATACACCCATCCAGTTTCGTTGTAGTTTCGTTTTCGAAAGCTTGAATGTTTGTTTGAAACTCACTCTCCAAATTTTTACACAAGTTGGAGTATAACTTTTCACTTCCAAAGTTTCTGGTGATATTGCTTGGTGTTTTAACTGCACTCTCTGATATACTTAGAATAATTGGAATAGATTCTGTCTGCATAACTGCAATTTGCCCTTTTGTCCCTAAATCACCACTGGAATTTCGGACAATCTGTGAATCCAATGATTTCTGTGCACCATCAAGTGTCATATTACGTGACTCCTTGACTTTAATATTATCATGTTCGGCTGCAGGTGGGTCTGGACTTGGGGCGTGCATTGGAGGAGGAGGAGGACGTTCCTTTGGCGATTCCACTTTGTCAATATCTTCCGGTGAGTCGCTCGGCTGCCGAGGTAGTGATGCATATTCAAGGGATGTATTTATTGTTTCACTGGATGGGACTGCTGCAACTGAAGAATTAACTGCGTCATGCAACTTTTTGCGGGAGAATTTTAGCTGCATTTCAATCATTTTTTTGGTTTTTGCTTTCAAAGCAGGATCAAATGTTGCTTTTTTCTCAACTTCAGATGATAAAGCCGATCCATCCGAAACTAGCGGTGAAGGCTGTATCGGTGGTGGAGGTGGTACACATGGTGGCAAGTCAATATCCTCAGGCCGAACCTGGAATTCAATACAAGTTCATGAGGAAATCAAAATGGGAGTTAAAATGGGACTTTTGTTTTATTACCTATCCAATTGAGATTCAAGTCGAAATAACCTACCTTTTTCAGCATTTTCATATTTTTAGCTTTTTGTTCATATGTATCGTCGGCGCTCGTCAGCTGTGTTGTAGAATGATTTGAACTGCTTACTTTCTAAATTATGCACAAATCAAACTGGTAATCTCAACAACACAATCAAATAAGGCTGAATGATATGAAAAAAATTATCTGAAAACTGCATAATCCATGAAACCCGACCATCGCAATTACTGCAGTGCTAGAACAGCAGCGGTCGGTAACGTCAAACTAACTCATTTTCAGGTGCCTGAACGTCTGTGCAGGACCAGGCGGTCTGAAGAAGGGAGCAAATCTAAGAAAACCTAAGAAAACCCATTCAAAGTGGATATGATGAAAGGTAGTTTTCTTTCAAAAAACCAATGTTGGAACGAGACAAACGAAAGACTCTGCGAAATACCAGAACAACCTCGAGTTCTCAGCAAATCTTGCAAGTTTAACCTGTACGTCTATTACATTCAACTTAAAATTAAAGGCAACAAACTTGTTCTGTCGTATTCTTATAATAACGGCTGTAGTAGTCGTTCCACTGCAAAGAGTATTGATATTCTTCTTCGGTAAGCGGAGTTATACCTGCAAAAATGAAGACGTAGTAAAACAAAAGAACGGATAACAAAAACCTACTCATTAAGTCGTATTTAATTTCGTTTTACCACTTTTCTCCTTTTTCAGGCACTGATACAGTACAGCCTCAGAGATTTCGGCTCAGGCGAGCAACATTCGGAACGCATCATTGATTTGCTCGATTCCACGTTCTAGCACACAGAAAACATCGATTTGTGCCTACAAATCGAGCCAAATACCAATAATGCCAATTTACGCTAGTACTTTTCTATTCCATTCAGTGCCTTCTGCTCCATTTTTCATAGAAAAGAATTTACAACGAAAAAGAAATCATAGTAAAGGAAGAACAGAACATGACTGTAGTGATGCGTTACGCGCCGCTATAGTAGCATTGGCCGCAATCCTCTGACTGTTGTTTTTGGTTGCCCAAACTAACCGTAGACTGAAAAGGCTAAACATAAGCTGAAATCTTTCACGATAAAGAAACTCAGAAACACGGGTGATAAAACTACCATCGCTGGCCAAATGAATGAGAGGTGTTCCGCTCGCATCGTAAGGTACTACTGGCTTGCCTTGTTCATCTATCGGCATTACTGGGACACCTACAAAAAATTTCTTATATGAATTAGGGATAATAAAGCGATAATCTTTTAATATAACGATTCCGGCAATGAGACGTCGCATATAACATGAACTGTTGGAAATTAGAAAAACTCGAAAAATAAATAATACCATAGATGTTTACAGGTGCTGTGGGTTTGCCATTCGGTCCAGATGGAAATATGAACCGACCATTTGCATCACGAGGGAATATAGCCAGGCCTATAAATACTACGCTACTTTAAGATTAACGTGAAATGTTAATAGTTGCATCACTTCAACTAACTGAAGTATATAGACTTATAACATGAAGAAATAACCACAAAACTAAAATGTTTCCTAGCACGCCTCCCTTTTACCATGACTGCTGCCGGTAAAGTTATCTAATCTTTTGAAATTTTCAGGCGACAATTTACAATTTCATGAGATGCTGATCCCTATATCTACTCTTAATGAAACGATTGTCAGGGATTCATTTCCTCATATTATAAAATACGTTGTAAACCCACTCAATTTTGCAACTACATTAAAAATATCACAAAAAAGTTCCTTAATAAAAAAGCTATTGCAATATACAATTACAAATAAAACTACTGTAACACAAACAAATCTTATAAATGCAGTAAGTAGATTTTCTGCATTAATCTAAAGCAGTTTTAAAAATCCTGCTAAAGAAAAACGGTAGTTCTTAAATTTATTGAAAAAAATCAGTTACCGTTTGTATCTACCGGTACAATGGGTCTTCCGAGCGTACCAGTTGGAAATACAGGTTGCCCATTTTCATCTACAGGGAAAGTAGGCAAATGAGTCGTTGTATCGATTGGAAAAATTGGCATATTATTCATATCTACTGGAAAAGCTTTTTCACCACGCGCATTCGTTGGTAAAGTAAACCGTCCTTGACTATCACGCGGAAAGAGAGAACTATGAGCTCCGCGATTGTACTGATAACCATTGTATGCGATGAAATTACCGCCGCTATCCTGCATGTACCAGTAACCATCTCTGTCCACTGAATACATCTAGAAAAAATCTCATACTCTGAAGATAATGTTGAGATTTTGTGCTGCTTATAACATATTCTCAACATTTCAAAAGTCCCAAAGGAGTTTCAAATTGCAGTTCGTGGTTAGATGTTCAAAGATCTTCCGTCAATGGCAAGCCTTATTGAGTAATAGATATGAAAATACATTAGTTTCCTCAAAGAGAGAGCAACAAAACAGTTTGTTTAAATCTTCGCTGCCCAGGTAGTCGTTAAATCGGAAACATGTAATAGTTTTGATTGCTCCCGACATATTTGTATGTGTTTACGATGTTGCACTCACGTAATCCCGAAAAATATGCTCATATAAATAGGAAACTATCAATAACTAATCCTAACTATGTAAAGATGCTAAACAGGATTCAGTGAAGATCTTCCAAAAATCTTGTCTGAAATGATTTCGTTTTTTTTTTTTAACTTACAAAAACACTGGCTGGACAAAACATTATCTTACAGAAAAACTAGCAATATGTTGCTTGAGCAAATACACGGGGAATACAAAGCACTATTTCAACAAGCTGAGGCTTATCACAAAATCCTTGAAATAATTGCTTTCAAATGGAACGTCACACTACAAACTTAATAGAAATTATCAGCAAACCGAAAATGCAGTGTGATGAATACTCGGTCGCATGTAAGCCCAAGAGTTAAAGAAGCGCATGACCAACCAACCGCTCACTACGGGAATCAAAAAATGTAACTAAGCAATATGTTGCTTGAGCAAATGCAAGGGAATTAGAAATGATTGGGTGACAAGACAAAATCAATTCACTATAAAAGGCGTACATTTTTGCACCTGCCTGTTAGTACGGCTACTTCTATGCCAACAAAAAATTGGAACATTTTTGTTACGAAAACTAAGTTAATGAAAGCTGCTGTTCCAGCAAAAAATACACACATATATTCCCTATTAAATTATTTTAGGGACAAGTTTTTCAATCCTGCAAAATCAATACCAGGAAAAACTTTTAAATGACTCGAAAAAAAACTAATATAAATGACACAATACGCCATAACATCGACACTTACTTCCCCTGCGCAACCGATGTAATATCGATACCCGTCACTGTCACCATGATAAACCCAACCTGGAGGAACATAATGTTTCGGACCTGAAAGTAAAGCCGACAAAGGATTAGATAAAATGTTATATTTAAGCGTCCTTCACCTTGTACACGCATATAAAATCAAAATTCCTAGTTGAATTTACTTTTCACTAACTTATACAGCTTTAAATCTTATTTAGAATTTACTACATATCATGTAGTAAAAAAGGAATCTATTCCCTTCATGCGCGTAAAGCAGGAATTAGGATAGTGAACTAATTTAGAACTTGAGACATTTTTCTTAATCGCAAAAAATTTCGATGATACTGCGCGCAACCATTTAAAAAATCGCCTTCCATTTGAAATCTAGCCCCAAAAAATAATAGAATCTGTCTACTACAGCCTGAAAACAGAATGCCCAGATTTTCCTCTATGTTCCAGCTAGCTAAGTTAGCTTGTTTAAACTGACCTTGTAAATGAGGCTTTCCAACATTATAAACACCTCGGGCTTCTGTTGTTTCGGAATTGTCCTGCGTAGTTTTCCCAACCTTAAGCAAGTTCGTTAATTTAAGAAAAAAGCAACTGCCAAAAACACTTATGAAATTCATTCCTAAAATGTATTATGAGAGTGAGCGACACATAAACTTAAGAAAATATGTTACCTTATTTTGAGATATCTCTGGTGAACTGTGTTTCTTTTCTGCACTACTTCCATCGCTATATTGGCTTTCTTGAACATTACGACTAGTGCTATCAAATTCATCAATACCGAAACTCTGATTTTCATTTATCCCAGAATTCGAACATGTTTTCTCGACGGCTACTTCTCCATAACTATCTGTTGCCAATGCAGAATGCTCCGGAGAACTAGATTGTTCATATGCAACCTTATCGCTTGTACTAACACCATATTCGTCCTCTATCCCAAGTTCGTTCGTCCCATTTTTCTGCACAACATTTCGTTTTGGAAACATCATTTCATCGTTATCGTCTCCATCGCTCCCTTGTGTTCGACAACTGTCTTCCACCACAAAATTCTCAGTTTCATCCATTGAGTAATTGTAAACTATAAGCCTGGAAATGTACCTACCAGCAACACACAAGAAGTGTGTAAACACAAAACACATGAAACATAGAATACATGAAAGATTACTTAACTGAAACTTGATTTCGTAATAAAACCATCAATAGCACTTTTTTTACTTCATTACTCGATTAAAAATTTACATTTAATTCACACATTTACATTTGAGAAAATATTATTAAGACATTCTGAAACGGTGCTGAAAATATCCTTATAAGCGAAGACACTGAAACACTGAGTGACCTAGAAATGGACAGGAAAACGATAACGACAAACAAGAGTGCTCTCGAGACAGCAAACAAAAGGAAAAATAGGACGAGCAATAGAACTTCACATCTTGCGTCACTACTCTCCACTTTTCAATAAATTCTAAAAGAGCGAAAAGACACCACCACTCCCTACCACACAGCAACTGCCACCCACAAAGTGATGAACTGTCAATAATATTACGCTGCAATAGTACTTTACGTTTTGAAGTGATCTAACTTCTCCGTTGTTGTGGTAGGTTTGGGAATAAGTGGCCAAATTAGTTACATTAATGTTCACTACGCGGCGGTCCAGGAACAAATAGCCGGAGTATGTGATTTTAATTGAAAATTAGTAGGAAAGGGTGTGACATAGGGGCGGGTGCACCGACTGTACTTCCCTTTTTGGTTTGAGTTTTCGTTTATTTTTTTCAGCTCTGTAGAAGAGGAAACTAAAAGTCAGCAAGAGTGATTATACTCTTTTATACTCTTTCCTTTTATGATATTTTCCGATAGCAAACATGTTAATGAAATCCGCTAGGAACTTGGAACTGGTAAACGCACGCGTTTCTTAACAAAGCTCTATTTAGCAGAAACTTTGCACATACGTTGATCTTCAGATTGATGAAAGTGTGTGAAACAGCTGATAATTACAAGAAGTTGGGAGACGAAGTTTGCGTGAATGAAGCATCGTGGAAGCAAGTAGCCAATTTAATATTTTGTGCCAGTGGTACGATCCTTTGTTACCTTTGGTTTGGAATCATTCAGGAGTCAATGTAAGCTTCTGACCTTTAATTTTCATTGAAAAGGGTTTTTTTTTTCGGAAATTTGAAAGCACAGTGCTCAAAATATTAACTCTTTGAAGTATATTCTTTTGATTAAACAAAGGTATTTAGTGAGTAGTTTTTAAACGTTTCAGAATAAAGGGTAAATACGGTTCCGAGGGCAAGGAGCGTTTCACATGCACACAAGCACTTGTATTTGTGCAATGTACTGTAAATGCAATGTTTGCTTATGTTTTGAAAGGTAAAAAAAAAGATAATGTCCCGTTACGCATATATGCTGTTGCATCCACGAGTTATTTATTTGCAATGATCACAAATAATCGTGCGTTGCAGTACATACCATATCCAACACAGGTTAGCTTTTTTCAATACTTGTGTGCTTTCTTCTGTGTATGAAATCATATTGTTTGTTCATGTCGCGAACTTTGCTCATAACTGATAAGCTTGGGGAAATGTTTTACTGGTTATCGTTGTGAGGAAACAACTTCTTTGTGGTATTGTTGTGTAAAAATAAACATTTCATTGCATTGTTTATTTTGTTATTACATTTTAGCCTAATTCGTTTTAGGTATTGGGTAAATCGTGCAAACCAATACCGATAATGGTTTTCGGTTTTCTCTTCTCCAATAAGCGATATCATTTAAAGAAATGTTGCTGCGTTTTGATGATCGTGTTCGGTGTTGGATTGTTCCTGTATAAGGAAAAAGCGGGTACAACTAATGGAAAATCTTTCAGTTTAGGTTTTGGTGAGCTATTGCTGGTATGTTATTGTGACTTTCATAGATTTTAAAATTACGTAATACTCCTTCTGGCTGATGAGCAGGTTTGACTAATGCATTTGTAATCGCTGAAAGGTTGACATGTTGTCTGTCAAAAGCGCTTTATATTTAGTCCTTAAAAACTAAATAACTTAACTTATTGCGCAAGTTTGCAGAACGTCTGTTGGATATTTCGCTTCAACTTTTATGTCGGTAGTAACTTTCACAGAAAATTGCTCACTGTGGTTCTAGTACTTGCCGAAGGCAGACATACTTTATTGAAATCCAGTAGAAAAAACAAAATGTATTAAACTTATAGCTGCTATCGCTAGCCATGGATGGTACCACAGGCGCAGTACAGGATAAAATCCGTCAGCAGTATAAGGCAAATGCTCATGTTATGATGTATTATATGAACTTATTTTCTTCATTGTATCTTCTGATCTGTGTGATTCTGACTGGTGAATTATTTGACTTCATGGTATTTCTGCAAGCTTACCCTAAAGTAGTAACGGAACTATTTGCCCTTGCGGCTGCAAGTGCTCTGGGGCAGGTATCACTTTTAAACTGCAAATGTTTCCATGTAGGTTCAGAAGTCTCTAATTTTTTTTAAATTTTAAAATGGCCTTTCACTCTAATTTATGAAAAATTTTCAGTTCTTCATTTTCAAAACCGTGACAGAGTTCAGTCCATTAACCTGTTCGATTATAACAACAACGCGTAAACTATTCACGATGCTCGGCTCAGTGATCTTGTTTGGCAATACTTTAACACAGAAGCAATCTCTAGCTACCGTGGTTGTATTTACTGGTCTAATATTAGATGCTATTCAGAGTAAGAGGAAAGGGTCTACGGGGAAAGTGGAACTTGTTGAAGAAGATGCTGCTAAAAATAAATTGCTATAAATTTTAGTTGTAATATTTAGGAAGGTCAATTTTATGCTCAGTTATTTTGATTGATGCCGCGGAAGGGAGTTGTAGTAGTTTGAGTCAAGTATAATTTAAATTTCGATTGTTTTATACTCGCTTATTGTTACATATTGTTTGGTCGACCTTTATTTTTGTCCGATTATCTAAATTATTTATGTACGAGTACAAAGAATGGCAAAGATTGAATGTAATGCACAGATTATGATGGTGATGTAGTACCATATTATTTTACTTTTTGCATAATAGTTCTTGAATATAAACGTCAAGTCCTCTTTTTGAGGACTCGATAATTAATATTGCTTGTTCCACAGGAATTCATTTCTTTCCTTTTGGGACTTTCGTTCAAGTCGAGTTCTACTCGGAAGAAGACACTCTTTTATGAACATCAATTTCAAAGTTAGCCTTTAAATTTATTGCTATATGCTGGTATTTTCAGGGAATTAAGATGACACCATTTTTCTTTGATGGTAATAGTTGACAACCTTTTGTGTCTCTCTGAAGTAATGTTATTTGTACTGGTAAATTTTGTTTATAAAAGTTATTCTGCATGCAAGAGTCGTTTTCGTTCTGAAACACTCGAATTTGTGTTGCCTTCCTAGTATGCTCTAAAGAAGACTAAATTTTGTGCCTTAACCAATTTTTTCTGTTTTAGTTTTCAAGCCTCATCGGTACTGTTTACCGTAATGGCAAGGTTACATTTTCAACTGATGGCAATTCGGTTATCAGTCCAGTTGGTAATAAAATCACAGTATTTGATTTAAAAAAGTGAGTTTTTTGTTACAGTTTTCCTCGTGTTATGACACTTTGGAGAGTTGAACACTGTTTAATATCAGACTTTTATAGCAACCAAGCAAATACAATTGCCATCGAGTCAAACTTAAACATCAAGCTGGTGGCAGTCCATCCATCTGGAACGCACGCTTTTCTGGTCAATGAAGGTTATTTTTACCCCGAATACTTTTTTTGTATTTCTTGTCTTAATCTGGATTTTTTGCTGCTTGATATTGTTTTCATTTTCCATATAGGTGCCGTAACACTCCACATTGATGTTTTCCGGTACTATTTTGTTTTATAGCTGGACAAGCACAGTATGTTAACTTGATTACTCAAACCGTTCTGTATCGACATAATTTTCGAGCTCGTGTTAGTGATGTGAAATTTTCGATGGATGGCAAGTTCGTATTTCAACTGATGAACTATTTGTACAACTGATGAACTATTTGTACAACTGATGAACTATTTGTACTTTTATTTGTGAATTAATCAAACTTGTTCGAAAATGAAATTAAACTTATTTCTTTATTTTTGCGGAAATGAAACTTTTTTTTTAGACGATTGGCTGCTTGCCGGGGTGGAGATGTGCAGGTATTTTTGGTTGCGGGGATTGAAAATTTTCGACTAAATCCATTCATGTTGCTACATACTCATAAAATCACTTCGGAAAAAGCCAAAAACGTGGAGTGGAGCTATGATGACAAGTAATTTGCTTATTCCTAACAAATTGCTAAAATTGACACAAATTTTATGAATGAACTTTTGTTTTACACAGCACTACTTTTTTTGTTTCGTTTTAGACTGTTGGTAGTGGGCTCAGAAGACAAGCAGATGCGAGTGGTTTCAGCTGTAGATAGTTTAAAAAATCTATTTGTTCATGCTTTGGCCGCACATAAAGCAGAAGTAGTCGGCAGTCACTTTTGCCACGACTCGTACGATGTAAGTTTCGACATTTTCCTGTTACTTGTAATAGCTATAAATTGATATGGTGTTTGCCTCATCATCAACTTAATTTTTTTAAAGAAATTCATACATTAAAAAAAAGTGTTTTAACATTGGGCGGCAAGTATGTCCTCTCGCAAGATTGCAAGTAAACGTTATGTTTATATTATGTTTAATTTCGAAATTAAAGTGATGCATTTATTCATTGCTTAGTCTTTGATGGAAATATTTTGAATTATTCAATTTTAATAATGCATTTTTTATATTTTTCTAGTTAATATCAATTGATAAACGCGGATTGGTTAATCACTGGACTTGTGCTCTGAAAAAGGGAGATTTGGTTGAAGGATTTCATTCAAAAAACACTTCGGATGATGTGAAAAAAATGTGGTATGAAAAAACCAAGAGGTAATCCTGTTGGTTTGATTTTTTTATTTATACTATAAGATTAAAAGAAGTAATGCATTATGATTCCCTTTTGCCTTTCGTTTTATTTTCTTTTTCTTTTGATTTTTTTTTGTATATTTATTGTCAATTACTTATTCGCATTGTCTCATTTATTTATGTTTCAACAGTAAATTATTTTGTGTAGTCTAGACGAAGTCATAGTCAAGACCATTATTTTTTTATTTTGGTAATTCTAGAATCATTTAGACATTTCATGATGGAACATTTGGATAATGCACATGGCGTTGATCTCATAACAAGCACTTATCATCCGTTAACATCGTTGTTGATCACTGCATTTTCAAACGGAGCGTTCCTTCTTCATGAAGCACCAAGTTTTAATCTCATCTACAGTTTGCGGTAAATTATTTCTATGTCTCTCCTTGGGCTACATAGCGGTCATTACGATGCGAAATCTAATTCTCTAGCACATGACATTTCTTTTTATGTTCACTGCGTAAATAGTGAAACAGCCACCGAGATTATATAAATCAATTGGTGATTGAGATTACTATCTTGATGATTTGAGTTAGGTATAATTCTAGCAAGTTTAAGTCGTTCTATGATTTTTGTGCGATTCTAATGTTTTCTTAAAATAAAGAGTATCGGAAACAAGGATATCATCCGTGGCTGTAAACAAGTCGGGTGATTGGATAGCGATAGCTTGTGGAAAAGGAACCGAAGGTCAGTTAGTGGTTTGGGAGTGGCAAAGTGAAACTTATGTTATGAAACAGCAGTCGCACAGCCAGTCTATTACAACAGTTGCATATTCGCCCGATGGATCTCAAATTGCTACTGGTGCTGAGGATGGAAAGGTTTCATTTATCATTTCCAAGCACGGTTTTTCAATAAAAATGTGCTCTTTTTCAAAGTTCTGTCTACCTTGAAGAAGGTAAAATTTAAATGTTTTAAAAATTTAAAGGAACTCAAAATTACAGGTGAAAGTTTGGTGTTGTCGATCTTCGTTTTGTATTGTGACATTTACGGAACACAGCAGCGGAGTGACATCAGTTTGTTGGACATCCGATGGCAAAGCCGTGTTGTCATCATCACTAGATGGAACTGTACGAGCACATGATCTCGTTAGGTTAGTTGAAGTCAAAGAATTTGTTGGTGATTTAACGATGAGATTAATAAACGCATAAATTATTAATTCAAATAAGGCGCACATTATAGATATCGCAATTTCCGTACCCTGGTTTGTCCTGATAAGACACAGCTTGGCTGTTTAGCTGTTGATTCGGCTGCCGAATTTGTGATGGCAAGTTCCAATGAAATGTTGAACATTTACGTGTGGAGTCTTGAGAATGGAAAGTTACTAGATGTCTTATCCGGGCATTCAGCTCCAGTTGCTTCTATTTCTGTTAATGGTCAGCGTTTAAGCTTTGTTTAGAAGGTGAATACCGCCTGATATAGAAGAACTTTTTGCTTTTCTAACTTTTTAAATAAAGCTTCACATGGAGTTTGAGTTTTCAGGTACACATTTGGCTTCGGTATCCTGGGATAAAACTCTTCGTATATGGAATATTGTTGAGTCATCAGTAGCAGAATCCATTGATTTACTTTATGAAGGTCTCGATGTAGCTTATTCTCCTGGCGGTGAAATACTTGCTGTAAGTTCTTCTTAAATGAATCGTTTTAGTAAATCCAAAATGATTGTAGAAAATATTGAATTATGTTCTAGGTGTTGTGTCTTGATTCGTCGATAAGTTTTTTCGAGAGTCAAACATCGACAGAGCTTGGCACAATAGATACAGCTCTCGATGTCGATGCTGCACGAAGGGCCACTGATCTCATAAAAAAGAAAACAAGTGAGAAGAGCAGGTAATTTCGCGTTTTCGCCCAAATTTCGAATGATGTCTAAGCTCATTATTGGATTTATGGGGTGATTTCATTGTAACTTTGTTTTTCTAGGACTTTTACATGCATATGTTTTTCCGCTGATGGTTCTCTGCTTCTTGCTGCTGGACAATCGAATTACATTTGTTTATATAGTGTTGCGGAACGTTTTATAGTAAAAAAATTGAAATTAACGACGAATCACAGTTTGGATGGTGTTAAAGTACGTTGTTTTAATGATCACGAAAATCTTGGTTGATTTTACAAAGTCATGATCTGCTATGCATCTTGCTTTTAGATGGATATAAATCGACGTAATTTCTCAGAGTTCGGTAACATGATGTTAATTGATGCTAGTGATAGCGAAGAAGAAGCGGATGGTAAGAAACGTATAAAACTCCCAGGTACCCGGCATTCAGATCTTTCAGAACGCTGTTTTCGGCCAGAAATGCGCGTTGAAGATATAAATTTTTCACCTGCAGGTAAATAATTGGTTTTAAGGATAACATCAATTGATTTTTTTCAAGAATTAAGGGATGCAGCTAGTGTTTCCTTTTCAGGTCGTAGCTTTGCAGTTTGTTCAACAGAAGGTGTTGCCGTGTTCTCGCTTGATCATCGTAATCTTTTCAATCCTTTTGAACTTGGAGTAGAAGTGACTCCGGTTAGTGTTAAAAATGCGTTAAAGGAAGAGGAATATTCGACGGCACTTAAAATGGCACTGCAGCTAAATCAAGCAGAAATGATCGAAAATGTATTGCTGTCCACACCCGTAGCGCAGGGTAGGTTTTTTTTAGATAAGGTTTCATGGAAGAATTTGTCAAAAATCGTTGTTTTTGTTACTCTAAGGATATGTTGGTCCATATTCTTTGGGAGTAATTCACTTATTCACTTTTGCTTCGTGTTTTTTGAATCTTCCGGTTTCTTTTTCTTCATCGTCCAATGCTGAATGTGGTTTCACTTTATGCACTTTATTCTTTTATAGAAGTCAAATTATATTTAATGTAACGGATAATTTCTTGAGCCTTATTTAGTCGACATAGCTACACGTTCGTTGTCCGTTGCTTACGCGGAGAAATTGCTGAAGTGGCTGGCTGAAAACATCAATGGTTCTGTTGAGAAGCATGTTCATTTTTGGCAACTTTGGCTGAAAAGTTTACTAATGGAATACGGGTATCAAATAAAGCTTAATCGATCTGCAAATTTAGCTTCCCTAACTGCGTTACAACAACGTTTATCTGATTATGCAAATCAAGTAACGAAGCTGTAAGTTTTAACATAATTTGGAGTATCTTATTTTGCTAGCTTTTATTTCTCAGTAAAACTATCTTTTCTATTTTTTGTCGGCATTGCCATTTTTTTTGTTTTTGAATTCTATGAAAAAATCAGAATAATCTATTGAAGTCCCAAGCAACACAGAATTTTATTCTCTACTGATTACAAAACTTTCGTCGGTTTTATGTAAACGGTGACTAAACAAGTACCCTATTTTGCGCTGTTTATACACTTTTTTAGCACCAGTTTTATTGTTCGCTGAGGATAGAAAATATTTTTAAGCGTTTTGGAAAAATATTGAGCTCAAAGTGTAATTTCCAGGGTTGATCAAAATAGATATACGTTGGATTATCTTGTAGTGGCGAGGCAGATAAAACGGGATCAGTGACAGTAACTATTCAGTTTTGCTGTTTCTACTGTAAATAAAATAACGTCAGCTTTATTGCTACTTGTTGTCGATGTTTTCAATTTTGAAATAAAATCGTCATTGTTGCGATATGCGGAATAAAATGCTTGTCAAAAGATCTTTGCTCAATTCAAGCAAGAAGTAACGAAATATGAAACTTTAGAATTTATTATGGGCCAATTCAGAATCGTTAAAAATATTTTATGATAGAGCGTTTGGAAAGAAGGCTGTAAATTTTTCCGACCCATAAATCTCCGTAGAGCCAAACATCTTGAAAACATTTTGAAATACAGGGCGTAGATTCATTGGAACTGTCAGTGTGTTGCCAGATGTTTCCGTAGCATCGTCCTTCCCCTTGTGGTTAACCACAAAGTGGCCTATTAATCCATCATGAACTGCTGCTCTACGCGGTTGGATAAAGAAAAAAAGACGATCATTTACTTTATGAAAAAGTTTAATGTAGTGTATATAGAAGGGGTGCTAAAATAAGTCAGGTGGTGGTGATGCTTGATAACATTTATCTTGACGTTCGAAATTTGATGAGATTAAAATCATCAAAATTACAAAGAAATTTAGCAATTGAAGTCGTATGCATCGATTGCGGAATTTTTTCGAAATTGCAAAAGTGTAGGAGTATGTCATTTATTTCGATTTCTTAAGTAAACCACGATATGAGGTCCTCATAATTACCAGGTGACAGTATAAGAGTTAATTAAATCGAAATAGACTTCGTGTATAACTATGCAGTGTGGACATTAGATAACCAAATGAATTTTTAACTGATGAGGTTTAAGACGTATAAGCAATTAATAATATCTGAATGAAGGATTCTTACATTACCGTAACTATTCGCTCTCATGAAAAATGCCAAGAAAAACATTTTTTGAATATCAGTGTGTCAAAGTTAATTACCAATTTTACAACTTGCTGTATGCATGCATGTAACTCGGAAATTTCATTGAGGAATATTAAATTAATTATATTACAGTGATATATTTGAATTGGATTTATTGAATTAAGCAAACTTAGCAATGTTAAGTACTACTAGTCGTCATCGTAACAATTAATTTATGCTACACATATCATTTGATCATCATTGGTCGCAGTTTTTAATGAAAGTGATTGAGGATTCATATTGTCTGTTTGAGCGCATTCTGAATTAGATTATCAACTACTTAACTTGTTTTGGATAATTGTACTATCATGAAGATTTTTGGGGAAATTTTTAATTTATAAAAATACGTGAGAAAAATAGTGATCGAAGTGATTAGATGAAGACGATTAACTTTTGGGCGAAAAAAATGTTTAATTAATTTAAGGTTAACGACATATCAGATTTGTTTGGCTGTGTATGATTCTTTCCAGTTATCATCGCTATCGTTCTTATCATCATTATTATTTGATTAATGAGATCAGTAGGAAGCAATTTCACATTTATCAATCGTACGGTATATTGTGAAGATCATATGTGAAAGCTATTATTGATGCTACTGTAATATTGTTGCCAGATGGTAATGAAAGCTCACTTCAATAAAACTTTCCATTCCACCACGTGTTTTGAAAGATTAGCTCTCTTTTGATGAGCTCAGCATTGCTACTATCATAGCCATTATCGTTGTCGTTATCATTATTATCTCCCCCCTGTCATCATCATCATCATCATTATCGTTGCTCTTCTCAACATTTCTCGGGACAAATAACCGAAAATTCCACTTTTTTTCTCTCTGCTTACCTAATCTTATCTTTTCTACACTTCTCAGAATATTTCACGACGCTCCGACAATAACATTAGCACCACTAGTACCACCACTGCCACCACCACCACCACCACCACCACCACCACCCCACCGTTCGTGATATTCTTAGCTATAGTAGCTGCCTTAGTGTGATGTGAAACTTCCTCACCAAGGCGTCAACATGTCTACCAAGCCTTTCAGTATCGCATATTTGATCGGTGATACTACCGTAACCGATAATGATAATGATGGCAATCTCAGCGGCCAACTTCATGATAATTGCTCGGATGCTCTAAGGTCACTCCCTGTAATATCGAAGACTGTGCTCAGTTGCGGTAGCAACGGTGGCAGTAGCATCGCTGCCACCGGAAATGATTGCAACTATGAAGTGACAAAGAAGAAAGTATCTGTTCCGTTGAAAGATTATCATCCGGCACTCCGTAACGTATCCATGCGTCTGGAAGGTTCCGCATTGTGGAACAAATTCCATGCCTACGGCACTGAAATGATTGTTACGAAGACTGGAAGGTAAGCTTGCAAGTTTCCCTTCTTCCTCTCTCTAACTCCAACTTACATCACATTAGCTTCTCCTTCAGCTTTAATCTCACTTCATCAAGTTGCTTTTACTGTAAATGATCACTGTAAAAGTTAATTTTGAAATAAAAGAAAGAATACTGGCGGTGGGAGAGAAACAACACTTACTGGAGCGAAGAAAATTTGTTTTTTTCTTTAGCACAATTAAATTCAGCACGAAATAATCATAATAATTTCTTTTAGAAAAAGATGAAAGAGCGGAGAATTAGTTGTATTAACTTTTAACCACTCCAGCATTTCAGCATCTATTACTGTTCACTGCTACTCATTATCACCATTATTATCACTGTTATTAGTTATTAGTATTATCACTATTCCCCTGCATTTGTTACTACCATTGCAAGTATTTTATTGATTATTTATGGGTAAGATCTTTGCGCAAATTAGTAAAGTTAATTTACAAGTATTATTATGTGTTGTTGATTGATTACAGCGATGCTATTTGGTAACATAAAGTGCTCAATTGATTAAAAAAAAAAGATAAAGAGGGAAACTTTGCAATATAACGTAAGAAAAGAAATGAGAAAAGCAGTTTGCAGGACCCTTGCAATGTTAAATGAAAATTAGCATTTCTAAATACTGCAAGAAGTACTGATTAGCAATTCATTGGTATTTCAGATAAAATGCAATTCAGCGATTTCCAGAAAACCTTTTACTTCTACTTCAATAAGAATAGGTTGACCTCTGTCGATATTATGATAGATATAGATTGGACGAAAATGGTATTTCGGTAGTATAAGATTTCGGAGACCAAAATATCAAAGAAAAAAGTGATATTTTTTTATGCGAGATTAGAATTTCAAGTATTGTAAAATTTATTCGCTACTAGTTGGATATTAATAGTTCTATCGCAAACAGAATAATTTCAAGCAATTTTGTTCAAATTTTAAAGAAAGAGAAATAATATCTGAGTTATCTTTGGAATCTTGAGATGCAAAATTGCCGGAAGCCCATCCATTTTCCCTAACATCAGTAGGATTATTTATGACTAACCGGTTTGACGAGAGATAGAAAGGTATTGGGCTTTGTTTACTGAAGAATAGGGAAGACATGAAAGGCTGATCATGTTGGGTATGCTATTCCTAAGTGTGCATTAAATTAGCAACTACACTCTCCCCAACAACTCGATTGCAATAGAGTGGACCAGAAGTTACGTGACACGTATCCAAAAATATCTCGAGGACTTTTGTCCTGAAAGACAAATCGGCTTTCATAGAAGTTTTCACGAATCAGAAAATTATTGTATCCTTTGCATTCCCGATAGTGCTGTTGCCTTTCCGTTCAACATTGTGCACTTTCAAATCATTCGCTAATTAAGCATCAAAGTGGTCGGTCTGCTGAGGAAAGAATCGTATCATATCACTAAGGTAGGAAAGTCGAAGATAGAACAATGGCAGCTTCAGAAATATTGTTGGCATGTGCAACAAAGATCAGCCTGCACAAATTCAAGTTGATTTTTAATCAAAAATTGCATTGCACTAGCCGAGAGTTAGGCAATTGAAAAGAAGTGGCATGTCAAATGTCGTAAACGAATTCTTTCGTCTTATACTTTTCTTCATCCTTAATTATTATCACATTATTATAGACGTATGTTTCCAACACTACAAATGTCAGTGTCCGGCTTAGAACCATCTGCACGTTACTCGTTGATGGTCGACTTGAGCTGCATCGATAACAAAAGGTACCGTTACTCATTCCATCAATCAAAATGGATCGTTGCTGGACCAGGTAACTACTAGTTTCATACTATGTTAATTCAATTTTTGATTAGGTAATTCCTTGTTTAGTTTTCCTCTAATTTTCAGCTTACTTATTTTAACAATTATTTTAATTATGCTGAAATAAACTCGAAGATGAAAACAATGAAAGGGAATTCATTGTTCACCTTATGAGTTCCAGGAGAAGCTGAATTGCCATGTCGAGTTCATGTGCACAGTGAATCACCGGCTCCCGGCGAACACTGGATGCGTCAAACAGTATCCTTCGATAAGATTAAGTTAACCAACAACCAGCTAGATCAGAATGGACATGTACCTTTCATTACTTACTTGTAGACAAGACTCATTGCCGAGTGATTAGATGAAATCCGAGTAGAATAATCGATAAAGTTACAAAATTTTAAGACAAAACAAAAGAACCAAGGGATTAAATTCGCTAGAAACTGGTGCGTAAATGATTTATAGCTCGAAATAAGCGCTCAAAAATTAGGTAAATGCAAAAGGGGAAATGTCCTTCAAATTGCTGAATGTCAGCTAAAGTGTATGTTGTGTAATATGTATATCCATTAGCATCACTATTCTCTTTGTATTTCATGAACAACAGGCAGTATGGAGAAGATTTCAAATTCACCGAAATGAAGCTCAAAATTTAAACTGTTTAAAGAGTTAAGTAGTGGTGCTACCATACCCAAAATGCAAATCTTTGTAGTATCATAATACCCTACATGATGTGAATTTACAGATAATTGTAAATTCTATGCATCGTTATCAACCGAATGTACACGTTGTCGTGCACGCTGATGGAAATGGACATCAATGTCGAACATTTTCGTTCTCCAACACATCATTCATGGCTGTTACTGCTTATCAAAATCACCGGGTAAGAGGACACTGACTGAAAGTTTGAATTTCAAAATTGCAACATATCTTTAACATGAAGGAACCATTGGAGACAGAATTGACTGAACTAACTTTCACTCAACTTATTTCCATCTGCTCTTCCAGATAACCGAGCTGAAAATCGAGAGCAATCCGTTTGCCAAGGGATTCCGTGAATGCGAAATGAACGAATCATTTCCGTTCCTCATCAATCCGTTATTTCCGTTCTATACAACACTGCTTGCCTCGCACTTTCGTCCAACCAATCCTTTCCATAAATGAAACTCTCTGTCACCGTCCACGTACATACACGCAATAAGCGTCATCTAAAATAAACTTTCTAAAACACAGTCCTACAAGAAGTCAAAATTACGCATTAATAGACAGAACTTTTTCCCTTCATCACCGACTTATTCAGCATTTTCCGCCATAACTGCCACATAATTTTCAAAACAACCAAAACCGCCCCGTAAACATGTTGCGCTTCTAAATGCAGACTTAACACTGCTAAGCATTTAACAATAATCTGATAGAGTAAGACTACAATATTCTTCTGTCGTGCAACCGATATGACCCATAACATGACCATCGATTTTATATTTTAAAACGATAACTACTAAAGTTTCTAATAAATTTCTACAAATTTCTACAAACAATGAAGCAAATGTTCCGTAACACTTTTACTTCTTTCGACTGCTCATTTCAAGCCTTTCATTATGCTTTGTCTTAGACTGAACAGAAATAGAAGAGAACAAGCTAACAAAATTTCCGTATTATAACAGCCGAAATTAACTTCCTAATGAATTATTCCAGAAACCGTGATCGCTTCATTTCATACTAATTAACGCTACGAAGGTGATAAGCACAAATCTACTGTAATACATCTCTCCCAGGGAAACTCCGACAAGTTGCTCATGCGAACCGAGGTAGTTCCCTCTACTGTACATGTACGATCAACAAACCTCCAGTTTTCCAACAATGATCAGTTCCGGAAATTAGAATGAAATTAAAGCATTGGAAATTTGCCATGAAAACATCAGAATAGTTGTAAGCTTGTGGTTTGGTTGCGATACGCGAAGAGCCATCACGACAAATTATTCACGTTCGACGAAATGGAAAAACTGAACAGTTCAATTTCAGTTTTCCACACCACTAAAATCAAAAAATGAATGTTCAAAAAACGATTAGGTTCATGTCGCAAAATATTGAATTTGAATACCACGCAAACTAACTCTCATAGTATAAATTCAGTATGTGAAAGATTTCTATAAAAATTTATCTATGACACCTGGAAGATGAAATGAAATGATCAGTAAATCACCAAACCGTAAAATTAAATAAAACCGAGAAGTTGCTGTGTTAAGAAACCGAATAGCACGAAACATATCTTAACCTTCTCTCTCTTACACTCTCTGTCCCCTCTCGTTACACTAGCGCTAAATCCGTAAAATATGAGAGGCATATTCCTGCATGATCAACAATGATGATAAGCAATCAGTGATATTTCATTTCCTACTACCTACCTGATTTTCACAGTCCAATTTCTCAAATCCGCTCACTGAAGAATTTTTCGAAAAGACACGAAAAGCTCTTCATTTGAAAAATGGCATTTTCGCCTGAAATGGAAGGCGTAACGTATCATCACATTTCTCTTTCATCCGTAAAGACAAACGTGTACGCTCCCCAATTTCCTTCTGTTGAAAATCGGAGAAAAACGCCAAATATGTTACGCTAAGACGTGCTACATGAGGATTCCAGACTTGTCGTGAACGGAATTCCGGAATCAACAATAAATTGGAAAAGCATTAAATGCGTCATGTCAGCTTCCGGATCTATCAAAGTTATGCAACGATGACTCTCCACGAGAAATACAGGTTAGAAAGCGGGCAAATACTGTTCATTGCCTCAAGGATTTCTCTCTCTCTCTCTCTCTCTTTCTCTCTCAATTCCTTCTTTTCCGTCTTCTCTTTGCTCTTGCAATGTTGCTCTTCTCCTTTTACCCTTTCCTCTCCTACTCTCAACTTACTCTGCTTCTTCCATGTGTTATGTTACACCTGTCGGGAATGAGTAAAAGTGTCTGTCATTACAGGTTCCTGTCCACAGGCACTGTTTACCAGCAGCCACTTCCCTCTCACTCCTTTGCGCGTGTGCGCTCTTTTCGTCTTCCCTCTCTGCCCAAATTCGGTGTCTCACCTCTCCTCTCATTTCCTCCTCCAAAGAAGTCAAGGGAGGAAAGATAAAAAGAAAATTAAAAATAACTAGAGAAAACCGGTACGTCATGTCTTTTGCTTTTTCTGCGTTCTTGCACTGCTGGAACACTACACTATTTTGTCGATCCTACACTTTCCTCTGTTTTCTATTCTACGGTATTTTTTTTAAACCATCGTCCTCTAATTGCCAATCTTTCAAATCTAACCAATCTCTAGCATCTCTCCCCTCTCTATCTCTCTCTCTTTCTCTCTTCATATCTCTTCAGCTTTCCAATTACTACTAACTCTTCCTCAGTGGCATTCTGGAAAGGAAAATTTGGATTTCAGTCCGTCTGAAGGAATTACGGGAATTCTAATTTTCATCTCCAATCAGCGGATTTGACTTATTCGTCAGATTTTCGGATTCACTGATATCTACAAGTGAAGTCTGAACGTTAGCGCATATCCAACCGGCGACGGATAACAAATATTCATCAAAGAGACGGGGAGAACGGTTGAATCCAAACGGAGTGTAGCGGAAGGATGAGGGCTGGAAAGCTTACAGTGAGAATCAGAAGGACCATCTCCATCAGATACCTTTAGCACCACAAGGAGGATCTTTCTCTACCTCACTAAAAGCAGACGACAGATTAGCGGAAGGTCGAGTTTTATTTCAACTAAAAATTTAGAAAGCATCTTGAATTTTGCTAGGTCGGTTGTGAAAAAGTTTAGAAAAATGTTGTTGTTGCAGGAAAGAAATTAGTGCCTCGATGACAGGTGTCAATCAGTTACTCTGTGCAGCTCGACCTATTTCCAAATATGTAAAATGGAAACCTTTCAGCAGAAGAATCGACGGAAGAGCTCTTTAGATTGATCGATGGAATTCCGTACTTATCAGATCAGGTTAATCTTCGGCAACAATCTATAATATGGCCTTCACAACCAAAAAAAAAAAAGAAATTTGAACAAATAAATTATTCAACCTATAGCAGCGATGGCATCGATTCCGCCGTTTATTGGGTAAGATTTGAAAATTCTAGCATTTGTTAGGTAAGACTGAGTTAGGTAACATTAGCTCCTTCTTTAACTAGTTAGCTGTCCATTGAAATTATGAAATATACGAGTTATCTATCCCATTTTTTTTTACTTTCTTTCTCTTTCAAATTTTATAACTTGAATTGTTGACTGAAATTGCGAATTCTCCAATAACAAATGTATATCTTCTGTCAAATCATCTATCCGTAACTCTCATCGAAATGATTTTGTTGAACGAATTAAATCCAACCATAACAAATATGAATTCCTTATTGTATTATTTATCAACTTCTAAAAGTTGCATTTCGACGGTAGGAGATGTGAATTTTTCACTCCATTGTTTGTGCTTATCGCTAACTTATGATTTAAGCGATTGATCATATGATAATATATTGCTTGCTGTCGGTGTGTTTCGACATATATTCCAACAAATGGCGCAATTCATCACGTATCCCTCAAAAATTATTAAACAAATGGTCAAATATAATTTATGGCTGTAGGAGAAGCGGTAACAGTGCTGCGGTAGGAGGATGATGGACGAGGAAGTGTCGGGGAGGTATAAACGCCAAGACATGTAACTCAAAATTTACATCAACCCGAATTGTACGGGGAAATTGAAGTGGTCATTTGCGCATGCAATTCTTTTTCGCATAAAGGATTTATTTCATTTGGAAGACATTTAAAAAAACAAAGTTGAAAAGATAATTTTTAAGAAATGATCGTTTCATAATTTCATTAAGCGAAGATTTAAGCCAAAAGTAACCTTTAAAAGGCAAAATTTTTTATTGAAAATTGTGCTAAATGACTGAAAGAAATGGTGGAGAAGTATTGAAGAGAAAATATCGGAGAAATATTAGTATTGAAGAAAATTTTAATAATTATGTTAAATCACACTTGGACAACAATTGTATACCACAGTATCACCGATCGCGACCGCATCACTTTAGGCCTCACATTTTAAGGAACTTTTTCCGGAAATTGACATATTATTTGGAATTATCATAATAAATAACAATGTCAAAGCATGTTTATCACGATTTCCGTTATCATCAGTATTTTACTTCCATTATTATTTGGTTATTTTTAGGTGCACTCAATTGATCGGATCGACCTTTTTTTTAATGCTATTTGAAGATTTTATTAATTAATCAGCGATTACTAACTTTCTCAAAAAATTCAACCTTTTATTGCTGTTTGCCCAATTTGATTTTCATTTATTTTCAGAAAAACTGTGAATTATAGTTGCTTTGTGAATGAATATTATTGATAACTAAAAGTTAAAGGGAGAAAGGAAATCGGTCCCGATCACCAAATTCGTTTACAACATATCAGAGAGCTTCTGTTGCTGCTACTGATTATCAACATTGAGATCTGGAGATTTTGCGGCTACTCCCTCTTCCTGATCCCATTACTCGTTGATCCCTGACGATCAGCTGAAGCGGTCGCTTTCCTTTTATCTAAATGTGCACTTTCTTCCCTCAAAACTTTTTACACATCCATCTTACAATTTTACATCCACTTATCTCCGCTCCACTCAACAAACATATCCTTACCGATAAACTCTTAGCACAGTAATAGCGGAAAATGCTGAGGTAGAAGTAGAACGATGAAGACGACAGAATTATCTTGCCTCACCTTTAACAATTTTGATCAATCTCATCCTCTCTTTCATCTTAATGCTTAATGCTTTCCTTTCTATCGCTCTCCCTCTCTCCCTCTCTCTCTCTCAGACTCTTCATCCCCTTTCCTGGTCATTTCAAATAACCAATTGAATCGGACCAAATCAAATCAAATTATATTCATGTAACAAACGCACCATTGTACAGCTGCCATTTGTACGCTTCAATGAACAATCTCTTATTGTTCCTTCCTCCACTCGCGCTATCTGTGATGCAACCATTTTCAGATATTACGGTACCACTGTCGGTCGAATTTAGGAATGAATAATTTCGCAACTTCGTACTAACTCAATTACTAACCCTCAACTGAGTGAGCAATAGTTGAATACATTAATGCAACAAATAAATGACCTTTTTATTTTCATAAATTATTTCAACTTTTTTGAGCATTCATTTATTCTCTGAAATATTTCTGGAAGACTTTTTCATTACTTTCCATCGAATTATTATTCCTTTTTAATTGGTTACAATTAACGTTTCACGTATTTTACGTATTTCATACTTTGTCTTCAAATCAGAACTTCTTATCACGGGTTATTAGGACGAGAAAAAAGACAAAACGTTGAAAAGAGAGAGAGAGAGAGAGAGAGAGAAAGGAAGAAAGGAGTTTCTGAGAGGATACTTGGAGCTGAAGAAGAAGTAGCAAAGGTTAAATGTAATATCTTCATGGTTTTTTTCCCTTCACTTCACCATCTCACTCTCTTCGTTTGAGACAGTTTGTTTATACCGTTCGTTGCCACGGACTACCGCTATATACTGACGGATAAACTTGCAATATGCAAATCCCTCATCGGATATTATCAAGAGAATGCTCCATTATGCAAATGATACATACATATAACCCAAATCTAGCAATTCTTCCTTTTTTTTCGACGGCGTAATTTGATGCCATGCCAAGAAGTGTTTTTATTCAGACGCAATGAAAAGGGATATGAAGGAAAGTAATAAAGAAGACAATAAACAGCGGCTTAACAGGCTGAAAACAGAGTATCACAAATATTTACCATTTATTTTTACGTCATTTAATTCAGTTATGCAGGTGTACCACTCACTTTTGAGGTTGCACGACGAATAATTTGCGAAAAAAGCTGAAGGCAAATCAAAATATTTATAATATTTAATTGATATTTTTAAAATATATACATTTCAAATATAAGTAATATACACTGGAAATATTGCGCATAAAATTACGTTATAAAAAGCACTTTGCGGTGAAATTGTAAGAAAAAAATTCCTTAAAATTAATGGGAAATTAAAGTAAAAATCAAATAGTAAAATTTGTTTTTTTTATTAAAATATTTCTAAATGCACTTCGTTTCGTATTCAAACAGACGAGTAAATAGCGACAGTTATGAGCATATTTTCCGTCAATTGAAAAAAATTATTGTTAAAAAGTTCAATGTGCGATAAGATGTGATCAACTTATTTATTGAATTGCTTCGTCAGAAATTTTCAAATTTTAATAAAAAATAAATAAAGGCTTAAAAGCAAAAATATTGTAAACAAATTGATTGGAAAACTTTTTTCATTATTTTCATAAAATATAGCTAACGATAAAAGAAATATAAATTTCCAGTGAAGCAATTCAATCTGTTTTTAATAAAAAAATCTATTAAACTTCTTCCACAACGTCTTTTTCAGCAATAAAATATTGAAATTCAAATCAAACGTTACACGGCAAAGAAGACGACGATCGTTGGAGGTTAACTGTTGGACCGATCCATTTAATCGAATAATTTTTTAGGCCAATGCACCATCAATTTAACCATTTAAATCACTTTACAATTTGCCTCTCCCTCACTCCTTTAGTCCTGAAACAAAAATAAGTTTAGTTAGATTTAAAAAATTTGGCAAATATATCTCAGGAAAGTTCATACAACTATAGTAAGGCTTAAACCACAGATATACTCAAGTTTGAATTAAAGAAGTTGGACACAACTCTAGATTCTGGTCAGAATTATGTAGCTTAAGCATAGAGTTTAGCAATTGTTCTTTTAAAAAATAGTTTAAAATGAGGGAGAATGAAAAAGCAATGATCAATTTTCTTTGGAGACAAGAATTCATCAACAAACTATACTTTATCGATAATTTCCTCTTAAAGTAACTGTCGTCCACGCCACACAGCCTTTCTTTATTCTTAAAATTCATTTTTTTCCTTTATAAATATTAGAGGATAGCATCTTTCCTTGCATTGCTTTCAGGAATAAAAGAGTGAAATTTAAGGTTGTTTATTTGTCAAACTGTAACTAATTGCCTTCCTTCTTTCCCTTCTCTCTCCCCTCTATCTTTCTTTCTCTTTTTCTCTCTCCCTCTCTCTCTCTCTCTTTTGTTTAACACATCAATCAATCCTTTTCTTTCATTTTGGGTGGTAGATAGAAATAAAAGTTGTTGCAGGGAAAAGGCCCGAAAAACCTGATGAATCTCTGAGGAGTGGAACTGTCATTTTGTGCATTCTTTCACAAAGGAAAAAAAGAAAATGAAAAATCCTTTGATGTTACCGTCCCAACACACACACACACACACACACACACAAGCATGCGCACACGTACACGTAGAGATCAAGAATGGTGATTCGAACTCAATTTAATTCAATTAGTCCTGTTGAAGTTTCCCTGCTCTTCCAAATATCACACTCAGTTTTCATTCCCTAACCAACATTTTTCATTTTTAAAAACTTCAACTCTTTGTTTTTTATTTCCTCATCTCCACTCACTCTCCTTTGTCTGGCAGAAAATTCAAAAATAGGTACAGTGCATTTCATTTCTCCTTTTTCCATCATCACTCATTCCAAACAAAACATTTCTTTCGTTTTCTCTCTCTTGCTCCTATCATATCCTCTCCCTCTCCTCCTCTCTTTCCTCCAATTGAAATATTTGATAATGTGATGTGAAAATAATTTTGTGCTGCGCGGATTGAAACCATGGCATTAACAATAAGGAACTAAAATTGAACATTAAAATTTCGCTTCATATGCCTATTTTATTCTTTTTGCTCAATTCATTTTGAAATAGAATAATCTAAGATGGAGTGATTTTAAAAAAAAAAAGTTACTTCAAAAAATTGAAGGCAACGAAATTTCTGCAAGACCGACATGTTAAATAATTGTAAGAATTATTCATCGTCATTAACGGAATTAATTTTACATCTAATTTTTAGTCCTCTAAAAAAATGTTTAACTCTTTTTTTTTAAATAAGAAGAAAGAAGGTTGATATTTTTGTTTACACCTGAAGTTCAATAAATGAACGGTGAAAAGCTAAAAGGTCATGAGCGTTGTAAAATAACGCACTGAGTACCTTTCAAAAATTCAAGCTTAAAAAGTGGAAGTTGAAAATAATTTAATCAGTTCGTGCGACGGGAAAGAAACCTGTTTTCTGGTCACTTTCTTCATAACTCATCCTCCCACTGTCATTTTTATCAAATGTTTACACCGAATCACCTTCACCTGCTAAAAAGTGTGACAGAGATGAGAATAAGGCCGGTTCGTTTCTTTTCAACCGCCAGCCTAAAGTTCCTTCCACTCATTTAATCCCACCCGAAATGACATTGCTCCCTGAAAGGCTAATGCAACAAAGCGAAATTTCAACTTTTAATGCAAATACTGCGAAAAATGAAATGGACTCAAGAAGGTCACAAATTCATTCGATTAGAATGATGAAAGGAATTAAAGTCTCAATTATAAGTGCAAATTTCAAAATTTCATTTAATTCAACGTTCTTCGCTTTGGACCTCATAAAATTTCACAACCTTCTCATCGTCATAAAGCAACTTCCACTTCTAAAAATTTGAATTCTCAAAAATATCTCATCGGAATTTTCCTCTCCGCAATTTTTCAAACTTTCATTCTGCATTTCTCAAGTGCAATCGGTGATATCAAATAGTAAAATATGAAATAAGCGGTGACGCATGGGATGATTGAGGGTTGAAGTTTCGGACACTTGATATTTTATCATATTTTACAGCGCTTTCTATCGAAATTTAGTAAATAATTTTCATACTGCTACGCACAGAAGGGCAAAAAACAATTTTCATTAATAAATTCTAAAGAACAAAGTTTGCTGGATATTTTCGAAATTTGGTTTTTTCAGAAAGACTTTGAAGCAAACAAAAAGAATGTTTTTGCAGAAAAAAGTTCATCGAGGTTGTGCTACAGAAAACTGAAATAACTACAGACGTGATTGCATTGCCTACTATGTTTACGTGACAAATTTATCAGTTGAAAATCAGTTTTAGCTTTAAATCTATAGGACTAGGCTTAAGGATTAGCCTGAACAACCGGAAAATGAATTCTTGAAATTAGCAAAATTCCTGAACTAATTGTAACCAACCCTTGGAAATTTTTGGTGGAAAAAAATTCAATGAAAACGAGTCAATGCTCCAATGACTAACACTGTGCTACACGGGATGGTTGACGGCTGAAAGAAGCAATTAATTAGCCGATTTGTCATTCAGCCTAATTTTTATAGCTAACCGATAGGGACAGTGGTATTGGTTTCGGAGAATCGTTAGGAATTAGGAGTACCGGAAGATGATTCGGAGGACCAGGTGGTACCATCCCTGTTGCTTATTCGCTGTTGTGGAGGTGCTTTGCACGGTGTCAGCGGTATACCACCACGTGCGAGGAAGGCCTGTTCTTTTTGTCGTTTTTTCTCTTTCATCCGACGATTTTGAAACCATATTTTCACCTAAAAATCACTTCACTTCCACAATTGTCATTTAATGATTGCACGTATCACACATATTGCTTAACTTTCGTTGTCCTTCGCGCAACTCAGCTCTTCCTCTCTCCAGCAGGACAGGTGAAGTGACCTCACTTAGCTAACGTTCTCACTCAATTGCTTTCATTGTGATTAGCCTCAAATGCTCGTCTCCAATTTCCTTCTTCCCTCTCCTGTTTTTACAAAACGAATTGCTTAGGTTAGTGAATAATTCGTGCAATTCTTCACTGATCATTTTTTCTTTTCACTTTTGCTTTCCAAGAACATTTCTAACAAAGTTTTAAATTCAATAAGAACCACGAACGAATGGATAGTTTTAATCATAAAAATTAGTGAATAAGGAATGCGGAATTAATGGATACACGCTGCAGTGTTTGCGAATCTAAGCATTTTATACCTTAACTGGAAATTACTAAGAAATTCGAATTTGCTCTTTTCTTTAAAATCCCCATTGTTCGCTTGTTTTTGATAAATAATGAATAGTACGTTATCATTTTATGGCAAAAAATGACATTATGTGATGGCACAATTATCCGCTACCGTATGTAACACTGATCTTGCGAATTTCGAAGTCAATTTGTGATGTCAAGAAGAGCTAACCTATCGTACCGTAAAGTCAATCATTCATAGGCTAATCTTTTCATTCGCAGTTGGAAATGAAGATGTCTTTGTGAGAGAATTGTTAGTGGGCCTAACTTCCTGATTGAATTGGGAATGGATCTGTTTGAAAGCTGACAAGCAATCAGAGTATAATTCTGTTATTTGAAACAAATCGAAAATTGTGGTGAAAGCATAGACGACACGAACAGAGGAGATATTGGCTTTTAACTCAATCTCCTAGAATTCAGTAAAATGATTAAAAAATTTCAAATTTTTGCAAAACGAAACCACTAGGATGTTTCCTTTTTCTAAATTAACAGCACAATGAGAAGGAGCGAACGACTGCTTCCGCAATTTCATTTGCATCAGCCATACTTGTAACAATTAGGTTGCTCACACGTTCATTACTGCAATTGCTACTTAACACTGAACTTGTCACTTTGAACTTACTTTAATGAGCGCTATCAGCTGAATCGTAAATTCTCACCTAATGTGAAGAGCGAGTTGTTGACAACAGAAATAAATTAATTTATTTTAATTCAATTACTTATCAGATGCATTTCATTTCTTTTCTTCCATCTCAAATACAACCAACATTGTTAGATTAGCAATTCCGATGGGCGCACAGAGAGCTAGAAGAAGAATCTGTCATCTCATCATCTATCATTGATCTTTCACACTGTCTGGAGTATATCCAATACTCTCTCCCTCTCTCCTTCCTCAAACAGAACAACACTGTTGCAGACTTAAATCAAAAAGCTCACTCTGCGGAAAATGAATTAGCTGAAATGACAGGTAGCCTGGAGTTATCGTGTTAGAAAGTGAATCTCAGCAAATGAATTCCTTTTTATGATAAGCGCAGAAGTTAGCATAGGCGCAACAGTTACACTTACAATAAGAAGGACACTGTTAAGTTCTCAATTTTGTATTAATTAAAATATGGAGGGAGTAGGAGTAGTTTTTTTTGCTGAGAGAATTTTTCAAATGTGATGCAAATATTGGCCCTTCTCGAGAGTGATTTACGACATTAGCCTCTCTGTCACAACTCAACCAATCCCACTTGTTGATTTGCTTTGTAATTTGAAAGACAAATTATTAGCAAATAAGTCTGATAGCTCTCATTACCGCTAAGAGGAATATGGAACAGTCATAATAGCTTTGCATCTACAAATAATGAAAATTAGACTTATATTTATTTAGTCGTTCGTAGCTTACACGTAAATATTTGAGCAGGAAATAGAAGGCGGCAAGTTGAAAAGACACTACTGCTATGTTTATTTCTTCCTTAGCTGTTACACGTATGTGCACATATTTGCTCAATTATTTTCATTTTTCCATTTGGAGAATTTATCTGTCGATAATTTGATGAAACAGTCGGAATAGAATAAGTGAGGTACGGTAACAGCATAATTACTTGAGTTTCGTTCAGCTGTAGTATAGATGCAATTTCTGCGCGCCTTGTTCGATTTAAATATTTCGACGTATAGTACTCCTTTTCAAGTTCCGTTAATTGATGAGTGGTAAAATTGGTGCGCATCGCATTCGTATCTTCCACTACACGTCGTTTTGGTACTATAAAGCAGCAATGAAATCATTCGCAGATTATTCACAAATAATAAATTTTTGATGACAGTTTGATAGCTCTTGAAACTTATGAATACTTTATCGTACTTTACTAAAACTTAAATCCCACAACAATAAACATTTCGAGATTCTGAAATGTGAGGTATTATCATTACGCTTGTTTTCATAACATAATTATGGCTTTTTGAAAGTAATAGTAATGCCACGTTTCTAACGCTTAGCTTAGCACATAGCCAGAATTACACGTGATATGCCGTGTTCTAAGTCATAACACGCATCACTTGCTGCATATCAGAAAGTGCATCAAAATAAAAACCTGATGATTTTGTGACAGTACGTTTGATATGCATCCATTTGTACGTGTTTGCAGTGCTCGCTGCAATCGTAGCAGCTGCAGCTGTGGAGGCAGTAGTAGCAGTGGTGGAAAGAGTAGGATGAGACTGTTGTTCGGTAGGATGAGCATTAGCAGCAGTGGGTTGATCCTGAGCATAATTCGTTGTAGCACTTGCAACCCAATGAGAAGTACTCGGAGGCAGTAGGTGATGGCCATACGATGAAGTTGGCGGATAAGGTGTTGCTGGGGTGGATACATAGCTACCGGATGATGACCACTCACCATAATGAGGATAAGTGGTAGGTGGACTGGAAGAACCGATGTAAGATTCCGTGCAACTCATCGAAAGGCGAAGGGATCGCTGCACTGACCTGGAAACAGTGTTCCTTTAAACGAATTAATCACGAGCACTTTGAAGAGATGTCGTAATGGAAAATTTTGCTGAAAAGAAGAATGAAATCACAGCGTGACGATGAACCACTCACCACTTTCACAATTACGTGCAATCCTCTTTCATATCTCACTTTCATAAACTGGTCACTATAAAATCGATCTAATAAGCTGAACTAAAAATTATGGTTCAACGGTCAGCTGACTAACAGTAGAGGTATGTTTGGAACGTCGTGCTATGCAGGTTGAGTAGCTGTGGTATGAAGGAGTACAGGTAGGATATGAATGTATAAATTAAAGCACTGTTCTATAACAGCGCAAAACAAACATATATTACATATATATCTAAAAAAAGCAATTAATTATGGCTCGCAAATTTTATTGTTTACTATCTAATTATCTAATTCGAACGGATACTGCACGAGTTTTCTTTTAGCCTTCTTTTATTTATAAAAGAATTAAAATTCGACGTAAATTTTTGAAGTGGGAAGGTCCGAACCCTACGGAGTCAACGCTGCGGTGAGGCGATTCTGCTGCTGCTGCTGCTGCTGCTGTTCGTGCAATAAATCACGCAGTCGTACATATCACTCGGACATATCACTCTCATCCGACTGCACCACACACACACACGCGTACACGCACACACGCAAACATGTATATATAGGAGTAAGTAGGAGTACGAATGGGATGTAATGCAAGAGATGGTTGTGTGAATGCGTGTCTTAGGGGCGTGCAGTTTGGCCGTTGAAGCGACCAATGGTGTAACGATGGCACTACGGTGACTTCGTCCTCTTACATTCACAGCACTTTCAAAATTCTACTTTAAATAATTTCCTTCATAAAATCACCTATGCCAAATTTCCTAGTAATTGTTGGCGTGTAAAAGAAGCTAAATTCATTAAAAGCTGAAGTGATTATGTGTGATTATATTTTATTAAATTAAATTTAATTGAATTTTGTGGTAAGGAAGGGTGAGGAAGTTTATAGGTAATATTGGATGGGAAATTCTGCCAGATAGATTGAAATGGAAACATTTTAAAAATGATGTCTGCGATGGCTGTGGTACGCAATTTGAACTGATCCATACACATTTGCTCAGTATCAATAATTTTCCTTTGTTGCTGCACTCACACACACACACACACACACACACACACACACACACACACACACGCAGACACACAAATTATCCTACCAGCTCCAGTTTCTATCAATTGGCGCAAAAAAAACATTACATTCCTTTCCATAATGCCATTTTTACGCATCATTTTGCTTGCCGTACGGTTCAAAAAATGAGCCGCCACGGTTAGTTTGCTTTATTTTCAATTTCATAGAACTTCCTCTTTTGTTTTAATTTCGGTTAATCGATTTCAACCCGAATAACAAGTAGTGTAGTTGACAGTGTTTCCGTTCATTATTTAATGATATTGTGACGACAACATCACTTCTTCCTCCCCTTGAACATAAGTAACGCTCGCTGCAACAGCTAACTACTTGCTTAATTAATTAATGGCTAATTAACGGTTAATCATATAACTCCTCAATACGCTTTACTATTTTGTTTTTTTCGATTTCAAAATTAAGAAAATAGGCGCACGACTCAAAACTAAGAGTATTCGTATATTTGAGCGGTCTAAACTCCTTTTGTTTCCTTATAATGTTTATTGTTTGCTTATTGACTAAAATATTTAAGAGGTCATTTTTTAAGACTTCGCTTTGCTTAATGTATTGAAGACAAATGAGCCAAACGACTAAAATGTAATGTACAACACAAGATATCTCATCGATGAAATGTAATGGTTAAAAGATTTTCACTTCCCTTTTATTTCCTCTTCCTTTCTCTCGTTCCCTCTCACTTTTTCTTAACACTTAATCTGTGTCCAAAATGGATGCATTTAATTAACAGCAATATTTGACCACTGGTCAGATTTTTTTTTGGGAAATAGTCAACGATATCATGAAAAGTAGAGTATGTGCCCCTTTCTTTCTCTTGATTAATCAATTCAACACTCTCATACGTTTTTAATGAATTTAAAACAATTCAAATTCAACAGAAGCGATCATCGAGCAATTGAAAACTTTCACTGTTTGTTATGAAAGACATATGTCAATGGTTTCTTTTCTGATTGAAAGAACAACGAGTCGCTAATTTTCAAATAATTATTTCATTTTTCTTTTCTTTTCTTTTTTTTGAATTATACAAGCAAGAGAATATTTGCATTTAAACTAAATGATTGCTTTTTTCTCCCCCTCTCTTTCTCTCTCTCTTTCTTTTTTCGTTCAATTCTTTCTAAAATTTAATTCGATGAGGTGATAAAAATTTTAAGAAGGAACCTGATTTTCTACTTTATTTCTCCGCTTTCTTTCATTTTTTAAATTTCATTTCAAAAATTTTACCGAAGAAGGAAATGCAAAAAAAAGAAGGACAAAACACTTCGAAATGCAAATAGTCAGAAGAATGTTAAATTTGAATTTAATTAAAATACTTAAAATTTAAAATGATACATTTCAAACGAATTGTCGCACGCCTGTTCCTTTTGAGAGGAATAAAGGGGTAGAGTGGGCAACGTCCATCGATGAAAAAAATGACAGATTTTACTGAACATGTAGTAATTTTGTCTCATCCTAAAACGAATAGGAAAATTCTCATCTTATTTTTTGTTTTTTGCACAAAAATTTAAAAATAAAAAGCAAAAATGAAAAAAATTTTTTTGTTTTTATAATAAATTATACAAAATTTTACCTGTTTAATGCGAAACTTATCGAACGCTAGATTAGTCTTATTTAATAGTTAGACATAAAGGAAATAAATAAATAAGCTAACATAAGTGCATAAATTGAAATTTAAAATGAGAAAAGTGAAATTGGGAATTGGGCTAAGTTGTTTTGTTGCACCGATTTTCTTTTAAAAAAATATATAACTTAAGCAAAAAAAATATAGAAATTAAACAAATCGTATCATTTTTTAGCAGAATTTTTTTCTCAATAATTTCAACGTAAATTAGAAACACGAAGAACGAAGAGATGGCAATTCAAGTTTAATTTTTATATTTTTCAAGGAACAATGCACTTCGATTTTTTTTAAACTAACCTTCTTTACCTATCCTTTTTGGAATGGAGTTACTTAGTGCATTGGAATGATTGCTCATTTGATGTTCTATTCCTATTTGAACTTACACACTCACTAAACGTACGTCATCTCAATCTCAGTGCAGTTCCCAATTTCGTATTTTTTTTAACTTTAGCCTTTTTAAAATTTTTCGCATTGTCAAAAAAGAATTAGTCGCTTAGTGATAAAAGAGCGTTTATTTCCAATTTAACAATTTCAGCCTAATATAAAATAGTTCATTTTAAAGTTCGTTTTCTGAGAAATTGAAAAATACATTTCGCAGAACACAAACGGTTAGAAAACAAATGTCACTTATCACATTTCTTGTTGATATTTTATAATTTATTAAAATTTATTTTCAACGTGTTTGTAATTTCTCTCTAAACTTCCAAACTTCAATATAACTGAATCAGAAACAATAGGTTACTTCAGCAATTATACTAACTAAATCTATCAAAATTTTTTTGGAGCGGAAAGATTTTTATTCCAATTAAGCCATAAATTTAAATGGTAGCGTAAAATTTTGCTACTTCAAATTTGATTGATTTTAAAAGAGGAAAGCTAATTTATGACATAATCATATCAAAGGAACAAACGTACGATTAACTTCCTCTCTCAATCACCGCCAACTGTAAGTGTCAGAGGAAAAAAAACAGAGAGCAAGAGAGAGAGGAAGAGAAGGAGGGGGAGGAGAAGGAAGAGGAGAGGAGAGGAGAGGAGAGGAGGGGAAAGAGAGATTAAATGATAATTGTGTTAGCAACGATGATGCATTCTGTTTGAATCAACATTTTGGCAATCACACGACGAACTCATCCTTTATCATGCCGATCACCTTTACCCTTTTCCATCATCCGTTAACTCATCTCCTTTCTTGCCGATATTTTGCTCCTCGCTACCGGCACCCATCACTCATTGCAATCAAAACTCACCCGCACAACCATATCTACGTTTACTGATCACATTTTCCGATTACTGATGTATATTACTGCTATTGCTATCACTCCTCACTATCACTATAATTATCACTACTGCTAATGAACAGACAATGCAGCAGCAAATACCCAAATACCACTACTGCTGCTACCGCTGTTACTATTTATTGATTCATGAGATGGCACTGTAATTGGTAAAGTTAAAAAGTTGAAATTTGATGAAAATTTTAACTTAGCAACCTACCATCACTACTATTACTGTATTATCGTTTCATGCCAAAAAATAGCATTAGCTGCAATTACAGTTGGAAATAATTGCAATATGATGAGCAGTATAGTTGTAATAACTGTAGCAGCAGTAATCCTTCCCTAGGATACTGTAATTATCAAGTGGAAATTGTTGAATTTTTAAATGCTCCCAAACTATCACGCAAACATTTTAAATCATTAAATTTTTGTTATTAGTCTGCTGTTAATAAATTGAAAATTACTAAAATTTTTGGTTTAATTTCTATGAATTATTTCGTAAAGAGAAGGCTGAATTGAATTTTGCATAGTAATTCTTTTTCTCTTCTTTCTTATTTGAATTTATCTGTCGTCAAACTGGTTAGCTAATTCTTTTTATGAATTCTAAGCCTGCCGGTAGAAAAGACAGGTTTACGCAACAATTAATTAATTAACACCTTTGTTAAAACAAACGTACTGCCTAATTTAAGAAATTTTTAGGGACAGTTTACGGGGAAAGTTATGTTGGTTGAAATATTTGCAATTATTAAAAATAGGTGAACCAAGATTAGTAGTAAAAGAAACATGAAGGTAAAAAACTGGAAGGAGATAGAGCTAGTAAAAAGATGGATGAATGAAGTTACTTTCAAGCTTTTTTTTATTCCATTCTGTAACTCGTAAGCAATCACGATGATATCTAAAACGAAGCGATTGATTTCTAAAACTTTAATTTTATTTGTTTGCCTTTAAATTTAGTTTAACCGATGGGTAGATAGCACATAATTCGCTTTACTCGCTTTCCCATTCTGTTTTAGTTCAACTTCACGAGTCCATATTTGTGCCTATAGCGCCATGGTTTGGAAAATCAGAGTTGAAATAAAGTTAATCAATTTGTAATTTTGACGCAAAATCTCAAAGTTCAGAAAAGCTAGCCAATTAAAAAAACATGAAGAGGAAAGTTTTGATATAATTTTAAATTAAAAAAAGTTCACCATCCTCTCACAGTGATGAGGAGGACTGTGGTGAAGTGCGCCAGGCCGGATCGGATGTGAGGACCGATCGGATGTTGAAATCCTCCGATAGGAGAAGATTTGGCAGGATCATACAACGATATAAATTAGCATAACAGTGTAAGCTGTAGCACAATGAATTGTCCAAGCAACAAAAAAGGTCACATTCAACGTTCGCCTTCGCAGGAAAATTCTGCTGCAACACAAAATTCCTTCATGTCCTAATAGGTCAGTTTTCAGAAAATAAAGCGTAATATGTGCGCACTGACGCTATGACCATGTGGCAAAGGTCAGAGGTCGTGGAAATCTATCAAGTTGGGCAAGTTGGTGTTGTAAATCAAATTCTTCAAGTGTGTTGTGTGTATGTATGTTGGTGACCGATGGGGTTTATGGCCGATATCTCCTGAGAATAGAAGGAACTATCACTACTCAAGCCATTTGTTCCGTCGTGTTACATGACAATCAATAAAATGAAATTTGTTCAACTTAAATGTAATATAATAATTCCTTTCTTATTTCATTTATTAATTATTGCATTATTTTTCAACTTTAAATTTCTTTAATTTCATTCTATGCACTTATATTAAACTCATATCTGATGCTTAAATACTCGTCATTTCCTCCTGAAAGCATACGATTAGTCTTGCACGTTTTGAAAGCCATCATTTTTAACTTCTTATCGATGAGTGCATTTCTGTTACATTGCCATTTAAATGGATTTAAAATGCAAATTGTACGATTTACAAATTTACTTCGTAAAATTCGATTTAAATTGTCTGATCTTATAAAATGCAAAAAGCATGTGTTGTTGGGAAGTGCTGGAATTTCACTTGTGGATTGCTTCTTCATACTTTTCTTTTCCATTTTCCCTTTCTTCTTTTCGATTGATTTAAAAGTTTAATTCGAACTAAAGGAAGTTGCAATTTGTATGAGAGATGAAGTGGAAGTTGACACTTTACTAACTTTTCATATAATGAAAATGATTCACACCACTCGTCATCCCAACCATTTACTGGCTGAAGGATTTATACTGCAATTTTCACTGGTTATTGTAAGCTTGTAATTCCTTTGTAGCAAATTGCCGACAAAGGTGCCGCGGAAGGATAAATATTGAGACATTTAGATGAGAATCTGACTGAAACGCTAAACATCCTTGACGGATTGAAGAAAATGGCTGAACCAGGAAGCGGTTGGGAAAAGGGAGCATGCAGCAAAATGCTGAAATATTAGTTTGAGTGATAATGAAAGTTATGTCCTGAAATGAGGGGCTCACCTGTTTATGAGGTTAACTTTACCTGCCTGAAATTTTAGGATACTGTCAGAATGCGTTGGGACGATAAATTGTTTGAAACAAATTAGGCATAATGGAGAGAAAAATTCGTTAAATTTTATTTTAAGATATCCTTGCATAAAATTAATTTTGCTGAAAATAAAAACAAATGCAAAGAAAGAGGGAAAAATCGTAACTGATGTTTGTTATATCATTTTCTGCACAGTTAATTTCAAATTTGCATATGCTTTAAGCTTTTACTTTCATAGCAAACAAAATAAATTGATTTCTAACATGGCGATCATTTTGGAATAAATCAAAAGAAAAATTGCTTATGGTACTTATAACAATTAACAAGGATTTACGATTTAATAAAAGGAGTGAGTAATTGCTGAGCGTAAATTTCATATACCAAAATTTGGATTATTCCAATTTTTAATATTTCAATAAGAGTTAAAGTGGAATAAATAATAAAGGAATGGAAGCAACAACAAATGGTAGTTCCTAAGAGGATTAAGAGAATACCAAAAAGAACTATTTATCGGATTATCTGATATGCGATGAATGATTGTTATCCAATCTGATCCACTCCGATCCAGTCGTCTACAAAATGCTCCAATTTACACAATTATAGGTTGAGGGATAGTTGAGTTATCAGAGGTGAGATGATGGAAAGGGAGAAGGAAAGGAATCGAGCAGGAATTTTTTCCCATTTCAAACAAATTCCGATTTACAGTGATTGCAACATAATATTAGTAATAACTAAATAGTAATAATAATAGCAGCTTTAACATATAAAAATAGTAATTTCGTCAAGAAGTTGAAGAACACGTTATGCAAATTAATGCTAATTATGTTTTACAATGAAAGATCAGAATTATTTTTGCATTTTATACATTTCCAATTGTGTGGTTGCATTGTGATGGTCACTTCATAATTGAAATGCAAATGAAACACACAAGTAAGTTATAAGAAGCGATCGTTGATAATTCTACATGTCGCAAGGACATGTTGCAATATGCAAATTAAATATGTCGCCCAAATGGGGATGAAGTGCAAGAAAAGATAGGAGATTTGGAGAGAGGTAAGAGATAGCAGGTGCTTACAGATATTTCTGATAATACAACATAATTGGATTAGAGCTTTTGCTACTACTTCCAGCAACATTTAATCCTTCCCAGAGGAAATATTTTTGATGTATGCCGCCGTCTTTTCTTTGATGATTTAATTGTTTTCGTAGCAAGATGGTGGAAATTTACAAAGATTGACAGGTTTGATATGAGTGGTGTACCTTGTGCGTGTGTGCGTGTGTGTCTGTCCGTCTGTCCGTCTCGTAAGATGACGTGATTTCATAGCAAAATGCTAGGGTCACTCATTCAAGCTCTAATCATTCCATTTGCAATTTGCATACACTCCACCACACTCCCTCATTCATCCGATCAAAAATCAAACTGATAATTTTGCAACAGCTAGAATACTGTAAAGCATAACTTTTAGTCATTCAGGCTTCCTCATTTAATACAAAAACTCTTCCATGCATCAAACATCCAGTGAGAAACGCAATTTGATCGTAACATTTGGGACAATTTTTAATTTCCTGAATTAAATCAATCTCATCAAAATAACAATTTTTACTTTATTTATTCTACTAGTCAGTTAAATTCTATCAATCAATCGATATCGTACATCGCAACAATGTTCACTGAGGAAAATATACAAAAACAGGATTTGAAGTAAAAATTTTACATGAAAACAGATGCGGGCATGATCGAACAAAATGTAACAATGCAATGCATGACTAGACAAGCATTTTGCAATAAATTCAAATCGCTTTTTTTTTCTCTCTTTCTCTCTCCCTCTTTTTTGCTAATATACGTGAAAAGTCTCTTCTTGAGCTTTTCGTTTTATTTTTGTTTACAGCAAAGGATCAACTGAAGGCACTGATAAGTGATAAAAGAGATAATGCTGATAACGTGATGTATGATAATTGTTTCACTTTTAAACGTAACAATGTAAACATTAATATTATTTTCAGCGCACAATCCTCTTAATTATTTTCTCATCGTTCAGTGCTGTGAAAATTTTCAAATTCGATAGCTGAGATACTGCGAAAGAAAAAAATTCTCCTTAAACGACAGATAATATCAGTAAGCAGTTGTTTGTACGTACAGTATCGCTTGGGTATCCTTGCGATAACATCATTTGCCAAAACTTTTTCCGCTCTCTCATTCTTCTTCACATTCAGTACGATGGAATAATTAAAAGGCTTTTTTTTTTGTTCAAAATTTCTTCATTCCAAATCAATCAACTAATGCGTGGGAGGAAGGTGGCGGAAAGGGGTGACATTGGAATGTAATGAATTTTAACGATGAAAGATTATCCAAATTTTGGATTAAATTCTCCAAAAATCAATTATCTCGAAAAGTCCGTACTGTTCCAACTTGTTGATTTATCGTTGAATTTGATTTGCACCTGTTGCTATCAATTAAATTACAATGATAACAACGAATTTTTGACATTTCCCACTTCAAACAGATTAACCGTCAAGTGATTGCTTCAACAGGTCACCTGCGGTATTTCATTATCGATCGCTTTTTCTGGCACCCAAAATTCATCTTCGTCAACTTCACTTTCGTCAAGAATTGCCAGAATTTTGCAGCTTATCACTTCTCATTCATTTCACTTCCTCCTTTCATCATTCCGCTGCATCACCGCAAGATGAAAAGTAATCTTGCTAATTTTAGTGTTTATTTTGAAACAACGCACACAATTAATTGAAAATTTTCATAGCAAAACCAATCTAATCACTGGAAGTAATTAAAAAAAGCATTTTTTTATTAATTTATACCTCAAAAAATTTTCAACATAAACTTAGAGTTTGCAGTGAAATTTATCAAATTTTCATTAAATCATGAAATTTAGCGATCAGACAGAAAATATCATTTTTGCATTTTCAGTGCGCTCTCAATTTTATGAAGACGATTTATCAAATTTTAATTTAATATAACTTAGCCAATACAATTAATCATTTGCAGTATTGAGGAAGAAATGTTGGATAAAATTTAAAAATTGAGATGTTTGTTCTTGGACAGCGTTTAATTTGATGTTTCGAGTCCCTGAAATCGGGAGCGGGACAATTCCGCTTAGTTCCAAAACGGCTGAAGAAGGGAAATGATCCATGCATTCCAATACGCTTTTCGTTTACTTAAAATATAAATTGAAATGTTGATAATTCAGTAAAGTTTGCAGTAGAAGATGAACTCTGTAAAGAATGTTGAAGGATTTGTTAATGGCTGAAAGAGACTTCACTAAGGGAAGTAACATTTGGTCGTCGGAAAGTTACGGGGAAAGGGAAGGGGAGAGGAGAAGAGAGGTCTCGGGCAAATGATTTATGAGGCACCAATTGCTGCAAACATTTCCTGGCCTCCTCCCCAAAGTTCCTGTTCTTCCGTCTGTTCAAATGCCGCTCAACTGCTCAACTCTCATAATTCAACTTTAAAAAGCTCTTTTTCCCCTTTCCTCTTTCTTCTCTCCCTACTCCCTTTATCTCTCTCTCTCTCCTCTTCATTCCCTCCTGCTCTTCAACTATATCGAAATGTATTCGTTAAACATCACATGTGATGCTTTTTGTTTTAAAACTTCTGAAATTGAATAAAATGCACTGAATTTTGCTGACATACATATTGATGTCAAAGTTTAATATAAAATTTACTAAATTAATAAATTTGTAATTAATTAAATTGAAAAATTCAAAAAAAGTACAAAGGAAACTTTTTGTGAATTCCTTGGAATACTGTGTTTATGAGAAATTTCACTTAAATGTTTTCCTCATTTATTACATCTTAGCTCTCGTCCAGCAGTGAAATTAAAATTAGAATTAAAAGTGATTAATTTTAGAAGATACAACTGACTTTTTCCTCTTTGCTTTTAAACTTTGATCATTTCTTCTCCAATTTAAATTATTCATCTGTTTAGAGATTTAATTTTTGATTTGATTGAGGCTCAGTTGAAGTTGACAAATGGCATTTGAGAGGAGAGGCTTAAATGAGGTCCGTTCGTAAAACCACTTCGATAATTATTGAAATAAAATCAAAAATTGACTCGATGGCCAACAGCTAGCAGACAAGAACCAAAGAAATAAAAACAAGAAATTAAAAAAAAACTGATTTTTTTTGTTGTTAAAAATGTCTTCTCATTTCATTCCGTTATTCGTCAATTTCCTGCCGAAATAAATATCAGTAAAGGCAGAGGAAAAGAAACAACTGAGTGATAATTTTGTGAACAACGAAATAAATTATCATTTTCTGTGAAGTTCTTCCCAATTAGAAAAGAGCCCAAGGCAATGTGAAATTAATTTTATTTCATTTCATTAGCACCAGCTAATTACCATTCACTAATCATTCTATCATAATTTTCAATCTTTTGCAGAAAATTTTGCAAGTATCAGCGAGTGAAAAACACATTTCAATTAATTTGCAATTTCTATTTGCGCATTATTTCAAACGAAAGGAACTTTATTTTTATTTCGTTACATCGGCTTTTTTTTGACATCAAAAAAAATGATGAAAATTGAAATCTATGAGCATTTTGATAAAGCGGACTAGAAGAGATGAAATGATAAATGCCTGATAAGCAATTAGAATGAAATCAAACTGCAAATAAGTAATTGACGAAACGAAGCACTCATTTGCCCGTTGACAAAATCCGGAGGATTTCATTGCATAATAATGTAACATTTTGCAGTTATCAGTTGTACTTCGGTGATAACGGGAAGGGCGATCGATGAAATGATTGATCAAAGTTCGACAGATTCTTTTCAATTACTTTGAAATTTCAAAAAATTCAGGAAGTGTTCGGGAGGGCTTGGAACTTGCTAACACTTTCAACTTATGAATTTTACTTTACAAAACAGTTGTAATTATTAAATTAAAGGAGAACAAAAAAACAACCAATTATGAAACAGAGGTAGAGTAATCAAAGGAATTTCATTTGCTTAATATATTTTTCAGGAACAGCGCATAATCAAATGAATGAATTGTACATCATACTATGAAATTGATCATATAAAGTCATATCATAGCAATTGGAATTAAATATTCAAATTGTTGCAATTCAAGTTAATTATAAGTCGTTTTAACATATTCAATTCCTTCTATGTACAGCAACGTAATAATTTTATAGTAAAGATCGTAAAGACGTAAAATCAAACTTATATTTAAACTACCACATTTTAAACAAAGGGAGGAGAAATAATCTTTCGGTGGAAAAAAACCCGAATTGAAATTAATTGCTGAACGGTTTTAGTGGGGCAATAATGAACAATGAAATGATTAGTTAAAATGTAATTAGTAAAGAAGTCAATTTGCTTCAGAGTGATGTATAGGAAGATGCCCCATTAGCTACTTCATTAATTATTGTTCCAACCAGTGCTACCTTCTCTTCTTCATTCCCATTCGCTTCATCCTCCTTCTTCTTCATCACATTAGCGCCGTTGGCGCAATCATCTCCATCGTTAAGATTTTCTTCATCACTTTTAATCTGATTGCCAATGCAATCGGCATGTGAGAAAACCTTTGGCGATGATGATGATGATAACGGTGACGATGACGACGACGATGATGGTAATGATGCAACTCGTACGCCACTGCCGTCACTATTACTACTGTTGCGTAAATCACTGTGGAAATTTGTAGGAGCTGTGGCGGTGGCGGTAGCGCAATTAGTTGTTGTAGTGGAAGTGGTGGTAGTAGCGAATTTCATAGCTTTGTTTGGCGGAACAGCAGCGAGCCGTTGCTTCTTCTCCTTCATTCGTCTGTTCTGAAACCATATTTTAATTTGCCGATCGGTAAGCGCTAATAGCGTGGCAAGCTCATTTCGTCGCTGCTTGTTCAGGTAGCGATTGGTGCGGAACTCCTTTTCCAGTTCTACAACTTGCGGCGTGCTATACGATGTACGACCTGAAATACAAGCTGCGTGTTTCTTTCCTTCTTCCTTTTCCTTCAAATTATTTCCATCAACGTTCACATAGCTAGGAGGGAACAATCAGTTACTTTGGATACGCTCATTTATGCAACTAACATTATTAACTCTCTCAATTCATCCTAACATTTAAACATTAGCACGTGTCTTTCTCTACTAATAATGTATTTTAAAAATTCAATAAGTACATATTCGATGTGATTTTCAGTATGTGAATTCATCGACAACTACGCAAAGTAACTTTAAAGAATAAAATTATGCAAAAGTAGAATTAAAAAGTATTCGCGAGCTTGTAGCTAACTGAGAAGACTTCCGAAGGTAGGAAAAAGGTGCCGCATCATTCATCCTTGCGCAGGTAGTAGTGATATGCTTCCAGTTGTAAAAGCGATTCATCATTATTAGAATTGATAGTAGAAGGATGATGAATGCTTGGGAAATCAATTTGAAAAGAAAAGAGTTAAAAAAAAGGCGATGGAAAAGGAATGAATTGATTTTATCATCCATTGCGTTAATTTATTTTAATTAATTTTTTTTCAAAAAATTTTTCTTGCACTATAAATTAAATTGTAGTTAACTAAAAATTTCAAAGACAAAAGAAATATTGTGAATATTTAAAGAAGCTAATTTAAATGAATATTATTTCTGCGTCCATTTTGCTCTCCCTCTTCTCTCTTTCTCTCTCTCTCTCTCTCTCTGTTTTTCACTTTTTCATTCGTTTTTCATTGGAGAAATAAAAGCGTTTAAGCTATTCATGCAATGTCTAATCATCCATCGAAATTCCACGCTTACATTATTGTCTATGTGTTTTGGTTTCAAATAAATTGTATTATAACCAAAAAAATAGAAATAAATTTCCGAATAAAAAAAACAAATCAATAATTTTCACAATCTTTCATTTTTTTTGAAAAATTTTCAAATCTATAATTTTTTTTTAAATAGGAAATTTTTTTTCACTTCGATTCTTTTCCATTGCTCGCAAAATGTAAGACAATTTGAGGAATTTTTGCAAATCATGTCATCTATGCTGAAATAACACAAATTTTACAAAAATTTCCAAAACATTTCTTCCTTCCAGCGAATTGTGCTTTCTTTCTATTCCAAAAAGTTAACACGAATGAATTGAAAGGTTGCAAGAAGTGAAAATATAAAATTTTTATGATCGATCATCTCCCTTTAAGTTCCAAAAAAAAGAAACGAACTGCCCATGAATTCCTTCCTTACTTTACAATTGCCCCACACCCACCCGTTTAGTTTATTCATTAACAGAAATTCCTGTAGACTTCAACACTTCCAAGCGTTAATTAATTTATTACTGTTATGTTTACAGTTATCATTGGTTCGTTGCATACACATTAATCAGCAACCGTAGTTATTGTTATTAACAGTACCGGAAGTGTGGAATGAAATTTTTAACTTCGTAGAAGTAGCGAGAAAGAGTAATTATAATAGCTAACAGAGGGGAAGAAAGTGATCGTGTTGCATTTTCCATATTTAATTCTTTAATTTCAATATTAGAAATTAAGAAATAGTGCAGAGAGAGAGAGGAGCGAGAGAGGAAGAGAGAGAAGAATGGAAATAGAAAGTGAACAAATGAAATGATAAGTTATTAAACAACATATCTTAGTTATACAATCAACTAAATGTTCCAAAGTAGCTTTGCTTTCACATAACTGTTATTTCAAGGTAACGGTCGAAGGTTAGCCACTTAACAGTGTGATAATTTAAAATTTTTGCTACAATCTATCGCTTTAGGCGCTTCCTTAACTGCAAAACTCGTATCAGTCAACGACCATTTTTTCAAATAAATTGCGCAACCATCCCACTCTGCTCATATCCGATTGAGAAGTCAGTGAGAGATTAATCATCGAGATTGTTTGTACAAGCAAACTTCTATGAAAATAACTTTCATAGGCACCGCTACTCCTTGTACACATGCATCTTTGTACACACGCACACACACACAGCACAATGTAAATAATCAGAAACATATTGGTAGTGTGATTTCGGGAATTTGTAGCGAAGATCTTCCATTAATTAATTTTCCATTACAGAAGGGACGGATGAAAGCGCTTTTTACGATTTCAATTATTTTGCCTTTGTTGCTATGAATGAATCGCTTTTGTAAAATTTAAAATATTAGCAACCAAATTGAGCTACTGGAAGATGCAATCCATGAATTGTTTGAATTCACTCGTTATATTGCAGTGATTAATTCTAATTTATTAATCAACCCAAATTAATGGAACTGAGCGAAGGTGCCGGTTGTGCCGTCGGTCTCATTCAAAAGTTTTGCAGTTCCCTTAATTGCTATAATTAAGTAGTTATCATTCTATAATAAATATTTGTACGGATATCCTTCTGCACTACTATCATCTACAACAAATCTATGAATGTCGAGTACTAAATTAGCAGACACTACGAGCCTATTTATACCTCTATAACTATCCATATTTTTATAATTTTTTAAATTTTAATGGCAAAAAATGATTGATTTGAATGATTTATTGCAGTATATTGTTTTGCTCCGTCGTTTTCCTTCTCAAATGCTTATGTCTAATAGAATCTTTAGTTATCACTGCACTATTAATCCGTTATCAGTTATCAGTTGATAACAAATTTTCATAATAAGCAAGAAATAATATTTGCAATAAAAGAAATCATATAAAAATGATAATTTATTGCAATTGATCTCTGTAGGTCAGAAAATTTTACAAATTCCAAAATCACATAAATGTTACCTGTCTGCGATGTGATTACGGTATCCGTTGTAGGTTTACTAGTTTGCTGAAAATGACGTGATTGCTGACGAGTCTTTTCACGTTCCAACATCCACGCATATTTCGGTCTGTGAAGAGTGCTAATCCGATTCCCTCTTCCGTAACCGTTGCTATTACAATTTATTGTTGTAGCAGTAGTGGCTATAGAGGAGCAATTACTCGGTATGGTACCGTTCAAGAACAAATGGGCATAATCGGAAGTAGACGGAATGGGTGCACAATAATGTGGATAATATATTTGAGTTGTCTGACGGTGGTCGTCCGTATTCGGTGGCAGTTGCTGATAGTATTTGCCAGATTCATAGGTACCGTAAAATCCGTTGAATGAGTAAGTACCATAGGTGGTATCATAGGCGGAAGAGTTCACGTAAGATGGATAGGAGTAGGAAGAGGATGATGAAGAAGCAAATTCACCGCTATTATAACCATTCTCCATCGTACATTCTAATCAGCTATGATCTGTCAAGAAGGAGTAGCAGCAGCAGCAGTAGGAGGAAAGTGGTGCTAGAAGTTGGTGAAGGAGGTAGGGAGGAGAAGCGAAGATGTGAAGCTGCTCTTCCTTCTCCCATCAATCCCGTCCTGCCTCCGTGCTTCTTCATCTTAGCTAAGCGATCTAAGCCTAGCATGAGTGATATGAATTAGTGATTAGTGATTGGAGGAAGAGAGAGGACGGAAGGGATTGGTTACTTTCTCTGTCATTTGTTCAATGAAGTGAGGAAGCAATGATGCATGAATATCACACTGACTAAATCATTTACAGCAATTTCAATCCACTAATTCCACTCTTTTGATGAATTGCTTGGGTACTCGAACGAATGATTCATTTCTTCGAAATTTACATATTCAAACGATGCAGCGAGCATTAAAAAAAATTTTCCCCTAATGCTTGCGTGTCACTCTGATATTCTTCAAGCGTTCACTGTTTATTGAAGTCATTTTGAGTGGGAAAGTATAATTTTGGCTGAAACAAACAAAATCAAATTTTCCATTCTGCTCACAAAGCCTAAGCAAACTGAAACTGTAGCTTTAACACGCAAAATTGAGAAGAGAAGAAAAGATAACGAAAAGTTGAGAGGAAATGATCGGCAGCAGGTGTATTATCACTCGGCTAAAATTTCAAGCCTTCTTTTTTGTGATATCTCTTATCACACAATTGCTGATTTTAAACTGAATGTGATAAGCAGTGACAGAGTTAAACGAGACCACCCGACAATATCAGTTCTTCTACTGGACGATAACATCCTACCACTAACTTATCACTGACCAATCGGACGCTATCGAATAGGTAGGCAAAGGGATGAGAGAGAGCAAGTGTTGCTGATAAATATTTTTAATTACATAATCGATTAGAAACTTTCCATATTTCAATCACAAAAAAAATTGACGTTTTTCCACTTATGGCATTATTGTCGTCCGAAATCATTTTCAGTGATAACACTGACAAAGCGCAGCGCAGCGCACTATCCATGCATTTCATTCACTTCAGGCGATGATTTCTAGGCCATTCGCATCCAATCTTTCACAACCAAACACTTCACAAGTCTCTCTCTCTCTCCCTCTCTCCCTCTCTCTCTCTCTCTCTCTCTGTTTGTACAAGAGTTTTTGGAGCAACGCCATGTAGACCCCTTCCCACCCCCACTCCCTCCCCTACACCCCGTTTAAACATATATTTATGTATGTACACACACACATTTATATGTTTATTCATTTTTCATACAAATTGATGTTGGACAGACACGCACACACACACGCACGCACGCACACACACACGTGTACATATAGATAGATACATACCGATACGGATACATGTACACCAGGCATCGCTATCAACATCGGTCGGCATTGTTGAACGATACCCTGCCGTACCCGTGTGTATGGGCCGTATCGCTCCACTGATCAAATGTGTGTGTGTGTGTGTGTGTGTGTGTGTGTGTGTACGTTTCATTGCTCTCATCTTTGGTGATACCTATCTTATTAGCTTGCTTGCCCCTTCGAACCACCTCGTTAGACTGACCGGTGATGAGTTTGGTTGGCTATTAGTAACAGTCAGCACAAGTATTGCATGATCATTCTTTCATCCTATCCGAAAGTAATTTACTCGCACAAACAATCCTCCCTCCTGTGCAGTTCAATTCATGAGATACCGTAATTCCGGAGCAGTTAATTTCATGAGATTTATTAAATGCACAAAAAAAAGGAAATCAGTAGTATTTGCAGTCATATTATTGTGTACTGTTAAGAATATGGCTACCGTATGCGAAGAATTTTCCCGGTTTTTATGTGACTTAAAATTTCCTGAAGAAGGAAGAGTGAGGATAAAACTGCAAAATTTATACTTATGTGCAAATTTCATGTAATGAATAATTTTCAGGTCTTTTTTGCCTTCGTACCCTAAAATGATCGGTGGACGCACGAAGAGGAAGTAATTAGCACGTGTTGTGGAAGAAGTACGTCATTTTCTTGGATGGTTCACCCTGTAGGTCCGGGTTTATCTGACCTGTTTGAAGCAAAATAAGCTCGTCTCTACAGGCAGGACCTTCTAGGCTATTCTCTCTCATCACGAAACTACCATTTCGTCACCATTTATTCCCAAACACTCATTCCTTTATCAACAATACCTTGTCAGTACAGTCTCCCTTACAGGTTGGTTACTACTTTTTTCATTCCTACTTATGCTTATCAAAACATCGAATAGACCACACACACACACACACGCACACACACACACACACACACACACACACACACAGGCATTGATAATGAATGCAACGATGATGTTTACTGGTATTGATCGATCATCATCAGTTTACGTCTTCGGCAAAATCTTTTAAAGTTTTACATCATCGTTTTTCTTTTTTCACTAATTGCTGAAACTTCTAACATCAGTTTTGATGAAGTTTGAACGGTTGTTGCTCTTCGATCATTGCCTTTCATCATCCTCCGAACAGCGAAGTGACCAACCGCATCATCTACGCACTCGCCACGCAGTACCGTCGACCTGACCTGAAAACCTCTCGAGAAGTCTGCTCCACTAATTTTTGCTTGCTGTTTGCTTCATTATCATATCATCAGTGCGTACTTTCTGTCACTTCCTTATTGCCACCGCGTTGTCTTTGATGTTTGCCCCATTACACACTCAAAGACATTTGCAATTGGCAAACAATTTGTCAGTGGTGGTGATCGGGTCGTTGGCCGAGATTTCCAGTTGAAATAAAGTCTGACCATCGCAGATGAAAATCAACTTCGACACGCACGCTCGTAACATTGCTGTAAACAATTAACGGTTTCTTTGTACAATTTCATTTCTTAATCCTTAATCACTGTGTCGTTGTTTCGGTCAGCAAATTATTATCAAAATCAATATTATTGTTAATTAACAATTCATCACTGATTGGTAGTTGTGACTTTGCTACTGTGCTGTTGTCATCGTTGTAACTGCTACTGCAATCATTTACTACTGCACTTCCCTTATCATAGCTCTTTGAAATCGAAGAAGCAAAGGTTGCATATGCGGAATTTTTACCTGCAAACTTTTTTTCGATTCGTTTGCTAAAAGAAGTAAGTTAATGCAAAGTTTGTTGAATGATCCTTTTCAATGAAAGCGGTGATTGTTTTGTTTGCTCGCTTACCAGTAAGTTAAATGTCTGATAAGGAATTTCTCCTTTCTCCATGCGAGTTGCGTCTGGTGGCAGCCTCTGTCCTCCATGCTTCGCCTCCGTAAAATGTTTCCAGGGAATGTTGAAATGAGCATTTCTTTGTTTTACCGCCAACTTTTCTCTCACTCACACTTTTATAATTTGGCGAAAAAGTGGACAAACGTAAATATCGCTGGTAACAGCGAAATTTTCCAGCACAAAATCGGTCGCGTGTAATTGTTAATCTCATTATTCTTATACATATTTTTATGCACAAACCCATTCATTCGTTCGACAGGATTAAGGATTTAATATTTACAAATTTCTCTCCTCCTTCGTCTTCTTCTTTCTCTCTCTCTCTCTCTCTCTCTTCCTTTCCTACAGATGGCACAACTTCGAAGTCACCTTTTTCTTTCTCTTACTTCTTCAAAAAACAATGGTCGGACAGGAAAGGTCGGCATTCTACCATTACACGCAATTAGTGGATCTGTGGCCGTTGGTCGTTCTTCAAAATGAAAATGAAATTTAATAACAATAAAGGATTTTGTTGTAGCAAAATTAGTTATTATAACTTCATCAGAGCTAATGTATCCAATGTATCGGTTCCTTCAAAAGGTTTTCTTCATTGCTTTCAGCGATTAATTAGTGCTAGAAGAAGCACAATGAGAGGAAAAGATCAAATAACCTCCTGGCTATTATTAAATCTTTGATTTCTGATATCACATTTGTTGCGCAGTAATTAATTACTGCTTTAAATGAACAAAGAAATCGATTTGCTGTTACTGTTTGTCTCACAATTAGTTATTTCTAGCAAATTCCAGTAATTTTGCTTTCAGTTTCAAACTTCCGTATTACAGATTATTTAGTGAAAGTATTGCTTCGTTTGTGCATTGCAGTGCTTATCAGTTGCAGCACCTATTTGGGCGTCAAACAGCTCCCACCTTCTTCTATGTGTGATACGACGATACCTTTAAGTGATAACGATGATAAGACTGAGCGTAAGCCCAATATTACCGAAGAGATTTATTTGAGTTTAAAATCTTAATGATCTATTAAGTAACCTTGACATACTTAGATCGGTTGGTAATTAACCGTTCCTGTTTTTTATACTTTTTCTTTGCTTAACTTTTGGTAGTCACTTTAAAATAAGCGGCAATTCATTTTGATGAAACCTTTTCATATTAATTAACAAATGTTACCCTACCCTATTGAAATTATTTGTTTCAGTGAATTGCATATTATTATTGTCAACAATATTGATGACAAATGGAGCACATAATTTTGAAACATTAAAAATTATTGATAAATAAATGAAATTGTGGAAGTGAATGTTGTCATTCTTGTTTCACAAATGACTAACGCCAAAGTTACTCACGGAACTCACGTAATAAAGATCACACAATCAGTGATACTGAGATCTTTTGCTCACAGTCTTTCGTGAAATATCAGTTGAAAAACGGTAATGCACTTAAATTCTAACGGTAGTGATGTGGAAGAAACAAAAATTTGTCGCACGAAAATATAATAGCTGAGACGTACGTCCGTGCAATCCATTGTTACCTTAATCGTACGTTTCAAATGATATACGTAAAAGTAGTAGGAGAAACGAAAGGAATAGTCACACTGTTATGAGATAGAAGTGATAAATTAGTTGAGTTGAAGTTAATTGATAAGTGTTAATTACGAGGCAACAATTCGACTGTGAATTTTAGCATGAAAAAAGAATGGAAAAAAAAGGACGCAAACCATAACTTTGTTAATTAACACTTAATTAGCAACTTTTCAAGTGTTAGAGGTTCATGAATGTTATCACATCCGGTCTGACCAATGAGCTCCATTGCAACAAGTATCATATCACTGGCCCAGAACTTACTTTTGCTGTTCATTTATGCAAATGAGCGGTGAGCAGATTATTATGGCATCAATTCGACTATCGTTGCAGCAGTTATCTGTTGTCGCTACAATTCTTAATTGTTTCAATCTTTTGTTTTCCATTTATTATCACTAAGTCGTTATCAGTAACTGAGGTCAAGCTTCAAGTCAAACTTTGGGTTAGGCTCACTCCCTCGTTCAGCTATTGTTATGTAAAGTAAAAAGCAAAAACGGATTTTTGCGACGAACCTTTTTCACACAGTTTTTTTGTGCAAAAATTGAAAAATAATATTTTAATTGAAATCATTGCATTTGTTCTTCATAATTTACTTGAAATGACCGTTAAACTTATATTTTGTACAATTTCCAAAATTTCATGTATTTATGCAAATTTCACAAATTTCCAATTGAAGAAACTCAATGCGATTAGCAAAGTCAAAATTCTTCTCAGTTTCCACCCTTCCTATTTTAATATCATTTGTTTAATAAAAATATTGCAAAATTTTCAAAAATTATTTTGAAATTAATTAAAGGAAGGAAAAATTTGGTGCAAAATGCTTTCTTACAGTGTGTGAGTTGATCTTTGGAAAAATAAAAGCATTTTATAGTTTCTTTAGCGAGAAACATTTATTCGTTTTGATTGAAATTTTTTGTTTATAACGAATGAATCAATGCACTTTAACTGATCGAATACCACACAATCGGTGGAATTCTTTTATTTTTGAAAATGCGTGTCGTTGGAATATCAATTGGAAAGGTGGCGCGCTGTAAGCTAAAAAGCGATGATTAATTTGCTAATGCGAAAATGTTTCTCTTTTCTTTTGTTTTGACATAAAAGTATCCATCCGTTGCTATTAGCTCTTTGTGAAATTGCTTGCAAACAAATGCATGACAATTACAATTTGCTGAGAACGAAGAATTTGTCAAATAATTTAACGAACAACAAATGCACTAAGAAAATTACGATCGCAATAATGATGAACAATGACAATAATGAATAAAACTTGTGGAATAAATTAATTAAAGCGGTGTGTTAATTAGCTAATGCACAGCGATTCAAATCATCTTAATGAGGCTGATTAACCAATGGATGAAATAATATTAAAATGCTTCTTGAGAAATAAAATTTAAGCACTTTTATCACTTCTAGTGAATTTAAATGCTAGCCAATCGAAATGATCATTCCAGTGCCGCGGAAATTGTCGCCAAATTACATAACATTTGCAATGCATTCTGCTAAATTCAATTTGTATGTAATCAAAGTAAGCTAATAAATTTATTCATTTCTATTTTATTTAACTACCAAAACCTTTTCCTTTCGGATGTGCCCTTTGATAAATTTCAATTATGTTTAATTCACCTTTTGTCCACTTTTTTTACCTTTCAAATATGAAATGTACTTTGAAGCGCATTTCAATTATTTGGTAAATGAAATTAGCGAAGGAACGATTTTAACACTTAAATTAGTTAATTATCTTTTGAGATTGAATGGAGTTTTGCCATCCATGAATATAATTGAACGTTTCAACCGCTGTACCAACCGGAATTGACCACAAATTAATTTCATGCCCCACGGAAATTAAAATAGTTGAGAAGTGTTCTCTGAATTTAAGAGAAAATGAGCAATTTTTAATTTAATCTTTAACGGATACCCAAAATACATTTTCTGTTTGCAAAAATTGAGCTGTAAAGTTCTCTGACAGTGTAATTAATAGCAATTCAATGGAACGAACCATTTCATTTTGTTGTGTAATCTGATAAGTGATAGAATTGAAATTAAATGAGACTTAGAACTGATTTATTCAAATTAAATTATCCGTTTGATTTTAAGAAGTGCTACTTTAATTAGCCTTTGCAAACATGAATTTACCATTCGCTAAATGACGAATATGCGACTTGCACATCCCAATGACCTTCAGCACAATCGGACAGCTAATTTTCCCTGTGATTTCTTTCAGTGGTTCTTCTGTCATGTCGTTTTGCTTTTCAATTTGCATACATCAAAGAAAGCTTGGTGTGGTAATTCCCCAATTCAAATTCTCCTCTTTTCACCAATTATTGTTTCTTTTTTCATTTCAGCAATTTGTTCCATTTCAGCAATTCACGCTGTTTTTTTCATTTTATATTTTTGGAAATAATTTTTAATTTATCGGTGAAGTTTTATTCACAGTTAGTTAGTATGAGAGTGTTTTGTAAATGAGTTATCGGTTAATTTGAATAAGTTTTTGATATGAAAGACGGAGATTCCCTTCGCTTTTTTTTCGCTCATTTTTTTCGCCCCTTCGATGAACGACGATCGGTCTTATCGAAAGAATCGATGCTTAATGGAATTCGCTCTTAGATCGGTTATACATCAAAGGATCGATCCATCAGTTTAGTTACTGAAAGCAATTGTTCCTACAGCGGCCTGTCTTCTTGGCCTGTCCGTCTGCTCCGATGTTTTGATTCTTCTGTCGCAATATTTTGATAGATCAAACTTTCCGCCTTAAACTTTATTTTTCCTTTATTTAGTGACATTTTAGTGCTGAACGGGAAACCTTCCAAATTCTCAACCAACGAATGACCACATGAATTGCCATAATTAGGAAAAAAAGAGAGTAATCGAATAAATTTTAATTAACAAATAAAAAGATTTAATTGGACGTTGGAATGGTTTCTTCCGTTTATTTCTCATTACTGCACATATAATCCTTTTATCATAAATTAGTTTTAAAATTCTGGTAGTTTCAAGTGTTTGTGAAATGTCATCAAGACTATCGGTATCGCACTTTCTTCCTCGCTTGCACAGCTGTATCACAAGCATTTTTTTTGCAGGAACAGATGATCCGGAAATATTCCGCTCCCCTTCCTCCTTCTCTCTCGCCCTTTTTCAATCCAGTAATTCCTCGTTTGATAAATACTGCAAAGTTTTTTTCTCACGACAAACAGGTGAAGATAAGTCGAAGCGACATAAGACAGTGAATTTAATTGGCGTGACAGGCTGGCTACAAAAGAGAACAAACTTTTCCTATTGCGTGATAGATGCTAATTTTAATTTTGATAAATTAGTAGCGAGGAGAGGAAAATTAAAATGACGTCGACAAACAAAGCAAAAATAACTGATTTTATTTTCTCTTCATTTTCAAACAGACGACGTGAGGAGCGGAAAAAAACCAGTTACCGTTCGGAGTTTGCTCCTCATAAATTTCCATGAATTATTGTCAAAAATAATCCTTCCTATTCAAGAAAACGAGAAGTTTCTTCTCTCCCATACCTTTTTTTCATTCCTATACCGTAAAGCAACAACAACTAATGCAACGGTAAACAGTAAACAATAAAAAGCAACAAGGGAAGAGTTATTCTTTCTCCGCCTTTTTTATGAAAAATTTCAGCAATCTATTAACGCAATGTTTTGCAGTAAATAAAATTTGTTCTTTTATGAAAGTGAAATTTTAAAGATAAAGTTTATTTATTCCAGTCATTTATATAAATTATATTTGCAGAGAAGCAAAATTAACCTACAAAATCAATGTACAATGAATTTGGACCTTTTTCATCATGGAGAATTCCTGTGTGGCCACAAAAATTTATGGGAAATACTTTTTCAATTTTGAAAATTCTTCATAAAAAGTTTATAAATTTTATTTTGCGGTTATCGTTAAATTTTTTATGATCAAAAAGCAATAGATGATAAGTAGGACTTTTTTCAGTTCAGACTCAAACACTTCACTGCTTGAGTAAGAAGTAAATTGTTAAGGTCGTATTGAAGTTGTAGTTTCAAATTTTTAAAATATTTTGGATTTATTCTAGCTCAAAATGAAACAATTAAAACGACAAAAATTTAAATAGAGGCGAAAAAAAGCAATGTCTGATTAAACGTTCGGAATTTCCTGAATTTCGTGTTTGAAGTTGAACAATAATTAATTCCTCAACTACTCACATCATAATTTTTAATTTACCAGCAATTTAAAATTTCTAAATTTTTCCCTAAAATAACTTTTCAGAAGTAAAAATTATTTAATCATAGCATTGCATTTCACAGAGAGTAATGTAACAATGATCTGTTAGCTATAAAATCTGGAAAGTTTATATCTGACAAGAATTGAAACTGTTAATGCTTTTTTGACACTGTGGCTCTTCTGAAATAAATGTCATCAAATATGCTGCAAAAAGATGAGGTAATTGATTTTGAAATTTCCACCGCCATTTTTGTTAAAGTAAAGCAATATTGGAAGATCAAATTTGAATGCAAAAATATTTCATCTGAATTAGAAAGAAAGTAAATCAATGCAAAGGTTTAATTCCTTTCCACTTCCGTTTCTGTCCAATCCGTTTACGGATTTATTGCAGAATATTTCAGCACGGTAAAAACGTAATGTAAATCTGTCGTTGCAAAAATATGTGTCCGTAACATTCCGTAAAGCCGAATATCTTCCAGTTTCCCCGTGAGCTTTGTAACTTTTTGAAATCAAAAAATGATATTTTTCGTTGTTTTTAATACTTGATCACACTGACAATGTCTATGCAAGCGATATCAGAACATTTTGCATAAAATTTCAAAAAGAAACTTTTTAAAATTTTGAAAAAAAAATTAATTTTATTTTTCTAAAAGAGAAAAGAACTGAAATGCAGTAAGCAACAGCAACAATTAACTTAACCTTACACAATTTCCATCTTCTCCGCTTTTTCAATTTCCACATGGACTTGTTCAGTGTCTGCAAATTATACTATTTAACTATCGGCAAATGTATGTCAGTATATATTTCCATGTAGTTGTCCAGCAGTGACCTCCAAAAATGGAGTCAAATGATGCTCAGACGTTTGTCCTTCAGCCTCATTTTTACTGTCAAATACCAATCCTCGGAGTAAATCGATTACTGTAACTCTAACTTTTTTTAAATGATATTGCAAGTCCTCATTCATATCGCATCCTTTTTATGCTTAATTATTTTCGTGGAATAACTATTGCAAATTTCTACAAATTATTGAATTAAATTGGAAGAATAAGAAGCGCATATTATTTGGATTCACTAGTTTATCTCTTCTTAAACAAATGCCTAATTAATTTAGCTAACTATTCTTATTTCAGCTTTTTCAAATTTCAATTCTTACCTTTATAAGAGTAATGCCATCAATAGCGAGATTAGTGTTATTGTTTCATTACTGTACCTTCTACAGTTATGATTTGATATCTGTAAGGTATACATTGATGATAATCCAAATAACGAAATTAATAGCTAAGAGCTTTAAAAAAACTATGCATAATTTCATTATGATAATTAGCAATCAGCAAAAGTGCTTTTCCAAATTATTATAGCAAAGCAATTTTAGCAATCATTCAACTATAAACTAAATTTGAGAAATTGTTAAAGTCATCGATGATTAAACAAAAAATACAAATTGATGGACAAAAAATTTCAGGCCTTCTTTTGTACTGCAATGAACTAGAAATTTCACACATTAATTACTAACTTTTTATAAGAAATGATCAATGGATAAGTTGCATTCCTCTTTCACTGCATCCTCTCTCTCTCCCTCTTTGTCTCTCTTTCCCCTTATTTGATTCATAGCTTCAGTTGTTTTCAATAGATCTTTACATGCATACATACAGTCAATAAATCGAACAGCAATTTCTTCAGGCTTTTCTAAAAGTTTCTAAAATAATACCTATTTGGATCTTTCTGTATTAGCGATAAAATTTCGAGTAAATTTTAAAACAATTCAATATTGAATATAAATCAAAAAGAACTTATTACGCTGACGCAGCGCCACTCAACTTTCAAAGGGTAATTGCCGGGCAAATAGTTGCACCCGAAAACGTTGAAGCTTAAAAAGACGCAGTAAAGTTTCGGGAACTAAACAGAGCAAGGCGTGGGTGTAAAAAACGAAGAAAAAGGTAATGAAATTTCAAAACTGAGGTATGATTGAAATTGCTGACTAACACTGCACTATCACGGCGGCAATTCTAAAGCACTGATAAGCACACATTCAACTGATGAAATACTATCATCCAATTGTATGCCAAAGTGCCGCGATGTTTAGAAAGGGAGAAAAGGAACCAAAATTGAATTTGAGAATAGCAGGAAATCAATAGTAATCGATAGACGAAAAAATCATAGTAGAATTGGAGGTCCAAAAAATATTTTTCCACAAAATTTACAATTTAATAATTTGCTAAAAAGCACTGAATAGGAATTGCGTGAGCAAAAGGAAGAAATTAGGAAGTAATAGTCCGAAGTGGATGATGTGAGTTTGATAGATAGTAATAGTTTTATTGATGCAATAAAAATAAACAAAGTGAGAAATGAGGGCAGTAGTTCCTGACGTCGAAGAGGAAGATCCATCCGTTGGCTTCAACATCGGACGCACACTTCGGGAAGATTTACGATTCCAACACAAACGACGGACAATATGGGGCCGCACTCGAGGCGGCTTGGGCCGCAGGACTTGATTTACTGCTCAGACGGAACAACGCCTCCGTACTTTTCACTGAATTAATATTTCCAATTGGGAATTTTTCTTTGGGCCAACCGGCATCATTCTGCAATTTGATTTGTTACTTGCATTTTCCTCACTTTAAATCTTCCTTTTCCTTTCAAATTTTGATTTATTTTAAGTTGCAATTCGGTGCTGTACGATGCAATAAATTAGTGGAAACGATTTTTCTAACTAATATTTTCAAATATTTCAAATTGATAGGATTAAAGTTAGCTATAAAAAAAATTTCAATGAATGGATTTTGTTTTTGCTTGATTTTTGATTAATCGAGCGAAAAAGTGAAATTTCTAGTAAAAAATACTACCAGAAACTTGAAGTAATTGGTAGAAATGAAGGAAGGAAAAATTGAGCAATTTCCTTGGAACACTGATTTATATCCTTCAAATTTGTTTTCCATTTCTATTGCAACAAAAGGAAGGAAAAAAACCACTTTCGAAATCTCTCAGTGATATATTAAGCCATTGTAAAATCAATATTTATAAAATCGCTTCAACATTTGGTGTTGAAATTGAGCAAAAAATTTATTACAATTCTTTTTTCGTTTTTTTTTCTTTCGCTTTCACAGTAATCATATTTTTGTTGTTCTTTCCTCAGTGATTTATTCATTCTTTCTTTCTTGACGAACTACTACCCCTAATCGCTCTCGCTTTTAGTTCAGCTGAATAAAATACCTACAAAAAAAAAGGAGAGGAAAAGTGGCCTTTCTTACTTCTTCATATTGTTGCTAAAAATTTCACACTATCATCGCTGCAACACAAATTGAAATTCTACCGTAACCATCAAGACTTATCCCTCTTTCTATCCAACTCACTTCCCTGCACACACGAACAGATTGATATTTTATCCCACGTTCATAAACCTTTACCACTTCCTACCTCGGCCATTTATCATAGGTTGATCTGTACTGTTATAAATCCTTACATCTATCTATCATTATTATTCCTCTACGTCAACTGTACCCGAATGATTATGAATTTATTGCTGTAAAATTGGAGCCTTTTATTAATCGAGCAATTCTACTGCAATCTTTTAACTTTCTTACTTAAGTTTAAAAAATCATGGAAAAATTGATCGAATAATTTATGCAAAGCAGTTATTTAATTCAAATTTTCATTCTAAGGGCGTTTAACAATTTGCTTGGTAACATTAAGGTTACTGCCAAAAAGCACTTGAATCTGTGATGCATAACTACAGAAGGACGAGCATAAATTCATTATCTTTGCTACTTTATTCATTTCAGATTTCAATTTGAATTTGTGGTTTATTCCTTCTAAATTAGTTTATGTGAAAATTTATTTTGCTCTAACTATCCACTTCTTCTAGGTTATAGCATTAAAATGCTAAATATAAAAAAATTTTATCGAACTTCCATAACAATTTTTATGGTTCTGGTAGCTTTTATTATCAAATACTGCAATGTGCACAGGCACATATAAGTCTCTTCTGGAAAGTTCCTTTTGTCCTTAACTAAATTTTAAATGCATTTAAAAGAAAAGTTTAGCTTGTTCAGACAAAGGAATTGCCAAAAACGAACGACACAAAAATATATTATAAATTTTGAATTTTTGCTCAATTTTACATCATACCTTTACGGCAAAAAGCATTCCATATTTTTGCTATAATTCTGACTGCAAGCCTAACTGTTTGTTAAATATTTTAAGTTCTCTCAGCACCGTTGCATAGTTGAAGAATTAGTGAAGTACATATTTATAATTGTTCTTCGTTCTCATTTCGTTGATAGCTATTTGAATCACTCTCTAATTCATTCATTATGTCATTACTGTATTCTGTTAGCAATAATTATCAGTGAGTCGATATCAACCAGGCAGTGGGATTTTCATAGTCTTTTATAGGAATAATAATGCAATAAGTAAGGACCTTAATTATGACCTGCAGGATCTCTCCTACTAAGTCAAATAATTTCCCTTTAATTACTACAAGCTGGAAAGTGATTTAATTATTTCTCATTCATCTTTGATCAATCACTTCCTAAATCCAAGCAGCAAATTATTGGTCTATTTAATGACAGAACTGAGCTAATATGAATTTAACGCGATACGTGACGATATTGTCTATCAATAATCTACAAGTACTCTCTCTCTCTCTCTCTCTCTCAAATTCAAAGCCAAACAATAGCGAAGCGTGTGCTACGAAACGTATACTTCTTCTACCTTCTGCAGTATAATAATTGATGATTACGGAAGGACTGTGTTTTGAAATGCATTTGCAGCTTTGAAATACATTTAAATCGCAATTATAAGTTCACGTAAATTGCAGTGTAATTGCAATGATTAAATGCGATGCGTCAGACGATGGTAACATTTCACTTTATTAATTCACGCTAACTCTAACTCCTAGAGGTGGAAGCGCGCGAATGAATCAAGCTAGCATTAGCAAACTTGAACTAATTGTAGAAATTCGAGATACGTGTAATGTGCACTTGTTGCGAAATAACTAGTGAAGTCAATAAAATTTTAGCATCATTTCGTTTCATGAATCACCTTATGAACAGTTTTCCAATTAGATCTTTGGGAAGGAGAAACTTTGAAATTCGTTAGATTTTGTCCTTTCCCAGAGTGACAACTGTTACTTAATACTACTTATAGGTTATCATTTATCGATAGTAGACTGAGGAGTCGTCCCACCAGAGAGGAAGAGATGATAACGAAGTTCACCTTCCTGATAGTGCTATGCGTGAACCGTGTTGATCAGTCACATACAACGAACTATTTCACCTACAATAAAACATTACAATGCATTAAGGCAGATGCCTTAAATGAACACGAATTGCATAGCATCAAAGAGATGGGCCATTGTTCAGTATGCGATCCGATTTGTGAAGTTTTCCGTCCATTCGGCAAAATGCCTTCTAAAACCGAGATTAACAACAAACGAGGCGAAAACTGGTTTTTCAAAAAGGCAAGAAAAAAATTAGAATCAAAAAAAAACGTCAGAAAAAGGGAGCGAGGACTGCACAAGGAGAAGAAGCAATGAGACATTTGAGCGATTGAATTTTAGGTGAAAGTAAAACAAAAAAAAAACGATTATTTCAGACTAATTCATTTATAAATTATTTGAAGTTTTAACTTTTTTTCATCATAAACGATTGTTGTTAGCGCTTGTTTCTTTCAGCTATCGTTAGTTGCTACTTTTCAAATGCAATCAGTCCATGTTGATAGAAATGAGGCGCAAATTTCTTGGCGGATGAGTGCTTTTGGCAGAGCGCGCGGGGTCAGAAAACAAAAAATTTTGGAGAGATAAAGTTGGGACATGATTTTCAAGGAGAAACGATCTAATTTATTGAGCACATTAACAAGATGGGGTAAGGCAATCATCCGACGCTCGCCGATCATTTGTTTCTGTTAACGACGTGAATAAATCAATTCGACGCTATCTGACCAATGTTGCCATTTCTGATAATATCCAAATTTTTGCCAACCAAACACTGTGACAGTCAGGGACCTCACCAACTGAACTTCCTCCTTGCAAAGACTGTTTGTTTTCCCATAGCAATCTTAGCTTCGCAAATGGGTAAAAAGCATGCTTCATTGTAATTTCAATTTTTGTAGCCAAATTATTGTGGGAGAATTCTCGAAATGTGACCAGTAAGGCAAAACGATATTGCATGTAAAATCGGTGAACATCTGTAGAAATTGTTAAATTCCAAAAGTTTCACTTTTTTTTTTTATCTCCTTAAAAATCTCTTCAGATTTTTTTTGATCGGATCTGCTATGCTCCAGTGTCTAGGGACTCGTTTCTTCATCTGATGTATGCTTTCATTCCCAGATGAATTCCCTTTCATTGCTAGTTTCATTTCAATTTCATCTTCTTGAAACCTTTTCATCCTCTGTAGTAAGGTTGTTTTCAAAAATGAATTAATCATTAAATTGGAGAAAAAAAGATAAATGAATGAAAACCATCTTCACTTGATCATTTAGTACAATATGTCTTCCAATGGTAGTGCGTCATGGCCATGAAAACATAAAATTTAGGGGAATGATTTATGACATCAAGAGCCAATCATTTGATTTAAACTTCCTTCTCCTATCTTGGATTTTCCTAAACTTTCCTGGGAACCTGTGTGCATAATTCTCTCATTGCCGGATAATTTAAGCTAATAATATTTAATAACTATCGTGCACATTGCAATTTAAAATTTCCACTTATTACTTGCATCTTTTACAGGTAAATAATCAGTTTAATTCATCGACAACTGATTTTTTTTAAGCTATTTATTGTTCGAGCAAACGCTCCTCTTCGCAACAGAATAATTTAATTAGCAATCATTAATTGTTGTAGAAAAAATAAATGATACGAAAGGATGTAATTTCTGCGATCACTTTGGTAGTCTTTTCCGGGAATGATTTAAGGACTTGGAGACAAGTTTTTGCAGTATTACGGTAGCAGTTGTTGCAAGATTTCCAGTGAAGAGAGAGAGAAAGGAGAGAGAGTTGGAGGAGATGATGATCTGATGCTGTGCGGCTTCTATTACCATTACTATTAGCGCTTTTGCTCTCAGTAAGCGTGTTTCGTTAAGGGAAGCTTTGTTGTTGCTGCTGTTTTAATTCCCTTTTTGTTTCAATTTGGTTTACTGAACAGAGAAACAAACTCTTCTCCTACAAATGTTCCTCATCTTAATCACTCCTCACGCATTCTCCCTACATTCCACGTCATATTCCGTGGCGTCGAAAAGAAGAAAACCTGCAACGCTACACTTGTCCTCCTCCTTCTCGCGAATGGTTTTGCTAAACTAAATTGCTTTAGCTAATTTCATGAAAACAATTAAAGCGTCACTTCCTAGCGCACAGCCACTGATGTTCGCATTGAAATTGAAATATTTCAAATGGATTCAACGGGAAAAAAAGGAGAGAAATTGATTGATACTCGACGTCTTCTGTTTTCTGCTAACAGATATACATATTTATACTCTTTCCACTCCGTTTTTACACACAAAGTCTGGAGGAACTGAGTCCTTTTAAGTGTGTGTGTGTGTGTGTGTGTGAGTGTGTGTGGGAGGATGGATGTGTGTGGGGGTGTGTGTGGGTGGGTGGATGGATCAGTATAGGTGTGTGGAGAGGAGCGAAGGAGAGGGTAGGAATATTGAGCAGGGGGAATGGATGGACGGTGGAGGGAGGGGGAAGGAAGGGAAGCAGTGCTTTGAATGTGGCGCTTTTTTAATTGATGGAAGAAGTTTAAGAGGATGTAAGTTGGTGGAAAGGAATGAGACGGAAGGAGGAAAGCAACGTATCAGTTCTCGGAGTGGAGAGAAGAAGGAAATGTTCGAATGTGGCAGTAGTTGGGGTTTTAGCCCACTGGTTGGGTTTTGAAGTAGCCGCCATCAGAAGATGCCGACGAATTCTGACAGATGACTGAAAGGGAGAGGCCCCTTCCATCCTCCTACCCTTCGCAATTCCCACTCTTCGTTGGGTCCCGACGCCAACACTCTAATTTCACTTACAAAACTCCACGTTTCTTCCCAGTGCACTTCCCTCACCTTCCGTCGAGAGAATCTAAGCCATGCCATATAGCTCGCTGATCTGATCTGTGAACCACCACCACTACTCTTAAACTACCGGATGACATTGAGCGCAAAACGACCAGGGAAATCTTTATCAGCCACTGATAACACTGCTCCTTCCAACACAAACAACAAAGGTGACCGACTCACTAACTCATCCATTCACTGATCGACTAACCCACTAACTACCCGAGCGCTGGACAGTTACAGCGATGTTGCAATCGCATTCATTCTGTAGACGAATTCAGTCATTTCATATTCATATCCAACTTCTTCACGTGCTACAACACTATCTCTTTCTCTATCTCTCTCTTCCTCTTCTTTCTCTCTCTCTCTCTCTCTCTCTGTTTATATATATATATATATACATATAAAGTACAAAAACAATGGGTAAAGGAAGTGATCGATTTTTGACGCTTTCATACATACATGAGCAACTGGGGAGGTTGAGAATTTTCTAGAGGGGAAAAACACTCTGAAAGAATATTTCATTAGAGGAACGGACAAACGATCGAACGAACGAATGAACGAACGAACGAACGAATGAATGAATGAACGAATAAATGAAAGAATGAACGACTGAACGAATGAATGAACGAATAAATGAATGAGTGAATGAATGAATGAATGAACGAATGAGTGAACGATGAAAGCGATGCGTAGATTATGGAGCACCGATATCACATGTCTCACAATGAAAATTTTACGGGAACTGTCAAAAGTTGCAATTTGGTTTTTACATTTGAATTAAAAAAATTAGGATGAAATACGACGAGAGGTTCTTTGAGAGTCACAGAATAGCAGGCGTACTGTTGGCGAGTTGTGACTATGCCTGAAGTGATAAGTTCAATGAAATGCTGTTTGTTATCATCGTTGTTATCATGAATAACTATGATCCGTTCCCGAGAGATACTCTCGAAAGACCGTAGGTTTACATTGTCATTTTGTATGGCCGCCGCCGTAAAGGATTTTCAATGAGACGCCCCGCCCAGCCCGCCTTCACCGAACGTCCATTCGTTGAAGACGGGGAGGGGGGCAAGAGGAGAGGAGGGAGGAGGAGAAGGAGGAGGAGGAGGACATCTATCGGGAAACTCTCCTTCCACCTTATTCTATCTAATTCTTTCCTCTCCCTTCACATGATTTCTTTTCCGTCCTCTTCCTTCCTTCTGGTCGTTACCGTTTTATCAACCGGAAAACCGCTGCGGCTAAAACAAAAGGACGAGGAAAAAAGTGGTGGTAGGAGAGACCGCGGGAGATGATGAAAAGAGGTACTTCGCTCGGTAAATTTTGTAAAAGTTAACATTTCAGATTTGAAAAGGAAGGAGTTGTGAATTGGTGGCGTAGCACGAGAAGAGATTGTACCATTCAATATTGCATGTTTCAATACAGCGCCGATCAAGTGGCGTTGCAACGCTGCGTTGCTCCTGTATTACCACTATTACTGCTGCTACTTTACATTGCCAAACGTGAATTACTGCAATATCTTTTGTAACCATAACTTTGAAAAACTTCTTGTCAATTCTACTGATAATTTTACTTTACTTATCTGCGATTCTGGTGGATTGACTTGGTGGATGATTAGCATCTGAAGATATGACATCAGCGGAGCAATTTGCGCCAGAGATCTCAAATTACTATTATGATCAGCAGCAGCAGCAGCAGCAGCAGCATCAGCAACCGTCAAATCCGAGGCTCACGACGGGTAGTAATTCTGCAACCGCTCCTGCACCACCCTCCGGTCCGTCGTATTATCCAAACTCACAGTACAGTGTTCCTGATTCCGGTCAACATGGTCCGGTTAGTACGTTTATCCTTTTTGAAGCTTGCTGTTTCATACCACGTTAGTAACTGTGGGAAATAAGAGGAACTAAATGTTGATTTTGGAGGAGCTGCTATTAAATTTATAATTATCAACAATGTAACAGCATTTTGTAGTACAGATGAATAGTTTTATACAACTAGCACACTTTATCCACTTTATCTCTATCTTATCAGTGCGGGTAAGTGATAGCGGTTAAGGCCTGAAGTAGCTCCAATAGCTTAATTCAGTGGCTGATTGTTGCTGGAATATAAGTGTTCAGTTTGAAATCTGTCCTACACGTAATAATTCATATTTTACTGTTAAAAAATTCACTTTTGCAGCACATCTAATTCAAATTACTCATTTTACCTCGATCACTGCTTGTCTGTCCTTCAAATTGCTTGAAATAAAAATACAGATATGGAATTATTGCAATTTAATTTTCTTAACATCCTGATTGTGTGAATTTTCGTGACATAATTCTCATCAGTCAATCATTTTCAATTTCTCTATTGTCTGAAGCGCTTTTGACAGGAGACGTTGTAATTCTAATCAAATGATGACAACTGGATTAGTTTAGCTTCATTAAAATTGGAATTTCTTTCGCTTGCGTTGCACTAGAGGGAATGAATTCAAATATGAAGCCAAATTAGATTAGAAGAAAATATTTCCTCCTCAGATGATATCATCAAAGATCGCAAAAGTTAAATAACTGATCTTGAACCAACTGAAAATTTTCATTTCTGAGAATTAAAAATTTGTGACATGCTTTTACGAAGTCCACGTCTTACTGTTCTAACAATAGGTCTCGATAAGTAGTGTGTGCAGTAGGCATAAAATAAATTTCATCTCTAGAATCTTTGAAATTTCTTGTTCATCACAAAAACTGGTCGAACAGTGCGACATTGCTTTTTCAAATCCTTATGAAATTATCATAAATTCTCCCAAAAGACACTTATTTCTTAATTTTTGTCAGTCTTACATCTTACATAGGTCATTGTGTAAAACTTTTTTTCGTAGTATATTGCGTTTATCGCTGAAGAAACGTGAAAGTTTGTGGATCAGAGTGATCTCAAAAAGGTGTTTTTGGGCAATGTTTGACATTGTAAGCAGCCGATAAGGATGGTAATTATATTTCATAATTACAAGCAATAACAGTTTCACTTTACCGTGGCAGGCAACTTGATATGGAGCGGATACTGTAGGTTTCTTCAGATAAGTAGCTGGCTAGTCTGAATTTCACCACTACGAATGTTTGTAGAGATGGAAAGCTTCAGAAATAGGCCGATATTTTAGATTGTGTATCCTACATAGGAAAAGGAATTAACTAATTTCAAAAGGAAATGAGAACTATTTGTTGAATTGAGAAGGTTTAATTTGTAGGAAAGGGTTCCGCTTGAGGTTTTTTAACTTACGAAGCAACGGCATCATTGTTCATAGTGAAATAAGGGAGGCAAGTAGGAGAGAAATTTTTTCGGGGTATTATTTGGGAGTAAAAATTTTTTGAAGAAATAAATGGCAACATTTTTGAAGAAACGAAAGTCGTTATTCTTAGTAGGGATGCTCATTAAAACTCACTATTAATGAGTTTTAATAAATCAAATGAAAGGCGCTGAGCCAATTAATTCAGATTTATTACATCGATAATGTTTCTTTAAATGACATCCCTATCCCCTGGCCTTCATTTTTTTTGCAAATTTTCATGCAATGTGTGTGTGTAATTTGTGTTTGCTTGGATCATTTTGGCTATAAATCAGGGCAAGCAAACAATATCACTCATTCATCGTACATCAATGAAAAAATTATTAATCATACCTTTAATTAATTTACATTATTTATAGTACTTTTTCTTTTCCAATGTAATAAGGCTTACGTAATTTATTTGAAATAAAATTTATCAAGAATCAATAGTAACTACTGGTCCTTGTCTTTCCATCCTCAATCATTCATTCATATATGCTCGCTTTGATAAGATCTATCGTTTGATGCACCGACCGCTCAGTCTAATTCTTCCTCATATTTTCCTTGATTTTCTAATTCCAATTCCGTCACTAATTACGTGCGCTGAGGTAGTTCGTTAAATTAGAATTTCAAAAATTTCAACTATCTTAGGCTTTATCGTTTTTTTTTTGATATTTATTATTTTTTATTTTCTTTTAAATGTGAACGATGTGACACTGCTTCTAAAGGTATTATTAGCCTAAGATAGGATTTCATATATTTAAAGTAAGGTTTTCTCTTCACGACCTGAACTTTCAAGTTTTATTCAAATTGTCAATGATTGCGGAGCTTACTGGATAATTATGAACTGTTGAAGGGAAGAAAAAAAGTTAGAAAAATGTGAATTTAACAAATTATTTTGAATTACAGAGCTCATCCTGTGGTTATAACAATGGGGAATGGAATAAGAATGGAAAAGATTGTGAAAAGGACGAGGATGAGGAGGAGAAAAATAATGTAGCCGTTTATCCGTGGATGACACGGGTTCATTCAGCTAGTGGTTAGTTTCATTTGGTTTAATTTTAGAAAATACTGAAACGATATTTGCTGTACTATAGTCTGTGGTGTAAAAATTGCTGAGAGCTTAGTAGCTTAATATAATTTATTTCATAACAATAATTGAAATACAGGAAAATTCACTAGTAATATAAAGATTTCAATAGGGAATGAAATCCGTTTATCGTACTTGTGATGTGAGGAGGATTATGGTACTTTTATAAAACAATGTTAAACTAGTGCTTAAATTTAGTACTGAAGATTATTTGATTTTAATGTATAAAAAGTATCATACTGTAATAATGAATGGATGGTTGTGCTGATTATTTCGCATCATATAGTAATAGTGGTTAAAATATCTAACAATGTTTTAATTAATTCAAAATGGTAATCATATTGAAGTGCCTGTTAGTTTTAGGTAGTTTTAATTGATAGTAAATGATTCTTCTAGGAACAAAAGAATCGAAATTTAGATTTTAAAATTAATGTAAGCTTTTGAAAAATAATAAAATTACTTATTTTTAATTTATTTTCAAGTTTTTCACCTTATATTTGTTTTTGCTATCTTTCTTAGATTCAACTATGGAACCTCCATATTCTTTTCACTTTCACTTTTTTTTCTCACAGATATTGCTTTGAAAAAAGTAATAAGTGTTCCAATCCCTTCGAGTGTATCTTTGGCAGATTTGTGAAATGCATGATAAGATCTATGGAATAGCATATGAGAAATGTAAATTACCCATCAAACTGTTATCGTTATTTATCAAATATGATAATTGACAGGAAGCTGAGAAGAAGTGGAAATCTTCGGCCCAAAAATAAATGAAAGAGGTTTTTTTTCATTTATTTTTTAAATGGTTTTTATTTTTTATTCCTTGCAGTGTCATTTTCATCTGCCTCATTCTCTTCCTTATTAGGAATTTAGCTGAAATTACCAAAATAAGCAATTTTCTGTTCACGTCGTCAGGTCATAAATTATATATTACGGAAATTTTTATCAGCTTGTCTTCTTTTTTCAACTGACTGACAGCGTTTGATTATTAGACCGATGCAATATGCCCAAAAATTGATTAAAAATGGATTGATAATCTTTGAAAGAGATGGCTTGGCCAAAAGAAATTGGAGGAATGGAGCATCCCATTGATGATAAAAAATGCTTGTTCAATAATTATTTGCGTTTTAAAAAGCTTCTGGAAATAATTATAAGATGTTCAGTCTCATTCATATGAATTATAGTGAGCATAAGCTTTTTTTTAGAAAACTTCAGGAAGTTCTTACCAGGGAATTATTTCGTTAGTGATAAATTCATCCAAGGCGTAAATGCTATAAGTATGAAATATGCGATAAGTTAAATAGCCAATGGGCAGCAGTGGATGGAAAAATAGGTAAATAGGAAGAATGACAGGCAGAAAGAAATGTTACAGCTAACAGCAACAGTAATGTTACAATTATTTTCATTCTTTTGTCCCTTATCATTCATGGCATTATATATTACGGCCCAGCTTTATTGAACCACTACACTTGACCATTTTTTATTAGTTTTCTGAGACTATTCAGGACTGTGTACTTTTCCATTAAACCGTAATATAAACGAATAAATAAAAATGAGTTTTCAGTTTAGGATCTTCTGTTGTTACGTACCTGTCGTTACCTTCTTGGCTTGTTTCAAATGTTTTTAGATAAGGTGGTATCAAAATTCTTTTTCTCTGATTGATATTTGTAGCGTATCCCCAAGTCCGCTGTTTATCATGGTGTTAAGATGGAAGAAACGAGAAGTAATAAAATGTTCCTACGCATTTACCGGTTATTTAAGGAGCTGATCGAGCATTGGATAGGCTTAAACAGCTGTTGCATTAAGCCCCTAATGCCCAATCTAATAGTTTGTAACTTTTGCAATAACTTCGCTAAGTTTACTTTATCAAGACTGTAGACGGAAAGTTGATATTGCAAATATCTAGCAGTTTTGTGGAGGCAAGTGGTTATTATATAAACTATTTCGTTTAGTTTTTAAATTACTAGATCAATAGAAGACTCGTAAACCTTATCAAAACTGATATTTAGCTCTACTTTTAAGAATCATTAAATAATCAAGCATATTTCTAGCTCACAGTGGTACTTCATACTTCTACCTGTGGAGATATATAGCGTCGTAGAAAAAGGAGCAAGAAATGTTTAATTCTTAAATGGCATTTTTTGGTATACGGTAGCGGCGGTGACGTTCATAGATAATTATGCGCGGGTGCAGCAACTCCGCTCACTTTTTTTTTCTTCTCTTGTCGTCCGTTTTTTTCTCGTTGTTCAAATTTCGTGAAAAATTATTTTCTGCATTTCCTCTGTTGTAGCTCATAAACCGTCATTTTTCATGTTTAGTACAATTTTCTCAGATCACCCCGACAACCAATACCTCAACTTTTCCTCTTTTTTTCCTTTCCTTTTTTTACTTTGTGAAGAACTGTATGACAAATTAGTTCTTTCATAGTTAAAGGCAACCATTCCTATGGAATGCTAGTTATTGATAATCTTTTAAAATTTCTGTTAAATTTTTATTAATTTTTTATTGCTGATATATGTTCCGTTCCTGCAACGTTTCAAAAATTTTTCCTCTTAGCTCTTACTGTCTTACTTCTCCTTCTTCGTTTACTATTTTAATTAATTAAAAGGCTAACTTTATCCTCATCCAACACATTTATCGACTTCCCTACGTCAAATTAATTACTTGTGAATGTACCATGAAGAGATTTAGAAAAAAGTGAAAGGCTATTTAATTGATTGACTGAATAACACTTACCTGAAGTGGTTTTATTTCATATTTATAATAAGAGTCACATATTAAAGCAATAACTCATTCCATGAAAATTTCTATTATCGTCATTTTTCCTGAATATCAATGCATATTTTCATGTTCCCTTGAACAACGATCTCATCAGGCAATTAATCATCTTATCCCTGCTTTCTTAAAGGTATACGATCATTTAATCAATTTTACTACTCTCCCTCTCTCCATCCCTCTCTTCACCATTATTCTATTTTTAATCCTTTACAAGCAGTATCTTGTCAAATAAATTCCTTCACTAAACAGTGACATCCGCTCACACACCAAAATTAATTAATTATTTGATAGAAACAATTGGATCGGTTTTGCAATTGCTAAACATATGCAAATTCCCTTAGTTTGCTCTCAAAGTTGAATTTATAATGAAACCAAACCCCATCTAAGTGCTATTGACAAACGTTATAAATCAAAATAATACAAAATTAAATATAAGAAAGCTTTGAGAAAATGTTTGCATTTTGAAAGAATAGGCTTTAATTCTTCCTCTATCGTTTGGACAATAAACATAAACAGAAGAAATGAATTGTTATTAAAATCAAATAGTATTTTAATAAGTAAGCGTCAAGTTTTTTAGATGTCACTCAGGCATTGAACTGTTGGTTTGAATCTTCTGTGTATGACTAGAATTCTAAATTGGTAGGATTTTTGGCGAAGGTAAAATTTGAAGACTTAATCTGAAGAGTTGAATTCAAATTTACCACAGAAATAATTTTACTATCAATAAAACAAGGTAGTTTTTCAAATTAAAATGGTTCAAATCAATGAATTAACTTTTTTTTGACTTTTAAAATGTTAAGAAGAAAAGTTAGTATAAAAGCACAATTTTCTAAAGAATGATTGAAATAAACTGTTTTAAAAATTATTGCTGAACAAGCTAAATTAATTCACCCTATTTGACCTTTGCACAAGTTTGATGAATTCGAAAATGAAACGTTCTTCAAATTCTTTTTGAACTCTTCAGAAATAATTCTTAGCAGTACGCACAATCCTTGATTATAATGACTGGAAGGCTTAGGCTTAGTGAAATAGATATTCCAAACGCGTCTACATCACGCATCCAGAAAAGGTCACGGAATAGATCAGTGAAAGATTACGTTACTGTAATAATTGGATCATAAATGTTGAAGATAATATTCTCCTTACTTTTTCCTTTCTATTTTTCCTAAATGATTCAGAAGAGGAAAAAAAAGGTAATTAAATGATTGGTGGAAGAAATTAATGTTTTCGACAGGTAATTCTTTTGGCGATCAGAAAACGATAACATTAATACATCATCTATGCGCATAAATATCTTTAAAAAGAAAGCAATCGTTAATTGAACTTCTGTAGTATGATATATAAATGTCATAATTTTATCTTATTAATAAGGTTGAAATAAATTTGCATAAATAATTTAGACCTAGTATATTTTCCTCTCTACTCCTGTCTCCCTTTCTCTGTCTCTCTCTCTCTGTCTTTGTGTATCCATACTCATTTTAAAAATGATTAATATGATCAGATGAAGGGAGAGCACAGCACAGCATAGCACACACACACACACGCACACACACACACACACACACACACACACACACACACACACTACAGTATATCATTAATTATAATAGGAATAGAAGGAGGTTATCCTTGCGACAGGATAACCTCACCCATAATCGTATTGTAATTAATGACGACAGACTAGAGAGGCATCGGTGGTGGCGCTGATGATGGCGATGGCTTGGATCTGTGCTGGATGTTGTGCCAGATGGATGGATAGCAAATAAATTGCTTGTAGCTATCCTTTCCTTTCAGTTTGTAGAGCAAATGTTATTTTTCAAATGCAGGAATATACATCTGTTGCACATATTTCAAATAAATATGCAAATTTCTCGCAACTTAATTTCATTGATTTGAAGCAAAATTGATAGTTGAATTATTGCGCAATGCAACCGAGAAATAAATTGCTCCGTTTTGTTGGACATAAAAAGCATAAAATTCGTAGTTTTCAGACGTAATTCGTCGTAGTCTTCAAAATTCAACTTATTTTAATTGAAGAAATACGTGTAATAGCTTCTTTCTATAGCTATTAATAACAAGTGATTTATCAAATTGGATTTATAAAAGTTTAAAATTTTCTATTTTGAATTTATTTTGTGTTGAGTGTAAATTTAGGCTGAGATAAGTCGGAAAGCCGTGACCAAAACAATTAGCATTATTGACCACACTGCACTAAATGTCAATAATAGCATAGCTATTTTCATTTCCTCAATTTAATGAAGGAATGATCCTAAGATTAAAAAACATTTAACTGATTACTTCGTTGTGTTGAACCGATGGATATTTCAATTTCACAATAACACTAAAATTTTTTTAATTAGCTATTTATGAAATTCTGTATAGAATAGCTGCTGACCTCTTTTAAATTTAATTTATCATTGTTCTAACTAACGAGTAGTTTTGAAATTTTTAGCAATCGCTACTAGCAATTACCTGTGATAGTTGCTTCGTTTACTGCAACGACAATTACAGCTAATCATCATTAGCACTATTATTTATTATACTGATACTATCATTATGATAAGCATTATCGTTGCATCACAATTATTATCATCACTTATAGGATGGGACAGAGAATTTATTAGAAAAATACTCGTTTGGTTGATCTAACAATCGCTTCCATGAAGCGAACAATTGGTTAGCGAGGAATGAATTGATAAGTGAAATGAAAAGGGATGATGAAACACCGTGAAGATGAGAATCGGAAAATTGTAAAAATAAAATTTAAGAAAGTTCAACTTAAAAAGAATTCAAAAAGAATTCCTTTTTTTTGGTGAAACTTGGCATTTTTGCTATTTAGGGAAGATGATTGAAGGATGATGGATTGAGGAGAGAAACAGAGAATTCACATATGCATAAACACATACTGGTCGGTATTCCTTTGATTTATCTCCAATGATTAATTACGGTATTGCACAAGAGCATTCTATCAACTGTTCAAAGAGACTTCTTCGATTGATGGACGGGCGGACGGACGTTCGATCAATTGCTGTACTTAATTTCGAAGAAATTTGAATTTAATTAGTAACTAAGCCTAAAATTTAATGAACGAGTATGTATTCTGTTCAGCACTATTGCGTTCTCTTCCCATTGCATTATTGCTTTTACATTTAAGCACTGTAAAATTTAAATAGTTCCCAAGTGGAATTATTTTTAGACTACCTAATTAAATTAAGCAAAAAAGATCTGTGCTAAAGAAGGATATGAATGATTTTGGAGAAACTTTAGATGAGCAATGACATATTGTAATGTTAGGAAAGTAAAATGTGATTTCAGCACCTTCCGATCTATAATAGTCTCTGTTACTGCGGACGGACTATTGGAGTAGGTTTGTTCTCGTTGACTCTTTGGTTCATAGTAGTAGAGAAAATTTTAATTAAATTTTAAACCGAATCATATTTATTGATTTAGTTGAAATAATTGTTCCACTACTGTGTATGTGCATATTTAAATCTTGAAATAGATCGTATTTGAATCGGATCAAAATTGATAACAAAAGCAAGTTTTAGTTTTGACATACAAAGAAGAGCAACTGTTGGGCGAGTAGTGCAAATCGGTCGGCACTTTCAGAAGAGTGTTTGCCGACAAGGAGAACTACTGACACTTAGAACACACACACGCACAAGCACACACACACACACACACACACACACACACACACATCTAACATCTAAGGAGTAACTTTTTTGTTAACTTCGATTTTTAAAAAATTCAAAATTTGACTTAAAAGATCTAGAAATTTTATTTGCAAATTCTTTATTATAACTAACAAGGATTGATAGAAGATGAAAAATACGTTCAGACAGTGTACATAACGTTTCAATTCAGTACCACATTTGAATTTCTTAAACTGTGAAATTTCAAACATTATCAGTGCTGTAATGAATTATTGCTTCTTTTACCTTTACCTCCTTCGTTGGTAAATTAAAATTTGTGACTGCTTGAGTGATGTTAACATTATCTGATAACTTAGCGTGCTAAGAGAAAGGCTGTTGAAGACAAGAAATTACGTCCCAAATATTTGGCTGATATTCACAGTGAGACAAATTGGATTAGTTCAAAAATCTCAGAGCTTATTCGCAAGCCTTCCTTCATGCTAATTCACATATGAAAATTAACGGATTTTTTTTTCTGATTTCTTGAAATAATAAATGAACAAATAAGCAACGCCAACGAATTCATAGTAAAGAGATTTATGTTTATTAAGTAGGCGATGCTTTTCATAGGTACGAGTTAAGCGACAAATCTCTCATTTTCTCTCTGAAAGTCGTAGCATTCAGCATGACAACAATTTGAAATTCTTAAATTAGTTAAAAATTTCGGACAACAAAAATAGTTCAACAGACTTCGTTGTTATCTTTCAGCATTATATTGATTATAATACTTATTATTAAAGTGGATAAGCTGCTTTAAGGGTAAGAAAATGAAATGTGATGAAACGATGATGAAAAGATATTTTCACAAATATCACTTCCTTGAAGTTTAGATCGGCAAACTTGATCACAGAGGTAAATTTAACTTAAACGATGACAGGTAAATTCTGAACTATGACTGTTTGAAATTAAATTTTTTTTCACTTGTAAGTGTACGTAAAACTGTCGTTAACCACTACCACTGCTAATATTAGTAATCTTAAGTAAGAAATATAATGAATTAATTTCATAAAACACATCATATTTCAATTCACTTCGGTATTGTTCCACTTTACGTTTGATATATAAGTGGACTGTAATTGTTTTAAAGTAATTTCTAGGGCTTTAAAATAAATTAACCTCTTATTCGATGACAATTCATTGCAAATTTAAAAATCAATAAAACATTTCAAAGAAAGCTGCCTTTTTTCGTCTTTCTTCATGCGCTAATGAAAAGTAAGCGATAAACGATGAGAATCGCTTTTGACAGTTGGAAGAATTTTCTTTTCCATTTGAATTTACTTTGTGTCTTTCGTTCATTACATTGCAAAGGTTAAATTTTCAAACTGAAAACCGTCATCATCGGCTTGTGTTTTTTGATGTTATAAAAATTAGGGGAACATGTTTTCTGCATCTTTTTGATGTCTTTACCACCCACTGAGCGTTGGATCGTTCTTTCAATTGAAATAATCACTCACAAATACTTTCATTCTTTTGTTATTCATAAAATAAGCTTAAACAGGTCACAGTCGTTTAGCACAATTTTAATTTTCCTTTGTTAAATTACTCATTGATAGGGATATTTTCCCTTAATTAATATGTAAAACAAAATGAGCAAGAAATATTTTAAATTTAGAAAAGAAAATCATGCGGTCAATTCATCAGTTTTCATTTGTCGGATGAAATATGTGAGCGAGAAATTCATTAAAATGAACTGTTTTGTTGGTGAAAATAATGTGGAAATTGAGTTCAGGAAAAGGAGTGGATGGAAGAAGTTTGATACATAGTTGTTGCAAATGCAAGGCATACCATAATTTATGGCGCAAATTTGATGTTGCAATAAATTTAAGATCGAAATGTAAAGTTTCTAGGGCGCAGAGGAGAGCTGCTGAAAGTGGTTAGATGAACAGTGGGACTACTGGGCAATAAATTTGAATAAAGCGCTTCTTCTCTTCTAAGATCAACCGTAAGATAAAATATGTGTTCCTCGGATGGACCACATACGTCAGTGTAGGGATCGGGGAGAGAGAACGGAAATTTGGCGAAAGAAGACGCTGCTGCACAAAATGAGCCAAATCACAATTTATTACCACCAACTGAGTGCGTGTGCGTGTGCGTGCGTGTGTGCGTGTCCGTGTGTCCGTGTGTGTGTATGTGTGTGGGAGGATGAACGGAATCAGAATTCGTGTGTAATGAATGATAGAAAACAATTGTTTGCTCTTCATGAATTATTACTTCCATGATGTAAAGCATTTTTTTCTTTCCTCTTCCTGTTCTCTCACTTTTTCAGTAACACAAAGATTTCATAAATTTTAACTTTCAAATTTCACTCATAATATTTCATCAAAAATTTCTTACCGTTCAAATGAAACATTGGCATAGTGGAACTTGTTGTTGTTGTTATGAGGCATTATGTGAAATTGTGTGGAATGTAACGGATCCTTCACATTCTTTTCCAACACCATTTATATGAAAATAAGCAACAAATAATAATTAATAATAATAATGATAATAATAATAATAATAGATAGTAATAATAATAAGTAATAATGTTAGCAACAGTATTAATAGTGATAATAAATAGTAATTAGTTAGCAGTAGTAACAATAATGGCAATAATATATCTATATCAGTGAATGCATTTAATTATGTCAGAATAAATAACACTGATGATTGCTATCAGTTTACGCTTAAATTTATAAAGTGAGATTTGTGAATTGCAATGGAGATAGAATGACCTTGAAAAAACATTTACCTATCTGTGTTCACCTGTAATTAAATAAAAATTTTGCAAATTTAGGCTCCAATCGAGGCGAAAAACGTCAACGGACAGCGTACACTAGGAATCAAGTACTGGAATTGGAGAAAGAGTTTCATTTCAACAAATATCTGACTCGAAAGAGGCGCATTGAGATAGCTCATTCGTTGATGCTAACAGAACGACAAGTTAGTTGGATTATTGCTCTTTGAAGTGATCATTTACTTTCGGTGTTCAGTTCAATTTTAATTCAATTCAAAATTAGTCGTTCAAGCTTTGAAGTTGCTTACGTGCTGGTCCTGCAGTTTGTAGTGAAATAATTTGTAACTTGAAGAGCTCTTCTTAATTTAGTGTAAAATTAACTTCAATTATTTAAATTCTACGAAAGTTAGCAATTTTCTGGATTTTCTATCGAAAATTGTTGTCGAAAAAGTCAAAAAAGTTCTCAATGGAATGAGCGCTCGTAAATTTAGCGTAGCACTATGAAAAAGAGAGGAAATTTGGCTGATAATGTATGAAAGTAGAAATGATTTCAAAATTCATGGTTTAAAGTAAGCTGCTAGTTACGATTCTTTCGAAAAGATAATTTCAAGTCCAAAGTCCATTTCAATTCCTGAAATCATTGAAATTAGAACGTAGAAAGTGAAGTTTACGACGAATAAATTACTAGTGGTACCTCGTTATCCGCTATAGTTTTGGGAGTTTGAATCAATGCGAACCGTAATACTAATTATGCTACTACAATGAATCTTCGTTTTAATTACCGTTGTTAAAAGATCCTTCAATTAATTTTGAGCTTCGTAATTTTCACTTCGCTTAACTTTATTATTTGGATTGAATAGCCGATGGTTTGAATAAGAGATTTCTGTGGTAACGAAGATCATTTAGTGCTGACAGCGGAAAATTATGTTCAAATATTCATTTCTCATCCAAGAAAAGGATCTTTTCTTCTTCTTTCTTTCTCTATTACTGCCCCTGATTTACGTCTGTTCTGTTTCAGGTCAAAATTTGGTTCCAGAATCGTCGTATGAAGCATAAAAAGGAGAACAAGGATAAGCCAACGCAAACAGTACCGTTTCCGGCTGGTGCTCTTTCCTTCCATCATCTGGCCGGCTTCAACCCACGTAATTTCCTTCTCACTAATAATTATACATGAATGAATCGCTATAAATATATTGCCAATTAAGCTCAAAGCCACAAATAACAATTATCAATGAAGCATGCAGGCTTGCCTAAACATGGCATTTGGAAATTTTTAAATTCGATTGAGTTTAAAAACTTTTTACGTGAAAATTGATTCCTGAGAGATTAGTAATAACGATATGTACCGCAAGTTTGTATTATATAATTGTTATCATGAAAAAAACGATAATACCAATCAATTTTCTTGATTCAAAGATAAATTTTAAATTTTACTTTTTCTGATGCAAATTTTTTTTTGACATCCATGGTAATAACAATAATAAACTGAGCATGAGTGATTATGTTGAGAAATATATTGCAATAAATTATGGAATTTGAAATGAAAGTTTTGAATTGGTTTTGGTATTTAAACTGAAAATTTCAAATTCCATTTTCTAAAAAAGAGATTTGTTTTGGAAGAAAACCTGCGCCAATTAATTGTTTGAAATACTGCCTTCCGTGGCTTAGTATAATAGCATCTTTTGATAGCATTACTGGACGAGTTATTTAAAAATAGAAATTTTACAATGAAAAAAAGGTTACAAATAATCGATGAATTTAGTTAGTGGCATGTGGTAAATGGAAATTTCCTGAAAATTCTTTTTTTTTCGTATTAATCAAATAGATTGAAGTGCAACTATTAATTTCACAAAATTGTTTTTGAATTTCAAATTTTATTCAGGAAAAATTCACAAATCTTTTACGGTGTAGTTTTCATAGTGCTCTTTTTTGAAGAGTGAAGAAATGAAAGAGGAAGATTAGGTTACACTTTGCTGTCCCAATTTTTTGTCCTGAAGTTACGATAATTTCCAATACCGGTTTTTTGTTTCAAAATTGGATTAACTTTATTAAATAGCAAGGGGAAAAACGAAATTCACCAGTAGTGAAAAGTGCAGAAAATTTCTTTCAAGATTGAAGAACGCTAGGAAAGATGACAAATTTAGCGCAATTTGGTCCCAACGGTACCCTTTCCGCTCTTTTTTTTCTCTCTCTCTCTCTCTCTCCCTCTCTGCGTGTACTTCTGCAATTAGTAGACTTATGCTTTATGAGCAAAGAAAGTATGTTTACAACAAGATCATTCCTGATGTGATCGTTGACAGGTGATTTTTCGGGTTTTTGTATAGAAATAAAAAATTGAAATAAATAGTAGCAGTATGAGATGAACGGAAGAAAAGGTGTAGCTTAGTACCTGAAGGGCGTAGAATGCAAACCTTCTTGGCTCAGGCTTTGCTCACTTATATCTGTGCAAGCAAAATGAAGCAGACACGTGCGTATTGTGTGCATATGTTATTAATTCACTTTAAATAATTTGTAAATTATATGAATGGAATAGATAAGTGAATGAATTTAATTAATTAATCAAATGTCTGTGAGAAGAACTAAAGTGTAAACAGGGTCATTTGTACTCTTTCCTTTGTACAAGGTATCATCAGTTTGGTTGCTTTCCTCTAATTACACTCTCTCATTAATTATATCAGCTATTGTTTTTGCATGTCACTCTGTACAAGGTATGATATATACATATGTGTGTAAAACAAGATTTCTTCTCATTTCAATTAGACAAGGTAACGGTTGTATTGTTGTTGTATATGTCGCAATAATCCACAGGGTTTATCTGAAGGGTTTCTTCCGATCGTTCATTTCCCTTGTTATTGTCTCATTATTTTATTTGAAAGCGATTCTGAATGTCTTTCAAACAACTACTGTTATTTATGAGCTAAAATTTGAAAAAATTTATCTCGCATTTTTTCTCTTATACAAGTAAATATAGGATAGGCCGAAACTCTTTGACAGCTGCCGCACAGATTGGTGAATTTTGTGCTGCAATGATAAGCAATAGTTTTGGATTTAGTGAGAGGTAAATGTGGTTTTGCTATGAGAGTTCAAGCGATGAAATTTCAAAGGCCTATTATTGGTAGAATACATGAGGCATCACTAATTTTGGCACGTTTCGGGCCTCGCTCTTATTCACGCATTGTTCAAAATTTCCGCTTGTACTTCGAGAGCAATTTTGCTTTCCTGAAATATTGGTGTAGTCTTTGCACTGTTTTTTTTTTTAATTTGAAACATGGAGATATTCCGTGCGAATGTCTATCTGTTTACGTAATTAACGAGTACTTATTTTCATGTGTAGATGCTTTATATATCTATTATCCTTTTTCTTTCTCTGTATTTGTACTCCTTTGATTGATTAAAGCTAAAATCTACTTTCAAACTAAATCTCTTCAAAGGAAGTTTTGAGATGTGACTCATAAATGCTTAGCATTTAATTTGATGATTTGAGCAAGAAGATTGCGGAACAACCACATGCAAATTATTGCTATCTTCATTAACTCGTCCGATGTTTTTCTTTCAATGGACGGCATCATGTCTTAGAATTAAGTGAAAAGGAAAGGACGCACAGAGATGCTGAACTGCTAACATTCTGCTTCAACTGCACCTGTGACATTAGAAGTTACTGATCACGAGAACTACCGGATGGAACAAAGGAGAAAGTAGATTTCAGTGCATTTAAATCTCTCATAACACTGTCGGTTTTTGCCTATACATTTTGAAATGACAAAAATTACCGCTTTTTTGCTGCAAAATTGTTTTGCTTTAGTCATTTATAATGCAACAGAAAAAATAACAAACAGCGAAGCGGAATACTTTTCCGCTCGTCCTCCTACCTTTCAGCGTTTCTCCCTCTCTCAGACGTTTCTGTAGAAGAGAAAGCTTGTAGATGGTGAGGTGAGTGCTATGAAATCGATCATCTGCAGCTGTCACTAATTTTTTTGCAAATCGATATCAGGATACTGCGAAATGAACACCGCCACCAGCATCGGTTGATTTTTCCTCTCGGGGTACTGTATCAGCTGATGAGAGCCAATTGTAATATAGCGATGGGCGTAACCACTAAATGGGTAATGGGCTCTGTACTTACTTTTGAATGAGTTGTGGTAAGTAGAACAGCAAGGAACTGTGAAATGTTTCTAAGTGCCTTAAAAGGAATAAATCGCACGACCGCGTGAGTGAAGGGAGGACGGAAAGTGAAAGTTTCATCCACAATACTGGCTAACTTTGCCATTTGTTGTTGTGCGTAGCTTTCCGCAAATTCTAAAATAGGTTTCATCGCCTCAGTGAGTAAATGTTTAAGTGCCCTAAATGAGTGTTTTATGAGCTACGTAAGCTGAAAGGATAAAGTTCAAGTTTAACCTGAGACATTGGATGTTATTCGAACCATTAAACGGAGTTTTAAAAAGAACTCATCCAGCCACACCAAGAGCAAGAGATCTATAAGCACTTCAAGCACTCATAACAAATATAGACCGCACAAAGTTTTTTTCAAGATGAACCAAATGGATATATGCTATCTTTTGCACAATTAGCGCATCTTAAACTTCATGATGAGAAGCCATTGATCAGGATATTTTCTTCATAGAGTAGGAAAAATTCTTTCCCAGAAAGAAACATTTTTAAAAAAAGTAAAGGATCAATTAACTTTACACAGTGGTTTATCAGTACAAAGGAAATCTGAAATTTAATACTGCGCGACGTGAACCTCTAAAGAAGCAATCACTAACACAATAGTTCCTCACTTCATTCTAAAAACAACGCATAAAAGATGAAAAAATACACACAAGATTAATACCCGTAGCAAAACCTTCGATGAATGAAAAAACCGATAAAAGAATTTAGAAGGGAGTAAGTTCTATCCAACAATTTTGAAATAAGTATTGCAGGATAATGCAACGGATTAATTAACAAAGTTCAGAAAATGAACTTCTGCAAATAATCCGGCATGAGTTAGGCATATATAATAAAAAAAAATAGCTGTTAAAAGAACGGTCGATATCCATGTAGTATTAACTCTGCATGCTTTTTAGAATAATTTTTTACAAAGCCCCAAACAAAATTTTTAATTTAAATGAATTTTTTTAGGAAATTTAAACAAGTTTAAAGAAATCAGTTGCAAAAAATAATACTAAAGATTAAACATTGACAATAAGGAACTATTTGGCGAATAAAAACCCGAAAACAGTATATAACGAATTTCCGAAATTTGAGATATCACTGTATATCAAGCGTGTTTTCCAACCAGCGGATGTCAACAATGGTTGCTTTCTTTGGCAAGTTATCATACATCATTTTTCTGAAAAAAAAATGTTTCCTTTCTATTCTAAAAAATATACTCCAGAAAAAAATGTTACAATGACCTCGTAAATATAGAAAAATGAGTAAAAATTTGTTATCCAACTACTTACATACAAAGAATTACTTTTAGGAAGACTTGCTTTTCATCGGACAAAATTATACCTGTTAGGAACTACAATATGAGTAGCAGCACTGCTTTGCTTTGTGCTCAAGTCAGCACCGTGCATTCTCAGTAAAATTTGAATATACATTTTCTGCATTTTGGTTAAGTTGTCATGCAAATAAAACGTTTGACCATAAAATCGGTCAAACTTTTCGTCCATAAGTAACCGTTTTCTTAACGCTTCCTCAGCAGCTAATGGTTTCTTCCGCTAAAAATCTTGAATTAAGGAAAACCAACTCTTATGTGAAATGTAAAGGCAGTACGAAATCCATGTTTGAAAGCATAGATGTATTGTAACTTACCTGAGGTACTTTTATTTTATCGAGCATAGCAGTGACACTTGCAATCGTAAATGCAGTAGAGCTCACCGATGTGATGGTATTTCCCAATTCTCTATCATCTCCAAATAATGAATAAAGGCTATCGTCAACAACATGAACAGCTTCCTTCTTTGTTCTGCAACCGTGAATTTAAAATAATAGATAGAACGCCTCTAGCATTCATTGTTATTATAGATGATCAATGAAATTCTTATATAACAAAGATAGAGAGGAAAACTCTAGTTTCTTATTAATACTGACAGACTAAATCATAAAAACGGAGCAGAACATAAGTCTAATAGAATATAAGTAATAGAATACCTTCCCATACGGATTAGATTAAATCACAAGTTCAAACAGTGTATAAAGAAATAACATATTTCTGAGATGGAAAAGACGAAAAGAATTGAAAATTGGTAAGCTTCATATATGTATATTTATAATCTTCAGTAAAGAAATAATGTATTTATCAAAGCATTTTCAGCAAAATGTTTTGGTAATTAGAAAGCTTACACGGGTATGACTTTGCTCGCACTTTTGCACGCTATAAGCCAGTTTGCACTGACCACATTATATTTATTACTTTTAATAATCGACTTTGATTTCACATGTTTGGGTTCTCCAGTCACAACAAAAAGTGTTTTTGGACCTTAAAACAATTTAGTAAAAATTACTGCTTGTTGCAATTAAAAGATGCCATAACAAAAACAAACAGTCAAGAATATAGCTAGAGAAAAACATTTTATTTTATTAACAGTAAATACCTGGATTAGCGACGTGAATTCCGCCAAATGAAACAATGATGTTTTGTAACTCCTGGACTGTTACGTTAGAGGTACCTCTTAAGACACATATTTGTTTCCCTTCCAAATCTTGATTAACTTCATTGATCCGTGCTTTCTTAGTTTGATATTCCTCAAGTGCACGTATATTTTCCATCCGCCTTTTTGAATCTATCACGTTTTGCACATTTTTTATACTACCTAGCCGCAATTTCTAAAAAAAATCGTATCTTGCAATAATATTAATGATTATGATTAGCATAAATAAAAAAAAAATTCTAGGTAACAACAAAACAGTATGCACCTTGTCGAAGTCTAAAAATGCTTGGTATTGGTCGATGTCTTTTACATATTTGTCATCGCGATATGTCTTCAGAGTTGGAGCATATAATCGGCCATTTCTTAGCCCTTTAGCTCGAACCTAACCAAATTTTACAAATTAAATAAAAATCCGATCAGTTGAATCATTTTGAAAAGCACTTAAATTGCTTCATTTCTATTCTGTTAAAAAAATACCTCAACAACTTGTATGTTATCCTGTCGTACAAAATGACTCGGTAAATCGCTTGATTTATAATCGTTATGAATCCAGTTTGGAATTCTATCACTTTTAAGGAACCCATGATCTCGAGCCAAACGATTTTTGATAAATTTATGTGTCGTGTCGTCCAATCCCGTTCCTACTTTGCCGACCATAAAAAACTTACCACCTTAAAGATCAGACTTTTGAAATCAAACAACCGCATATCGAAATTAGAATTTTAATGTAGAGACAATTGAATCCAAAGTTTAAATAAATGATTAATGAAACTTTGTTAAGGAGAAATAATACAGCGGTACCTCTAAGCGTAGCCAAGCAATAATTACTGATTTTATTATTTCTACCAAGATCTACACCAACAACAGCAAGATCCAACGTCTCATCGCCCAGGTGGAATGGTTTTACCTAAAGCGTATATAATTTATTTATAGAAGTCACAATTCCGAAGAAATCCACATAATTCTGTCCTGCAAAAGGAAACTACTCTTAGAAGAATATGTATTTTTGAACAAACAAATACCTTAAACCAACCATTTGCCATCCGACGCATGCCCATTTTGTAGATCGAATCCATTTTTTTTGCCACAATGCCTTCTTGTCCATTTGTTACAGCTTCTTGGTATATTGAAACAAATTCTTCTCTAAAAAAGTGAATAAGGGATACGTTCATACAAATGTTGCATAAACTTATTCGAAAAGTTCAGGAATCTACTACCTGAACCTACTCATCAGACACAAAATTACTTCTTGTTTTTCGTAATCTGCTGGGCTCTACCAATCTGCAACCTTCTTCATATTTACAGCCCATATCATATTTCAATTAGTTAGTTTTATTGTATTCTTTTCCTTTTGATATTTTCGATAACTTTATATTGAACAATTGAAGAGAAAATCAACCTCGTTCTGACGATATTGAACTTTGACAGGAATATTTTTGTCTTGTCTTGCTTCTGTAAAACATTTCCACTTTGAAGAAGGGCAATTCTTTCACTCAGCGGAACATCTATTAGTGATTTTCCATTCAAAAATAAAACATCAAATACCGCAACACTTGGTTCTACAGCACCATCTGTTCTTAAAGATTTCACATCATAAATGCGACCATCCGATGCTTGTGCATTATGACCAACTACAAAACGAATTATGTATTGGAAAGGAACTAAATTAAATACACAGTCTTTTGACCTGAGATTAAGAGCAACGCTCACTATCTATCAAAACCCACAAAAGATTTGGTTCTGGATATTTCGGGAGACTGCATTCTTTCACCAGAAAGTTCATTTTACATCTATCCCATACAGTTCAAAACACTCATTTTATCATTATATTATCAACTAACTAAATCTTTCATCGGTAGTATCCCAAAGCAGTAATTCAGTGTCCAGTATGCAATTTTCAACAGAAGGCGCAAAACATGGATTGATTCTATGATCCAGCACCGGTGCTATCGTATTTGTAAAGTCATTCTGAACCCGCGAGTAGTAGCGCATTTCACAACTTGGTCCTCTGTGCAGCAAGAAATGTTCACCATCATATTTTAATTCCACATAAAATTCTTGGCCACAGAAATGAACCAGCTTAAATTCAAATTGATTTTTCGCTACTAGAACACAAATCACTTGGTTTGGCAAATGAATTTACATATAAGTAAAAGCTAGCATTTTTGGATGCTCTACAAAGCACAATACAGACCAACCAGCCTCATCCTTTATGCAGACAGATTTTCTGCTATTAGAATTTTATACAATTATGAATTAATATACAATTGAAGGAATTACTTTATTATAAACATCTCCAGCACCATGCCTGATTCTTGATAATAACATTGGTTCAAAGCGGCGGAAAAGCATACTCGAATCGTCTGTTATTTTACCTTCTGCGGCAAGAGCACATATTTCCCGTAAACTGACCCCAGACTGATATAATGCGGCTCCATTCGGATGTATCCAGCTTACTAAATTTGCGGATGTTACCTTTAACGAGCGCTGAAAAGCATAAAGAAATAATATCTACAACACAATACATAACTTCAAAAACAGTTCGGAGGGAAATACCAAATTGCACAAGTTTCTGTGGTTTTCGGGTTGTTTGTGGTATCGGAAATGCACAGCGAATAAAACGAATTCCTTTCACAGGTTTGCTTATTTGTACTTTTGCTTCACTCTTAGAAACTGAATACGGACTAATGTAATGGGTATGCACAGAGCTTACTTCAATCTTACGAGTCAGCACTTGCAAAAGCCAGTAGACTTCACGTCCTGTCGCACAGGCCTTTAAAAGCTTTTCTAGCTCTTCGTTACCTGTAAGGATACAAATTACGAATTTATTAAAATAAACCAAACAACAATTTTGGACTTATTTATGACTAGATTCCTTTAATTAATACTACGAAATGCATTGCAAAAAAATGAACACTTACTTATTTCTCCTTTCGTCATCTTGCATAACGAGTCGTTTACATCAAAAAGAGACAGCTGATGTTTAGTAATGGTTGGATTTCGTACTGAAACTTCTTCTGCCAGCTTCGCAATCGACTGTTCCGCACTCTGGAAATGATTATGGCTCCTTTTACGACGAGTTTATGAAATTTCATTACAACTCATTTCGTATCATTATAATTATTATTAATCCCGATTTAACACCTGAACTAAAAGAATGGGAACAGTATAAACTGCAATGCAATAACATGTAATGCAATCTATAGCATATAATTTAATATGGTTATTTTTATGTCAGCGATTTCACAAAGGAAAAAAGAAAGCTATATGGCAGTAAGAAATTAGATGTTACCTTGGAATCTATCTGCAGTAATTCCTTTTTTGTCTTTGGGGGAAGAAACAGTACTTGGCATACCTTCGATATAATTCGCTTCTGAAAAACTTAACGCTATAACTTATTTCCAAGAATTATGTCTTATAAGTATGACTGCGTTTTAATGATTTATACGATACGACTCATGAATGGTTTTTCACCCTTAAATTTCATTAAAACTAACCGATTTCATCCGAAATTTCCGCCGATCCAATGAATTAGCCATAATGCGCAACACCGGATAAAAGCTAACGGCCTCACTTGTAAATTTAGAAGCAACTGCTGCCCATTTTGTCACTAATGCATTTAACACTCGTTGCTTGCCAAATTTGTTCTTGAAATGAATTTGCTGCATACGATCTAAGTATCCGCATAATGTTTTATACTTGAAATTCAGAGAAATTTCTTCTTCCAAACTGCTTGCCGCTGCACCTTCCACTTCTTGCGCATCTTTTCCGGAGCTAATATCAAGATCTTCCGTTGATTCTTCATCAGTTCCATCATTATCGGACATTCAGCACGTAGCACTTCTAATTCATTTATTATATTTAAACGTTTAAGAAGAAAACATACAAGGTGAGATCAGCCAAAACACGTTAAAACAATACTTAGTTGAACGAGGTTACACAATCGCAAAAAGAAAGTGAAAGTGAATTTTCTCAACCGTTTCTAATCATCCAACATCTAATCAGTAATAATTTTGGAAGTATAACAGACGATAGATATTTATTAACTCATCAAGAACAATACATGGTCAGGTGCAACGGACACATCCAATGGCCTTTTTAACACATCAACTTGAAATGGAAAGTACTGATCTTTGTCATGTGAAAGACCTAAATGAGAGAACCTATTAAGACCCCATGAAAACAAATTGTCCATTTTTGAGACAGCAAACATCGAGGAGTTACCAGCAAAAACCTTTTTAACTTTACCCGAGTCATTAGGACCACTGCTGAAAATACTATTTTCCAGAAGCGCTGGTCGTCGTAATGATGTAACATTAGGTCCCATGCCGAGAATTCCGAAGCCCCAAACATAAACTTGATCATTGCTGCTTAGTGCTATACAAGAAGTGGCTGTAGAATCCGCTAGCACAATTTTCCCGACGGAAAGACGAATTTCACGAGGAAAACTGCTTTGAATGTCCTTTACAAATGGATACATTTGTTCGTATTCATTCTGTCCCCACATGAACAATTCACCGCTCTCTGTCACCGCCATCAAAGTATCCGTGCTCCCCTTTAAAGTTGTTACTTTCATTCCATTCAGATCACCTCCAACTGGTAAACAATGCCAATCACAGCTGCATTTTCCGCGTCCCAACTGTCCATCTACCCCTAATCCAAATGAAAATACCTCACCAGAATCCATAATGATGAATGATGTATCTAGCGTACAATGTATCTGAGCAATTTCTGAATCTGAAGGAATCGCAATTTTTTGAAATGGCTTATTCTCTAGTCTTACAAAAGCTACATTTTCAGGATCCTGTCCACACTGTCCGTGAGCATTATCACCAAAAGCATAGACCGCTTTCTTAGATGCGACCAGAAAATGTCGTCGACCCGCCGCAATGTCTATTATGGTACCAAACTGCTCGTCCGTAACATTAGCATTCAAGCAAATACCTTCGCTCCAATAATTGCCATTATCTAAATCATTGCTAAAAATATCAACGCCACCACCATAAAGTTTCCGGTCTGACGCCAAAACTGAGAAGCCAAATCCGGCTGCAATGTGACGAATATTGCGAGAATTAAAGTATAGAATTTGTCGAGGACTCCTGAATCCTTTTTGTTCGGTTTCTCGTAATGCCTTCGTAAAAAGACTCCCTGTTTTGCCGAAACCGCAACCATACACAAAGTTACTCGTTTTAGCTTTTAGCTTAGCAACCGTTGCAGCTTCCCGAGCTGCTATCCGTTTCATTATTCTGTAATCAAAATGGAAATTAATTCAGACAGTCAAATTTACTATTACATATGCCGACAATGCAACAATTTCCCAGAAGCAAGGTCACATTTGGACAATTACACCAAATATTTGCACCGTATCATCCACCAATACTCGTCCGTATGAAACTAATATAGGCATGCATCGTGCACACCATTTCGACAATCTGCCTCTTCCGAAATTTTTCGAACATTCAACCCGCTAACACTGGAAACCTCAAGTCACAGCTACAAAAATTGAACGAATAAATGTATTAAAATTTATGAAAAATAAATAGCGAAAGCAAGAGAAATAAAAGAAAGGAACATTGCAACCTACGTAGATTACAACATACGTTCTAAGAAGATGGTTAAAATTTAAAGCTTAATATAGTTTGAGCCTCGACAGGGCCAACTCAATGTACTCCTCGACTTAAACAGGTTCATAAAAAACTAGCATTAGGATTTAACGAGTGCTGCGAAAAAGTTTCGTTGCAAAGTGATGCGTTGAAGCTCACGTCACAGTAGGTGCTACTTTATTTGGCTTAGGAGGCTAAGAAGTGTTGGTAATTAGCTGCGTGAGAAGTGCAGCTTTGTTCTTCTCTCCTTATTCATACTATTACAGAACAAAAATAAGTGAAACTACCGATGGTTTAGCGTAGAATGGAACATTTTGAGGATGTGGACGAACGTGAACAACGTTTCCATCAGTTCATCCGTCAACATATTGTAAGTGTATCGTTGTATTAATGTTTTTGTGAATGATTTATATTCATTTATAAAGTGCTAGGTTTTATTTTTTATATCTACAATAGCTGGAACCGGCTTTTTCTCTCCTGAGAATTTCAATTTAACTTATCACCTGTAATTTTTGAAGTTCGTACTTCACATGATGCATCTGTGTGAGGGTGCGTTATCTCTAATTTTTTATTCAATGGAGCATAAATAATTGGAAGTCATAATCATAAGATCCACTTGATATTACAATATACACATATATATTAGGAGTCGTTTTCATCCTACAGTTGATGTGCTGGATAGTACAACGTATGCAATTTTCATGGATCGGTTTGTAAACAAAATATTTTTGTATTTTCTTCATTCGTTTGAAACTTTTTGATGACTTTTACTTTTTGCAGATTTGCATGCTATTGTTTATATGCTTATATCTAATTTCGTATTCAATCATTCGCCTATTGAAAGAGAGAAGTGACAATGATGAGTTGTACGCTGGTGGCGAAGATTTTTTCGTATTTCGTGTTTCGTAAGTTTAAAGTTATAATTTTATAGGGAAGGGTATTTTTATGATCATTTTGCGGATAATTACCTCAACGCTATTGATGTCTTACAGTTTATGGATGTGTACGTGGTCCTTGGCAGTATCAATGGGAGCTGCCACGCTGTTGCCGTTTTCAGTAATTGGATCTGAAATAATACAGGCCTATCCGGGCAGTTACTATTTCCAGTGGTTGAACTGGCCTCTGATTCATTCCCTTTGGAACTATATTTTTGCTTTAAGCAATCTGTCGTTGTTTATTCTTCTTCCTTTTGCTTATTTCTTCATTGAATCTCAAGGATTTAAAGGCCATAGAAAGGTAATGAATTTTATATATCTGTTTTTTATTCAAGTCTTCCCAGTTTCCCTCATTTCTGGAAAATCACAATGTTACTATCAATCATTTGTCGTTCAATGCCTCCAGAGTTGTAACGGATTTCATCTTGTATTGGAAAGACACTGTTTCAGCAGCCAAACCGTTAATTTTATGAGAGTTTATATACCCTCTTGATACACTGCAATTTTTTTAGTTGAGATAGCGATATTGTCTTAATGATTGAAATTTTTAGATCGTAATGGTCAGATAACATTAAATATTCACACGGAACATTAATGATATCGTTCACTGATATCACACTGTTTTGGAAGTTCTATTCTTTTATCATTTCGGTATAATATTTAGGTAGTGAAGTAATTGACTTCTTGGCATATTTCCTAAAATTTTTCAGGGCATAATGACTCGAGTATATGAGACTGTTGCTGTATGTATACTGCTTATAATCGTTTTAATATGCCTAGCAGATGTAATATACTCCCTTTTTGTCGTAAGTTTTATTGTTTGTAATTATAATTGTGAAAGTTTGTGTCCCAAAAGTGCACACCTGTTGAATTCAGTGTGTGAAGGAAAAAAAACTTTTTACCGTGACTTGCTTCTTGATTAATTCAACATTTTTCTTCGAATATGACATCCGTGCTTTATTCCTGGAAAAAAAGAAAGCCTTAATTTCTACATTCTACTAATTTGTGAAGACACATATAAAATATTAGAACAAGGAAGAAAATAGTTAATTTTTGCACGCATAAGATCTTCAGACAGAGAGCGATTCAATTTCATTGTCTATACTCAGTTTCACTTCTGTCAATTTGCCATTTCTATATTCATGTGTGTCATTACTTGGAGTGCTGACGTTGCTGATTACAACTCCCATAGGTATTTCCTATTTTTCTGATTTTCCAATTTTTTTATTTGATAGAAAATTGTTTTATTTTTTCAGGAATTCTGAAATGACGATGGGTTTTGATGGGGCAGAAGTTACAAGATTTTACAATGATCGTTTATAATTTCAGGACTAGCAAGGATGTTTTCTGTAGTATCCAACCATCTGCTTGCAACAGACTATAATAAAATCATTGATCCGCTGGAGGAGACAGTTTTTCAACTTGAATATCAAACTCTTAAAAGACGATTACGGCGGAACAATCAAGGAGATGTATCTCTTCCAGATCCATTTCTGCCGCAAAAACCGCTTCGTGGCTATCAGGTTGTGCTACAAACAGTGAAATACGTGTTTGCGATCGTTGTTTTGCTCCTCCTAACTGTAAGTTTAACGCATGCTTTGCATTAAGATATTAACCAAATTCCTATTCAGTAGTTTAGCTAGTAAGGTTTTTTTTTCAGCCTTTACGTAATTTACATAGTACTTGTAGTTTTCACCGCATATTGTTTCTTCTGCAATTCTTACTTTTTTTAGTTCTTTTAGACAGTCACTGTGCTTATGGTACTGATCAATACGCTGCAATTGTTGTTCGGGTTTCGAGCGTTACCTGTATACGCTCAATACATGGAAGTAAATTCTCGTCATACGTTAGGCATTTTTGGAGCTATCATTGAGGTTATCATAATTTGGTAAGGCATCAAAACGCTTCAGCTCTTTTAAAACCATCAAGGATTTTCTAAACTATAGTAGTTTCATTATTCGTTAAACTGTGTTTAGGTATATAATGGTTGCTGCAATGATTGGAGTTTATTCAGTGCCGTTGTTACGAAGAATTCGACCTGAGCTGCATAAGACATCAATGACACGCGTAATTGCAAACTGCACAACTGTTTTGGTGCTGAGTTCTGCGCTTCCGGTGCTCGCACGAACGCTCGGTTGGTTTCATGACATTTGTTTTCGATGCATGTAATTACCTTAGAATGTTACCTATCTTTGCTTTTGCATAATGATGAAAGTTTTGTTTTCAGGAATCACGACATTCGATTTGGTGGGAGCGTATGGTAGTTTTATGTGGTTGTCCAATTTCACACTGGTTTGGACATATAACGTTGCGTTTGCATTTGTGACAGTTTCTTGTTTGTTGAATCATTTCACTACACCAGTGAGAAAAGAAATTATCCAGAGGTATTGTTTGCTATTATCTCTAATTTCACTTTAGCAGATTTTCAATGCTATGAAGTTTTGAAATCTCGACGAATTTCTTTTCAAGAATTAAGTCCTCTACGGCCTTTGATAATACTGTGTTTTTCGGCTTGTTGGCGTGATAATAACAATACGGATTATTCTACATACTGCAGATATCGTGTAACTGACTTATAGCGTTTTTTGATTGAAAGTCGCTGTATGAGTTTCAGGATTCGCGATATATCTTACCGGATAAAAGCAATTGAAACCGCTGAAAAAATGGAGTAATTTCTGTGCTGTGTATTTGTTTTATTTGCAAACATTCAAAATATCATTTCAAAATGATCTCATCGCAAAAAGGGAAGGTGGATGGTTGTTGTTTTGTGTTTTTGAAATATGGTGCTGTTATTTACCCACATAACTGCATATTTTTTAGTCATGTGATGATTGAATATTTCATACTACGAATAGTAAATTTGCTGTTATTTCATTTTGATTTAAAACTTGGTAATCATGATTTGACAATTGCCAGTCTTTTGATGCCTTGAAAGGGTATTTCGATGAAAGAAACAAATTTATATCTGAGTGTTAAGTCTCGTTTCCTTTAGGACATGAGGAGCACTGAAAAGTTTTTTTATTTTTTTCTATGCTTTAAAGATTAATGTAGGAGCTTGATGGACAAAAGCTTTTTCACAAAGACTGAGTTGTGTCAGGTGGTGTGTAAATATTTTTCATATTTCTATGTTTTTGTAAATTTGTGAACTATGGACTATGTCATGTGTGATTATTGGGAATTCCATACATTTCTTGTTAATAAGATTTTCTATAGCATCTTTATGCTGAAGTACAAAAATAAAATTTTAATTAACGTATTAAATGCAAGAAGAGAAGTATGAGCTCTATCTTAATCCTTCTTGCACTCTGCTCTGAGCAAATCGAACACACAAAAATGGTTGGTGTCTCCGCAGAAGCTGTTGATAAAAAAAATAATTTTGTCGAAAGGACTGCGAAATTTGTGTCAAAAAGGATTAAGTCTATGATTCAGACGCAAATTTTCACAGTACTTTTTTTTTTGTTGAAACTAGCAAAAATTTTGGAACCTATTATAGGAAAGGATTAGAGTCATGTGATTTTGTTATTGTGCAGTTCATCATAGGACCATCGATCTGGTGTGTAAAAACAGCTCGTTGGAGTTTAGTAGTGTTACCTTAGTTGGACCACTGGTTGCTGCTTTTCAACTTCTATTTTAGAAGCATTTTGCGCGAGCAACTTTCTACCGATAAATGGTAATGCTTGAATATTCCTATGATTCTGTCGTTTCAAGCATTACCATTTGTCGAACAGAATTGTTCGTCTATCACTGTGCTGTTGTCCTATTACTTCTCAGCTCTCCTAAGTGGTAAGTGAAATTATTACTTTCGGTGTTGCAATTAAATATTCAAAAATTTTATTGTTCACTGAAAGGAAATTTTTTCTTGTCAGAAGAAAAAGCGAATTACCATCTTTGGCTCATTTAATATCTTTCAAATAATTTCAATTGCCAACGATGTTAGTTGGTTTGTCTCAGAAGTTATAACTTCCTTCCTACGCACTGGTAATGAGCACATCTTCCGTGAACAGCGAACAAGACATCTATTTGCAGAAATACACTTCAAATTTAATGCATGTGGAGTAGCGGCGCATTGGTTTGCCTTCAAGTCAATAATAACCTTTTCCAGTCAGCTTAAACGACCAAGGCTATCTTTATCAGCATTTCTGTGCTTTCGTCATCTGCACTTAGCTCAACAAGAACAATTAATTATATATTATGAAACTATTACTATTAATTGAAAAAGTCTGAAATAATGATTTTAAAGCAGTTTGGTAGGGAGAAAAAGAGTAGGATGAAAAATAGAAATTTGTAAAAGAATGGAAATTTCAAACAATATTTTAAAGGTAGCCGGTTCTGATTAGAAATGCACAGCTGACATGATACGTTAATTTTGACAAGTGTAATTGACATTGTGCTTGCAAAAGCAGAAGGCTTTTTCATAAGAAATATTTATCAACACTTACAGAGAATAGTACAAAATAATAAATAACAACAAAAGCAACCAATTTGTCCATATTTTCTATTCAACTTCCCACTCTGATGAGTTTTAAAAGATGTGACAGAGCGCTGGGATCGGCAAAGTCAAAGGTTATTATCACCTTACTGGTCTTCATTTAGTACGACTATTAGAATCGCTGAAAAAGTTGAAAAAATACAAGCACGGAATCTTGAATGACTTGCCCATGCAAGACACATTCTTACATCATCATACCATAAGCAAAGAGTTGAAATTGATATTTCACGATGTGCTAGAAATGAGAGATTTCAGTTTTGAAATTACCCACCTAAAACAAAGCACGATAAGGCAATGCCTAGCAATAACAATGAGGCAAGCATCACATTGCTTGAAGGTTTTACTTGACCGATCCCAGTAATATTTTGCAGTGTGCCCGCATCCTCGCTATAATCATCGTTCTCCTGGAAAAAGTCCCATGAAACTTTCGGAAATTCTAAAATATTAGCGAAGAAGTTAACTTAATTAATTGCGCGTGCACCGAAATCGTTGTGATCATAAGGCAAAAATTGAGGAATGATGGAAATTTTCGAAAATCCGAAAAGGAAGAAAAGGTGAAAGTAAAATTGGTTTGAAATTGCGATGATATTCATCGATTCCCCTCTCTTCATTTCTTTTCGAATAGCAAAAAGGAGTAAGCACCTCAACAATTCTTGTTTCGCTTCCTTCCAGGCCATGGCGATTTTCTTCAAAGATTGCCGGTTCATACAATGTTCGATTACACGGACAATCAATAAAGCATCTTTGATATTCCACCTTACTAAGTGTTACGTGACATTTAAATACATCGATAACTTCAAAAGGAATTTAATGTTCAAAAGTTCCTCAACGATCAGTTAACATTCTATTTTAACGCTTGCCTCACTCAGTCAAATATAACCTTTTTTCGATATTCGACCTCAGTGAAACAACCAGCTCCAATTGTGAATATACGACGATACAGCGAGTATTGTTCGGCCATAATAATGCGGGCGCTTTTGTCCATGCCACGTAGAAAATCGCCAAGAGTAAAGCAACGGTTGCTTAATTAAATCTCAAATTAGAAGTGATATGGCAGTTATCACTTAACTGATCCATTGACTTCACTGTTCCATCTAAGCCAAATAAGTAAGAAATAACAATCTAACGTTACGAGAGAATTCTGCGTTCGTCACAGTTATGAAATTGCCACGGTAGCTGTTGTAATACCTAATTTGTACGTTCAACCATTTACCTAATCATTAAGCGTCCTTTCGAGTAGGCAAAAATATTCCGTATCCTTGGCCTTTTGTTTCTGTCGTATAATATCTCGTCACGAAATATTTTTAAGTATATCTTCTCATCCTGAAAAAGTATATGAACGAATTTAATTTCGAAATGAGAATGAATTCCTCACAAATTAGATTTCAGATTTTAATTTTTTTTTTGAAATAGCAAGTGAACATTTAAAGATCTGTGATAACTTTTTTCGAAGTTTGTAATAGCAAACATCTGTCAATTTTGCCAGCTCTTTTCGATGAAGCAGGATTTCATAAGCAAAAAAGGGCGACACGCAACGTTCGCCATGGATGTTATAGTCTCGAGGTCCGTAGTACGGAAAACGTCGACGTGTCGGGCCTACTTGTGCAACCGGCCAGCAAGGTATCTGAAATGTCATTTAGGAAGAATCGAAATCTAGTTCCATCCACTTTTGACCCGACATGCTCGTATATCACAATTTCTTAAGTACGCAATTGACATTATTATCTTCACATGCCAAAAAACATGGCCTCCAATGCGTGAAGCGTGGCCCGCCATCACCTCGAAACGTTCGTTCACGGTCCATGCTATCAGCGCCCAGGTCCTTGAACAAATCAGACAGCCTGAAAGAGTGTTCTCATTCAATCACAGAAAGAGTTTTCATCAAATTACAGATAGTGAAAGGTTGTTAAAATCAATTAATATTCCTACTCAAAATCCAATAAAACTTTATAGTGCTACCGCTAATGCCATTTGAAATTACGTATTCACCAGTGTCGTCGTTCCGGAATTGGATCATCAACATCTGAATATGTCCACGGACCGGCAATCCGTGTTTGTGGTCCTGTCTGGTAGCAGCGTAAGCGTGTAGAAATATCGCCAGGATAATTTCGGATGTAATCATTGAAATAGGTAGGAATGAACATTGGCCTAATTTGAGAATCGATGCGTACCACGTTCAGCACATCGATGATGTCGCTCAAATCTAAAACATTAGCGGCATATTAACACTAAGGTATTAAGACTATAGCATATTAAGACTGTACCTTTAATAGACTCATCTTTTGTTTCAACATTTGGCGCACCATTGAATAATGACAGTGAGGGCAGCATGTATGGAAAAAACATCTTTGCAAGGCAAAATTCCGGATGATTGTACGCCTCGCACTGCTTAAAGCATGCCTCACGTCTAATCCGAGACTCGACCTAAAAATGCCACGCGAGACCATCGCAAGCAATGAATTACTGGTTGATTAATCATTGAGTTTTAGGCTGCTTCGATCATTGAAGGTTGGTAATATTCATTGGATTACATTCACGTATGATACTGAACATTTTCAAAACATCGAAATTGAAATTTTTAATGAGTCTTGCATCAAACCATTACGAAGCACCACGGTCCCATGTGCCAGTCATCCGGGTTACGACAGTAATTCTCCAACGAATGCATTCCAGTTGATAATGTCGTTGAAGCGTGTCTTATAGATGGACCAAAATGACTGCCAAAATCAGTTGATCGAAAAGTTGAATTTACTTCATCCCAACGTAAGCAATTTTTCCCTCTAAAAAGCAAAATTAAAATTCCAATTTAGTTCACGTAAGAGAGAAATAGTTGTAATTTAAAAGAAAGTGAAACTAACGAGAACGAAACAGATTGCATTCCGCGATACCAAGACATGCGGTCGTTCGATCTCCTGCAGCTTATCCTGTGATCAATGACGTGCACGTCACACGTACCAATGAAGTATTTCCCTTTCACTGATTTCAAGCAAACATTTTGTCGGAATTTGGGACGCTTATGGCAAATTGTTGCAGTAATATCAATGTTAAACATTTGGAAGATGTGTTCGGTGGTGGAATTCCTAAGAAAGTAGACTTATTGCAAAACCAATTTGTTTAAAAATTTAAGTAGGATCGTTTGCTCTCAATAATTCCGTCTCTCAGTGTGATGAATTATCTTGTAAATTATTTTACTATAAATAAGTAATTTAAATTTTTAAACAAACTAATTTTGCAGCAAATTAATTTGTTTAATTTGTCTGTCTGGGACTAAATAAATGGTTGTTAAAATGGTGCGACATAGAAGTTTTCAAAAAAGAAAATTCATTTGAAAATAACTGAGAAAAATTTCCCTCAAACTCACTGCTCATTTTCATCTGACCTCAACGAGTAAAAAGTTATATCTAATCTTCTGGCCTAGGAATTAATGCTTTCATTCAATCCTCACAGACAGAGGTCTGTATGTTCAAGTGATGTTACAGAGGATCGAAAGGATATCGATATTCTTGAAATAAGCCGTTGACATTTCAGAAGACAGTAATTCCCTTCACAAACCGTTCCAGACATCCGGCATTGCTCGTCTCTGCTTTACGTAGCCTCCTATAGCACTGTTGATCACAGTACCACGGTACTGCCGAAAGATTCCACAAGCTCGTCGAAATATGGAAATGTGAAAGCCATAGAAACAGAAGTGACAACACAATCAGTGCCATAACAGACCGCTCGGAACAAAATGAGCCAATTCGATAGAAAAAAAGCGCTAAATTTCGAAATCTTCAATTTCTTCACTTGCAGAGGAAAAGCTTTTAAAATAATGTGCTTACGTGACAACACAATGTTCGAGGAACGCACTACCTACTTCTCCACATTTACTAGTATTATGATGTATCATTCATAATTACAATAACAAATATACCTAAATGTGAATTAATTGTGTTTATTTTCTAATTTGAAGCGCCAGTGGCGCAAATATCCACGTTGACCGCAAAGCATTTCACGCTCGGCTTTATTTATAAACGGATAAAAGAAGAGAGTGTTAGACTTATATTTTGCCTTTCCATTTTACCGCTTCTTCTTTTTCATGCATTTATTTTTTTCTATTCAAATGGGAAATATGTAATCATTTGCAGTGATCCAATTACTAATTACTTGTTGACGATTATTGACGATCGTTGAATTTTTAAAATATTTTTGAAGTAACAGCAAACAGTGGTTTCAAAAAAATTTCTGGAAAGATTGAAAACAGGCACGATTCGGTTTTTTATTACATTTCCATAAAAAAATTCATCATTCTATCGCATGTAACAGATAACAGGTTACAGAAGTACACGTGTGGACGTACGCTTAGTTATCAATGTACGTGTGCTATTTGAACGTTTTGTAACTCTCATTTTTTATCTTTTCTAGAACATTAACGACGTAGTTTTGAAGGACTTTACTGGATGACAACATCAATTGCTGCTGGCTTCTTTGGGTCATTGTTGACGAAGTAGAAGTATGAGACGCCGTCATTTGCAGTTAAATTTTTAATTATTAATGCACCATTTTTGAACGACAATCGGTTGCCATATCTTTCACGCTGAAATAGCCGTCATTACGAATTTTCTTTGAAGTTTAACGATCACTTATGACCATCAGGAATAAGCTGAATTTTAGATTAAAAAAATAATCAACGATTGGAAGTTTGGAAGCAATGATCGAGAGAGAGAGAGAGAGAGAGAGAGAAGATAAGTGCCAGGGATGTCTTTGTCACTATTACCCACGAAATAACGTATGCAAAATTTACGCCATAGTCAGTGATCGCCCCATTTGTTACAATATCCATGCGATCTTTCTCACCACTACGAGCCTCCAGGATTTCCGCTTGAACATTCATTACTTCAGCACCAAATTCTAACTTTACAGTTTGACCGAGTTTTGCCGGTTGCACCAGCACCGAACTTGAGCCTCGTTCGAAGAGCAGCGCCACCGCACAAACAAACAGCAAAATTCCCATACCGATGGAAGAGGTTTTTCTTTTCAAAATCGAAAAACAGCAAGTGTTTTTGTTGGTCAACTGCAGTTTGCTTAAAAAAATTTAATGAAAACCTTCAAATTACTTAAATTTCATTGGAAAGATCGATCGGAAGAACTCTTGCTATTCCAACCTTCTAGGATATTAGTATCAAACGTTTAGCAGAAATTTGAAGCTAAAATTTTCGTTGTCGCTAAATTTCCAATTAAGCTCATTTATTGCCATTACAAGTATTTAGCAGTTAATCTAAAAGTTTACGAAATTCAAAAAGTTCCTGCAACAAGAAGTAAATGGAGTTGGAAATTCGGTCCTCAAGTAATTATAAATTGCTACAATTCAGTTATAACCTCAACAACATCCATATTGTTTCCTCTAATGAAGACCGTTCCATTTCACATATTTACAAAACAAAACAATCGATGGAAATGAAAATAAATAACTCTCCTTGCTCACCCAAACAGAGCACGAAATAGTGCTGATAAAGGAGAGGATTGAGGAGAAGAAATTAGTTTAACCTTTTAAATTCAAATGTATCGATTTCTCGCTAATATGTCGAAAGGTGGAAAATATCAGAAATAATTCTCAGCAATGATAAGAGAAGAATGAATGATAAGAAAAAGGATTGGTTTGCTCAAACATTTATCTTTCTCAACAATTCCAATTTTCTCATCCCACGCAACTGTTCCGTATCGCACTGAATCATATCGTCTGATTTCAGTACAATTTCTACAACAATTTGTTCAAATTTGAAGGAGAAATTTTAACGACCTGTTGGAGAGCAATTTGTTGAAGGAGAAATTCCTGCTAATTCTAATAAACAATTTATAGGTAATGCACTTGGAGTGGAAGAAAACACACTCGTTTTTCTGTTCGAAATTGTCAATTCATGATTTCCTTTGGTGTAAATATTGCTGTGATATATGTGTGCGGTGGAGTTCGCTGTTTAACTAAAAACGTTCTGTTATTTTTGTTTAATTTTAAAAATTTTAATAAATGACGACACGAAACGAATAGAAGAGTGCTAGAAATGAAGAAAAGGAAGCAAAAAAGCGGCTTTTTTTTTCTCTCTCATAAGATTGATATTTGCAAAAACAAAAAGAAAAAGATCTTTTTAAATGAACGATCACAGTGCGAAAGATAACGAAATGCAAAAAGAGGAAGAGAGAAACGAACAGGGAAAGAGACAGAGAGGGAGAGAGAAATAAAGAAAGGGAAGAGGGAGATGGTAATAAGCAGGTGGTTTTTTCTGAAAGTTCAATTTTAATTTCAAATTTTGAACGATGCCAAACAGTATTTGAACTCTTTTCAACAAACTCGCTGTAAAATGTATACGAATGTTTATTTGTTAAGTGTAAAGTTAATCTATCACATTTATTTCTACTAGTTTAAAATGAATGAAAATTTAAAACGGCAAATGGTTTGTGGTGGACGGCTGGCTATGCAGAATAATAGTGAAAGTTTATTTATCACTAAATGTACGGGATATCGACAGCATGAAATAACAGAGTGAATCACTTTAACTTTTTTTAATTTCAACGCCTGTTTCCTTGAGGAAGTCGTAATTAATTCATTGTTCATTTATAAATTCGACAATATTTCTTCGCTTTCAAACCTTCCTTTCATTCACAAATGTATTTCTTTCATTTAATAACCCGCAAAATTACATAAAAAAAGACTCGAAACAAAATTAATTAAATTCGAAGAATGAAATTTCGATATTTTGCAACATAAAATTAAAAACAGAGATGATATTTGTTGCACAAACGTTTCATATTTACTACTATTAGCATTAAAGCAACCTCTGCGATCGTTTACAAAAACTATTCCAGAAAATTGAAATGTACGAATAAAATGACTGCTCATGAGTCATCGTACTGAGTAACATCCTCGAGGAGAAAAAGACTCTGGCAGAGAGGGTGGAGAGAGAAGTGGCGGTGATGGTGAAAGATGTGTTGCGTTGGCGCAGACCTGTGAAAACCATTTAATGGTTGCTTTAAGGTAAGACAGTAGTAGTTCCTTTGTCATTCGAACATTTCAATTTCACTACCAATTTAGAAATTAAACCTTTCCACTGCCCCACTTAATAGCTCCACTTCTCATTCATCCCATTCCACTGCACCATTACGTGTCATAGAGCATCAACAACGTGGGAAGGGGAGGAGGGGGCGCAGTATTCATGGACCGCGTTTGATCATCGCTAATACTTTTCAGGCAAGTGGCGGAGCTTTTTGTTTTTGTTTCAAATTTCACCAGTTGGAAGGGATGGTGTGGCGATGACATTATTTGTGGTTGGACGTGATGGATGAAATGAGATGGTTGCTACGAAATCGTTTGCTATTAATGAGCCATTCGATTAGTGTCTTTTTCCCTTCCTTTTTCTGTTCGCTTTCGCTTTGCTCACTTTACCTATTTGTATAATTTCTGTGGAACTGTGGTAATTTCAGAATTAATGAAGTGAATATTGTTCGAAAGGAACAAATGTCGATTTTGGAAAAGATACGTAAAGCACGAGAAAATTTGAAAACTGTTGAAACTATGCAAGTTTTTCATAATCTCATACTGTTGGCTTAAGCAGTGCACTTTTTTTGGCTGGAGAAATAATTGATTTTATTAATGGTAGTAAAAATGATTTGATCGTAAAAGGTACATACGCTGATTTTCCAAAAGATCAAATGCAGCAAGTATTTCGAAGCGGTTTGTTTTAAATTATTGTGATAAAGTGTTGATTTGGCTACTGGTTGTTTTATATGTAGTAAGTGGTCCTTGTGTGATTCTTACGCAACACATCTAGTTGTTACTTAGTCGTATTTAGGCTGTTCTACTCTTCTTCCTTTACGGCAGTTTTTCTCATACGTTATTTGTGTTTTTAGAGTGACAATGGGAGATGGTACAGTAACAAAGGAAAAACGTTCAAATAATGGCGAATTTGTATGTGTAGATGAAGGTGATCGAGGTCGCTTTGGCGGTGGTGGCGAGAAAGAGGTGCAAGAGCTTGAAATTACTTTCAACAAGGAGAGCGATATGAGTGATTCACAAGCTGCATGTTCAGCAAGTCATATTCCGCTGTCAAATCGACAGATAAAGAAACGATTATACCGACAAGCTTTAGGTTTTGTGCTCGATTTGAAACCTGATCTGCAGATGGCAAATGTAGCGAAAGGAATATACCTAGGTAGGACAATATTAAAAGCATTCGTTTTTCTTTCCATCTAACGGTGGAGTTTGTTTCAAAATGATTGATCAAAATCGTCGTTTGAAAGATGTGCTTTCTAGCCGTTATCGCATTTGTACATAGGCCATTATGACTTTCCGTCACTTAAAAAAACAGTAGGCGGAAATAAGTTAATGAAAGTAGAAACAGAAACAGTGGGAGGTGTAGGTTTAATGAACAAACATCTTTCGTGTGTTCTACCAAAAATGAGCTTTCATTTAAAGTTAGAAAATCAATGAGGTATTTTTTGTTACTATTTGTATTACTTTCTTGCTTTTATCCGTTTTCGGGTTTCATTGCTTACTTTTCATGGTAACTTTCCATATCTTTAGAAGGCATTAATTAATACTATTATAGGAAGTCAGGATGTAGCACACGACTATGACATCCTAATGGCTCATAAAGTTACGCATATAATCAATTGTGCAACCGGCGTGGAGAATATTTTTTTGAATGCAATTAAATATCTTACATTGGATATATTAGATTTACCATGGACTAATATAGAGATGCATTTTGATAAATGCCATGAATTCATGAAGGACGCCGTAGAATGCGGTGGAAATGTGAGTTGCTATATTTCAAAATATGAATTTTCATGACTGAAGTGGCTTCTAGACAAGATCTTGATTTTTCAAATTTGCCATTATTTATACTCTGCTTAGCAGAAAAAAGTTCTTTAAATTCTATCAATGTTGAGCAGTATAGCGCTTCTGGATTTGGGTTTACTAAGTGCCTAGGAATAATTTGCGAGCTATTGATTTCATTTGCAATTTCGTAAGGTTTTTCAGGTTCTTGTACATTGTAATGCTGGTATATCGCGTTCGCCTACCATTGTTTTGTCATATTTAATGCGGTATAACAAAATAACATTACGAGAAGCTCTAGAACATGTTAATGCAGTTAGAAAAGGTAATTTGTTATCTTTTCCACATTCCGAACGCTAGTAAGTATTATGGAACAAGTATTATGGAACTGTAAATCTTTTTTTGGTGTATGATTAATATATAGGATAACACAGTCGTTTTATTTAGTGAATTTTATGTGCAAGCACAATGCATGAAGAATTTTCTTGTAATAGCTATATAGAGGAAATTTGTTCTTTTCCTTTCAAAGTTACTTTTATTACCGAAAAATTGACAAAATAAATTTTGGGTTCCAAAAGTTTTAGCTTCAAATGTTTCGGACTGCAAATATGGAAATAAAACTGTGTTTTCGAAATCGATTTTTCTAACGTCCGCATAGTCAGTATTTAAATTTTTCTTCATTTTCAGTCAGTCCAAACCCAGGGTTCATACAGCAGTTGCTACGATATGAAATGAAATTAAAGTGCGGAAATGATGCCAGTAAATAATCGCAATTGCAAATAACCGTAGTCCAAATCTAAGTTTCATACAGTAGTTGTTGTAATACGAAATGAATTTTATTCAAAAATTATTGTACAAAGAATATTATATAATATTATACGAGGAAAATTTCTACGTGGATGTCCAAGGATAGGTGAAGTATGACTTTGCTGGGATAAAAACTTTTTGCTCGTGAATGTGTTAAAGACGCTGTGTGGTTAATGTTGTGCATTGATTGCATTGTTTTGGGCGGCAAATGTGAGCTGATGTAAACTTTTATGGAAAAAAATTTACTGTCCGTTAGTTTATTCTGATAACGCAGTTTTCGATGAAGTTCATAGATTTATGCCAATAATAGGATTTCAATAGAACTGGCATATTTCCGAAGAACAAGGAGGATGTTTTTGTTGAATAGAAGGAGTCATTCATTGCTACTTGTCGAAAAATTGCAGTTTAAAGTGTTTTTTTGGCAAAGAATTTGACAAATATTTCTGATGTAGTGTTACCGCGAGCAGTAGTGACGCCGCGATATTTTTGTACTAAATTATAATTATGAACTGAATCTAAGGGCAATTTAATTCTATCTACATGTATTGTATTTCGGAACTAAAATGGTGATTAGATTGTTTCAATTTTAAAACGGGTACGGAAATATATGAGATGCATGGTATGTAAATGTTGTTCATTCGACTAACAATGATGTAAATTTGTTTTATTTTGTGAATAAATTTTGCTTCTGGCGATGGTAATTACAGCGTAAAAAATAACAGTTTAGCATCAGGCTAAACGTATAATGTGGTAAAATACGGCAAAATTTGAGTGATCAGAGAATGTTCGTTTTCAATTTCGAATGTTTGGGTAAATTTTTGTCGAACACTTACGAAACACTGCGTCTCTGAACAGTTGGTTTGGAAAACCTGTTAACCTAATCATGATTGTGTTCACTGATGTTTTCAAGAGGTCTTCAGTCAATTTTCGAAATCTGACATAACAAATTTCTTTGAAGCAAAACGAAATAAAACGAAGCGAACTTAACACGACGTGATTTGTTACATGTTCTACTGAGGTATTACCAGCACGGTGTTATAATGAGGTTTTACAGTTCAGGAAATATTCTCATGTATCATATAGTTAACTAAAATCAAGTGATGCAAACTTTGTATGCTAAATGAGCTGACCGAAGATTATGATTAGTGCTCAGTTATACTTGTCGTCGTCAATAGCGATATGACAATCGAAATTTTTCTGCACGGTCTATCATAGCGGATCGTCATAACATTTCGCATTTCACTTTCAATGTCTATCAATATCAATCGATTTTCAGCGATATCCGATGATATTTACGGAATAGATATTGATAATTTTTAAATCAGTGTTTCATGTATAGAAAGCGAGCGCATGGCAACTTTACTTTTTTTGCTTATACTTTTAATTTTCAATAAGTAATTATATTTAAAATTATGTAAATATCACAGAGTTAGGTAGTGATATATGAAAATGATACACTTATTATGGGATCATTCCGGAAAACAATTCGACTTCATGTGAATTTACTTCTTGCATTCTATTTTCACAACCACTGTGGGCAACTATCATAAATTAAATTTGAGGAGTATTTTAAATGTGCATTTTATTCTTTTCTATAAAAGCCAATACCACAGCGAGAACGATTCAAGCAGCCAAAACCTTTAAAATGACAAATGTTGAAACTCATCAAAATTTTAAAATAAAACAATTTGGAAATCCGTTTTAGTCGTCAACTCAGACCTTGCCATTCATCGTTAAATAATGTGGCCAATTAGGCTCAGTTGATAGCTAATTGGATTACCTGGAATAAATCGTTTTCTTGAATATATTGGTGGTCCATATTTTTGAGCACCGTAAGCGGTGAACGAGTTACCATTATTGGTGAAAGCAAACGGCGGGTAGAGATTCGTCAGGTACGGATTACCGAACAAAGTCATTCCCATACTGGACATCAGCATTGGGTCATTGCCTAATAATATGCCGAAACTTCCAACTGGGCCCAAATACGCTATAAAACACTTGGCTTAGTTATGATAATTCATCGACAATGAAACATCGACACTCTCACGTTGTTTCTTTGATAAGTAATTCAATAAATATATCGACGAGTAACAACCCTTGCTTTTACATCTGCTGTCTTCACGTTCACGTAAAAAGTTTGCTACACATTTAACTTACGACTCTGCAAACCAGGCGTTGGAAGTGTACCAAATGCTCCATAAGGCGCAATAAATTGTGCTGTTGACAATTTCGAAATTGCAAATATTAACAAAACTGATAATACATTTCGAAACATCGTAGAATTACTAAAATTACGCGATCATGACGTGATTTTACGGTTCGTGGTATTTAATTTAAAAAAAAGAAAAGTCTTATTTTCAAAATGCAGAATAAGTATGCTAGTTAGTATATCGATATAATTTATACCAAAGAGAAAGTTTTACGTGATCAATTTAGCGTGTTTTTTGTGTTACCGCAGGTGAGCAAGCATACGTGTTAATTATTAACTATTCATTTCATTGTAATTGCTACTTCAATTTCTGCATTTAAATTAAAAAAAGTAAATTAGATTAGTCGAGAAGTGAATCGGTTTATCCATGAGGGAGAAACAGCATCATCCGTGTAGCGGGGAACGTGTCGTCTTTAACCTTCCTTGAATTATCAAAATGTGCAAGTGACTCAAGTGAGGTAAATAATAGAGATGGTGACCATTTCGATGGCGATTTATAAGTGCTCTCGATGAATGTATGTCAAGCACCTCCGATGACCACCACTGCACGATTCCGTAATTCATGAGATTCTGCAATTTTAAGATCCTAAAAAACTGAAATACCTTCTGATGTACTGTATATTTCAAATGTTGTGTGGTTTCAAAAATTATTGAATTTCGAACAAATTGAAATATTTCGTTAAATCATTCATCAAATACTTTCCCAAACCGAAAGGTATGTTTCCGTTCCGGAGAAGCCTAGGGAAGGAAGCCACAGTTCATGGAGGTTAACAATAGCTTTGCACTGTGATGCACTTCCCCATCCACCATCGATTCATGCGACCTGCACCTAATAGCAAGCATTAGAAAGCTCACCTTTACTAAACACTTCTCACCGGTCGATGGCCGTGTTGCGACGGAAAAGTCCGCCGATCTGAAATTTGAAATGACTTCGTGTGCGTCTGCGTGTGTTACTTTTTTCCTTCGGTTGTTTCCGCCAATGTTGCAGAAAATGGTCGTTGGCTGTGATCAGTCAGTAACAAACGATGGAAGTGACAGGCTTGAGAGAGGAAGCATATTGTACTCGACTAAGGGACTTGGCGTTTTTCCTGATCAAAATTTTTTCAGGTTTTTTGATATTGAAAATGAGGTTTACTTGCTTTTGCTAACAAATGAATAATGTTTGGTTGCGCGTGTTCGAATATCGTACGCAGGTCGTAGGTATTTTTTGAGAGTTTTCGAAATTTCCGATTAGTTCCAGAACTGTGAAACCTTTCCTTCAAGCATTTCATAGTTCAACATAAAAAATTTAACGGAGAAATAAGAAGATTGCGGGATTTTTATGGCGTTGGATGAGGATTTAAAGCAGCAACAGGAAGAAGAGCAACCAGAGAAAGAAGGATTTGAATATATCGATGTATTGTTGGAAAATTTGGAACAGCGTAAGCTGTTCTCTAACGAAGAGAGTTCGTCGATACATTTGTATGTTTTATTTCAAGTGTACTAAACAAAAATGTTTGAAAATTTTTAGAAAAGTTCAGTTTTTTTAATGATTCAGGAGCATTAATCACAAAACATTAGCGAAGAGTCATCTCGAAAAGTACATTATCATTATTTTGCACGCAGTACGTGGCTAACATGATTTCACTGAGATTTTACTTGCTTCATGTACCTGTTAGTCTTATTCATCTTTATGTATTCCATTAATCTACATTGGAGTACACGAAAGAAATTACATAAATCCATATAATTATGAAGACACATTTGCTTGTACCGCTACAAAAAGGCATCGCATGAAAGTATGCCCATACAAGCTACCGGTGGTTATGGAAATCTGCTCACGCCACTCCATTTTGATTCATGACTTTACTCCGGTTTTTTTTTTCAAATCATATCTTTTTAGATATGAAAGTTTTTTAGGTGAAAAATGACGAGCTTACATTTTTAACGTTAATTTCAGCTCTTTGAACGATGTTTACATGCTTTATAAAGTGATGGTGGAAGAATTCAGTGAGAAGTTATGCCAGAGTATATTAGACGGTGATAATGTCGAGCATTTGACTCATTTTCCAGATTTGTTAGAAGTCTACTGTACTGCTGACCGGAACTCTCTAGTTTCAAACGTAATATCGGATGGTCAGTTAATTCGTCAAATTTTGGTGGTGGCTTTCTTAGAGTTTTGAAAAGGAAAATCATTTTTCTGTCTTAATGCACTGTTACTTGTAAAGTTTTGCGGGGTCATGTAATCAACATGCAAAAACACTTTTTCCTTAATTTGAAATTCAGAGCAAATAATGTGGACAATAGGAAAATTTATCTCAGTCCTTTCATCACCGATCGTTTACGGAAAATTCGGTGCTCTCTTTCAAGATTGCACTATTGAACTCACTAAACTCCTGCGACCATCTAATGTTCTCTTTGTGCAGAAACAGATTATTTTAATTTTAAAAGGTGAGATATGATTTTTTTTCACTAAGTTTTAACCTGTTCGGAACAATCACCTTTTTCAATCCTGTTTACTGTTATTATTATTTTCGATTACTGTGTGTAATTCAGGGATATAAATTTCCCGAAAGTACTATACCAAATATCATTTTAGTTTAGTAAACGGGTTCTTGCTGTATTTAAACACTTCCGATCGGTTTTTGATGTTTTGTCTTTCAGGCATTGTGGATAAAAAAAGCCTTTTGGTATTTAATGTTGACGAAAACGAAGGACAAATAATATTCAGTGCACCAATGGGTGATATTGTTTTAGCACCGGTAACATTTAGTGTCAGTTATTTGTCGGACAGTAATTCGAATATTTTGGACGCTTTACTGTTAAGTTTTTCTACCAGTTTTTAAAAGCATTTTTTGATTTGCAACGATGAATCGAAGTCAGTGACATTATGCGAATTAATAAGTTTCAGCAAGTTTAATTCATTGAAATATTTTAAAAATTAATATTCATTTATCACTTCAACATACTTTTTTCAGGTAATTGTTCATTTTAATAACGTCTTAACTCATCATAACTTTGCACGTATTTGTAATTTCTTAGTGCTAAACAATGCTTTACTTCGCTGTAGCGCTATTTTATTAGTGATAATACCTTAATCGTCATTGTTCATTATATCTACAAAAATTTTTCAGTTCCATTTTACAACATGGAACAATAAACGAGTCAGTTATGCAGGACGAAAATACTTTAATATATTTATGGTTTTGTTTATTACACGTGATCCTTTCAGGTGTATCCCGGGTGAAAAATGTACGTTGTTTTTTTTTGTTTTATAATATAGTCTTATTTGACGTACTTATTAAAAATCAGATGTTATCTTTCCGACAGAAACGAACTGCACATATCAGTGCTTTTTTTATTTGTCTAGTTGCTATTCTGGAAAACTGTACTTTTTGCAGAAAGCAATATTAGTCGCTCAGCGCTTGCTTTCAATGGATGCGTGTAATGCAGTTTTTGCGGACTTATTGTGTGATGATTTAATGGCAGTAGAACGGTGGCTTTATGACTTAACACCTGAAATGGTTTCTGATGAAGAATTACACCTGAAGGAAGCTTTGGAAACTTGTGAACGTACTTTTGGTGATGTTCTTCGAAAGTAGGCGTGAAAATTGTTGCAGCTTGAAAATTTGAAGGCCTTTAATTTTTTCTAAATTTTCAAAATGATACGTCAAACATAATTTGTGCTATTGCTCGTGGTTTAAAATTTCTAAATGTTATTCAAACTTTCTAAATTTTAAAGTCTGAGAAGCTTGAGCAGCAGTTAAAATTTAAAAATTAAATATAATATATTTGAACATTAAATTTTGGGATCTAATTTTGCACATCTAATAGTCCGTATGGACGACATATTTTGGTTGTAGTAGCCGGAAATTTTTTTGTACTCATTAGTGTCTTTTTTTCTAAAATAGTAGAACTGTTGCGCAGAAATGCATATAAATTCAACTAAAATCTGTCGAAATTTGATTATTCAAGCATTCTTTAGTATCGATGAATGTGAATCTTTCGGTAAAATTGATTTTTACCAATGTCTGAAGTGGACAAAACAGGTTGCGGAAATATGTTCCTCACGTGAAAGACCAGGTGTGTTTTCAGAATTGAATTTCCTTAAAAAGTTTTTCTCCATGAGTTTAATAAAAATTATTTAATTTAGAAGTGGACCGTGAAGGTGATAAAACCGCCGTAAGTTTGAAGTTGAGCAGTTGAAGGAGTAGGGAATAATTCATGTAAGATAGTTTAATAGAAAAAAAAATGGAGCCCTTAGGAATTGAATAAACATGACTTGTTTTATTTAGATGTAATTTTTAATTTTTGCAATCTTTGTTTTTCTTAACTTATCAAATGGATGCTCAACTGAAACAAGAAGGGGTAGTGGAAAAAATATAGAGGAGGAAGAAATGAAAAACACAGCGCAAGTGATAAAGAAATAAGTGACTACTGTCTTTACAAATATTGATGCACAGTAATATTAAGTCTGGAATGAAGATCTGGTTAACTATAAAGCTGAAGCAGAACTTACAAATCAGCGAGGTTTTCTCTTATGCAGTTTTTAATTGCAGATGAGCGTTTGATTAACATGTTAATTGATTTATGCTCTGTAAACTTACGAGTTGAAAAGACTGTTCGAAAAGAATGTTGCGTTCTATCCAATTGTTTGTATACTATTGTGAGGAAGATTTTTCAATACGAATTACAAATAAAGGCTGAAAACATTGGGGAATTATTCGAATTCATATTTGTTGTATTGGAAAATAATGATACTAATTCATCGTAAGCGCTAGCTTTGTATTAGTTAATATTATTGCTGAATGCCAGCGGTCATACCTTTAAAGATTAACAAAGACCCTTTTCCGTTCTGCAACGTCACAGTTTATTTTTTCTGATTTTTATTATTAGTACGGATTTTTTAAATTTCTCATTTTTTTAAAAGCTCTTTCTGCAGGCTGTTACTGAATGAACTATGCGAACAATTGACATTTGCTCGACAACGTTATGCTAAAAGCGAGGTATGCAAATGTATCCTCGTTTTTTTTCTAAAAATTCAGTATGTTTTTTGCTTTTAGTTTGAAACCGTGAAAGAATTTTAGTTGACGAAATATTTGCGAATGAGGGAAATAATGATAGTAGCATTGAAAGAAACACTGGAACATGATAAGAACAATGTTTTTATTGCCAAGATTATTCCTGACACTGCAGAGGTAATGGAGGTAAATTTTTAATTCTTTGGTGCTTTATTTCAGAATAAGTCACGCAATTTGTCGCTATTTCTTGGTTGTAATTTTTTTTATAATTTCATATTTATAGAATTGAGTTTGCTCAAGGCGTGTATTCTCCTACATATAGATTCAGTGCGCATGCAGGTTGATTTTTAATGAGCTGTAAAAAAGGAATAATGAAAGCAGTTTTGATAATAGAAACTCGTTTTACTCAATGCAAACTTGAATTTTGTTATTAAGCAATAAACATTGTTGTAATTGACTTAATAAATCTAATCCATGCTTTGTATATCTTATTTAATAAAAATTTTATAGGGGTTACACTGAAAATGAAAATGTTAGCTTCATTAGTTGTGATGAATTTGTGATTTCCTTGCCGTAATTTTATTCAGATCATTGAAAGTATTTCAAAGATGCCGGACGTTGGTGGAGAGGTTTTAGCTGGATTAATTTCACTTACCTCATCGTTCACTAAGCATGTACAGACACGAGTGGACTTTTGGCTTGCTGTCATATCACTACCGTGGCTGCAGACAGCGGTAGTACTTTTGTTTTATTTGGTATGAAAACTGTAGTATCGTAATGCTAAAATTTGTTATTTGTATATTCCAGGAATTAGTTAATGATCTAAAACGTTTTGATCAAGCATTACCAGCGTTATCGCAAATTCACAAACTATCGTTACGCTGCAGTCATTATGTATGTAAGTTTTCTCTTTTTGTGTTAAAAATAATTTCAAACGGCAAAGAAGAAATAAAACAGCTCTTCAATCTTCAATTTTTTTTTAAATCGAAGTTAATCTAAAATTACATGAAATTTAAATTTCAGCGTCAGATATCAAAGCAAGTACGATTCCAGCACTAGGGCATTTAAATGTTTGTGCAGAATGGCGTCGCAAAGTGTACATCGCGGCTTTAACGTCGGCAGAAGTATCATTATTAAGAACAGCTGTAGAACATTTTCCTTCTTTTATTTTCTTAACAGGTATTCTTTTGAAGTATCATTCCTTGCTTCTTAATAAAGAAAAAAAGGAAGTCTGTGCCTTCAATCAACAAATGGCTGGTGATTGAGCAGTATTTACTTCATTTAACATCGAGCAGTGGTTAAGGCTGATAATTCTATTTGTAAAAAAGTATCACTGCTTTTCTGTTCTGTGATTTGCTGAGTTTTCAGTGTGTTGGGTTTTTCTAGTTATAATTAAAATTTAATAAATTGGTATTGTTTTTCTTTGCTTCTCATTTTGATCCTTTGCAGATAGGAACGAATTCGAATTTCTTCTAAGCCATGTGCTTTATCACGGAATGCATGCACTTCAAAATGATGATACAACTGAACTTTGTTCTGCTGTTTTAAAAGTAAAACGTTTTGTGAACTCTTTTGTTATTTTTAAGGGGAGAGAGTGGGTACATTCTGGTTCTTTTTATTAGTCTTATGCCGATTAATGATGAGGAAGGCTTTGCTTGTTGAAAGAGCTACAAAGGTAGTTTTTACTGTATCATATTAGTCTTCTCAAGATGTTTTATTTTAGGCGGTAGCAAGAACATTATGTTTTGTTAGTATGGAGAAGCGACTACCCGATGATGAAGTGTGTATGATGTGTCGACGAAAAGAAATTGCTAATCGAAATCTGGAAATTAATTTGGATAAAATTTTTGAGCTTATAAAAAAGGCTATACATGGCAGTAATGCAGCAAAATTAGGTTGCTGTGAGCTGTTGGCTTCATTGCTAAACCATATTTCATTTGGAGTACTGAAAAGATATGAAGCAGAAATGCTGTGCACATTGGTTTTGATGAGAGAAACTGACGAGGATTTGCAATCGGAATTTCAGTATGTTGTTTTAAATCTTAGTCAGATATCCATAAAAATCTTAAACTCATAAAACATTTTATTGCTCATTAAGTAATAATTGCATGGCGTTTTGAGAGCATTGCAATAAATATCTGAGTAATAATACTTCTACAAAAGTCTAATCTGTGGAGGGAAACGATAAATCAAATAGGAATAATCACGGGACGCATTTTTATAACAACGACAGCACTTAACTGAGTGGCGAAAAAATCATAACAGTAAATAATTTTGTTTCAGGAAATGAAGTTATGTCATTTATGAGTAACGTATCGTATTATATCGTCGTAATTCCCTAATAAGATATATAGTTTTATTGGTCACGAGGTGTTTTGAAAAGGAAGAAAGTGGATATAATTTTGAAAATTTTTTAGCGTGATAATTTGGCATAAACATTTTAGATGGTGCTTAAAACCGATGATGGAATTGAAACTTGAAAATGTACAGAATGAAGTGTTGCAAATTATTGGCGATCTGCAAAAATTACCGAAAGCATTCAACAGTTTTAAATTACACGCAATGTCCTGTTTGATGTAAGCAGTGTAAATTAATTGAGAAAATTTTCAAGTTAACTGAGTAAGCTGCTCTCAACTAGTTAAAGTCCACAAATTTACTTGCATCTTAAGATTCTATTTTCTACACCACTCCAATTTTTTCGGGTTGTGGGAATTCTAGAAGATATGATAGAACGAAAGGGGAAAAGGGAGCGATTCGAGTGGAAAAAAAAGAAAGTAGATTTGCAGGGACCGTGTATTGGGTTTTTACAAAGATGATAATGTGTTTTTGCAGATTTTGGCATTAATGTTTAATAATTTCTTTGTTTTTCATGCTTTAAAGGGATGTTTTTTAGTAATTCACAAAATGATGGTGTTTTTCTAATGTGTTTGAATCAGCTTCTAAACACAGCGATTATATCTGATTATGCATTTATTGTCGCTGAAATCAAGCATGCCGTTGAGGTCAGCCGATAAGCATTTTATTTCACCATCTTCTTTGTACCTATTTTGGACATTCCGAAATTTTTTTTATCATAAAAGTCAGTTAGATTACAGGATCATATGGAGAAATACGCTCCGAATTTACATCCACGACAATGGTTTCTTCGGAAGAAAAAAGACATAATGGAAAGACTTACTAAACGGATGATCTTTGAATATCGTGAGGGAACAAGGTTTCTGAAACGAAGTAAAAATTGTGGTTTTATTTTAGAAGTATCACCTAAAAATGGATTTGTGTAAGTATGCAGTAACATCTTGACTAGTGAAGTCAATTGAATTTAATTGCTTAAATTCTATTTCCTAATTTTCTGGATTAGCTTTCCAATTTTGGTGCCTAACAATTCACTTATCTTATGTTTCAGTGACTCCTTTGAGTTGTTGAACAGGAATTTAGGTAGTTATTTCATAACTTTTATAATTTTTAGGTAGTTCTTCGCAATTTGTCGATGAAAGATTTGGAAGAAGTATCGAGTATGCTTTAAATGTAATTGTTGAGATATTTCATTTCTCTAGAGACGATATTGAAAGGTAAGTTACTATCATTTCAACGAGATCTAATGTTCGCATTCGTATACCATATTTCCAGCAATGCAACGAATTGAGCTAAATTGCTTTCATCTGCCAAACCGCTCAATCCGAATACCATTGTGGTGACAGTAACTGAGATATGTTGGGCCACACATGAAAAAATGTCCTGACATAGTGAGACTGATGCGGAATTCTCGAAATTTAAAACATAATATCAAATTTAAATATTTCATTCTTACTATCTATTATAGTTTCATGAGGGATGCTTGTCCTGAAATTGTTACCTCTCTTCTACTGGATTGCATAGCGGAAAAGCAAAAAGTGCAAATAGCGTTGGATACTGTCGCACGATTGCGACGAATACAACCAGAAATACTGATGGAAGAATGCTTACCGTTGTTATTAGTCAAACATCTTTTTAATGATTTATCGACTCAAGTTATGCAGAATGCTTTGAATTTTATTAGCGTTTATACAAATGGAGGTTGTAATTGGGTGTGTATTGATGGATATTATTTTTCCTAATCGTTTTAGCTTTCTTTACTGTAAAATCGGGACCACGTATTTAGAGAAAGGTCGGTTAAAAATGTTAGGTTATATATATATATATATATATATATATATATATATATATATAGGAATAGATCTGTGGACTGCTAAATGAACTAAGCTAATTCTGCTGTTTATGAAGCAGGTCTCAACATAAGGCCTTAATTAAAATTGCCCGATGAAGGGATTAACGGAAAAGTTGTTTCTTTCTGTGTATGGTGTGTGGGGAAACTGAGCTAAAATGTATAACGATTTTTGTGTTGCTGCGAATTTTGACATTGACAAGCAAAAATTGTAGCTTCTTTTGTTTGAATTAAACTGTAGTAGTGAAATCGTTTATTTCTGTTACTTTAATCTTATCAGTAGAAAACTCCTTTTTTCCAAGATAGCTTTCATTTAAAATTTTTAATATTATTAAAAAATTTTCAAAACATTGATTTCACTTTGTTTTAGTCAACACTGGTTTCAAAGAAAGCTTATGAATGCACAGTTTCCTTGCTACAATATTTATCTGTTCATGAAGGGAAAGCAATGATGCATATTAAGAATTTACATAAGCTAACCTACGGTCGAAATTGTCCGTTTAATTTTACCACCTTCATCAGAGAAAGGTTCGTTTCACATTACTTTTTGCTAAACTTACCGGTTGTTGTTTTCATAAAAGTCTTAGTTCACTGAAAAATTTCTCGAAGATGAATAAGATCTGAAAAAAAAGTGATTAATGGAAAAGGAAAATGATATTTGAGTAACCCATCTTTGATAACTCATTGGATTAAAAATAATTATGATATCTGTCAGTTTTAATTTATTTTCTTGTAGCTATTTGGGCATTTTATTGCATTTTCGACAAGCTGTGAATGATGATCGTTTCTACGACAGCCGGCTAATACTAGTATCAAGCCTCTGTAAAGTGATAGCAATGATTAAAGTAGATGGTACCGATTTCCTTGACAAAGTTTGTTTTTAAATATCCATAAATGGGTAAGCAGAAGAAAAGCAACAAATGTGCGAATGAAATTAAGCACATTACTTCTAAATTTTGCTAATAAATATGAAAAATATTATAAAATTGAAGTGGACTCCATATCAGGTTTATAAATGTTTGTTCAGAGGAAGTGGGAAGTGATATGTTTGAGAGTCCAAATTTTGTAACTTAATGGATGTCACTTTAAAAAGTGTGATATCTGTAAGTTGCAATTCATCTTTTGCAGTTATTTGGGTATTTTATTATATTTTCATTTTTTCTTTAAATGTAGATTTTTATGAGTCAGATATGGAACATTTGTTAAATGAACTAGTTCAAGTCCCAATTTTCAGACAGCTGATAAAATGTTAATTGTTTTGCGCGCTTTTACACCGTTAGGCATTGTGGTCATTGAATTATGGAAAATTTATTTGAAAACTCTGTCAGACGAGGTAATTTTTTATGAATCGCTTTATATGTAACAAATATTAAATGAAATAAATGAAGTGTTAGCCTGGCCTGCTTTCTGGACACCTGGCAGTTTTTAAATTTGGTAGACCAGTTTGCAAAGGTGTTTTCGATGTTACAAGGATTTACTGTCTCTGTTTTCATTTTTTTTCGTTCTCTATCAGATTAAACTTCTCTCAACAAATTCCGCGATCTTGTTTGAATTTTAGGTTTTGGTAAAACTTTTACCGCAAATTCTGGTTTCAAGCATTCCGTTGTTACAGTACGAGCAGGCTCGGGAGCTATTAAGATACATTTTCGAGGAAAGACAATTGCGTTTTGCAGCGAAGTAAATTTTAAGTTTCTTTTCAATCATTGCTTGTGTTGATCTTTTCTGCTTCTTAATAGTGCTTTTTCAGTGGAGATTTCCAACGCATTGCTTTGGTTTTTTGGGATAATCCGAAAATTTCAATCAATGAATATCTATCTCCAGAACTTGGAAAGTCTCCACCAGAAATGGTTTAGTTTTCATTTTATTTCTAGGTGAGTGATAATTTACAGCAACATTTGCAAAGAAACGAGGAACTAGAATTTCTTTTCTTTAGTTTTAAACTAGAGGTAAGAGAATTCTAGAGCAGTCTTTCCTGCTGATGAAATATACTAGCAGAACTATTATTTTCTTCAATCGTTGGTTTGACTAATTTCCATAGACAGCAAAAACTGCGCATATCACCTACCTTAGATATTCTTTATTTTCAATTTTTTCAGGTTTTTCACGCGTGCGCTTTTTTATTGAAGGAAAGTTATGAAGAAGTTGGTGAAGTGATATTGCATAAATTGTTAAGCTTGCTAAACGAGTACAATGACTTGACAGATAGCTGTTATGATAACATTGCTGCAGAATTGGTTTATTTTTTCTTCTACGCTGTTTTATAAATTATTTGTGCACGACTTCATGCTATGAATAACAATATTGCGGTGAATAACTTTATTCTGAAAACTTGAAATTCGAAAATTTACTGTGATTTTAGATTCCTTCCCTGCTGCAAATCATTCGGAAAAGTTCGTTGGTGGAATGTCGTTACTTAGCTTCTTTAGCTCTTGGTCGTTTGGGCGCTGTTGATCCAGGTCGTATTGGTTTATCACTAACATGTAATACAATTGGTGATCGACATAATGCCCAATTTGTATTTGTAGATTCTGGAGAGCAGGTATTTTAAATTTAAGAAATCATTGTAAAAAATCGCCATTAAAGTGCCTGATCTGTAGGTAATCTCTTTTACTCATACATGAATTCTTTTATTTCACTTTTTTAAGATTAAAATTAGCACAGGCCTTACGATTTAATTCGGATTCTTTATTTTGAAGAACGACTTGCGTTATGCAATTATTAGCAATCTACATTATTCATATTTTTGGATTATCGAATGAGTTTTTTATCTTTTAGTTTTACATTGAACTTCTGGAACGAGCGGCTGTATCCTTTTCTGGAATACTCGATGCTAGTATGCAAGTTGAGTGTTCCTACAGTATTCAGACAGTTTTACAAGAACTTCTCGGAAGACATGGTTCGGAGAGCTCGCATTTGTGGAATTTGCTAAGCGACCAATGTCGAAACTCTTTGTCAATGCTCAGGAAATCAAGTTTTATATTGCACAAGCCCCTGCAATATCTTCCTACAAAGAGGTATTAATTTATTTAACTGCTGAACTGTAGGTGAAAGCGCTTCTTTGAATTGGACTAATATTATTTTCAAATTTGGTCTCTTTTTTAGGCCAATAATTGAATGTGAAGAAGTGAAAAATTTTAGAATTTGGTTGAATCTGTGGTATAAAATAACAGCCGCAAAGGTTGGTAGTGTGATTTATGTTTTCTTCTAATAGATTTTTACTTTTCTATAGATATGTTTGTTACCAATTTTTGGTTGCTGTATTATGAATATTTTTTTCAGATAACATCCTACAATTTTTGATATTATTTTAGCCACCAACTATATATTTTATTTGAAAAGGCATTGTTATTTATACGCCAAACAATTACAGATACGCGATGAGAAACTGAAAATTTTTTTCGGTGCTTTAGAAGGTTTGGTAAATGCAGATATAGTTTTTGCTGGCTTTATCTTACCACAATTAATTCTTCAGAGTATCATTGAGCACAATCCTACATGTATGAATGAGGTAATTCCAGTTTGAATCTTTTCTATTTAAAATTTTGTGGATATTTTTTGCTTGTGCTACTGTAAATTCTTTACGTTGTTCTTTTGCGTTTTTGAAATTATATTAGCGGTAGTATAAGGTTTAATAAATTTAAACATTCGTTAGAGGCTAAAAACTCTTGTCAGTTTGCTGAAAACTGACAATGAAGAAAGAGTGCAACGTGTTCACCTGTGCATTTATACTATTTTGTCTCTTTAACACTGCCAAATTACTTGGCCAAGTTCTTTGGAACTCGGCCATGAAGATTATTCATTAACTAAATGACCAGTTTATGGTCTAAATGTTCTTTATCAGCAACTAATTCGAAAACTGCGATAACACCTAGTTTAGGTCGGCTTGGAAATAACTGCGGTCTTGCAGAGATCAATCGTTGATAGTGGATGGCCTCGATCAGCTGCTCATTTGATTTTCGCAGTTCTCGACTGTCTAGAGTTGTTTACATACCACCGTCGATCTCTAAAAATTCCAACCGATATGGTTTCTCGATTTTTATTGTTATAAATTAAATTAATTAACATATCATAATATATTATATATATTATATAACAAATATTAATGTGAAACAGTGTATACTTTTGTAATTTTATTATGCTTTGTTTCAAAACAATGTAGAGTTTATTCAATGGAGAAAATACTTCAAATTTCTATATATAGGTCCTCGAACGTACTCTCGAAATCCTATCAAATGTAACGAAGCAGAGATTGGCCGATGGAAATTGCTTGATTGTTGCTGCAGCTGGAGTGTGTCATTGCACAACGAGAGCATTAAAATGGTTAGGTAGTATTATTGGTGTTTAAAAATTTTTAGATATTAACACATGTTAAAATTATATATTCTCTTTCTATGAAATTTTGTAGTGATTGAAAATCGTATGCTGAATTAACATAACTGTGCAGCTTTTTCTGCGCTTTAGGTGTGAACAGTATGCAATTGGCTGTGACGAAAACGGTCAAACGTTGTTCAAACCGGATCAGTTCAGTTTTCTCGAGGTGCATATTTACTACTGCATCAGTTTTTAGAATTTTTATCCATATTTTTTTTGAAAAAACTTTTCAGAAAATTTATTTTGATCTGGGTGATGTGGATGGTGTATCTGGAGCTTTCGAAACGATACGTTTCTATGCTGAGCCAACCATAAACGATCGAATTTTGTCGTTGGAGGCTGATGGAAATTACTGGGATGCATTACCCTTATATAGAAAATCAACCAATGTAGAGGTAAATTGGTGATTTAAGATTTAAGAATTAAATCACAATTGGTATTTTTTGGTTAGCTGTCAAGTCGGCTCAGTATTTGTAGAAGGTTTGAAGAAGTTGTTTAGCATCACTTCAGTATTTTCAACTTACTGACTATAGGACAGTATATTTGACGAAGTGCATCATATGCTTTCTTCAAGCACGCAAGGGTGAAGTATTTGAAGTGTATCATCATTAGGCTTTAATAAACTGAAACCTTCGAAATGATTTATAATTTATTTCAGCTTTCGTATACCAAATGTTTATTGCGTCTGAATGAACCACGATTAGCTCTGAGCGGAATCAATGATTTGTTACGAGAACCTGAAAGTACCGAATTTCAAGAAAGTACTTTATTTATTTGTTAATGAAATAGAAGTGTTAATATTGCATTGATCTTTATTGAATAGCTAATTTTTTTCAAATGGAGGAAGGAGTGAGGAATTTTCTTAAAAACTTGGAACTTGCATAAACAAATCAATTCCACAAGCATTTCACCTGTTTTGTCCATCTCTGTGGCGATCTGTATCAACGGCAATTTAAATGTAGAAATGTGCACATTGCAGAATTGCGTTCATGTCAATTGGAAGCAATGTGGCAGTTGCAGCTCTGGGATGACTTAACAGATTTGCTGTGTGAGAAGCCTAAACCGACAATGTGTGGTGCTACATATGCAAGCGTAATTTGTAGCCTGAGAAATAAACAGTTCAATTTAATGGATGATTTTTTAGTCAATGCTCGAATGCGTTTGGCAGATACCTTAACTGCCATGGCGATTGAAGATACAAATACCTATACACAAGCGTATAAAACTATTGCACAGTAAATTCGTGATTTATTTGTTTTTGGATATTTTGTATTTCTTTCAACTATTTTATTAGTATGTTCTCTGGACCATATTTTTAGTATCGGGAAATTGAATTTCCTTTATTTATTCTTTCAGTAATTTGAAATAACGATTTTTTATGGATCTTAATGTGTTAGCTGGAAGTTTCAACAGGTCCTTACGGTTCTTCTTATTTTTAATTTATAGATTACATGTACTGGCAGAAATAGAAGATGCGAAGAGTTCACTGAAGCTGGGGAATGACACAGCTTTAACAGTGGAAGATTTGTCTAAAGTTTTGAGTGTTTGGCAGGTATGTATGGGGTGCCTAATTGAGAATAGTTGGATCTTCTTGAAGCATGGTGGAGTGTCTTTAATCCGTTCAACATGGCTTGAAGGGATTGCTAGGAAATATTACTAATTAGTAACTGGTTTAAGACAGGCATCATTAGCCTAGTAAGCAAATGGATTAAATGAAGCTCTGGTAGCCTATTTTATTCATAAGTAATTCATGCAGCACATAATTTGAGTTTGTTGTCTCAATAATCGATGGTTCCTCTTTTGAAACCAAGAATTTAGTTGTTTAGAAACGTGGCGCAAAAGCGATTCAAAGTGCAAATGTTTTGGAGCCCATTTTGAACGCTCGTCGAAGCTTACTGAGTCTGATAGATGGTGACATTGGACGGAGCTCAATTTGTGATCTGTTTTTGCAAAGTTGTCGTTTAGCGAGACACGATGGGCACCTTCAAGTTGCTTGGTCATACCTCAGTCAGGCAAAAACATTAAATGTTAACCAGTTTGAAGTTGAAATGGAAGAAGCTCGATATCTTTTTCAAAAGGTTTTCTAATAATCCGCTTCCTTCCTACCTTAGTGCTTTGGATAAAGCATATTTTCGAGTGTTGATCTTTTTTATTCATTATCTTTGTTCGCATTAACACGTTTTATATTTCAGGGGAATCAAGTTCAAGCGATTCAAATCCTTTCAAATTTATTGAAAAGGAATTTTTCGGACGAAGTGCAGCAGCTGAAAAATATTTCATTTGATGGAAAAGATGTTTGTTGCAGTGAAGAAAGCAATTCTAGGGAATTGAGAAAGGGAAATGAAGACTTTGTCAAGGTTTTTTAAAAATTCATATTCGCATCGTAGTATCCAGTGTTGTTGATAATAACATATGTCATATTTTACGGTTTAATTATTTTGCAATTTTGCAGGCTCAGTTGCTGTTTGCTGAATATTCATTAAGAGCAGGATCCGGTAGTTATGGAGATTTTTATAAGACGTATTTTTTGCTTCCTTTAATTGCTGAACCGTCTGAAGATTTGTTTTATCGAGTAGCCGTCTTCTTAGATAAATATTTATACAGTAAGAACGAAGTAAATCATTAACCATTTCAACTCAGTTTATTATCTATTCAATATCAATTACTGAATTTATTTATCTTATCATCTCAGTCTTGTGTTTTGATATCTTAAAATTTAAAATTTTACGGATGATGAAAATTGCTGAATTGTACTATTTTTGTTTGTTTTGCTTACCGCAGTTTTGTCTCCAATTCGTTTTATTTAGCAGTTCCATCTTTCAGTATTTCCAGTTTGCTATTTTTTTAGAATCCTGAAGCTCATAATGTTACAATGATTTTGAAAGCCTACAGACGAGTGCTGAAGCATGGAAAGAGTTATTTGTTTCACGTTATGCCACGAATGTTAAGCATCTGGTTGGATTACACACAGAAAATGGTAGTTTTTACTTTTAAAGAATTATGCAAGTGTTTTTGTAACTTGATAGATAATCGGTATTGCTTGCAGATCGAAGATGGAAGTACTCAGTTACCACTGAAAGTACAATCAAGAGGATTGTCGTTAAAAAGTTCAACAAATGAAGATAAATATGTTAGAGAGGTGTGGTACCTTTTTATGTCCTACAAGCAATTCACAATTTTCGCAAATTTTGTGTTAATTATTACAACTACTCATTTACTAAAGAGTTATATTTAGTTGTTCAATATTGTCCTAGCCACATCTCGGATAAGTAAGACTCTCCAGTTGGTGAAAATCAGAAAGACTGTCCATCTCTAACTTTTCTTCAAAAATGCCGCAAAAAATTATTCGTCTTTGAATTTTATGAAGCTCCTACCGATATGTTTTGATATTTTTTTATTTCTTAACTCTTTTGATTTATTTTGTTACACTTCGACTTCATTATTCTCAGCGGTTTTTCCAGAGTTTTAAAAAAAAGAGTAAAGAAAGAAGAAAAAGAAGTCTTGAAAGTAAAGCTTTTCTCATAGAATATTATTACGGAAAATCTGAAAAAATTTTATAAGCAAAAGTGCGGAAAAGTATAGGCATACGTTATTTGTTCTTGTTTTGCAATTGATATAAGATTTTATCAATATTTAGATTTTGAACTGAATGATTTGTATGGAAAATCTTTAATATTTCAGATGAGTGCAGTAATATATGATGGTTTCAAATGCATTGATCATTATATATTTTATACAGCATTTGCGCAGTTGATTTCTCGTATTACTCATCCAAATGAGGATGTTTTCCAAACGTTGAAGGTATGTTAATGATGTTTTTTTTTAAATGAATATTCGGACGACGAACGTGATACACCATTTTGGTAAGCATTCTTTTTTTTGTAAATTACATGGTAGATTAAGTATATGAATGTAATGATGATGCATGCAGTCTTTATTTCAGTCAGTTACTAATGATCATGATTTTTTGGATTAACAAATCCAAAATTTACGTTTCAGAAGATTCTCTCTACGTTGATGGTAGAATACCCGCATCAGTGTTTATGGCAATCCATTGCTGTATTCCGTTGTGACGCTGATAAGCAACCGTTACGTTTCACTCGTTGTCGCGCTGTATACGATTTAGCCAAACGTAGTGATGAAACTGGTTTACTAAAAACTTTAATTCCACAGTATGAATATGTTGCAGCTGCTTTCATTAGGCATGATTTATACATTGAAAGATTTATTAAATTTTTCCTTCTGAAATCTTTTGTTTGGAGTCTAGTTGGATATAAACTTTATGATTGTTTTTTAGTTATGATGAACTAGAGGGCCATAGATCACACAATTTTCATTGTAATTACGCATATATTAGCTGTTTAAATTAGATGATAAATAGCAATGTCAAGAATTAAAAATGAATGGGGTAAGAAGCACAATTTAATCCTGTTGCCTAAATTGTATTGACCTTCATCCTCAGTTATCTGATATTTTTTTAAAGGGTTGCGGAAGATAGTTGTCCTGTAGGTACACAATCACCGTTCAGCCAACGTTATACCTATCTTTCGGAGTATTTTCGGAGCGGTAAAGTAAGCCAGTCAATTTGGAGTATGTATTTTGCTCTCCTGCAAACAAGAATCTTAAAACTTTCTTTAAGTTATAAATCTTCAAATACACTTTAAATGCAATTAAATAGTCATCCGTACATTCAAGTTTATTGTCACATTGTTTATTATTTAAATTATTGCTTTGAAGTTTGTAACCAATGAAATATTCTCTAAAATTTGTTGTTTTCCATGATAATTTTTTTAAATATCGAAAAATTTTTGTTTAGCGACAGAAAGACGTCAGGGAAAGGATAAGAAAGAACTGGTTCAACCATCAATCGTTGTTCCACTGCATAAGATGATCGAGCAAGCAATTCCAACCAATATTTTGAGCACATTATCACAATTTCCAGGTTCTGATTCAGTACAAACTGCTTCAGCAACTTCGAATAACATTAAATTCAGTACCATATATATTCACTCAATTGATGAAGAATTCGCTGTGAGTTTAATTTAATTTACCTCAGCCATATTCTTTCTAATAATCAAGGGTTTAAGTCCCAAGTTTTTTTTTGTTCGACATCACAACATTCATTTACAGTCCTTCCTCATGATATGGAATTCAAATTTTGGAGTTTCTCAGTTTTACGCAAGAAGTTAAATTTCACTTTTTCAGGTAATGAAATCATTAGTGCGTCCGAAAAAGATTACTATAGTGGGATCTGATGGTAAAAAATATCCACTGATGTGTAAAGCAAAAGATGAATTACGTAAAGATGCTCGTCTTATGGATTTTAATCGGGTACTTTTTTAGGTTCATAAAAAACGCGTACTTTTATCTAGAGTACTTCCACAAAACTCTTAAAGGGTGTAGGGTGGTCAAGATAGCGTGTTATTTGCTGTCGTGGATTTTACAACTTTCTTTAGTTAGTTTTTGTTCGTGCAGGAATAGTATGAATAAAGCCACTAATTAGCAGCTTTAATCAATCAACAGTATTCAAGTTTTAAAAAACAAAAAATATGGAGCGATTTACCATCATACTAAATATAGTATATGGTGTCATGTTAAATTCTAGTTTCAAATTAAGAAAAATAATAAAATGAATAATTGAACAGCATGACCTTGTAACTTTTCCTAAGCTTAAGATAATTTCTTTTCAGATGGTAAATGCCTTATTGCATCAAAATGCAGATGCCAGGCGAAGGCAACTTCACGTCCGAACATACAATGTTATTCCGTTACAAGTAAATATTACTTCCGCACTGTAGTATTACATTGCTAAACGTATCGTACACTTTTTTGGGAAAAATTTTTATCTCTTGATTGGTTTATCATTAATTTTGAGTTTCTATTTTAGATTTCGATACTCAAAGAAAACAATCGGTCTTTCTAATTCATTGAAAAGCAGTTAGTATGTATAGCAGTGAGGAACAATTTTTGCGGCCGTTTTAATTTTGCAGGATGCTGGCGGCTTAATTGAGTGGATTCCAAATCTCCAAACTTATCGAGGTCTGGTGGAACAACTCTTAAAGGAAAAATGTGATAGCGTAATGACCGATAAAGAGTGGTTTGCTCGATGGGTGCCTAATGGAACTGATGAAGAAAAATTGGAAAGATTGCGGACCGAGTATTATCCAAGACATCCAATTGTGATGCCAGAATGGTTCAGGTAAGGGAGAGTATTGATTTCTTCTCGATTTACGCTATATAATTTATGCGACTTCCATGTCTCTTATATTTTGCTTTGTAAATCTTAGATCTATGACAAGCAGATTTGGAAAGCTCTCCATTTAGAAAGCGCTCCATTTAGCTTATTGTGATTTTTTTAAGAATATGATTAGTAAAAAAAACTTTAGGCGTTCATTTTCTGACTCATGTCGTTGGTACGCAGCACGTCTGGCTTTCACATATACGTCAGCAGTCATGAGTATGGTAGGTTTTATACTGGGGCTTGGCGATCGACATGGTGAGAATCTCTTGCTTGATCTGATCAGTGGTGATGCTATTCATGTGGACTTCAATTTATTGTTTAACAAAGGAGAGAATTTGAATGTTCCTGAAGTAAGATGATTTCCATGATTTCTGATGTATACAGTTGAATTAGAGAAAAGTGAAGACATTAATCACTTTAAGTGCTACCAGTTTCTCTTATGCATAAATTGTCGATGCATGTATTAATAACGTTTTGATACACGCGGTTATATCTGACAATCTTTTCATATGCAGTTCTGAAGTCCCCGAAAATACGAATAGATAAGAAGATATTTCTTATTTTCCTATCGTTTATCTTAATGTTAATTTAGGTAGTTCCATTTCGACTGACACGTAATATCGTTGCTGGTTTCGGAGCAACTGGTGTTGAAGGCGCATTTCGTCGTTCCTGTGAAACAACAATGCGTGTTTTGCGTGAGCATGATGAGGCGCTGCTCACTGTTTTGCAAACATTTATACACGATCCGCTTTTGGAGTGGATGCATAGCGAAAGCCGAGCTCAGCAATATAAGCAGGTTTGTTATATTATGTAGTTGTAGAAATTTGGCTAACTTTCTTCTCTTATACAGCAAAAAACGTATTTGGAATGAAAATATATTGCCTTCTAAAACATATTTGTCTGGCGTGTATTTTTGCGTAATTCTGGATAATACGGAATTGAATAAAGAGAAGTTTTATGGTGCATATATATTTATGAAAGAACAGCACTTCGTTTCTAGCGAAAGCGAAATGATGCCAAATTATCGCCACCAGTAGCTCAACAGCAGGCACAGGAAGCAATCGATATGATCCGATCCCGTTTAGTAGGTAATGGCTTGTTAATTTTTTATCTAATTAATTTCCTTCTAAATGATTTACAATGTTATAAATAATAGATATTGTTGAGCCATTATGCTAACTTTGAATTTCATAACGAAAATTATGTGATTTCTGCCATTTCATTCTTTCGTTTACAGTGCTCTAAATCGTAATTGGACATTTTTTTATTCCTGTTTTGCGAAATGTATATCACTTAGTTACGCATACAGTTTTAATGCTTTCTGTTCTTTGCAGGTCATATTATAACTCCAAAAATTTATCGCACAGAGACGAGTAACCCACCAATGAGTATCGAAGGTCAAGTGGGTCGACTGATTGATATTTCTCGAGATGAATTGAATCTTGCCCGGATGTATATTGGTTGGTGCCCTTTTATATAATGTTCTAGTAGAGATGCAAGTTTTGTAAATATTTTGCCATAGTTTCATTATTATTTCTATTTTTGGTTTCTTCGGTGAAGAAATCTTATGTCGTAATTATGAGGGTTAATGATGTTTCGTTGATATCAGTTTATCTTGAGCAGCGTACGATCGGAATCTTCGACGTACTGTCTGGGATAATTTTGCTAATCCTTTCCAAGCATGTTTTCTATAATTTGGATATAAAATCAGCTGTCATAATCCTATTATAGTTTGGAATATTACTTTAGCAGAAGTAGTGAATTGCAACTGTTCTAGGGACATTTTTGTTAAGTTTATTTGCGAATAGTGCTAGGATAAATTTATGTTTCATATATTGCAATTTAATTTCAAACGAACTGTTTGATTTTAGCTTAAATGTCTCTCATCATTGAATTATAAATTTCCAGCGCATTGCTCTGCCAAATACTTCATTCTCTATTCTTTTTCCCCTCTAATGATCCTTTTTACTTCATCTTTTTTGCCACTTCGTTTTTTACTTAGTCTTATGGATATTTTTTTGATGTGTTTCAAGTTAGAAGATTGGAATTTTAGGCGTTTTTTTTCTGTTTGTTTCTGTTGTTTTATCTTTTTTAATAGGTTAAGTCATTTTGTTTTACACTGATTCATTTTTTGACGGTGAAGTAATTCTATACTTTTGATTTTGTGGTATCCGAAATAAATAGAGAAGTCACAAATGTATGTATCATAGTTTTTCAAATAATTGATTATAAAATTAAATGAAACTTGCTGGGTGTGATATATGAAAGTTGATTTTATCTGTCATGTATGTTGTACATATTCCTAAAAATTTCAGTATTTTTTGAAGATGATATCATTTATCCTTTAAGTGTATAAAAGTGAATTCCTTTTGCCATCCTTTTTATTATTTTACGATCATTTTTTGCATGCGGTTGCGTGTTTCCTAGTGGAGAGTGGCGCAATATGAAGTAAATACAATCGCTATGCTTGCATTAGTAGTTCTTACGTCCTTGCTAATGGACAGTTCACAAAAGTCTCAATATTTTCAAATGACAATGCGCAGTGTAACAGCATCAGCAATTGTACATTCACACGGCGAGAGTTTGGACGCCGAGAACAATTTAAAGCGGCCAGGGGAGACTTTTGTTGGGGGAAACGTTACCGATGTCGTTTTCATTCCAGGTATCTATAGTTCGGAGAGGATAAACATTAATTTAGCTGACAAAAGTACAGAAAGTTTGAAGCAGTGTAATTCTGATTCAATTTAAGAATGAATTTCCAGGAATCCTTTCTGGAAATTAAGGTATCAGTATCATTATTGAAAGCGTATGCTTTTCACATATTGTGCGCTAGTTAGATATATAGAGATTTTGAATGTTAATTTTTTGATAAATTCCCTTAATAAACGAAAAAGTGAACGAAGATAAGAAGATAGACTGACTCTCCAATGAAACTGCAACTCTGTTGAAAGTAAAGTTTCTAACTAGAAAATCCAGTGGAAGGAGGAAGGAATGGTACACAATTGATCGTCGATGCAGCACCATTGAAATATATGTATATATATGTGAGTTCTCATGATTCCCCTAATTTCAACTCATCAAAAGTGGCTAATTGGTTGGTCATGTAATTAACCTGTTCCACAGAACTGATCTGTTTTATTCAACTATTCTATTTTATTCCTTCCAATATCATGAAAAAATACTCCGACAGCATAACAGACTTGGACTGACGAGTAAGAGTGAGAACTCTAATTTAAAAATTTAGTATTTAGAAATTAAAATGAGGAGGAAGTTTGAAATATCAATATGTGCAAGGCCACTATGTGATTTGAAAGTAATTGTCAAAATTAAGGTTGGAATATTGTATCTTAGTGTGATAATTATGGTAGTTGTGTTGGATGGTATGATGCCACGATTACGTGGTGAAAGTGCAGTAACTTCATCAATGAGGAGTGCGGATACGTTGCACTCGACCTACGACGAACCGAGACCGGTGGTACATAACGTGCTACCTGAATATGATACATTACGTCCATCACCAATACTTCCATTGCATAACAACGGATGAAAGATGCAAATTCAAGAAGATTGGAACAGACTGCTCTCCTACTGGCAAGAACATGGACGAGGCATTTTTGAAGTCGTCGAAAGTGATTCTCCAAGTTGTAAAGATGCCTGAAATTATTTTTCGTCACAAAAAATTAGAAGAAAATGAAAATTTCGGACACACTGAATTACGATGATTTTCGAACTTTTGCATGTTAAAAGTTATTAACGTAGCAACGTTAACTGCTATTTCTGTTTTTTATTCTCCCACATTTCACCTTTTCATTTTGCCTCTCTTCACCTCACTTATCCTTCGTTTCTATCATATATGTTATGATTCAGTGTTCTTTTCTTGTGTGCTGCCATTCAAATTTATTAAATCTTTTTTTCCATTTCCATCCCTTCAAAAAGCGCATTTTTCATCTCTTTATTTCCCGTCCATCCACGAACTGCTGCATTCATTTCATATCAGAATAAATTTGCATAATTTCATCGCTAAACTTTGGCTATTGATTTTTATCCTATTTCAATTTAGTACATTGAGCAGGAAGAAGAAGAATTCCGACAGATTCCGCTCAATGCTTTTCAAAAAACAAAATGATTTTATTTGGGCCATAAAAAAATAGATGAGGTTGCGATGCTGCTGCTGCTGCCGCTGCCGTCGCAGGGTTTCCAAACGGTTTCCGTTGCGGAATCATGATTGAAACACTGCACAGCCATCAATGACAGCGGATTGTGGGTGGTTGCCGCCGCTGCTGCTACCGCCGCCACATCATTGACGTATGACTTATGTCCTGAAGAAAGTCTGCGGTTAGGTCTCAGACTGCATCATTTCATCATTTCATTACTTCATCTACTGAATTGATTTGATTGTGAGCCGCTCTTGTAGTAAAGCTGTTAAGAGATGCTAAATTCAAAACTGAAAAAAGTGAACAAATGAAAGCTGTTGTGAAGCGTTCGAGCTGAAGAAAGTTGAAATCGATGGAAATGAAATTCATTTCTGAAATAAACCGCTTCATAGCATCGAACATTTGAAGATGTGAAAGAGAGAGAGGAAAGATGTCGCTGTATTTTATTTTAAAACTCACCCAATCCGTCAAGTGTCGCAATCTTTTTGGGTGATTTCTGAAACATTGCCAATTTGATAAGCAACAAATTATTGTACGCATTGTTTGCAGTTCAACAAGGTGTTTTCTCTCCTCCGTTTTCCTTAACTTTTGCCGGAAGGGTTCGTTATCACGTCCGCTTATTGCACTAATTAGAACTCATTAATTAGCAGCAAGAGAGCTGTATGTGCGTTTATGATTTGTTCATAAAGTTTTATGATATATACCGACGTTATGTGGCTATTATCACTTCCAACTGACCATAGAGATAAGTTAAGTGAAAGTGGAAGATTCGAATTTTTTCTGCACCTTCGAAATTCTTTGCATCACTTATTTTGTACTCTCTGAAAGGTTCTTTGATAAGTAGCTGAAGATGATAAGTGGAGATGGTAGTGGGAGTGAGTGTGAGTTTAAACAAGTAAGTCCATTTCGTTGTAACTCCTCTGAACTGATGAGGTGATCGTCGGAAGAGAGTGCGTGGCAGAGTTGGGATAGCTAGCTAGATGGATAGATTGGATGGATGGATGGATGGATGGCTGGATATTCCATTTGCCTCACTCCTACCACTTCAAATGTTTGGGCCGACTAACGAAATGGGCAGAGTGACACGAAGTAAACGAATTTCTCAAAAAATTTTCAGCTCTATCTTTAAACTAAAAAGCATCTTATAGCTATTATATGCTAACAGATGTTTGCACCCTCTTCTCCTAATTTTTAGCAAAGCAGCCAGCTTCAGTTAGCAATGGAATCCTGAAACGAGTAAATTAGTTATTGAAATTCACTTCGGATGGATAATAGATGGAACAGCCGATTGCTGGAACTCTTTATTCCTCCTTTTTTCATCTCTCTCTTGAAGCCACTCTGTCGTCCCTTTCATTCTTTCTATTCACATCTCTGCTCTGTCGCACTTTAATTCGTGCAGGTTCTTCACCACCTGCACGTACACTTCATACATGGGATTGTCCTGCGTGTGCGTGCGTGCGCGCGCGTGTGTGTGTCGTTGTGCCTGCGTAGGCAGGCTGTGACGTTCAACCGGATCTTCGGCCACGGCTGCCTAAATCTTCCACCGGATGAGGCAGTGCATCTCTCGCCCAAATTGGTGTGAGGATACTCGTAGAAGTTACTGGAACGAACCGTGGCTACTCATCTCGTCTTGGCTCATTTTTTAAAGTGGCTCTCTGCTCACTAATGCCTTCGTACTTTCAAACAATTTGATCAATAATCAGTATACTATAACATTGCATTCATTGCTGTATTTGTGAAAAAACACTTTAACACAGAATCTATGAATGCTATCCGTCAATGCAACAATCTCTTCTGAAGAGTACTTGAAGGAGTGGATTGAATTTTAATTTTTAAGCAAAATCAGAAGAATTGCTCTGCTCTTTCTCTTCCTTTTTTCCTTCTTTCTCCCTTTCTCTCGCTATCTCTCTATGTCTCCGTCCGTTTCAATTGAAATTTTTAGTGAGTTTAGTTTGAAAGAGAACTAAATTGATGAAATATACCAAACTGAGAAGTTCTTGTCTTTTCGAACAATCCAAGAAGGTAGAAATTCGCTGCAGGGAAACGGGAAATAATTCTAATTTTTTCCGACCTCTCCAATATCACTGCTGCTGCTATCTCTGTCCTCCTTATCATCGTCTATCAGTCTATCAGCTAGCCATCTTATCATACTTATCAATAGCTCTCTCCTTATGAATGTGTTGTTATCAATGGGTGCTATGATCAGTGCTGATGCAACGACTGGTAGATGAAATTTGAGAAATGTAATAAATAGTACTGTTGTTTTGGGCCTAAATCGCCTTAATTATTTCACCGAGCAATTGCTAGCTTCCAATGACTCGCTCTTCCACGTTGATCCCTCATATCCTCCCTTCCTTCAATGTGCTGCCTTGTCAACCTGGCTGATCTGTGCTTGAGATCGGTGATATTTTTCAAAACTTTTCTTAACTCTTAACTTGCAGCGATTTCTGCAGCTTTATCAGTAATAGCCCCGCAATTTACTGTAACTTATCGGAAGCTCCCACCTGCACGTTACCAATGAGATGGCATTGATCGAAATTCAAATGATATTTGGGAATTAGATGTGGGAGAGAAATGTGCGATTAAAAAAACGCAGATTGTTTTAAAAATGATAATTGAAAATTCTAGCTGCACTTGTTCGTCCCGATTTTTCGTGACGTATTTCCGCCTCTTATGCACCGATTATCTCACATCCTTTGTCATTCCCCAATGACTAATGTCTATCCCATTATATAGTAACACTTTTAAATGCTGGCTTTGTTTTAATCTTCTAGTATAATTTCTTCGTTAATGATGCGCTTTCTAAGAAGTTGGGGAAGGAAAGTATTTAAGAACTAGTAGAATGGTTCAACAAAGCAAATGTTAATTAATTATCTTGATAATGTTATTTAATTTAGCTTTTCCAATGGTAAATTAGAATGATTTAAATGGAACTTAAATTTCAGAAGAATTAGACTAAATTACGTCAAATAGAAATACATTGATTGCACTGGATCCATTACTATGAATTGTGCAGGAGCAATTGAGCCTGAATTTCACCACAGAATCAGTTTGTTCTAATTTTATGCTTGACGTAAAGAAGTTTATTAAAAAGCGCTTAATTTTTAACTTCAGATTTTTCTCAGAAAGAAAATTTAGAGGAGGAAGTTATGATTTGCAAGAAATTTAAATTGTGTGAGGTTCTGATTGTACTATTCGTTTTTGAGGAAAGAAAAGTCATTAGGAGTTTTATATTACATTAAAGCTTTAGAACTTCTTCTTATGAGACTTTAAATTTATTTTTCCCCTTGTCAATTCAATAAATTAATTAAAATTGATAAAATTCAAATTTAATATGCGAAAAGAGTGTAAAGTATAGGGGCGATAGAGGGGCTACCAGGGCAGCATAATTAAGTAATGACTTTACTAATTATTGAATGTATTAGTATCAATATTGTAGCATAAGGTCTATTATCTAAAGTGATTGAGCATTATTTCAGTAAGCACAGATTTATGCTCTCTTATGTTACATTAATGCTTTAGCTGTTCACTGATCTTTCCGTTAATGAATCATTTAAGTGAAGTTTGCATTAGCTAAATTATAACTTATTGATCGATTTGCAAAAAAGTGCTAAAATATCGAGTTCAGTTCTTTCAAGCAGCTTCAACTTTTTAAAATCACTTTTCACTTAAAGACAGGTTTTGTTTTGCCATCATCGAAACTTTAATAGTACTTTTAATGACCACATATGCTATTATTTCTTTCGATATGTTTTACTTTTCAAATTGTACTTTTCACAGTTTATCGTTTGGCTCGTTAAATTTAGGCATTGAATAAAACCAACCTGTGAAATATCTTCTTTAAATTTTATCTTTGAATTTAGATTTGTAACAAAATTGACAATCAATTGTATCAATGAGCAGGCTATCTTGGTAATTTGGAGATACGAAAATTTCCATATTTCAACAATTAGGTCTAGTGATATTATCTATCAGTCTAGTGATTAGATGTTATTAATCTGGTGATTAGTGATATGATAGTCTAGTGATAGACGGAGTAATAACATTTTCCTTGGACCAATAAATGAGAACCCTTTCCGTACTCATCAGTAACATCATTTCCGCTTTTCACTTCGCTTGTTCACTTTTTTAATATTTAAATGAAAACTTCGAATCGTAAAATTGCGCCTACGCAGAACATTAATTTCTCTTTCCACCGCTACTGTCACACATTTCTTAATGATATTTTTTTCTAACATTTTAATGTTAGAGTTTTTTCCTTACTAGAAATATTTCTTCTCAAGTTCGTTTGTCGGTAAAATTAAATGAATTGCGAAAGGAGGCATTTCTTTAAACAATTCATCAGAAACGCTCAGTTCATTTATTGCGAGACGAATTTATTATTCGGCACCTTTTTTCTAAGGTAGGTGAAGAGGAATTTTCAACCATCGAATATCAGCAATAGTATGAAAGAAGAGAATGGATAGATGGATGAAGGGGAGGGAGAATGAAAATAATTTTGATATATTTAACCAAACTTTCGCTTGTCTGATTTTTTTCCTAAGGAATATTTAAAAGTCGAAAAAGAGAGAAAGAGAGAGGGAGAGAGAGAGGGAGAAATTAATGATTTTAAATGTTTTTACTTATAATTGTTGAATTTTTAAAATTCTAACGGCTTTTTTGCATGATCTCTTCAAATGCTGCGGAAAGCATTTAAACCTCATTTAAACATTTAAACCGCTCATACTTCATCATAATCATGATGTATGCTGAAATGTTTTAATCGTTGCATGCAATAAATTGGGAACATTTTATTGGATATAAACAAGACTACAATAATTTGCAAGATGTCAACGTGAACGTGCGGTGTGACCTTATGTTATTGGGTCACCAAAGATTATATCGTCTTAACTGTACGTACAACATTTGGTTTTTCCTGTAACACCTTTTCCAGCTCTGAACGTTTAAATTAGTTCTTCTCCTATTACGCTCAAAAATCACTGCTACTACCACTACTGTTGCTGTTGCTAATATCATATCAATTATCATTCATTCCTAGGGGCTATCAGAAAAATGAGCACAATGAATGAGGTACATTTAAATATTTGATTCCGCAGTGAAATTTTCGTTTGTTTGTTTGTTTTTGCTCCTAAAGGATGAAGAACTGAAATGACTTACTTAAGCTATATTTAGCAAACGGTTAAATCGCTGCAAGAAATATTTGGAGAAATTCACGTAGTTTCTGAAGGCTTCTCAAGTGAATTTAAGTAATGATTCTCTACTGCAGTGAACATAGTTACTTCGTAATAATTCTTTATTAATCATTGATGAAAAGTAGTGAATACTTTATGTCCTCGAACACTCCGTACGTGATCGTTGTTCCAATTAATTTATTTACAAAAAAAGCATTATAATACCTCCGTGGGAGAGTAGTGGAAAAGGCGTTCAGAAGAGGAAGGTAGAATATGGAAGTATATTTGGTAGATTATAATAAATTGATAAATGCAAATTGGTGAGCTAGGTAATGTCATGGAAATTCTGGAGATGAGAAGAAAAACTCGTATGTAAATCAGATTTAAATTTATGCTTTCGAAATATCGGCTTGCCTAAGCGGTTTTTCAAAACAATCCTGAATTTTTTCACTTGCCAAAACTCCTTGCATTTCCTTCCCTGAAAGTTGAGTTCTTCATCACTTTTGGAGCATTTAAGATTGTTGATGATGATGATAAATAACACTGACGACTAGTTCGAGAAGGGTATAAAGCGTTATCACTGTGACACTTGCGCTTATTTGTTAATTTTGAACTACGACTGTCAGATGTTATTTGCCTCACGAGAAATGAATTTTGACTCTTTTTTAGGTGAAAGTGGATTTCAATGCGTATTTATCAACAATAGGAAAAATGAACTTAAAAATTGGGTTTTCCTTCAGAAAAAAAATATTTTATTGTACGAAACTTAAATGGATTGTTTAGTCGGCACCTTTGTCCAACTGATTCTAGTATTCAGTGAGTCTGAATTGTATGCATTACAGTATGAGAGATGGAAAGGTAAAAGCGCAATTGGTCGAAAGAATTTTTTCAGTTCAAAAAATGACTAATTGTGCTTAGTGTAATCAAGTTAGATTTGTATTAGATTTTAGCATTAAAATTTAATTAGGAATGTAAATTCAAGAAAAAAAATTACGTTTTTCGGTGACTCATTAATTGATTTGGCTCTTTTGCTAGCTTAAGGAATGCTTAGCTTTTGAAACAACTTTACGTAATTTCGCAAATCACTAGATCAGCCACTTCCGTGCTTTGGACTTCCAAACTGATGCTTCTTAGCTAATATAGTAAAGCCAATTCTGATATCTACTTAATAATCCGCACGTACGTGTGGTTATCGGTGACTCACGACTATACTGCACTGCTTTTCTATGATTCACGTGGTCCCGACACACTACGACCACATAAATGATGCAATTAATTAATTCAAGTTATCGTGATCCAAACCTTTTATTTCTTCTGACTTATTGAAATATGCATTCAAAGCTTCTGTTCGGGACGGTTACTGTGTAAGAAAAAATGCAGCTGTTTGCTACATGCCATTGCAATCACTCTGCTGTGCTATCGGAATAAATGCAAGGAAAAGCAGATCAGATCGGAGGTAGCGGAGAAGATTCTTGGGTTTTGCGATTTGCTGCACATATTTTTAAAAAGTACTTTTTTTTTTTAAAAATTGCATTTAACTTTGCCACATCTTCCTGTGAGTCATCCATTAAGTTCACACTCACCTCCTCTTAGCTGCTCTCAGTAACAGCACGCAACGACCCATTAACCATTTGGTAAAAATCATCCTGGAAACTGCTCATATTACCACCTGTACACCACACATGCACACGCACACGCACACGCACGCACGCTGCGCATCACCGCTCATCATCATCACCACAGCACTTTCACCCGCATGGTCATGGACATGGACTATTCTGCTGCAGTCGATCGGGTGGAAGTACAACATTGCCGTATGTAATCGTCTGTCATTTGCGTTGGTGTGAATCAGTGAAATTTCACTTGGCCACTGCTGTCATCACTGCCATTTTGAAGGCCATTTGATAATTTTACGTTTCAAATGATAAATTGGTGGAATAATTGACGCGGTGATTAAAAAAGAACCACCGCAGAAGGCAGGGTTCAGGTCTTCTGACTCCTGATTTTATTAAGGGAATAAAACTTGTTTATCTCTTCCTGGAAAGTTTCTGTCTCCCGTAACTTTCCTTTCTTTGCAGTAGTATAAAATATCCGTTAGTAATTTTCTTTGATCACTCATAATTTCACATCTACGAAATTTACGCTTAATTTACGTTTACGATATAGTTGATATAATTCGGTTACTGAACAGCTTAAGAGTGTGTGTGTGTGTGTGTGTGTGTGTGTGTGTGTTTTCTTCACTTCTCTATAATTGATATTTGAAGTGCTACAGCAGTGTTGTGGATGGTATTTATGCGGTAAATCACTCAGTTGACAGTATCACTAAACGGAACGATCGTTGATTCCATTCACTATTGCCACTTCATTACCTCTCCTTTTCTTCGTGCATCTTTCATTCCACACTTCTAAATTTCAATTGTAACATTTTTAAACCATTCACATTTATTTGCTTTTTCGATAAATAACACCACACATCCACATTCTCTCATCTATGCGCTTTCTTCCTATCCAGGATGACTGAATTAAATTGCAGTCATATTCAACTTACTTATCATGTCCACTGTGTCGTCCAGCATCATTTGTAGTTACTTCGGAATTTCCGGTGCTTTCTATGTTGTTCTTTCACATTACATTCTCTGCACTTCGCGGACTCACAAACTCAACCTTTCTGAACATAAAACTATTGCCGAGCCATTCGTGTTGAAACTCACAAAATTTCATAGTTCATTTTAACGGGCCACTCATTTAAACTTTCAAAAAGATTTGCCGCGGTTTGCATGACTCCGAGCTGAAATGCGCCTTTTAGCTAGTGGTAGCGGGGCGGGGGTGGGAGATGAGTGAATGGCTCGAGTTTCCATGCTCACTTTTTGCTTTCCTTCCTTTTTTCTTTTCCGCCTATGTCTTTCCCTGTTTTTTTCTTCCGTTTATTCAGTGAGATGATCGCTGCATAATTTTGAAGCTTTACTTGTTTAGCTTCCGGACTGCGTTTTGGGTTGGATATTTGCTGTTGCCAGTGAATCCTTGATTTATTGTATTTTGTCTGTGTCGACATTTCAGTGGATCTTTTCCGTTAATTTGTTTTGCCGGTTTTCTCATATTCTTTAAAGCGGAATTTCATATTCAACGCTTTCACTTAACTCTATCCATTTTTAAACTTGTTGAAACCTTTTTTAGCTAGTTTCCTAGCTTGTTTATTTCTGTCAATTGTATTTTCGAGTACTTTATTTATAGCAATGCTTCCATTCTCTGTTTTATTTTTAAAAATAGCCATTGTTATTACTTGCATGGAAAAGTACATTCGAAGAATTAATCTGTCGTAGAAGTAGGCTGTGAAAGGTAAACAACAACGGTAAGGAATGGGACTTCATCTTCTCCATTTTTTTCAGGCTTGAAATTGGTGAGAAGCATCATCGTTTGTAAAGATGAGTAAGAAGTGCGCCAGAGAAGAGTGCGGTAAAACTGTTTACCCACTTGAAGAATTAAAGTGCTTGGACAAAGTAAACTTCTCTAAAACATTTTATTTGTGTTATTATTCCAATTCTCAAGTCTTGTTTTGCTTCATGCAAACATTGTAGCGGCAGACTTTTGTTGAATTAAATTTAGCTGCTTCTCTAATGAAATTCTAAGTGTTCGCTTTCGAGATAGTGATGTAGTACCATACAGAACTAAAATAAAAAATATTAATGTAGAAAGGGCTGAAAAGTATGAGGGTAGGAAATTATGTTAAATGACATAAATAACCTTTCTAGTTGACTTTTGGTGTTTTCAAGCACTGCATCATTTAATTAAAGTTTAAGTAGTGTGACAAGAGGTGTTTGCTACTAGCAAATTATTTTAGGTTTGGCATAAAGGATGCTTCAGGTGCTCAGTATGTGGCATGGTTTTGAATATGAAAAATTATAAAGGATATGATAAAATGCCGTACTGCGAACCGTAAATTTTTGCCTTAACTTTCAATTTTCAGTTCATGTAAATTCCTCAAAATTACTCTTTTTCTTCGCAGTTTATAAGTTCCTTTTTTAGCCATTATCCGAAGACCGTAGCGTCAGTGGTTGTCGATACACCAGAAATGAAGCGTTTGGCAGAAAATACCAGATTGCAGAGTCAGGTATGTCTTGATTCTTCATTCTTAATATGTTTTTGCTCGCTTTTTTTGAAGGTAGTACCTATTTTTTTTCGTTTGATGTTCGACTACGACTGGTTAATGCATGTGATAAAATTCTTCCTTGTGAAGATAGGTTTTAAATCCAGTTTCAGAATACAGTCACCAATGTTTTCCATATAAGGAGTGTTACTGTTTTTGAGTATCCTTTTACATTTTGCTTCTCAAAATGATGAATTTCAGATTAAATATCACGAAGAATTTGAAAAATCGAAGGGACATAGAATTCAAGTGGCTGATGATCCTGAATTAACTCGACATCTTCAAAATACCAAAATTCAGTCTCAGGTAGAGCGCGTGTGGGTGCGATTGAGCAACTGAAGGAGAAAATATATATATATATATATTTTCTTATTATAGAAGGTTTAAAAACAAGTGTGGTTGATTGCATTGCAACTGACCATGCGCTACATGATCGTAGTTCTAAAAATGTACCACTCGAGAGTGCTGCATTTGGTATTGTAGGCCTTGAAACAATGCTACACCTTTCATATATATATATATATATATGTATATATATATATGTACATGTACAAAGTGCAAAATATTTAATTTTATTTAAATATTTATATAATTTAATATTAAATAGTTTCCGTTGGAGGATCCTTAATTGATATTGATTACAGAAGGTATTTTTATAAATAAAATGTGATATTTTTTGTTATAACTTTAATATAATAGGTTGATCTTCATGTTTTTACTAAGATGAAGCATGTTTACTTAATTTCTAGGTAGCTTATCACGGTGAACAGAACAAAAAGAAGTTACAAGATGAAATTCGGCCCCAACCACAGCAACAGAGCATTTCTAATGGCGAAGGTTTTTGTAGTTTCATTCTTTGGTTTTTGCATCAAGTGGTCATTCATTCCTTTACTGCAGAGTTCTTTAAAATAAAGACTGGTTTGTTAGAATGAATTTTTGCAGTTCCAAATTGCTGATTATATTCTAGATAGAAAATGAGATGTAACCTCGGCAATATTTTGTTCTTAACTTAATAACTTGGTAATGTTTTTTTTTTCATTTGCTTTGAACTTTAACGATTTTAAAAATGGATTATTTTGATATGGAATGCCGATGATTTTTTCACTTCGATTTTCCCATATTATTATTTTTTTTTCATATAGCTTATAAGAATTTATATATCCTTATGGAAGCTTGAAAAGTATAGGAGGAATATTTTGAAAATACTTTAAAAAAGCAACTTCATATTGAGCAGTATGTAATAGAATATCCAGAATTGCAAGCTCACGCTTTTAATGTTTTTTCCCTTACCTTAAATGACAAGCAATTTGAAACTTAATTTACTCCCTATTTCGCTGCACTCTCAAGTAACCTTGAGATTGCGGAGATGTAACAAACAATAAATAGTATTGTAGCTTCATAAAACTTCGCTGGGCAAGTCATGATTTTGTAGGTAAGGCAAGGCGCTGCTTTAAGCTTGATCATACTTCAAATTTGTTACTCAGCTAACGTATTAGGAATTTAGGCGAAGGAAGAGAATAAAATAGAGGGAAAAAATAAAGCTACTGAAATTCTTGATAAAATAAATTTCCATGTGACTGAGAAACACTGAATCATTGAACTTTTTAGCAGTGATATCATTTTAGGCTGAGGTGTTGTCGCTAGTTCTGTGATAGGATGATTATTCAAGAAGTGCAAGATGCCTTGTCTGATTTGCCTTAATTGCCTGAAAAGTGCTTGTTCATTTCTTTTTCTGTTTCATTCTTAATTTCTATTCACAAATCCAATTAATCATTTGCATGCGCTTTCAGTACCTTTGAGTGCTAATAATGTGCCTGAATCACCTTCAACGTACGCCCCGCCCTTTTCTACTGCCGCTGTGCATCATCAACCAGCAACACCCTATTCCAGTAAACTTGCACGACAGTCCGGCACTCTAATTTATTCATCTGAACAAGGTGGCAAAGGTATCTATATCTTAATATCGATGTATAAATATGTGTATTTTCGGAAAATTCATTCGAAACCTATACGGATGTCTATAGATAAGGATTTCTGTAGATTTGACGAGAAACTGTTGTTCAGCTTTTCAGTATTCTATCGTTTCGCTTTTTCATGAATGTAATAGATCTTCTTAATGAATATAAGTTTTCTTTCGACTACATCTTGGACATTAGCATTACGATAAACATAAGGTACAAAAAAAAGAGTATCAGGATATTTAATACCTAGTTAACCTGAAATTTCTGGAAACTTTATGTGTTTGTATGTGAATGCCAAGTTTTTTCACACGAAAATTGCTTAACAACAAAGTGGTTTCTTTGACTAATGCTTCGCGTGTTTGTTCTTTTCCTGCCATAAAGATTCTTTCAAGTTAAGGATGAGAAATTTCAAAAATTTTTTTGTTTGGCATTTCAATAATTCTCTTTTTTACGCACTTTCTTCTACATATTGGAACGTCATTTAGAATTAGGTTAAAATAAAACCTTCAACAATAACTTTTACTTGCTGCAAGTTCTTTGAGAAAAATTAGATATCTTAAAAATTTTTCTCAATTTCAGCTATTTTTCATGAAATGATGACCTAGAATGAATGATTAACAAAAAGAGTTAATTTGATTGTGTGCCATTGCTATCTGAGCATATTTTATTATTATAGTGCCAATTCAGCAGCGTCAAGTTGGTAGTATAGCTGACTATGATCCTTTAAATGGAAACTGGGGGACTGTAGGATCAAGTCGAGCGGCGGAAAAAATTGGTACTGTCATTTCCATTTCCAATAAATACAATTTTCCAATTCTTGGATGTTATTTTTCATATTTTATTGTTTTTCTTATTGTAAATTATTTTATTCACAATGGTTCTACGAACATGGAGATTAATTAGATGTTATTATATCGATTAGACACTCATTCAAAGTGGTAAAAAGTCGAAGAGTGTATGTAATTTTACTTTTGATAATTTAATGAAAAATAATGTGCTGCGTATTGTTTTCACTGAATTTGTCATGTCTGAAAATTTAAATGATTTGAGAATGAATCATCGAAACTTTTAAAAAGGAAGGTTATGAAAATATAAACATTGTTCAAAATCAATTATGAGGAACAGTGAGCTTCAAGCTCTTCAGCAATACCTGCTCATTGAATCACTACAGACTTAGATACATCGAGAAGTTTAATGACTAATAATAAATAAAAATGGTGGATATGGATGGAAAACTTTGTATTTTGCATGCATTTCCAATATGCTGCTTAGGGCCTGTGCAAAATTTCATAAATGTTTTTTATTTTTAATTAAAAGCAATAAAGATTTTAGTCATGCGCCCAGCTTTCTTCTACAGTGAAAGCAATTTTAGGTCAATTGGCAGCTTCAAATGCCGGAGTAGCTGGTTCAAATGCAGTGGGAATTAACCGGCCAGGTACGAAAGGAGCGGGCTTTACAGTGAAAGCACTTTATGATTACACTGCTGCTGATAAAGATGAGGTAGACGTTTTGATTTTTGAAGTTAGAGTTCATGCGTTTTCGTAAGGAATGCGGGCAGTAAGGATGTGGCTTTCATACAATTAGGGTCGCACGCTATGATTCGTTATGTATTGCAAAAATTTTTAGCTGACTGAAATTGGCCGGCGAAGGTGAAACAATCAAGTTATTAGTCTGGTACGATAGGAATAATCATTAAGCTCTGGAAAGGACGCTAGAATAGATGACTGTCGATATTCTAACTCGTCAGTTATGATATTCGGAAATATTTTTTTAATTTAAGGTGACGTTCGTTGAAGGCGATATCATTGTAAATTGTCAGAAGGTTGACGAAGGCTGGTTAACGGGCACTGTGCAAAGAACACTGCAGTGGGGAATGCTACCTGCGAATTATGTGGAAAGAGTTAAACAGCCAACTGGGCTTCACTATCTCAGCTGAGCCTTTTCAATGCTAGGTTTATTTTGCATGGCTTGCATTCTTTTATAGGAATTATGTGTCTTTGATATCAGTCTCTGATAGAGATTGGAGGAAGGCAGAATTTCTGACTGAATTATTTCCGACTGAAAAGCAAATGTGGGAAATAATTCGTAACTTCCTGATACATGTTAAATTATGAAGTATAACACAGAATATATCATGCTATACAATCATCCATCCTAACGCGGTCTTTCGAATTATTAATAAGAGGATAGTAAGTACTGAAATTTCGTAATATCTTCAAGTTTGTCCAATATAAGACTATTTACTATTTTGTATTTTTGGGAGAACTTCTATCAAGGTTTCTTCATGGCGTCTCCTAACTTCTTTAAAATTTTGAATTTGGCATTGAGACTCCATCGAACTTTGACTTCGTTGTATGATGATACGGTATGCCAAAGTATGGCACGATCGCTAGAAGCGTTAAACAAACGGGAAAGGTGTTATTCCATACTAACAGCTGAATAGTGTGATTCTGAAGTATCGGCGACCGAATAAACGGTGCAGAAACTGAATAGTTTATAACTTCCTTATCTTCGAAATACAACTACGTTGCTATTGGGAGGATTGCCATCTACCTAAGAATTTATACCGCAAATTTCTCGTTTTCCTTTTCTTTCAAGCTTTGCTTTTGTTCTGTTTTATGCCATAGTGCTCAGCGATTGAATAACATTTAAAAGCTATTTTCTCTGGTGTTTTTTTTAGGGTGACAATAATATATATAATAATAGTTAATAACATACAGATTGTGCATGAACTTTTTTTTAAATCATTAAGTTTCTGCGAACTTAATAATGCAGAGATTGCATGTACTATTAATTGTAGACGTTTTTCAGAAAAAAAGTGAATCGAATTTGGAAGGCAGGTAGAATCGTAGTGGAAATCCTTGCGTCAGGAGCGAGCAACCTCTACCACAAATAGTCTTGATATTGTTTGGATTGAACTTTATGTTGAAACATGAGCTATTGTTGACTATTTCCATTTCTTATTTCTATCTGCAAGTAACGCTTTAAATCGCTTCACTAATTTATGTATGTACTTATAACGATATTTGAACGGTTCGGGATATTTAATGCCATAAGAGGAGAGGAATTTCATTAAGATTTAGTTTTTCATTATTTCTTTTTATATACTTTGTTGTCTTTTTTGTACTTTCTTTCTTTATTTGACTTATTGCCAGTAGTCATTAATTAAAAAAACATCTTTCCGGAATCTGTTGTGGTTATACAGTAGTTTCAAAAGTGACTAAGGCATCTGGAGTCAAAATGGGAGTAAATAAGCAAGGAAAGAAAAATTTTGTCATGGATTTTTTTTTAAATAATTTCTGCTACTTGAAAGAGAATTGTAATGTTTCGAAGCTTGGAATGCTTTAAACAAAGAATTATAGCTTGGTATAGTTCGTATCACATCAAATAAAAAGACAGAACCATTGGCATTTAAACATTAACATTAACTGATAACTTTGGCGAAAGATAAATTATTAATAATCTTATGTATTTCTCTGGGAATGTTTGCGAATGAAACGAACTTTACGAACGTTTCCCTATTTATGGGTTTTGTGAGCTACAATTTTTATTTTAATTTTGAAAATTTCCTGTTATCTATAGAAATATGATCTTTTCATTTAATTCATGTTTTGTGCCTTTCTTGTTTGTGAAAGTGAAGGTTTGTCTGTGCTTCTAATTGTTCTCTTTATGAAATTATTTTTTTTCCAGCCGGACAGAATTAAATGTTGCCTACGAATCTGATACTTTATTTTGTTAACTGATGCACATATTTGTTCACCGCTGTCTCTGTGGACCTTGGCTAGCTGATGCCATACCAAAAATGCAAGGATTGTTAGCTGGGCGGTTATCGTTGGCGTGACGTGAAGTATGCTAGTGGTGTGTGAACGAAGAGATGCAACTGATTCTGTCCTGGAAGAACAAACGGTACTTAAGAAATACTTTTACTAAGGAACGATTTGATATAGTGAAAGGGTAGATTGCCGTTTTTTTTTGATTTAGTTAGTGTCGTAACTGATCTTCTGAGATCAATTTTTTCCTCACCTTCAAGTTCATGTGCTTTGCTCTCTACGATATTAATCATTCTACAGTGTCACCTTCGTTCTTTTCATCATTTTGTAAACATTGTCAAGATATAAAGTACTTATGCTTATTTTGTTACATTGTGTAGAGGCCTTCCAGTCATCTCAAATATAACCGTAAACGTCTTGGATTGAAACAGTAAACTAGAGCACTTCAACTGTAATTTGCACGAAGAAACGTAGAGTAAAGGGTTTTGTGGTAATGAACGTAGCAATAACATTTTACACATCGTAATGAATTACTGGTTACATATATTTTGTCTGCAATTTTAAGTGGATTTTGAGGGGTTCTGTTGTGTTGAGATAGCATAGCAACGCGTAGAAATAAAGTTATGGAAGTAGTTATGTGGGGAACGATTGCGAAGCGATGAAATTACTGCTTGTTTGGGGTTCTAATTGCCGCCAACAACTTGACAGCAAACGAAGTTTAAACCCTTCGAGCTTTGTGAACCATATATGGCTGGTCGTATGCATTCGCAGTTCACGCTATGTCGAAATGTTTCCTGCATTGTACATATGTGGATTATTTACGTGTACGTACATTTGACAGTGACCGTTTTAATGGCCGTGCTCTAGGGACGCAATATACAATAGGTATTTGTTAAAATATCACCGTGAGGGATGAGTTCTTACCGAGAGAAAGTTCCGAAAATCTGCATGAAAAATCTTGTGGTTCAAGATTTCGTCTTTTCAAAATAATATCGAATGTATGAAGCAAAAAAAAAATTAGACTTACCGAATCGCAACAACAAGATTTCAAAAATTGTCGGAAACTAAAGGCTGGACATGGACAACACTTCATGATGCAAGAACAATCAAAGTAAGAAGGGACCACTGCATGTGGTGTTTCATCTTCCAACCTGCGTGCTTGACGGGACTGAATGAATCGATGGGGCTGGAATAGAAATGGTATTTACAACAGGCATGGAAGTGCTACGAAATCCTTACACACACACATTTATGAAGAGGATATTCCCGAGGTTGCGGAAAAGTGAACCAACCTGAAATAGAATGCAAATGTAGAAAGCAATAATAACAAGGATGAAATAAGCGGCAGCTACAAGAAGAACAATAGCAACGAGTGCGGTCTCCTTATCAAAGATATCCATCAGTAGTGCAAACCTGTACACATACCACGCCACGGGTATTTCCATGGTAACAACAAATTGTCATTTGAAAATTACTCCTCGACCAAATCAGAAATGGAAAAGGTTAAGTGCATGTTGGTTAAATCTTATCAGATGGATTCAGTTCTACTCTTTATTTCCAACCACAGATTAATTCCAATTTGTGGAAGGATTTTCCGTCACTCTTCAATTTCTGAATTATTTCGTCGCTACTCGGTTCTGTAAGCAATATGTTCCATATTAGTGTTCATTTCAGTGTGCTAGGATTCAACCTAGCTTCTTCCAACAATCGTCAAACACAAGCACTCAGCTACCACGACTACTTACTTCATCTCCACGGCTCACGTTGCGAAGTTTTACCTGCTTTAGTGCGTTTGAGCCGCGAATTATTAACCGGCGCAAAAGAGAAATCCGGGTGCAATTCAAACGGTTATAGAGGGTTTCCGGTGCAATCATTTAACTTGGACTCCAAGAAGTTAGACGTGTATGTGGCTAACATATACGAAGCTTGTAGTCTTACGTGAGTCTCGAAACGTGAATCAGTGGTAATTTTTGCAAATAAACATTGATTCGAGGTTAGTTTTTTATGTGTTCGTTTTATTCTTGTTCATCGTTTTTGTATTCTCGTGGAGTATTTGTAATTGAGGCATCATAGCGAGGAGGTTAATAAATTTACACATTCATTTGAGATCGCAAGGAATGTCATTATCATCGGAACAATTCTCAACGTCAATAATATTCAACGATCAACAGCGTGATCTCATTCATCATGTTGCATTTGATTTTCATGGACGACGGATTGCTACATCTTCCAGCGATATGATGGTGTGTGTGTGGAATTTGTCACCAAATGGTGCATGGATCAAATCAGCTTCATGGAAGGTGCTCACGATTGGTTTTCAACTTCATGTAACTGATCATTCTACCATTGCTCTCATCTACTGCTTAATAACAGCTGCAAGATATAAAATTAGTAAATAATTGCTGTTACAGAGTCATGGTGGGCCTGTTTGGAAAGTAATTTGGGCGCACCCTGAATTTGGGCAGATTTTGGCCACGTGTTCGTTTGATCGAAGTGTAACGATATGGGAGGAAACAGGTTAAGTCTTTATGTTTCAAATTTATTAAACCGATAATGTCTGTCCGTAATAATAATTTGTTTTCAAGACTTTAATTTCAAGACATCATTTACTTGAAGTTTATGGATAAAATAGTGGATTGCAGTACGTAAACCGCCTTTTTCAATAACGAGAAATGGTATACATAGCGGCCAGAAACAGCAAGAATTACATTGGAGACGTTGCTGTCAACTTGTAGATAGTCGTCATAATGTTACTGATATCAAGTTTGCTCCTAGACATCTTGGATTAATGCTTGTAAGTAGCATTATTGAGTGTTTTGATGCACTTTATATTATTCACTTATCTTGAGACTTTAGAGAACTCTCCAATCAAATCTTTTTATGTTTCACTGAATATGAACATAAAATCTGAATTTCACATATCTGTTAGCCATTTATGGTTATTTTTATTTTTCGTTTAATGGAAAGGACTATTTAAGAGAATTTGGTTGTAGGCGACTGTTTCTTCCCAAGGCATATTACGAGTGTACGAAGCTCCAGACATTATGAACTTGTCGATGTGGAGCTTAAATCAGGATATAGTCGTTTTTCGATATCGCTGTAGCTGTCTCTCATGGAGTACACATCGCCTTACAAAACCGCTTATCGCTGTAGGATCGGATGATGCGCATACAACTGGCAAACGAGTGGTTGTGTATGAGTACCATGACAATCTTCGGTCATTATTATTAATAAAAGCTACTACATCACTTTTAATATATGTTGTTATAGCCCTATTGGTTTTTTTATTCAGGATCAGTGAAGTTCTTATTATAAAAGGGACATTCATTATGTGGTTCCCAAGGTGTTGACTGAATGCATTTTTAGGAAGTGGCAGGTGTTGAATACTCCATCTTTAAAAGTGACTGAACCGGTGACGGACATTGCTTTTGCCCCACCTGCTGGACGATCGTATCATTTACTCGCTGTTGGCTCTAAAGACATTTGCATCTTCAAGTTGAATGAGACTGCGAAAGCAAGTAACTTTAATGTTGATTCGATTGAACGAGGTGGACCAACGGAATACAATATAACGCAATTGGAAGCACTTGAAAATCCGTCTCATTCACCTGTTCAGGTACTCTGCTGTTACTTTTAATTCCTTTATCTTCTTCACTAGCGTTTGAATTTACAATTGCATTATGTGGAAAATGAGAAAGTTTGTTTCCCCAATACTTGCAAATACCTAATAACTTCGGGAAGATTTTTAACGGTTAGCAGTTTTACTGCTTATGACCTTATTTATAACATTAAACTAATAGAACCGTTTACTGCACGACTTTATCACGGAAAATGTCCCAATCAGCTTACTGTGAATTACGTAGTAATTGAAGGCAAAAACATTTATAGGTTTGGCGTTTGTCATGGAACGTAACTGGAACAGTATTAACAACTGGAAGCTCAGATGGATACATACGGTTGTGGAAAGGCAAGTGCTGTAGATATATATTTTCTGTTGCATGCTATAATAATAGCTAAAGTCATTCGGAAAAAATCGATTCTACTTATTTGATAGAATGATAGATTGAAATCGTTTTTCAGAAAATTTGTTGAAAAAATGGAGTCTTGTCGCAACGGTTAAATCAACGGAAGACTGTAAACCGTCTGATGATGATCCGAGAGCTACAACATCAATAAGTTCTCTTACCAGAGAAAATCATGTATATTATTGAATTTATGTAGTGCGCTGTCTACATTAAATATGTTGCTTTTGTTACTTTTTGAACGGTTAAATAGCTTTATGAAAATTGTAGATTGTTTATAATTTTTATTTCTTTTCTTAAATGAGACAACATGTGCATTGGTGGATCCAAAGTTCAAAAAGATGCTTAAAAATCTGAAGTTAAAAAAATCACGTATTTTTTGTGCCTTTTTGTTTCCTGTCTGGTCTGTACAGGATCTTCAGTTAAGTGATTGTTGAAAATGCTCTTCTTTTGATTCTAATAACTAGGTAATTAATTTTTGCTAAGCTACAGAATGCTTTACGGTTTGTATTAAGAAGTTGTCATTTTGTGAGGCATTCCTTCTCCTGCAATCGATAAAATATTTCCAATATCACACTGATTACTGCATTAAGTGACGAGGAAGATATATGTGTCCCGCAGCATACCTTTCATATCTGATTGCAACATTGACATATGATTGAGCCCTATTTTTATTCTTAAATATTATTGCATGTATGGATATTTTGGCTTTTTCATCATAAATAGTTGCTTGACATGGCGTGTGTCGTCCAATTTATGTTTGAAAGGAAATTTTCAATGTTGTGGTCAATGTTGTCGTGAGTTTCTACGGATGGGAGTCCTCGTTCTGGATGGAGTTCTGTATCGTCGCTATTTCGGGTGAATTTGAAGGAGTTTGTACAGTTGCATGCCGTGTTGTAATCACTGCCAGTTCATCGACATAATTTTCTACGCTTCATTCTGTGGAGCAGTTAGTTGCGCCAATAGCACCACTGCACTCCCATTTGCGCTGCGCCTCGCACTTTACTTTTCTTAACCTTCATTCTCCGCCGTAACTATCTCACAAATTGATTCCTTAGGAAAATAATATTCACTTTTCCACCCGTTTACGTGCTTTCCTAACTTTTTTACCCTACACCTTTATTGCGCAATCTTTATACCTCCCGATACACGTGTGTTCCTCTCAGAAGCATACATGTTTGAGGGAACGAAACGCTTCATTTATGATTAAGTACCATTCAAGTACTATACGAGCTTTCGATTGATCATTTGATTATGACTACATGCAATACCGAATAAGTAATTCTTAGGTTCTCCGTGCTGGACATTATTTTTCTTAACCGATTCCTTTGCTAGTAATTACTTGCATACCATCTCTACTTGAATATTTTGACAAGTTAGGAGAATCAAACTACTTTTCTGTATAGGAGCGATTTAATTTAGACATTACTGATAATCTGTTGACAAGAATGGAAGATTACGAAACGCTTACTGCAAAATGGATGAAATGGGACAATGTATGACTTTACTTTCATTTTCAATTGATGGTTTAATCATTAGTATTTTGATTTTATATTTTTATGATAGAATATAGCAAATTTTTCCATAATTCATTAATAACACAGGTGAAATCGGAGTGAATCCATTTTGATAAGAACAAAGTTTATCACCGAAATCGATTGTGTTTTTCCTATTGTTATCGTATCACTATGACACAAGTTACAGCTACAGTTAATTAAAGCTCCAAGACAGTTCTATTTTTATAGAACGAACAAAGCCGTGCAGAAATTGACGAATTATGGAAGAAGAAAGATGTTGGAGAGCTAAAATCAAGAATGTGTGGCAAGCTGTTATTTGGCACAGCTGGCATGTTTTTTGACTTAATTTCGCTTGAAATGAACTTCCTATTTAATGTTAATTTTAATTTCGAACAGCATATCTCAACATATTCACCTAACACTTCATTTCGACAAAGTTTAGTTTTCCAAAGGACTGAGGAGTTTTCTCTTAATATCGAACAAATTACATATTAAACCCTTCGTGTTACTTTATTATGGCATAACTAATCTCTGGTTCATCGAATATCATTTTCTGCAGGCATTTCATCATACGCTCACCTTAATCATAAGTAAAAAATTAAGTTTAAGTTAGCGAAGCTTTTCTAGGTGTACGAACAAAAATGGAAGCTGGTTTCTGCCGATTAAATGATTTAACAATACTGATGCTAACTAACGGTTTTGCCATGCACTTAAAAAACGTATATGATCGTCAAAGCAATGGTGTCGCCATTGGTTACGATGGTCGTTATAACAGTGAACGGTCTTAGTTACCTTTCACCTTTCTTGTCCGTCTCTACGTGTCCCTCTTTCTCTTTTGAAACAATTATATTATTTCATTCGAAAATTTTCAAAAAAAAATTTGCAGTAGTTTTCCCTCATTTATTCTACGTTACAATGATTTTTTTTTGACGATTTGAGTCACCTTTTCAATTAGGAGTACAACTTAACCAAAAGCACGCAATATTTTTTGAGGTCTTGCAATTCCTAAAATAAATTAGCTTAACATAAGTTTTCAACAATCAATTTGTAACTTTTAGCTGGGCCAAATTGGCTGCGAATGTATTTATTCATAATGGAATCAAAGTGTACCTATTCTCAAAATGTTGCCCAACACCTCTTGTGGTAACTGTTATATATTCTCTAGTTGTATTGTATGACAAAAAATGACAAAAATCTCCCTAAGTCTCATCGTTTCGAAATTGGACTGTTTAAATATTTTTCCATTTTCGGGTGTTAATTTCTGGATTTGCAATTCTGAAATTATATATATATATATATATATTTGAAATTAGACAATTTTGGTGCAATGAAAATTACAGTCTTATGCAACAGTTCAACTCAAATGTGATGCTGGTTTGATGATAACAGCTTCTCATAATCCAAAACAAGATAATGGTTACAAAGTTTATTGGACAAATGGGGCGCAGGTAAATTTGAATTTTAAGAAAAAACTCATTCTGATTAATTATTTGATTTATAGGGTTCAGGCAAGTTTTTCTGCTTTTAGTGAATAGTAAGATATCTAGTTGAAGAGATACGTTTTGAAAAGTTGAAGTCGTACTTTTGGGACACATTATTTTTGACTAAAGTTTCGCGCCTATATATATATATATATATATATATATATATATATATATATATATATATATATATATATATATATATATATATATATATATATATATATATATATATATATATATATATGTATATATAAATACATGTTTGATATACAGATATTGGCACCTCACGATTCGGAAATATGCCGGCTTGCTTATGAAAATATGGAGCCAAAGTCAGAGTACTGGGATATGTCAAAACTTTCAGTAGATTCACTGTTATATTCGGCTGATCCAGTAATAGAAAAATACTTCGCCGACGAATTGTCTTTGCGTCGTTACAAGTACGTATCAGACGATTGCTAAGTTAACTTGGTAAAATAAACTATGGGAAATTCAAGACGAGAAGTTCATCTAAAATTTTGGAAAAATTAATTCAGACCAAGTGATTTTGTTGGATAATATAGGTTCCCGGATAAAGCTTGCGTTAGAAGAGAAGGACCATTTACACACCTACCTAATATTTAGATTGATATCAATGTATGTTAGCCATCATAGCTCATAAAAGTTTCGAATGTTTTTGAAAAGTCAGTAATTTAGATTTTTGGAAGAAGACGTAACTCAATAACTGTTGGTTAGGAGTGGTTTTAATTTTATTATCTTCCGTTGTTGTAAAGTGATGAAGAGTATTCACTCATCAAGATGTCACATGATGTTATTTAATGTATTAATTTTTATGTTAATTTAAAATTTTAATATGTTAATTTGAAATTTATTTTCCAACAAAAGAGCATGATAGCACCACTATTCAAAGGCTTTTATAAAGAACGGCTAATTTAAAGGCTGGAAATACTTTCTTAATCATAGTTTCCTGATGAAAATCGGTAACTTATCGTAACTATTACCTTATCAATTAGTATAAAGCACAATAGATCGTGAATGAATCGTAACAGGACACGTAAGAATTAAGTTGAAACCGAGATTAAAAATAAATAATAATTTCGTTCTTTGCAGAGAAAAATCAATTTCTTATATTATATTAAACAACTACAAATATACTTATGAGTGATAATGTAAAGTTTCGCAGCACTAAAAATCATGCATTTTAATGGTACTTTTTTATTTATAACGCATTTTTTTTAAAACAGATCTTTGAACGAAAAATGTCCCGTAAAATTCACTTATACCGCATTCCATGGTGTCGGACTACCGTATATGACTAGGATGTTGAAGGATTTCGGGTTTCCATCGGATAACATAGTTATTGTGCAGGTATGGAGTGATTATGTTACGTTGGTTTTGTAACCAGTGCTTTCTAGTGTTAACGCTGACAGAAATTTCTTTCAGGAACATGCGGAGCCAAATCCTGATTTTCCAACAGTACCGTTTCCAAATCCAGAGGAAGGTCAGAAAGTGCTTACAATACCCATAGCCACAGCTAACAAGCACAATTCTAACATAATTTTAGCCAATGATCCCGATGCTGATCGTTTTCAGTTGGCGGAAAAACAACCCAAGTAATGATTTTATTAAACGAGCTTTGCTTCCTTGACCTGAATTCAATTGACTGCTGTTTTCGCGAAATCTACGGTCTAATAGATTGCCTTGCGGCTGACTGTAGTTGAATGATGTAGTACACTTATTGTGAGCTATTGTGAGGAAGCGATGAGAAACCAAATAGTTGGACCTATTAGTCAATCTGTTCTTTGGAAGCTTAAATGTATCTCATTAGAACTCAACCTTTGTAGATCGATGTGATGAGCAGTGGAGATGATTCGATCATTGACCAGTCATCTCACATTGTGAAAGTTAACAGATTTTATTTCTGTATTTTGTGAAATTCCAGAGGTGAATGGAAGATTTTCACAGGGAACGAAATGGGAGCTCTAATGTCATGGTGGATTTGGCATTGCTGGAGAGAGCAAAATCCGAAAAAGGATCCCTCAAATTTATACGTCGTCAGTAGTGCTGTTTCATCTTCAATAAGTCGTACTATAGCTATCAAAGAAGGTAATTGAGATATCGACTTTTAGAGAGAAATGTCCTTACGAGAAGAGTTAATAATGAAAATTCCTATTATTTAAAAAGCTTAGCTCTAAATTCAAGTTGGAACTATTTAGATTCGAATTTCTTCAAGAGTTATTAGAGTGTTTTAAAAAAACACAAAAACATGCAAAACTGATTGGATATATTAGAACTGAAGCTAATGTCTGTCTAATTCTTCCCTTTCCCTGAAATTCTTTATGCTAAGTATTATATATTCCGATTGGTAGAAAAAAAAAAACATCTCATCTACTTTATAATGCATAGCTAACCGACTATGAAATGTGGAGTAGTATTAAATTATGTAAGGCTTGATAAGTTGACTGTGACGTGAAAGAAGTGCAAATTAATTCCAGGTTTCAAAATTCAGCTAGGTTTAACCGGATTCAAGTGGCTAGGAAATAAAGTGGATGAGCTTCGTCGTCTCGGGAAAACTGTACTGTTCGCATGGGAAGAATCAATTGGTTTCATGCTAGGGCATGCCCTTGACAAAGATGGCATTACTGCGGCGGCAACATTCGCTGAATTGACATCTTACTTATATTCCAAGCAACTAACTCTTGCTCAACAACTTCTTGACATTTATAGCAAGCGAGTCCATTTAAATCTTTTTAAATATTGCCATATTACGAGCATTAGAAACGCTTCCGGATCACTTATCATAAATTTCAATTTTTTTGAAGAGCATTTCCAATAATATGGATCAGTAAGACTCGAATATTTTTTCAACGATTCTGTTTACTCAGAAAAGTAAAATATAGGTATGGTTTCCATCTACTTAGCAGCTCCTATTGGTTTGTACCAAATCAAACAACAATGAGAAACATTTTTGCAAAAATGCGTAAAGATAGTAAGGTATATTTTTCTTTAAAGTTATTGTTTTAACGGATGTACAATTTACATTCCTTGCTCAAAAAAATCAGTCTTTAAATTTTAAAACCGGTTGTTTCAAAAAAATATACATTAAAAACTAAACGAGCGGGTGAACGAGATAAAACAAGTGGCCGATAGTACAATATGCTTCTTTCGAGAAACTGGTTATTACAGTATCAGTAGTTGCACTTAGCATCAGAAGATTATTTATATAGAACGATGGTGAGATGAACTGACCTGAATACATCGTTTAAATTTTAGTACCCACAAAAAATCGGAAAATTCGATGTTAAATATGTGCGTGACTTAACGATAGGATATGATAATGAGCAACCTGAAAATAAACCAGTAAGTTTTACCCATTATTTTCTGCGTCAATGTAGTTTAATAATTTTAGTGTTGTTATCGTATTACACTCTGTCTTGTTTTACTGCTCTTCTTCATCCCATACCAATCACTATAACCGTTATATTCACAAGTAAAAATTAAATCGAAGAAGAATAGATCATATAATTGTAACGAATTTTTCAATTTAGCGCGATGTAGGTTAGGTCTCAAAGTTTTTTTAATAGAATAGAGTTTTTAAAGGAATTTTTAATACAATTTTTTAATTAAAATTTCAAAATTTTATTTGAAACTTGTTTTTACAGATTCTGCCACTCAGTACTTCATCCGAAATGATTACGTTCACATTGTCCGACGGTAGCTGGACGACAATACGAGCAAGTGGAACTGAACCAAAAATCAAATACTACATTGAATTCAAATCGCCACCAGGCAAAACAAAGAAGTATTTTTGTAAAAATCTTTTTGCTTTTGGTTGTGAGCCAATACAGTTAAGAATAATGGAGGAAATTAGTTATTTACTTGGTAGTTTCTTAAAACTTTATTGAAAGAAATGGTTTCTCAACGTCAGAATATAATTTCAGAGACTTAGTTGATGTGCAGAAACAACTTGCCGATCTAGAACAAGCAGTAATCGACAACTTATTGGAGCCGAAAGCTAATGGTCTCATTGCAAGATGCTAAAGCCATACGATCTTCCTCTCATCCTAAATATCACTACTGTTCTTATTCTTCCTTGTTAAGTAATGGAAATTTCAGGTTTTGTAACGTTTACAGTTTGAAGAGTTTTCAACCGAGATAGGTATTTCGCTGAAAATAGAAAATTCCATTACAGCATCCAGAAAAAGATCAGTTCTACTATCTCTAAAAACATAGTTTCATATTAGTTGAGTTCATTTCAAATCATCGTTCAATAAAAGAGAAAGTGGTTATCCATTTGTTTTAGCTGAAAATAAGATCTCTGTTGAACTTCTGTCATTAGAAGTAAAAGTATCTTTCCTTGAATAGTGTGAATCTGGGAGGAAATTAGAGAAGAAGGGATAACAATTTAGTTTTGTTTCAGTTTTGCTAAAAATCAGTGGAAAAACTTAATAAAATTAGGAAACGAGGCTTAGCCAATGGGGACAAGATGTTCCGATTAAATATGTAAGCGGACAGGCCTTATTCGAAAGGGCTTACTTCAAGCACGTTTCGAAATTTTGCATGAAAGTTTGTACTCACTCAATACATTTTTCACTTCGGTATTATTGATTTGCTTTGTTTTAACTTAATGTAACTTATTATTTTCGTCACAGCTAATTTATATTTTTGGAATGAATAAAAGTAAAAGACCGGAGTACTCTTTTCACATGAGGAAGCAAAGGTTAAGAGAATAGGGAGAAATATGATCTACAGAAATTGACTGCATGATGTCAAAGTACGGTTATCTGCTCAATTTGTCGTTACAGTAGTACAGTGATCACCTGCCCACTACATATGTATATTCACGATATTACTACATTATCAAGGAGTATATATTCGCTAGCGGTGGTATGATAAAGAAAGGGTTCATATCACCCATGAAACTGACAGAACTAAGGTGAGACTGTAAAATGCAGACCCTCAAGTAGAATCCGCGCGATGTACTCCATTCTGATTTGGAGGATGAAGTTATTGCACAATGATACAGCTCAGTTAGCTAGTTTTCATTGCATTTATGCATCCATGCGTGGTTCCATGGATTCTATGTGGTGTCTGGAGTGCTTGAACTTTCGGTGGGTTGCTTGAGTTGTAGTGCGAAGTTTCGTTTAATTAACTGTTACATAGTCACGTCTGACACACAGTCACTTAATATTGTTGTCTTCCGCTTTTATTTCTTTCCTGCCTTGTTATTTTTCCCTATTTTAGCATATTTAAAAGCAAGGAAAAATCGTCATCGCTGATTAATAGGAATGGGAAGAAGTCTGAGTGGGAATTTGAAGAATATCAGTAGTGCCGTAAGTTAGTAATAATCGTTATGTGAATAATAAAAGTTCATTTATTAGTGTAAGTTCTATCCTCTTTTTCAGCTGAGGTCAACTATTATGGAATGTAGAAGACAGTGGCATAACAATGACATTGGGGAAAGTTGTTTTAAAGTGAACCGAAAACTAATTAGTTGCTGAAGAGAAGTTAGACTTTGTCACTGATAATACAGGAATGGGGTTCTTTTCGTCTGGAAGCAGCAAAAAATATTTGTGTATGAAAGTAAGCACTATGGATGCTGACCTGGAGAAAATAACTGTGGAGGTTTGTTTGTTTAGTTGTCGTATTTTATTAGATGAATAATGGGTTAATGCACCATTGGGCTGCTGGGTTTTATTTAGGCAACGCTAGATTATTGTTGTAGGATCGCTATATTGTTGGATTAATGTATTATCGAATTGTTGCTTGCTGCGTTACAAAGTAGTCGGATGTTTGTATTAGTTCTTCTAGCTTGCAAATTAATGGAATATTGAACCAACGATACATTGCCAACTAAGTTTTTAGATTATTATGCATCATGATTGAGTTACCTTATTTATAAATTTGTCAAATTCGCGGTTCACCAGCCGTTGCAAGTTCATTCAAAGTACTGTTGTTATGTGAAAATTTGAAGGAAGTAAGTAAAATAAGAGCTTTCTACACGACTTTACATAACAACAGATACTTTATCATACGAAACAGCAACAAAATTGTGTGAAATAAATAGTGTAGGCACTCAAGAAAAAAGATTCTACAGTTGAGATCATAAAGCAGTTAAGCGGACCCTGTCCAGATGTTTCTGCAAGCAGCTAGCTTACGTATAGTTTTGTATACCAATGTTATTATTAGTTTGCTTAATTTCGACTTCCATTTGTGGATTAAAAATCATGTGTATCTATCGAAATTTTTCATGTGATTTCTAATTTTTTGCGAAAATTTCCAGCCAGACTGTACAGGACGACAGCTGTTTGATACAGTTTGCAGGATTATCGGTCTAAGGGAAATTTGGTTTTTTGGTTTACAGTTTGTGAACAAAAAGGGGATCCCGTGTTGGCTACAAATGGATAAGAAGGTTTGTTTGATGTTATAGGATCGATGATAAATGTATGCTGCTCAGTTCCTTCTATTTGCAATATTTTCGGTTCCAAATGTCGTTGAAAATTTTTCATACTTGGAATTAGATGTGGTCGTAAACGTTGCAATGAATCCGATTTGGGAATGTTATTGTATCTTCCTAAAGTAGTTATTAAATTTAATATGTTCACCATTAGTTAACTTATTGTGATGCAGCTATGTTTTGTTCTGGTAATACCAACAGTAAAATTTCTTTGCTGTTTATCAAGTTGTCATTACTCACTTATAATTAGCTTATTTTAGATAAATAAGCAGGAAGTGCCAAAGCAGGAAGATGGTTCAATGCATCTCATATTTCTTGTGAAGTTTTATCCAGAAGATGTAGAAGAAGAATTGATACAGGATATAACGCGTCATCTTTTCTTTCTTCAAATCAAACAAAGTATTTTAAGTATGCAACTGTATTGTTCAGCCGAAGCGTCTGTTCTTCTTGCATCATATGCTGTACAAGCAATTGTGAGTTTGTATTATCTACAATGAACTAGTAATTTAAAAAATTCTTTCGTAGATGTGCTTTGTATTTGCTTCCGAAGTATGTGAAGCATTAGTAGGTTTCTTTTTATTTTTGGACAAATTTCATAAAATTGCAAATCGAATAAATAAAAGCTATTCAGCAAGGTGACTGTGTTGAGAGTTCGAAGCTGCAGTTAAGCGAGTTATTGCCAGAATGTGTAATTAAGCAGTACGACATGACACCACAAATGTGGGAGGAACGTATTAAGCGGTGGTGGATAAATAACAGTGGACAAAGCAGGTAATTTTATACAACTACGGTTTTTTTACCGTTAGATATTCAGTCAGAAAGATATGAACTGTGACCGGATATGGTTTTTGAAAGTATAAACATTGTAGGGAAGATGCAGAAATGGAGTATCTACGGGTTGCGCAGGATTTAGAAATGTATGGAATTCAGTACTATCCTATATGTGTTGGTTTTTTAAAATGTTATATCGACTTGTGTGATATATGGTGACGTTAAATTGACTTCCATAGGAAATACTTCGTCTGCTACTATCATCACCTCTCACTTTTTACCGATTATCAATTAATGATTACTTTTGGTCTTTTAAAGGGTATTGTGATCATCTGTGATTTTCATACGTGAGGTACAAGAATTAGCGATTTATAGAACAGTAAAGAAACAGATTTAACGCTTGGTGTATCAGCACAGGGAATTGGAATTTACAAGGAATCTAACCGAATTACACCACGACCTTTCTTTTCTTGGAGCGAAATCAAGAACATTTCATTCAAGAATAAAGTTGTGGGTTTTTGGTCCTTAAGTTTCAAGAGAAACACAATACAGTGGTCAGATCTTAAGGATTTGCAAGGCCGCTGCATTGCGTTTCATTTCAAGAATGTAATGCTCATATTCTACCTTACTCTTGGCAGCACTTCGAGCATAGAATTTTTGAATAGCATTGATATTTTTAACGAAAGTATGCCACAAAACTTTGGAAAAAATGGATGAGCGAAGAAATGAAATTTATAAATAGACGTAATAGGCTTAGAATTTTTCAGTTCAATATGAGGACAATGGATAAGAGTACAATTACATTTCGTGCAAAAGATATCTCTATAAATATGAGCATATTGGATTTGTGCGTCGGTACTCATAATTTATACTTACGAAGACGTCAACCAGATTTGCTCGAAGTACAGCAAATGAAAGCTCAGGCGAAAGAGCAGAGAATTAGACGAATTGTTTGTTTTCCATAAAAAAATTATACAAAGAAAAATTCTTCCATTTTTTACGGATTATAGATAGTAGAATTATTCAAGTTTTTTTACTCGTAACATATAGATTTGCTTTTCAGCAGGAACAAAATCGTTTGTCACGTGAACGAGAGCAACGTATACAGGCAGAGGCGGAACGAGATCGATATAAAAATGAAATTACTGCAATTAATGAGCAACTACGTAACATGAAGGTCTGAGAAAAAATATACATATATATATATATTTAATTCTTAATAGGTTCTGCTTTTGATGTTCATGTGTCTCACTCTTACGAAAAAATTCTTTTCCTTTTCGGATTTCTTAGAGTATGAGTGCGTTACCACTAAATGAATAGATTGAAGTACAAGGTCTTGTGTGGTTTTCAGGGTCTGTTTTAAAAGAGCTGAATTATAATGTATAGGAGTCTTTACCGGAACTATGTGAACACGATATGTGTGTCAAAAAAATTAACTTTTGTTTAGGAGGCTATGAAAAAAACCGAAGAAAATGCACACCTGATGGCAGAAAAAGCACGAGTATCGGAAGAGGAAGCTCTCGTACTGTCAAAAAGAGCTAGCGAGGCTGAGGCAGAATGCCAGCGTATGAAACTTTCACAAATTAAGGTAGACTTTCGAATTTGTTTTTCTGAAAGCCACATTCTGTTCAGGCTGTGGGAGAATCAACAGATGATTACTACAAAGTAGGAGGGATGTTTATTGATGATTCAGATCACAAATTCGTCGAAGTTGTCACAATATCTGAATTAAATTAGTGAAAATTTTATCTCTAGCTGCTTTAAACAAATCAAAAAATCTTATGGGTTAAAAAAGCTTTGTATAATGCACACATTTTGGTCAGTAATTGTTTAATAGTGCTCACATTTAACGGATATGTATTTCATGAAATGGATTGCGCGAAAAGCATAATTACGGGAGCTAATTTTAATTACAATATATTCAGTTAATGTGAGGAAAGTAACATTTGGTTGAATTTATTTTACACGAAATTTATTTTTTTTGGGCGGAAGAAACAAAAATGTCTTTGGAGCGGAAGGCCCGCGATGCCGAACTTTGGGCTCATCGTTTAATGTATGAAACAGAACGTCATGGTTATGATCCGTACATATGTCGTGCACATTTGTATGACTCAGAATCGAGTTGGCCACAGGTTTGAATGTTACTGGGTTAACTAAAAGAGTAGTAACATGCACGTTTCTGCAAGAGAGTTAAAATCTAAGCATTTATTTTTCAAATATGGTTCATGAAGTACTAATCAAGTCGTGTAATCTCTTCTTTACGAACTTAATCGTTGGTTTGAATTATTCTAACGTTTCCAGATCATTTGAAGCCTCTAACTAATATTCATCGCTAAATGCCCGGGCATCATTAAGCAATATAATCACGTTAAATTCATATTTCTTGCTATGAACGCAAAATTTAGTATTTGAATAAAATTTTCTGAACCTAATTGTTATATGAGTATTAACAATCACTTTCAGGATTGGTTATCAGCATGCGCTCTGCCTGTCCCCCAGCGTTACATCAGCCATCATCATTTGATGTCATCATCAAGCAGTGGCGATGGCGGTTATGTGCAGTATCTGGATGGCGATCCAAACTTTGCAGCTGCTGTAACACCCATGATTAAACCACAGCCATCATTGTTTGTAAAGAAACAAGCTTTGCTTAATTGTCCACCACCCGATCCATCCAGTAATCAAATGATGCCAAATGATCTATTGTCTTTAAGGACAGAAATTGAAAAATCCAGGTGTCGAAATATTTTTCTGTTAAAAGCTTGAGATTATTTTTATACAAATTAATGTGAAAATAAGAAGAAAGAATACTTCGTATTTTTAGTGCTCAGTGATACTAACGGATTTCTGATTATTTACAGGGCTGATTATAACGAGAAGAAAAAAAGCCTTCAAGAAAAAATGACGGAATTTCGGAACGAAATTGAAAGCTTGAAGGTTGTGGATCGCCAATCAGAACATGATCGAATCCATGCAACCAATGTACAAATGGGTATTGACAAGTATTCCACACTTAGAAAGGTGGTTTTTTGCATTCAACAAAGAAGCATAGCTTGCAGTGCTTTTCAAATGATAAATTTTGTATTATTATAATGTGGAAAAAATCTACTAGTTACTATTTTATAGATAATGTTGATTACCTATTAAAATCTATCTTATTCCTACTGTACTTTGAACTGTTTTAGTTTATCAGTGTCATTATATTTAGCAGAAATTATAATTTTAACAAGTTTTATATTGCAGTCAACTGCTGAACCACATGCATATCATGTTCTTAAGGTAATTTCAATATAATCCGAGAGTGTTTTTGCTTTGCTTAAAATCAAAAAGCATTGAAGTGAGTGAGCGTGTACCACAAATTTGTATTGCAAACTATATATTCATTTATTTAACAACATTGTGTTTTTACTTAGAAATGTTAGTTTCGTTGTATTGGAGGTGGTACCTTCGTGTCCCTTTCATTTTCAACATATCGAGTTCTTGCAATATTCATCAATGGACAATTACAGCACAATTTATTTAACATATGCATGTTGTCATTCTATTACAAATTTCATTTTATTCACGTTTTGGTTTTCTCTCGTTAAACAGTGTGATTTCACTAGTAAGTTCAACACTTATAGCTTTTATTAACCTGATGCAGTAAATATGGCATTCAGTAGCGTTCAATTTTGCAGAGCAGTGCTGGAGCAACAAAGACTCGTGTACAAGTGTTTGATGGATTATAACATCATACTATTCGGTAACGAGTAGACATTGAAAACAGCATAATCCATTGTGATCTGTTGCGGAGTACCACAATTTATCTGCTTTCACAACTTTCAATTTTTTTAATTTAGTTATATTACTCATATGCGGGAATGTTTTTAATTCTGATATTTATAGGTGTCTTATTTTTCAAGCGAGATGTCATTGAAGACTTCTGGTGATTGCGATTACATGGTATAAGTTCTTAGCGGCCCCCATTCATACAATTTCATTCAGTTTTAGATCTTTTTTTCGTGGTTTCTTTTATTTTACATTAGGTCTTTAAAAATTACCAAAATAACAGACCCAATAACTATACCTTGATTTTGAGAAAATTTTATGCTTTGGTTGGAGGAAAAATGATCCTAATATTTTATAGCTCCAACGCTGTAGATGAGGTATATTTTCATTTCTTCAAAAGTAAAAAATTTTCTTCACATAATTTTTTTAGAGTTCTGTATTTTATTACAATTTGAGGAGTTTTTTGTCCTGTTAAAATAGTTACTCATGCCTTTTCTTATTTTTACCGTACTGTTTAACTCATGTATTTATGTGAATGCATTGTCTGCCTTTCTTTGTTTGATTAAATCTAACAGGAGGTCAATATATGGCTGATATCATTAGGATTAAATTATACACAAATTGTTTACGAAGCCCACATTTTATATTTTTGTTGCACTGAACATTACTCACTTATTTGAATTTTAATCTTCAAATTTGCATTATTTCATTTTATTGACAAGAAAAATTGTCCATATCATTTTATCTTACTGTTTATTTATGTCATGAGGAATAGAAAGAATGCGAATTGTTAGTCGAAAGAAAGTAATAAGTTGCTTTTTGAAATTGCTCATTTTTTTGTCTTCAGTCACTGTCTACATTTCATCCATCGTTCTACCGCCTTATGATGGTTGATTTCTGCATTTATTTTTGTTTTTCCTGTTGTGCTTTTTTAAATTTTAATAATGTTTCATTTTCGTTAGTAAATTTTCCAATGTCTCCGAGCTTCATTTGCTATCGTTGCTTAATGCGTATTTGTACCGAATTGAGTAGAATTTTCCTGCGTGATTTTGCATTTAGGATATTTTCAATTCAAAAAAGTGAGTAGTTATGGGTGTGATTCAAATGAACTTGAGTAGAGGAAGATAATAGCAAAGATTAATAATTGGAGATTTGTCGTTTAAAAGTGATTATTTTATAGTGATTCAAAAATCTTGCATCCATGAGGCTAAGCGGATGCCGGTAGAAAATTAAGATCTCATTTCTCAGAACTATAGATATTTGACACTAGAGTTTGTATATTATTACTAAGAATTAGTGTTAACCATTAAATCATTGCATTGTCGCGATGATTGTCATGGTGGTAATGTCTAGCATGCTAGGTTTTTAGTATGTCAGCGAAACGTGCTCGACCTGCTAGTGGCATGCAGCCTCCAGAGAAGAAAAAGCAGACTGAGGAACATGTCACGAAAACTGTTTCGGTAACACGCTTCATTTTATTTCAGTTCCCTTGAACAGTTTAGATTCCTCTGTTATATAAGTGCATCTTGATAAATTGGTGACAAAAGCAGTGGTGGAAATAGGGTTTGTTTTTTTGAATAATCCTCACAGACATTGAAAGCCAATTAACTTTAATGAGGCCATAAATTTTTAAGGAATTCTATGAAAGGGAAGATCAGGAGGCGTTGTTGATGACGATGACATCAATTGAAGAATCGTTTCTGGAACAGTCGCAAATGATTAGACAAAAACTTATTGAATCAAGTTGTAGCTCAGTTAAGGTTGTCACTTTTAATTCTCATTTTTAATTTCATATTTAAATTTCTTTTTCGATTTGCTAAATATGTAGTAAGCATTTCAGCCACAAGAAACATCGAGTTTCGAAGAGTCCTTGCTTTCACTATTCATATCGCTGCGACGATTGAATCGTTTGGCTCAATATCAAAATCGACAAATTCGTGACCGAGTAAGTCGAGAGCGCGCTGTTGTCGAAGAACGATTTCTTCAGTTGCAAAATGTTCGGAGTGAAATTGAGCATTTACAGAAAGAGATTGATAGATGTTATGACTTCAGGTAAGCATTTGTAAAAGTCTATTTAAAAATTTTTGCAATTTTTTTGAGCTTAAAAATTACAATCATCGTTTTTTTAATTCTTCCTCTCTTGAAATTTTAGATCGGCTGATGAGGATATTGAAATGGTTTCACTAGAAGAATTCTATGCAAATGCACCAGCATGCATCTCACAAGAAGAAATCACTCGTAATGATCGACATCGACAACATCTGGCTCGATTGAGCTGGGAGATGGAGGAGCGTAAGAAGTATCGTTTTATCATAAACGTTTTTAAATACTTATTTCTCAAGTTCCCAGTTGTTTTTATGAATGACGAACAAATGAAGAAGAACAAAAGGAGGCAGTGGAGTTGCAGCTGTTTATATTTGTTCAAATATTTAGATGGAAAAATAGAAAATTTTTTTGGTTCACTAGAGAACTCGAAGGAGAATCGAGTTTATTGGCTGTTGTGAAAAACATGGTTTTACATCTAGCCGTATCAAAGCTTTTCTGTCTAAACTTAATAAAAACCAATAGCATTCATCTTATGGAATATTTTTTTCTTTTTGCAGTTTGGTTGGAACTTTACAAGAACGTGAAGGACGAAAAAATGTACTTATTACTGACATTACAACGAAGGAGCATCGATTAAAGTCTTTGAAACCTCGTGTTGAGGCCGTGATTGAGGTTGTTCCTACATTTATGTTTTAACAGATTGCTTCTATCATTAGAGTCAAAAGGCAGTTTCTGTTTGGTATTTCTGTTTTATTCAATCTTTTTTGTTCATCGGCATGAGTTTTTACGAATTTCTTTATTTAGAAAAATACCTATTTTTGAATCAATGTTTTATATCGGCTTTACTCTTTTCTCTATTACGAAGCAAATACGTACCCGGAATGAAAACGATTCCACGTATTCGTTTTTAATAATCCACTCAGATGTGAAGATTTGTAAAACACCTCATCCAGCATGATTTAGGCAGCGAGACCGGTGCAAGACTTGATGGGACTGACGTGCAATTCTATTGATGTTGAGAAGGAACGTATATTATCTCTCTTACCTCAGGAACTTTCTGTAATTGCCATACAAGTAGAAGCCTATTGTGATATTGTTAAAGGTTATTTTAATTATTCAGTAAAAATTCCATTTTTGCACTCGGCATGTACACTTTAATAATTTTTGGTAGTAGAACTTTTGATAGTGATAGTAGAACTGCAAATATATCCTTTTCACTTGCTTTGAAGGGTTGTAAAATAATGTAATAAAAAAAGCTCTCCATTCATGAACACTATAAAAATATGTTTTTTGTTGTAGAAGCGGGAATAATACTAAGATGCAAAGGTGATTACGAAAGCGCTATGAAATTTCTGGAAAATCGACAACGTGTTTGTGATGTCATTGAAGATGCCGATGATGAGGATAGTCGGGATGATGTGAACCTTCTGTTTTATAATATGAAGCAAATAGAAACTATATTTCTGGATTAGAGAACGATTTCATTCGTTTTAGTCATAAGGATCGTTCGTAAATGACTTAAACTACGTCAAATTCATCATTTCGTTACTGCTAAAATTCATCTAACACAAAATTATTTTCCAAATTATTTTAATAGTTTAATTGTTCATTTCTTATTAGTGTTGGAGAAAAGTATTTTATCTCTTATTTTTGATGATTACAGGTGAACGGAATGCAGTCACCGTCAATGCGTCATGACAAAAGGAGGCATATGACCATGAATCAATTAATTATGGAACGAAGGGATGCCATTGTTGCACCTCATCCTATTCATATTGAAATGGAAATCGCTTGTCAGGGTCAGTTTAAATTATCTTGCAATGTTACCTCACTTTAAAGCTTGCAATATTATCTCGTTGGAAATTGCTGCTTCTAGTTCTGCAAGATTTAATAAATGTGAATTTTCTAATCTTTAGATTTTTTTTTGTTCCACAGCGCACCGGTACGCATTTGATTTGTGTAGAGCTAGTTAAATGTGCAAAAAAATATGACGTAGAAAAATCTAATTGCTTTTTTAGATGACACTTATGTAACTCTTGTGTTGCAATTCATCCCGGGTTTATGTTCAGTTGGAGTGATGGTAAATCTGAATCGGATACCCACATCAGTCTATGGGTATTTTTCTCCTTTTTGAAAGTTTTTATTGGTTCATAATTTTGTGATCTCATTAAATTTGGAATTTGTAAGGAGGGAAAAATTCGAAGAATATATGGTTAGTAAATTGATTCTCTGTTGATGTTTTGCAGAAATGCATTGTTTGATGTATCCCTTTTATCCGAATTATTTGATGGCGACGACGGGAGTAAGTGTGTCAATAGTGCGGGACAAGCTAAATTGGATCAGTTAGGGTATGCATTTAAGTGAACATTATTATGAACTGGTTCAGTTAGAACATTATTTTACATAATCTGTTAGATATTTTATATCTTACGCATTCACATAATTGTACGAATTTTTTAGACGGACTTTGGTTTGAGAATTTTGACAGATGCGGTTTGAATTGTTAGAATTTGTTGAAAATTTATTTAATATTTGACCAAAATTTTTGCTTTGTTTCATTACTTCATATTTTGCACTTTTTAAAGGATTTCTGTGGCTGATTTGGAATCTAAAGTTGGTCGATTTTACGCATTTGCTCAGAGAATGGCTGGTATAAACAACGTTCCGTCCAAACCATCTAAAAATTATCAGCTATGTGAAGTTTTACATTCTGTTGTTGGAAAGATCAGGTCACGTGTACATTCAAGACATGTTTTGGCTCGAATCACTCATTCTCTTCGTGCGTTTTTTCTCTTTTTCGCTTCAGTTTATGGTCTCAATACTTTGAATTTAACGGTATTGTCTTTTTTTGAAAGTTATATTATAGGAAATTATCATGAAGTATATTAATACTTTTTAATTAAATTAAATGTGTGGAACCACCTTATTTTTTCCAACTCATTATTTAAGTGGCATTATGTGATAGATGCTATTGCAGATGTTTTGAAAATATTTGACGTCTTAAAAAGCCGGAATGATTTCCCGGATAATATTTGCGCAAAATTGACCAGTTTTCGAATGATTACGGCTGGGCAATTCTTCGTTAGTTTACCCTATACAGTTTTGTAAATTTGATAGATTTTATGCATTTAAAAAATTCTATAATACAAATCTTGTGATCTTACGTTTTCAATGTTGATTAAACAGTTGTATTTAAGTATTTTTCCAGCTTATCTGTAAACTTCTACTCCAATGCTTTTTATAAATACCTGAATATCGTTGTTCTCTGTCTCCTATTAATTTAACAGCTTTACTTTTGTCTTTTTCTGTTTTAGGAATACGAAGCTGTAACTGAAGAATATCGAAAGCTGATAGAATTTGAACGAGGAACAAATATTAATAAACAGTTTTATTTTTCTGCAACGGTTGAAAGAGATCCAGGAGCCAAACTTCATGTTTTAATATTTGTATGGGTTAATGAATCTTTTTTTGAATATTCGGTATACTTGGAGTAGTATTTCAACTTTTGAAAAACACACTGGAATTTTTCTTCACATTTGGCTTTAATAGAAAGATTTAATCTTTTTGAATGTTACAAATATTTCAGCATATATAATGCGAGCATTATCTTTGCATTAAATATGATCTGAAAACTCGTGTTGCAACTTTATTTTCAATTAGCACTGATAAAGTAAACTTCAGATTGATATCAAGTATCCAAGGGTGAAGCCAATCTTTATCCTGAGTTTGACGATGGCTAATACCGACGTTTCTTCATTGTTCAGCAGTAGTCTTCTTGTAAGCGTTTCTAGATACCCTTTTCTTGGTCTCTGAAAATTCGTTTGTTTCCGAATGATTCTTGAACTTTCTTCCGATTTCTAAACGAGCAGTTTCTTGTGAGAAACTTTGTTCTTTTCTATAAAGGAACCTCTAACTGAAATTTAACTGGACTTATCAAGCTCTATTTATTTGGAAAAGAAATGAAAATTAGAAATTTTAAATTTTAGCACATCGAACGGATTTTGAATGTTGATTTCACGAGTTATGTGACATGTGATGATCCAGATAATATTCTGGAGGCGCAGATGGCATTTTTAGTTTCTCGTTTTGATATCCTTCTTGAATCCGGTAGTGCCGCAAACAGTTCTGAGCAATTCAGTCGTGGGCATCTTTTCTCTCGTCCCTACCGGTTTGCTTTTCTCATCCAATATTTTTCACGCTTAAATATGCTTCTCTGTATAGTTGATAGTACTTATGCATTAATATTTGGCGCACTTGCTGTTATGATTGTATAAAAAACTGTATAATTTTTAAATACGGCTTGCACATCTGTGGAATAAAATTCATCCATATTTCAGGGGTCGTGATCATCAGCTCCCACTTTACTACCAGAAAAACATGAATGCATTTACATTCCTTTCGTAATGTGTTGGTTTTTATTTGCTACCTTTTATTTATGAAGGATAAATCTCCGCTCCACTTTCCACTGTTACACTGACATGGTAAACCGTCCGAAGGCCCAGTGTGGAAAAACTACTGAGCTACTGTTTATACTATGCTCGGTATGTTGTTTATTACTCGCAGTGAATATGGAAGAGTTACATCTAACATTTAGTTGATTTTATGTTTTCATTGATCGAATAGGCCACTGAGATGCAAAAATATGATTGTTTTTGCTTCTTATTGAACATTCCTATAGGCACGAGCTTCAAGAGATATTTCTCTCTTATCTGAACCCGGTGACGGTTAGGCGGAGCAGAATAGGTAGACCACTTTCTGAAGTAGCATAGCTATGTGAAAATGTCTTTCCTTTATCATATAAAATATGTTAAAATAGGCAGAACTGTCTTTCATTTTATTTCTTAAAAGAAAAAAAATGATCTCACAGAGAGATAAGTGCTTTGTTGTTCGATAACATTCAAATACTCAACACTCCGAACATTCGAAGGTGAACCAGATATGATGTAAAATTAATTGTATATATTGTTTCACATGGCGCATCGATTTTATGATCCGCTAACGTGTTACAAGAACATCATAGTTTTGGTCTCATTTCACAAGTGGCGGCAAATCATTGGCGGATGTAAATACTCTCACTCTTTTTTACTAGTGCTGCACTAAGGAATCTGAAATAACGATGAGACAAAAGTCATATTATACTACATGTTGTAGAGCTTTCTACCGTTGAGATGATTTCCTTTAGCATGAATTGTGTTATGAAGTTTTCTGAGTAACAGTAAAAAGAACTGTAAACCCGACAATGTGAATTCTATTTCTAATATTAGCTTTTGTCTAGTTGAAAGTATGAAATTTTTGAACAAAATAGTAGTCTCAGCTACTTTCAAACTTTGTTTTTCTTAAAAAAATCTTTGACTTGAACACTGTCGCATAAAATTGAAAAGGCATTTCTTATGCTGTCTTTCGCTGAGCTTTTTCCTTTCATGCATGACACTTGGCGAATTACTCTGAATAAATATCCGCATTAGGTAGTCAGTTATCATGGACAAGTAATTTATTCACTTTTAGGTTCAGTTTCTACCACTGAAGGGTTGGATGTTTCTGTTTTGTGCTTTAAAGAGCAAAGTCGTTTCCGGAATAATGTGAATCAGGAAAATAAAGTCAATGTCGCAGGGATTTTCAAATACCTGGAGGTTTTGGAAATTCATTTTATTGTGTTACGGTACACAAAAATGCTCTACAGCCAAAGATTATGTACTTCAAAGCGAAGTGCAATAGATGAAATCAGCATCCTCCGTTGAAAAAATCAATTATACCAGGATGGCCAAAAAATATGGTAGCTAATTAAAATTAAGTTCAGCAAATGAAAAACTACGCTAATGATGTTGCATCTGTCGGAAGATGATAACGATAATTAAAGCAAGGACGAAACAGATCCTGCGGAGAAGATAGAACAATGTGTTCGTTCTCACAACATGCAGCACTAAATGGGCTAAAGATTTTGCAACAACGTATCGGCAAAGGATAGGAAAAAGGAGAGGATAGGTACGGATGAGATTCATAGGAAGAAAGAAAAAATTGAAAAATTACCCGTCATTATTAATGTAGTGTTGGCGGTGTATGTCTTTACCCTCCCCCACACCCTGCTCCCCTATCCAAACCTTTTACCCCGTCTTTCAAGTCCTCTTCGTTAGCTTTCAGTTCCACTTGCAATCTTTCCTTGAAAGGGCCTCTTCGACCTAAACCTGACTCCATCCCTTTTTTCTTCATTGCGCCCATCACTTTCAAACTGTCTCCCATCCGTCCATGAAACAAACAATTATTTCTTAAATGTTTGTCACTTCACTTTTTGTAGAATGCCGAAACGAAAATTTTTGGATCTTTTCGGCTGGCTGTTCCAGCAAAATCGTCCTCTGATTTATGGCTCTCGTTTTTGTAAAGAAGGAACCATTTCAGCCTCCCAATACCTTTCTTTCTTCTTTCCTCATTTTCCTACTCCCCTCGTACCATGCCGCTTCCTCTCATTATGCCACTTTTGTTTAGATTTTTGCAGAACTATTTCATAAGGTTTTATTGGATCAGTAATGAAGCGGCGGTGATCGTGCAAGAAGCGCTACTAATGCTTTCCTCATTAGGTGATAGCACACTGCGATTTTATCCCTCATTTTAAGCGCAAATGTAAATTGCATTTTCGTTTTAATCTTCCACTTCAATTCTGAAGACTTTTGCAAGCATACTTGCTGAAGCATTCTAACCCTCATTTATTCTTCTTCTCCTCTTCCGTACATTGTAAAAAACGAAAAATGAATGATAATGCGATGGAGATTTTTGTGTTAATCGTCGTCTGGCTGCCTGAACAGTGTTCAGTATGTGCAGAGTAACTGTGCAGCTGTTCCGATTTCGAAATCGACATTCATTCAAGAAATGAAATTTATTTGAAGAAAAGAAGATCAGTTAATATTAAATCAACTCAAAGAGTTGAATTTTAATCATCCATTTAGTCTAAGATAAATTGTAACTAAATGAGCATCAACTCTCACTTCATGTACATCATCATCAGGTCACTATGCAACTAATACACCACTCACTACTCTTGAAGAAGAATGAATATTAGTTAGAAGATTTAGAAGACTTAGTCGCGCACCATAATTATGCAATGCGTCAGGAAGAGGAGACCTTCTCGATTCACCTCTTCAATAACACTTGAATTTATCCCGTCCACTCTTTTTTGCTTCAAACTGCAAAGGATATTTGAAACCTTTCTCTTCGACAAATCAAATTTCCAATCGCTTAGGTGACAACAAGAGAAGAATGGAAAAGGACGGATTGCTTCTATTGCGTAACATGAATTACAGCAGTATGGCCTCAATTACATAACGAGGCAATTTCAGTCTTTCGTGCTTCCTTATTCTACCCTCATCTCCCTCAATAGAATTAATTGTCTTATTGATCGCTCTTCCTTCTACTTGTACTTCTGCACATAGCAAACTACAGCAGTAAAATTCTTGGGAAAATTTCCTTTGAAGCAGATGACAGGTCTTTCTCATATACCTGCCTACTATCCTATCTTTGGTAAGTAAGAAATGGATGATGAGGGCATTATGTAAAAACATGATCGGATCGATTGATCGATCCATCGATGAGGCTTCCTCCATAGATGTCAATTGAGCGGTTGCAACAAGCCTGAATGAATTTGGAAGAATAAGGCAGGACTAATGCACTGAGAATCCTTTCTCTCCTTTCTGCCACACTTAAAGGAATTGTTGAGAAGCATTAGCCATTCCAGCATTCCATTTCATTCATCTCTCTTTCCTTCTTCTTACAATCATTTTATGGAAATGAAACTCTCTTAAGCACACAACTGCAACTGCAGGAACGATTGTGACACATAAAGGGAGCAATCGTATGGATGGGAATGATTGAAATAATATAATAAGCATGCCGCTGACGGCAAACCGAATGGCGGAAGCAGACATTTTTCGGATTAAAATTTATGTTTGGCAGGTGGAGAGGAGGAAGAATTTCGATGCTTTGCAAAACATGTCATATAACTTTTCCATTCATTGCTAAAGCTAGCAGTTGAATCGAACATCATTTTGCTTCAGCAATAGGAGGAATAGGTGGAAAAGCACCACTTCCTTTTCCTCCTTTTCTCAAATTCTTTTTAAGATTTATCACCTCAAATTTCTCTGAAAACAAAAACTAAAAAATTCTGCATTTTTCTCTCTTCTTTCTGTCAGTTAATTTCTTTTTTTTTTGTATTCTTTCTTCCATTGGATTTAAGTTAAAAGAATTGCAACAAATCGAGCTCATTTCTCCATCTTTCCCTTTCATTGTCGCCGCCAACTGCTCGAAATTGTGTTCCACCACAGTTCCCTCGATCATCCCATTCCTCACTTCCCTTTGTCATCCAATTTTCTCCAACGGCTATTTGGGTGGTGAGTGAGTCATTTTATAAAGACGGTTCCTAGTATTCACCTCTGGTCATTTCCCTGATTCTTTTATTTTTTCTGTAAGTGATAATCGAATGGGTAATTTTTTTTATTCGAAAAATCAGTGAAATACATCAGAAGACATCATATTAGTTAATCGATAACACTTCTTAAGGCAAATTTTACTTCTGAGAATTCATTAGTGTGTAGTTGCGCTGCGCAACATTTGCATTATATTTGATTCAGAACGCAGCCGTATAAGCAACTGTCATGTCATATCATTACGTATTTGTGCTTCATCCATTTTTATCTTAAATATGTGAGAGGTAGAAGGAAGGAAGCCTGGCTTGCTTCACACATATATATACCTCAGTCGTAAGTATCATTTGGCCACCATCAATTTCTGACCATTGTTTTGCCTTTGCAGCACTGCAGCATTAGTTGTGAACTAAAGAAATGGTCATTATTATTATCATTGTCGATGTGTTGCTCGTATTATCACAGTTGCACGCACGCCTTATCATTATCACTGCTCTTGTTAGCAACATTCCCAAGACGTAGAAGGATTTATTATAGTGACTTACGACTATCACTCCTACGACACTCACTAGGATTATGTTAGGATTGTTATCAGTTGTAATCGCTCATTCATGGTTCGGTAAAGAATTTATTCAAAATTACGCTGATATAATGTGCCGTGAAATTTTGCATTCTGATAAGAAGCAAATTATTTCACTCACTGGCAAGTCCTTCGCTACATCGCTATCTCTCTCTCTCTCTCTCTCTCTCTCTCTCTCTCTCTCTCTCTCTCTCTCTCTCCTTCACTTCTCCTGGCCGACCTTCAGCGGTAACACTGAATAATGCTCAATTATTCAATAAGTAGAAAAGAACAGCCCTAAATAGGCTTTAACCGATTGTTACGGTTAAACAAATGAATTGGTCAACGAGTAGTTGAAGTAGGAAAGAAATGGCTGTTCTGGCTAATCTGTACGAGTGAAAATTTTGCTTTGAATGTTCCATATCGATCCATTGAAATTAGGCAGGTCGATTAGATCTTCACAACATATCCGCATCGGACATTGCGACGTTTTCATACGTTTGTTAGACAAGGAATTCAGGTGTCGTAGAAGCGTAAAACCACGTAAAATCGGTAGAAATACTTGGGCGTTGTATCTATAACGAAATTTTTACAAACTATTTGTAAGCGTCAATTTTTCTGGAACCATGTATTTCAGCTTTCAACGGGATGTTTCGTTTTTGCGTTCTCAGTGATGCACACCGATTTGAAGACCAGTATTGCTCATTTTCTATTTTTTTTCATATTTCTATTTCACTTTTTCATATTTCTATTTTCTATTTTTTTTCATATTTCTATTTCACTACGCCTAATAGGTCAAGAAGTTATCACTGGCTTATATCAGTCGACTGATAAATTAGTTAATTCTGATATGATCGCTGGGCATATTAGTAGTATACTTTCATCATCATAAGTCATATCACATCCACACGATTTTGGATTTGCTAATAAGGTAAATGGCTATCGGTGTCTTTCGCATTTTCGTTTGATGTCAGAGCTGATAAAGGCCTTGCGTAATAATACATAGCAGGACTTTTCATCTCTGAAATTCACATTTTATGGTCAGTCCATTTATTGGTCATAAAATGCTTCACTCAATGTTAGCAGCCATCTATCATTTTGGATATGCGCAAAAGCTATCCTTAAACGTCCGTGCAATAGTTGAAGTGATAGGATGGAAATTACTTCAAACTTTAATATTACAAAAGGCAATACATATGAATTTCGGTGAGTGATATTTGTGAAATGCGCACTAGTTGATGAAGCATATCGCATTAGCATTCATAAATACTTCTTCTCATCGATAAGATTTTCTAAAAGTTCAATTGATTGAAATCGCATGCCTTTTTTTTCATGCACCTAACGCACTCTTAACGATTGCAATTTTTCGACTAATTTTGCTGCCACTTATCAGTAGTTACCTCGATTGTCTGAAATTAATAAGAGATAATAGGAGACAACTGCGTCCACATACATATGGTTTTTTTTCGTCGAAAAATGAAATTATCGACTGTGGGATGATCGACTCTAAAATAATTCTTTGTTACCTAAAATTGCATTCTGCTCGACGTGCACTTTTAGAGCGAAGAATTGTTTTTGAACTTTTAAAGGTTATTTTTATTCAATTTTTTAGCTAGGAAGGTTGAAAAAATTGAAGATGAATGGATGCAAGCGATTTGATCGCAACCTTTCTTTCTTCAATTATCTTTTTATTAATTAATTTTGCGTCACTTGCAAACTGTTTTGCAGAAAAATATTAGAAGTTTAAAAGTACTTTTTTCCCCTTCCCTTCCTTTTCCTTTGATCTACAGTATCTGCGAGAATAATAATAATATTGATGACAGAAAGTGACTTCTGAGGAGATAAATTATGGAAATTGATAAGTTAGAAAGTTGCTGGGTCAAACAGGAGGAGACAGATGAACAAGATGATGATGATGATGGAGTTCACACACACACACATACACACATACACACACACACACACACACACACACACACACACACGCATTTCTATGAAAGACATTTTCCGGACTGGAAGAAGTTGATGGAGTGCAGTAGCAACTTGAAGCATGCCTTCTGTAACCAGGTTGTTGAATTACTCTCAAAGGTTTTCCCGTTCGATCCTTCTTCACTTCTTCGGTGGAATAATAACTCGCCCTCTTTCTTTTGCAGGAAAACTTTTGCAGTACTAAGAGAAAAAAGGAGAAGGAAGGAAGGAACGTTTTCCTCTCTCATCCATTTTATTCCCTTCACTTCTTTTAACGCCATAGTTCAGAAAAAATAAGGAAAGGGGGAGACAAAGAGAGAGAGAGAGAGAGAGAGAGAGAAAGAGGAGGAAGGAGAAAAAGAGGGAGGGAAGGGAGCAAACGACGAAATGCCATAAAATGCGGGCAGTCGTTTGGAAGGAACTGTTTTTCATCTCCCAAATCGTTTTCCATTGCGGCATTTATGTAAGGGAAGGATGGAGTATTCTTGAGTGAAGAAAACGCATTTTGAAAATAAATTTTATAGCTACCAGATGGAAAATTGAACTTTTCCAATAAAGTGCAAAACAAATGACAGTAAAATATCCGAGAAAATTATCGCTGAAATCTGAAAATGAACATATTTCGATTCAATGACACTTCACTACCTTAATTCAAAGTTGCTTTTCCCTCACTCATTCAGAATAATTATTAAAAGAAATTCGAAAGTAAGTAAAATACTTTGTAACAAGCGAGAAGGAATTTTAATTGAGTGATATACTCCACAACTGTACTACCTTCATTTTAAGCCATCTAGCAAGACCGTCGTGGATGAGGACGATGACATTCTGTCTGCTAAACGCTTTGTGACAAACTGTACGTAATTGTTTCTTTTTTCGGAGCTGAAAACACTAATATTAAAGGCAAACATTTCATTCATCCATTGAATAGCAATCATAATTAATTAATCAGTGTGTTGAAATATAACTTGCACATTTTCACTATTTGTATAGATGGGGAAGAAGCAATGCATATTAATGCTGTTCTCTCTTTCTCTCTGCTTGTGCTAATATTTTTTCTTTCATTTCCACTTCGCAACAGTTGGATTAGTTGTGAAATTCAATTTTCAATTTAGTCGATTAGTGAGAGAAGCACTTTTAAACTGCTATTAAATTTTATTTTCCCTTTTCTTACTTTGAAGCGGTATGAACAACCGTATGATGAAAAATGTTGTACTTTAGACACTGTTAACCTTTGAACATTCCGATGTTATATTTCAATATACTTTACGGTGTGGGAAGAAAGCAGCACGAAATGGATGGATGACATTTCCAAATAAACTGTTGAGAATCAGGAATGAATGCGAATTCAGGTTGCGTCACCGCAAAGGATATAAATGAGGCTGTTTTATTTGTGAGAAATGCTCATATTACCAGAAGTGAACATGAAATTAGAAATCTTTTTTTTGATCAATCGATCAATTGATCTGCAGCAAGAGTTGACAAAGAAGGAAAATGCTAAGTCTTACACGTTATTTGCTGCAACGACCTCACGTATCTCAAGTCAAATTCATTTTGCTCGGTGTTTTTTTTTGCTAGAATTTTCAAATACGGTAATTGTTGAATTGTCCGGCATTATGCCATTGTAATGACTAAACCTTCCTAGAAGATAAGACTGTAAAATGCTGCTTAATTTGTCACCATCTGATGAAAAGATAGATTAGCTAGCTCTTAGGAATGCTAGAGTGTCAGTCCATCAAGTTGGATATAATCTTACATGCTTAGAATTTTCAGAATTTTTGTCAGAAAGAGTGCTTGTTGAATTTCGATATTATGCGGGGAGACTTCTTAGAATCAAATAAAACGGAAGTTCCACTCTGATCAGGAGTGGCTAGAATATCACGGTGTTCTCAGATCTCCGCAATAGATGAGGTGAACGTAACAGGTCAGATGTTGACGGCACGCTGTGCTACTACACGTCCGCTGCCCTCTCTTTTTTTGCAACGGAATAAAATTTTGGTTGGGATATTGATGAGATGAGATGGAAGGTGCAAGAGAAGTGCGCACGATGGTCGTTCTACTAGTAAAAAATACCGCAAAACCATTTAATGGATCATTGTTGCGATCTGTTACTCCTTTTGTAACTTTTTTTCCTCTGACTATTTACCGCTAACCATTAGGCTTCTTTATCCCTCTTCCTCCCTCTTTTTCTTACTGGTTTTTTTCTCTCACAAAAAATGCAACCATTCCCATCTGATAAGGTAAATCATCCATCTGTGTATCGCATCCATCCACAAACTAGCAGGAAAAAAGGGTTTTATAGGGAAGGAGAACGAGTCGTTTTGAATGATGAAAGCCTTTTTTGTTGCCTTCCTTTGCCTGCTCTCTTCCCACCACTAGAAACTAGTAATATCACCGATACAGAGGTCATTAATTTGCATAAGTGCATAGAATTGTTATCTATTTGACGGGGCGCAAATCATCCCGAAATTGCTATCACAGAAATGAGCATATCATTATTTAGGATGTATTAATCGTTTATGTTTCAGGAGAAATTCACGCTGTCTTATAGATAACACATACATTTTTGCAGTTGCTTTTTTTCCAACATTTAATTTAAGAAGGGTGCGTCTGCAAAAAGGAATTGAACTTGAGAGATAAGGAAGACAGAGAGATGGCATGGCGTTACTTAAGGATTTCCTGAAGCTGGCAGTGATGTACGTGTTGGACATTACAATGAATTAATTATTCATTACGACGCCGTCTTTCACTTCTTACTAATTCTTCTCGTAAAACATATTTCGCTCTATTGCAGCACTCGTCAAACAAATACCTCCCGAAAATGTTACATAAAATGAGTAAACGTTTAATTTACGCTTGTAGTTTCATTAAGGAAGTTAGTTAGCTGCAGCTGGGAAGGAATGCAAGCATCGAGCGAGCGCGTTGCTTTTTCCATTTTTTACTTAGATAGCTGCTAGTGACTAGTTGCTTGATAAGAGACTGTTATCACTGTACCGAAGGAGTTGTTGATAAAGGAGTGAGTGAAGAAGAGAGTTAGGCATGATCGTGTCATGCGTTCTCACTTGCAGCACTGCTGCGTGTCCTGCAACCGTTCACTTGTCCATCTCAAAAAGTGATGATAAGAGAGAGATGTGAATCTTGCACAGTCGACGATAGTGCAGTGACATGCGTGCAGCTGGTGCGTTGCAGGTGGAGACGAGACGTGAGATGAATAGGCACAGGAACGCTGATACCCTCTGCTTCAGATGCGCCTACTAGCAGCATCTGTGCCGCCACATCAATCAACAGCATTCGACAAATACTGATCTAATCCTCCACCATTTGCATATTACTGTTTTCGGTGCAAATGTGAAAAAAGGAAGGAAGAGAGAGAGAGAGAGAGAGAGAAAGAGAAGAGGAAGAGAGTGCGATAGGCTCATCTGCATAAAATGTGTAAACAATATGTTTGGAAGAATGTAATGGAAAAAGAATCGTACGGAAAAGTTGGTTTATACGGTCAAGGAGAGAGGAAGACAGGAAGGAGAGGGAAAGAAAGGAGCGAATCGTTCTTTCTTCTCTTCACATCACAGCATGCTTTTTTTCAACTTCACTTCTGCAACAGGTAGGAAGTGTGGGAACACACATTCTATCATTTTCTCTGTAATTTCCGGTTTCCTGGAATTTGTATATACATTTCTGGTAAGTTAGACTGCTAAAGTAGGCTTCTTGAGATGAGGAAAGTTAGATCGATTTCCGTCTAAACACTCGTCCTATCTCCTGCAGCTAGAGCTATCTACCAGTGAATTGAGTCACAAATGAATTGAGTTTTTTGAAGTTTTCCACAGGAGTATTCCGTTTTGCTAGCGCGAACAACCATTCCGAGAATGCACGTCTCAACTCACGTTCCTACGTCATTTCTCTATTGTACAGGTAACTGAAATAAGAGAATTGAAACGGAAGGAATGTATTCATTTACCTCATCGTACAGTAACACCCGACATTTCTGTAAGTCAGTGCCGACTGTTTTTCTCAGTAAGCAGTCCACATCGCCGAGACAAATTAATTATCGTTAGTTTTAGCTCAACGAATATGCAAATAGCATTCACGCTATTTATACCACTCCCAAACAATAGATGTTGCAATGACTTTTTTTTTCTCATTTTCCGATCGGCGCGACTCATAATTGATCACTCACATTTTTGTAATTGCAAAAAGGGGTGGTTTAACTTCAAATTGTGTATTTTTATTTGCCCTCTTCATCAGTCATTTCGGTTGAAAGGATCAGTGCCGGTAGTTGTTACAAATGAAGTCGATTACTCAAAGGTAAAGGTGGAATGTATCAGTAAGAGAAGCATCATCTTTTTACCGAGGTAAAACTATCGATGCCTTTCCGCCATCTCATTTAACCTCACCATTCTGAAGCTTTTTTTGCCACTGTTTCATTATTACTTAATTGATGTCGATTTAGTTAATTAAATTCCACCCAGCTCTTTGACTAATTTATGGGTTTCATCTAAAATCAACTCATTACAGTCCAATTTTTTGACAATTTCGTTTTAGTTGTCGGTAATTTGTTTTTTGAGGATTCTTGAGGATTTTATTTCACGTTCTTGAAAAATTTCGCAAAGTCGCACAGTGACAATGGCATACTAACGCAAGAGGGAATTTATTGAGCCGCGAGCACCATGAGATTTCTAAATAGGCGGCAGCAGAGAATAGCGGTAGCTCATTAGTTCTTGTTTGCTTACTTTGTTCACGAAAAAGCAAGGGAAAGCTAGTCCGGTAACCCGGCGAAAGTAAAGAAAAGCATCAAAAATTTACCTCTTCCGACAGCTGAATTATCGGAGTGACAGAAATTTAACAGCGGTTCACGATGTAGGTAATTAGTATAGTGGTGACAGGACTAATGGGAGATATGGAAAGACTTGGGTGGTGTGATCTGTTGGGAGAAGTAGAAAAGGTTTTGGCTAAGCAAGATTGATTCGGAAGAGAGGCTGCACTGGTCAAGAGTGGGTTTGAACTGTGCATGCCGAGAGTAGGCAAGTCTAGTCTGCCTGTCGCCTTAAGAAAACAAAAGAAACTAAAAGAACTACGTCACAAGCATGCTGTTTTGTTGCACTTTTTTACATCATTTTTCCCTTTGCTTCCCATCAACTTTCATGTTTTTCACTCTCTCTCTCTCTCTCTTCCTGTCTTCTCTTTTTGAGAGAAAAACAAAATGACCGGAAAAGGGACGAGGGATAGCCATATTCATGGTCTTTCAAAGGAAGTTGTACTAATAACCAGTGTTAGTTTTTTTCTCCTTTTTCTGGCTGCAACGTATCATCAAGTTTCTCTGTTGAACTGTCATCTGAATTTTAGGATTTTATGTTACGGTATTTAATTTGGAAGTTGAAATGTACGTGAAAGCAACCTTGCTATACCTATAACCTTGCTGCCTTTTAAAAAGGATCATCTAAAATTGAAATTTGAATAGTAAGTATCCTATTAAAGTAGAAGGAAGCGTAGGATGGTCACATTAAAGGTATTCCAAATGGCTTTTGCAGACGTTTTAAAACGAAGTGCAACTTTTTAATGAGAGTTTTTAACATTTTCAAAATGAGAAAAGTTACAATCAAGCGAATTGCATACTTTCACATTTGATGTAAAGGTACGTGGTTTGTTTCAATTAAGGAATGGATTTCTGTTATTCCAGATTTTTTGGAAATGTTGACAATCGTTGTTACTCAATAATGAAGTCAACACTTTCCTCTCATATCCTCCACATCACACTGACAGATGGGAGTACGGTAACGGTATGAGATGCCATTTAAACTTTACAACAACAATTATACCATTAGTTTTAATAGAGCACGAGGAGAGGAAAGCAATAGATGTCCACTTATTTCCCCTAAGGAAATGTGTGACATGTGTCATTGGTTTTTAAAATTTTCGTCATTCTGCTGCTATCATCAATTGACTAAGTGATATTTGTGACATTGAGATTCTGTGGGAAGGCAATGTTGCATTCACCTCTTCAACAACTTTTCCTCAATAGCTGTAAGAATTGAATTGAAGCAGAGCGGCACCCAATAAAACCATATCATCACCAGTTTCTTTTCGATCTATTCAGATAACTATATGTAGAAGGTGTGGGGAAATAGGCACGAATTAATTATTGAAATGAAATGAATTTCAATTCTTTCCCTAAAATTTCCGTTTGGTGATCCAGTCCGTTCGTCCCGTCCCTTCTCCACCAAACAGTCCTCGCCAGTCATTTTATGCTTTTTGTTGCATTCTCCCCTTCCTCCCTTCCATTTAACCAGAAAAAAGCGAGGAGACGGTATGTGCGCTTGCAGATTTGAGCTGAAACTGATTTGTTAAACAAGCAGTCCGTCAGTGACTTTCCGCTCTTCACGTATCGATCAGCAGTCTTCCACAGCCGACCGCCCACGAACGAGAGGCAAAAACTTCCCATCTTAGGAATGCGCATGCATCTTCAAACTACCCTTTAAGTTGCTAACGAAATGCCTGTCATCGTCGTCGCGATGGAGCGCTGGTCTTAAACCAGCCTCTTCCATTGTTTTCTCATTCCCTTACCTTAAATTACCCTTTTAAAAAGGTACTTTCTCCACAGCTCTCCTCATACAATTCTATCCTTCGTTTTAGTGCGATTTCAATGCTTTTTCATCTTGTCATTCCGTTTTTCCTGATTCAATGTAACTTCTACTTTCTTCACTCCTTTGCAGAGCCATTCCATGTAATAATTCCGGAATATCCCGCTCTTTCTAAATGATTTCGTTAGTGAATGAAATTGATTTCCAAAAACAGGATTTCCTTTTTTCCTCTCCCTCCCTCTTTCCTCTTTTTTCTGCAACATTTCAGTTTGCATCTCCTCAGCAACTCGGAAATGGTACTTTGTCGAAATGCTGCTATACTTGTCGTGCGGAATGGAAGACATTTCTGGTTCGATCAATAAAACAAGCCTGAGCACATGTTGTTAGTAAATGAAATTTACTGTTGTAGAAATCAACACATTATAATGGATATTTGATAGAGAGGGATATCCAACCTAGCTGCTCCTTCGTCTCTTCACTGGCCTGCTTGCTCTATGTGAAGCTCATTTACATTCCTTTTATTTTAGCCGCATCAGTGGCTCGCGAAGAGAGACAAAGGAGAGAGAGAGGGAGGGATTTCCATTCTGCAGTTGGAACGGATGATAGCGGTAACTCAATTAGAGGAATGATTGCAAAGTCCTTTGTGATGATGGCACATTTAAATTATGCAGGAAACTATTTTTCAGCGAGAACAAAAAAGTTAGATCAAACGGAGAAGGCAGCATTTGTGTACGCGTTTTTCATGTGCTCAAGCATCGCGGTCTTATAGTAATAGCGAAATGGCACACTGCTTTGCGTGTAAGCTTAAAAGCCGTCCTTGGAGGGGGATGAAGGAAGTGGGAGTGAAAGAGTTTTTCCTTTCACAGTATCTTATCTTCTCATGATGCTACCGTTGAACTCTTGTAACCGGATCAATTTTTATGTTTGGTGCGGAGCGGAGAACCGGTTCTCCCTTGATGTACCGCGTAGCTCGTCCAGTCCAAGATGAAAAGTGAACTTGAGAAGGAATGAATTAATTCATTTTAGCTTTGTGTAAAGTGTCAAGAGGTTTTCGCGAGTGATCACTGCTTCGAAGCTCTAAAACAGGATCAGATGTTCAGGATCAACGAGGCTGATTGCTTGCTATTCATGATAACTAACGATGGGAGGGAGAGAATAATAGAACTGCTACGATAGAAAAAGTGCTGTTCATCCTTCACAGCTACGAAATCTTGACTGTCTACAATTGGCTTTTCAAAATTCTTATTAATGCAATAATTTTATGAAAATACCAACTGAATGCCAACCTGTTAACTTGTCATAATAAGCTTGAGGAAATTGGACGTTGTACGTTGCACCAACTTTCCTTCCCACTTCCGTTAATCCGTTTTAGGAATCATTTCTGCATTTTCATAACGATGTCACGATGGTGATGGTTCTCCTGTAAGAAATACCGGGCTAACTCAAAGAAATTCTGTCTGAAACAAAATTTCCTGGTTGAGTGACCAAGGTACGGTAGCGTACAGTATTATGGAAGTCGGTAGTATCTCGCTGGAATGTGGCGCCGTACCACCTTTTCCTGTCAGCGGCATTAATTACTTGCCGATTCCGTCATGTCAGCAGTCTTCATCATCCTCACCGCACGGTTCAGCCTTCTCGTCACCAACTTTCTCCTCTTTCGCACCGTTGCTGACCAGTTATGAGGTCATTTCTATTCACTTTTCTATTATTCAACTCACTTGAGGCAAATAACGGTTTTACTACAACAGCGACTGCAATTAAATCATTTCAGTAAATAACTAAATCTGTGAAGCGATGCAGTCTGAGACCTAGACGCAGACTTTCTTCAGAGCATAAGTCATACGTCAATCACGCATACGCACACAGATGAATGCTTGAATGAAGTCAATTCCAGACTTTAAATGCTTCATATTTAAATGACTGATGCGCCTCAGTTCGTATTATTTAAAACATTATTTGTTTTAGCACTCAAACAGTATGAAATCCGGCGGCAGTGTTGACGTGGCAGCGGTAGCAGCAGCGGCGGCAACCACCCACAATCCGCTGTCATCAATGGCTGTGCAGTGTTTCAGTCATGATTCCGCAACGGCGTTTGGAAACCCTTCGACGGCAGCGGCAGCAGCAGCAGCATCGCAACCTAATCCATTTTTTTATGGCCCAAATCATTTTAGCTTATCACAGTTAGTTAGCTTTCTTTTTTATTTTTTGAAAAACATTGACCGGAATCTTCCTTGCTCTGTTTTCTTCTTGGCCACGGAACTTATCACTTTTTTCTTCTCCTTCTTTCACTTAATGTATTCTGCTGAACTGTATGAGTAGTATCACTATGAAACACTACCATTGTCTCTACTGCACTAATCGAAAAGCATCTGATGCAAGCAGCCAATTATTACAAGCCGTAAACTTACAAGCTTTAAAGACTTTTTCAAGATGTTTCCATTTGTACATTTCTGCAGTAAGGCTTCAAAAAATTTTAAAGAAGGAGCAACAACAACAACAACAACAAGCATGAATTATACTTAAAAAAGAAGTCGTATGTGAGAGAGCATCAGTCTAAGCATGAAGGATAGAATATGGGAATCTTTTAAACATCTATCATTTCGTTTAATTCGAAGTCACGGCGGTGCGTACCACTTCTTGGACATTTTAATGCACCTTTTTATTGGCCAATAAATGATAGCAATTTCTGTCACATGACCGTGGATCGTGGAGACTGGTCAGGAAGAATGAATCGTTTCAAGAAAGTTGCAACGAATGGTCATATTCAGATGCAGATTTGTTGCCACAGGGAATATTCATTACTTATTGCATATAAACGGGATGCTAACACTATAGTTTCAGATGAAAATTCTAAAAATTTTCGAAACTTAACTTCTGAAACTGCAACGGAACTTTCGTGCTATCAATTTTTAGAAAATGAGATGAATTGAAAATCTGTTGCTGGATTTTTTTCCTCTCTAAAAATTTTATTGTAAATTTTACGTGGTATGAATGTATCAGAGATAAAGCAACGGGTGGTACTGTAGTGATCGAATGATAACTGAAAACTGATTAGGCGACCACTTCAAGGCGATCATGAACGGATAATTTACGATGTGTAGGATTAGAACTACTCGTTAATTTCATTAGTTCAGTGGTAAAGTGACGATCACGTGCACATTGCACTCATTTGCATATTTATTTGTTAACTTTTTGCATTTGGTCGGTGCGATTCTCATCTCTTCCCGCATTCCTGCTCATCCCACATCTGGTGATAGCTGACCTTGTAATGCGAGTGTTTCCCATTCTTATAGTTTGACATTTTATTTCCATTTTCATCCTGTTTCTGCTCTTTTATGGCCTCTTAAATTGGCACTTTAGAATCATCCATTCCTTTCTTCTTTTTCTCCTACGCAAATGTAAAAATTCCACAAATTTATTAAACATCATGTATAAAACTAATCAGTGGACCCTCAGATACTAACTGTCGTAAGGATGAGAACCGTTTAGCACTATCAGTATCGGTGCAAATAGGATAATCTTATAATCCTAAAGGATTATTTTACGTTTTTTCCATCCTTTTTTCGACATTTCTATCTGTCTGCGCGATAATGTAAAGACAAAATCGGTGGAGAAACACTGAAAACATTCTGTCCTAGAAAAATCACAAAGGTAAGCGATAGCTACTTTTAGTTAAATAACAAAAGCACCAATGATAAGAGGTGAAAAAGGATGCCGTGAAGTACAGAAAAAGGGGGCAATGAGGTGCAGCATTCATTCTATGATTATCAACTGTTTTCAAGATGATACAGTTAGAGGGATGTATTAAGTTCAATTCAAGGTTTAACATTCCCTTCTAAAATCATTCCTACTCTCTCAAACAAGCACACAACTTGAGTACAGGATTGTAGGAAATTAAAATCTTAAAACTCGGCAGCACTGGGCCATCGCCCAAACACATATCAGCTGTTGCTAATTTCTTCACATATCTTCATTTTCTGATTAGATACACTTTAAAAGCATTAATTTCAATGCGCATAATATGTAAATTAATGGGATAAATCAATTACGCTAAGAATCCACTACCTTCACGCGGTAAGCCATCATCTACCTCAAATAAACTTTCATTTGTTTTATGAGCGTGGCAAGATTAGGTTTTCACAGCGTGGACGAATATTGGGCCGTGGAATATGCAGAAAATAGGTGGAGCGAGTTTCGGAACGCAGAACGGCTGTGATGACGTTGGTCGTCCGGTGGGTAGCTTGGAAATTGCTTGGAGAGCTCCGAGGAGCCAGGGTTTTCCGTGGGTCTGAGTTCTGATTATTGCAGTTTAATGTCGAAAAGCCTGTGAGGTCCGCTGACTGAGCGTTGTAGCAATCACAACTGATAACATGCCAATCCTACCTTGCATTTCCATTGCGGGAAATTTCACAATTAGAAAACTTGATGAGCAGATTCAGTGACGTGAATTTATTTGGGTCCGAAAGAAATGCGCATTTCTTCTATTTAGTCTGAGTTCTCTAACACTACTTTTTTTAATGCCTGCCTTTCAAAGTTAAAGAGCTTTGGATCTCAAAAAAAATCATTCTTGAAATTATTTATTGTTCAAGCTTTAAAAATGAAGAAGAGAGTTTTAACGGTATAAATTCGCACATAGATATTTATATCCAAATATAGGCAGCTTAAAAAATGGTTGAATAAACGTATCAGGGAAGGAAGGATAAAAGAATAGAGAAATGTTCTCATATCTTCTATGATGATTACTTAAAGTTCTTAATCGTTCTAAATCATTGCTTTGAAGTGCGAGCATTGGAAGGCTTTTGTTTTAACTCATAAATGCTAAAATCTAAATATGCTGATGGACTGGAGTACCTATTTTACGAATATAGACTTATATTTGGTAGAGTGCTCTTTTCAGAGGTTCAAAATTCGTAATTTCATTACTTTTAGTTGTTATTTATTTATTTTCGTTTTTCTCATTTTTGACAATAAAACTGCATACAGGATAGAATCGAACTCCGACTGTCGTCTTCTCTATAGATCACCTGTGGGACATTACGAAACACCCTGTTTTTAATACTTTATTTTAATATTCATAGTGGTATTGAGCATTTTTTTCTCGTTTCAGGGAGGTATTGATGGCGGCTTACCACCGCCAAGGTATGCATGCACATATGGCACCGACAAATTTGGCAACACCAATTCAGTCACTTCCACCAACGTATTCATCTTGTACATCACTTAATTTGCCTCCATTCGGACTTCGTAGCACGAATATGTCTTCTTCATCCTCTTTTGAAGGTAACACTTCGGTGATCTGAAAACTTGGAAAATATTGCTGCTACTTTATCTGCGCATTATCTCGGACTTTATTTTTTCCATTCAAAAGCATTGTTTTTTGTGGTCCAGTTTTGAGTCGGTTTGAAGTGTTTCTGAAAAGTTATTTGGATTTAAAATACATAAGGGAGAGTGTATAGTCTCAGGAAGGTGTTAATCAAAAAATTGTGTAGGACAAAATACGTATTACAAGGCATTACAAGGCAGAGAACTGTTAGGTCACAGCTTGGTTTCTAAAGCCACTTGGAGGAAACCAATACTTCGTACACATTGTTTTCAGAATTAAGCATATAAATTTTGCAGGTTATGTGACATTTTATTTAGTAACATCAACGGATTTTTTGATTGAACACTTAGTTGATTGACCGTTATTAATGCATATACTTGTCTATTTCACATTTCTTTCTGATTTATTGTTAAATGTTCCGCGATGTTCGCAAAAATATAGATCATGCTTCAATTCTATTTTTGACCTATTTCATTTCACGAGTAGGTCACGTCCGAACTATTTTTACTTAACTTTTCTTTTAAACACATTTCAGAATTGGACTCTCATCTCACATCAGGCTTTTTAGGCGCTTCCATACGGTTCTTTTTTGGAAAAATGAATTCATATATTTTGTTTTAGCAACTTTAAAATCATAAAATAACCTTAATTTTCAGATTTAGCGCTGGATTCATTGCTAGGGAGTGAGTATAATCGGAAGCGTAAAAATGAGCGTTCAATAAGCAGTTTGCACACATTCTCCGACAGCGGGACTTCGGTAACTTCCTCAGGTTCTTCACTGCAGTCAACGCTAATTAGACCCGCACCTTTGACAACAGAAAATGAATCTAGTTTGTTCCATTCTCAACTAATTATCAGTGAATTCCGACATACCGTTGAACAAGCGCAGCATCTACATTCAGCGAAAGCAAATAATTTGGTGCATTTTGTTTAAATTCTTTCTTAATTCAGCGATTTCTTTTCCAGTTTTCCAAACAAGTTCTATTTCACGTTAAAAATGAAGTTGATAGTTGACAAGAAAAGCACAATATTCAATTACTAATGGGACGTCTTTTAGGGAAGTGGGCCTGAGTCGAAAAATACGAACAACATTCTTAATAGGAGGTAATTTGTTTAATTTAAAACTTGGTAGTAAGGTCGATAGTTCTTTTTTAGTAGGTTTTCAAAGTTTGAAAAAAAAGCTGAAATTAGAGACACAGGGAAGTGATTTTTTCAGGTTACCGGGTAAATCTGCTGAAAACGAACATATTGTCACTACTCATATTCAGAATTATGGTGGTGTCGTGCATCATACGCAAAAAATTTCGAAGAAGACGAACATTAATGGACATAGTACAGCCCCATCATCTTCAACTGCGCAAAAAGAAAAGTCGGTGTTCATTGCATATGTCGACATATCTCTAGCTTTTCTTTCTTCACTGACCGTTTCTTTCGAGTTAGTTCATATACCTAATAGCAAATAATATCAATAAATTTTTAAACTTCAGTGATTATATCCTGTACTGTTTTCAGGAATCATTCATATTTAGCGAAGTCGAATGCACGCAATAGTACTGCACCACTCGTTGTGACAGAGGGTAATTCAGCCGAAAATGTTGACATTGAGACATTGGAAGATCTAAGATGTGAATGGCAAGGATGCAAACGAAAATTTTCGAGCCAAAAAGTCCTAGTGGATCACGTTTTTACCGCTCATATCCAGGTATGGTGTTTCGAAATTGAAATGATTCATAAGGTTTTTTTAAACTTTTTTTTTTACGATTTCCCCTATTCCACATTTTCTTTAAAAATTCCTTCTTATTTTAAAATGCTAATTGCAACTCTTTGGAAAGCTGCATAACTACTTTTTATCCTTTTCGATAAATTGTGCAGGAGATGAAGTTTTAGTCTCATAGAATTTCAAAATAGATTTGTCGTAAATACATGGATGAAGTTCATGTTAGGTTAAAAGTCAATTATGCTTTTAAGATATTCGTTTATAAGACTCGTTATTTGTATCTTGTTAAATGGCACAGGCGTTTTTGAGCAATGTTTTCTAGACAACAAAAGTTTATACGTGTTTATGGGAAGGCTGTAAGCGAGAGGAAGCATTTAAAGCTCAATATATGCTTGTCGTACACGTAAGACGTCATACAGGTGAAAAACCTAACGTTTGCACGGTATGTTCTCTGTTGTTATGTTGGAGGTTCCTTTTGTTTCTCTTAGTTGGAAAATTTATGAAAAGATTTTTAAAACTGTGCTGATGTTGCGGCAAATGGGAGTTTGTCCTGCTCAATAATAGCTTATTTTGTGGAAAAATTTGTTGTAGTATCCTGGTTGTGATAAATCATACAGCCGATTGGAAAATTTAAAAACGCATGTGCGAACACATACTGGAGAACGTCCATATCGGTGTGAGTTTCCGGAATGTGGTAAAGCTTTCAGCAATGCGTCCGATCGTGCAAAGCATCAAAATCGTACTCACTCCGATACGGTGAATAATGTTTTCTTTTTCTGGCGGGAAAATATCGATATGGGCTTAGGATTAATTTTTTAATAAACACATTTGCAGAGGACTGATTCAAATTACAGTTCCTTTTTCATTTGAAGTATTGAAGTGCATTTCGGACTTTTATAAATGTTCCTCAATTTCAGAAGCCATATCAATGTATGATAAATGACTGTATAAAAAGTTATACAGATCCGTCATCATTGAGAAAACATATTAAGTCTGTTCACGGTGATGAAGCCTATGAGTTGGCAAAGAAGAATAAAGTGTATCCAAAGCGACGTAATGGTATGGCATCAGACACAACGCAGTCTTCATCGTCAAAGTAAATGTCTATTTCATTATTCAATTTCTATTGGAATTTGGTAGCGTTTCCATGCTTTTTATTAGATTAATGTCCAAATGTGTTTTGAAGAATTATTCTATAAGAAAATTGTGCATTGTAAATAGAAGTACACTAGGGATTTTGGAAGGAAATCTGTGATCTCATTTGTGTTTGAAATCTTGCATATTAAACTGTTAAAAAGGTTGTAATTAATTTCAGAAGTGTTGTTGATAGAACCAATGATGAAAGTGAAGATGAAATATATCGTATTAACTCTCCAACGCAGATGCTTTTATCTGCCTGCTTACGTACTGTTGAGAAAAGTAAGAGTATGAGTTGTACAATATTTAGTAATATATTGTGCAAGTTGTGTTCACTTAAATTTGATTTTCAGTTAATGAAAATACACCTGAAGAAAAAGTTCGGACCGGTAAAAAGAAGCGGCCAAAGAGGGCACCGCCTTATCCCTCAAATGTTTGCATCAATCCGCATTATACTTCGAAGTAAACATTTTTTGACCTAGCAAATTTTAGCACTTTTTTTTTCAAGTCAATAGTCTCGATTTATATCTTAAAGTGTTTTTATGTGTTTTTACTGTATGCGCTCTATTGCATACTAATACTATATTGTATATTGTATACTAACAGATCTTTCAGTGTGGATCCGTCATCGCCAGATGCTAACGGCTTTAATACACAAACAGTGACATCAGTTAATTCAAGTGCCAGTTCTGGTGCAGTGCAGATTCCACATCCATCGAACATAACGAACAGCAATGGAAACGGTGTATCAGTGCTTGGCGGTCGTAGAGATTTTTGCGTTGATCGCTTCCTCCAAAATAAAGGTATATATTTTTATTCTTGAAACAAAAGTGCGTTTGGTAAATTGTTTTGAGACTACAAAAAAGGATTAAGAAGAAAAGAAATTCAAACATTAAAAAAAGTTTTTATTATTTGCTTTTGATTTATTTTTTTTATATCCTTGTACTTGCAAAAATTAATCTGCAGCACATTTCGATGATAGAAGCATGGATGGAAGTATGTCTCATCATGAATGCCAATCTCATTATAATGACTCATCACCATCACCACCTTCGACAAGGAATGACGAAATGGCGAAGTATCAGAAAGGTTTTTTTACTTTTCCATTTTGATTCTTTTTGCTCTCCTTCTGTGGTTTGTCTTGAAAGGAGAATTACCAATCACTGCAGTTTTTCAGTCCAGTACTTATCACACAAAGTTTAAGAAAATTGTGTGTTGCATGTTATCTTTAAATGCATTGTCATAACCGGTGGACTTTTTTCAGATGTTGAGGAGTATATGTACAATCCTGAGCGACCTTCTTCAATAATACGAAATGCATCAGTTGGTTGTAATGTTGTGGGTGTTGCTCTGGGTCATTCGATGTTGCCAAATCAGAAGTGCGTTTTGAAATTTTTGAAAAGTTTTGAAGATTGTTTGAGCTGGATCTAAGAGGAATAATGGGAAAAAATATTGGAATACTAATATAGGAACATTATGATTTATAAAACTAGTAAGCCTTTATGAATGTGCTGATGATATTATAGCCGTTCGGTGGAGCAAGTTGCATATGCTATGGAGCGTGTTAACTTGCAACCAACGCCAAATATTCGTCGTCCAGTAAATCAGCATGTACAGCGTCAAGGATATTATAGTAACCCGGTATGATAATGCATACATATTATTGTGTAGTGAAGGAAGGAGTGGAGCGCTTAAATTAATAGAAAAGTTAAACAATTACGAATTTCCAAATATGAATTGATATTGTTTTTGATGTCGTCATAATTTTCTTATAAACGAGCAGCTTTTAGTATGATGGAGATTATGAGGATTTCGACCCGATGGATCCGTACCCGACTTCCTTGGGTGACAACGGTAACGTAGTTACAGCCATTACGCCACCAACTGGCCATCGGAAGTGTAGGTGTTCGATCACTTGATAATTTCAGTTGTTATGTTTTTTAAAAAAATGCTAAACCGTGTTCTATTGTCTCCGAGCATGTGACAGTGCTGTTAATTTTATCCAGATTTATTCTGATTATCTTGAAGTCGAATTCAAGTAAGGAAAATAAAGAGGTGTAAGGATGAAAAAGTTTGCAAAATACGTTGAAATTTTTTAATGAATTTTCTAGATTCTCCTGTAACTGTTGTTGAACAAGCAGTACAAACTTACGATTGGGGAGTATCAATGAAGGAGATCGATGTGTCTGCACCTGTCCAGGTTCAAACAGCATGTCCAGAAACTATAGAAACAGAAAAGGAACCAACGATGGTGATTTTTTTAATGATATTTGAAAGTATTTCATTTACAGTTAATGAGGACGATTAAGATGAATTTCTTGCTCATCTAAGACATTTTTCTGCACATGTTTGAATGACCTGTTGTGATGAAAATTGGCGAAAGATGTTTCAAAAAAAACCCTAAAAGCCAAAAAAACAGTATCCTGTCTTAACCAGTTATGTGTTCCACAATCAATAGTTCATAATTTTTTTCATTTGAAATTTCGAGCTAGACGATGCATGTTATATTGAAAAGATTTGTAGACATGCTTAACGCCGATGAAACTGCCAATGCAGCACGAAGTACAGGATGATCTCTATATGTATAATAATAATGCTACTACAACACCGGCAGCCCTTGTATCTCACCATTCAATGAAAATTAAAACTAAGCAAGAGTGTGGTACTTACAAAACCGAACAAATAGGTTGTTGCTGTTATACGGCTGAATGAAAGTGTTGTAAATAATTTTTGCAAACGTTAATTGTAGTATTTCCATACTTGTTAATCTGTTGCAAAAAATTATGTGCGTGGTCGATATATATATATATATATAGGATACCTTATCGTTGCCTTTTAGATTTTAAAGTAGAAAGACAGCATAATAGTCTTTTAAAACATGGGTAAGTAACGAATGTAGGAAAAGCTTTTGCAGTTAGTGAAATTAGAAACAGCTATTAAGAAGTTGTGGTAGTTTTTTCTTCAAGAGTAGAAGTTTTGCAGGGAAACAGTGTACATCAAGCAGGATACAGCAGGCAAATTCTGTGACCGATAGGGATTACTGCACGGAATCGTTACCATCAAGCGATTTTACATCAGATCCTGTACTTCCAAACGTTCATATGCAACAAATGCTTGGTGGTACAGTAGATGCACAATATCCGATATCCCCAAATACTTACGATCATTCTACAGTATCTTACGGGAGTCAGTATACAGACCCGTTAATGATGTCTTCGTGCATGCAAATCAACAACAATAATGTAAGTAAATATACGTTTTACAGGGTTTCTATCCTCATGCGCGGTCGTGCGATTTCTTCGTTTTTGTGTTTGTTCGCATCCTTACCTCTATTTTATTTATGTGCTTTATATTGCATGCTTGTGTCCAATTTTTTATCTTTGTTTTTTTTAAGTGGCAGCATAATTTCACAATTTCTTTTGGGAATATTACTCTAAAACTTTCACTTTTAATGGGTTTTCCTCTTTTTTGATTTCCGTTTTTATGTTTAATTACCTTGTTTTGCTTTTTGACATTCTTTACAAATATTCAGCTTTTTTGTCCGTTCTATAGGTGTAGTTTGGATAGAGTCAGTACTACAGCTGCATTACTCGAAAAGTAGTTATTACCTTTTTTGAATTTTCTTTAATGTGAGATAGATAACTGTTTTTGAGTTCCATGTCTTTTAATTTTTTTCGTTGTATTACTTTTAATGTCTTTTTTTTTCTGTCAGTTGGTTTGACAAACGATTTTATACACTAATGATTTCATGCACACTTCGAATACTTAAAATTTGAATTTCATTACCTTTTCTTTGCATGAATTACTATTTATTACATAAACTTTTTTGCTCACTTTCTACTCATTTTATACGTTTGTAATTTCAGTCGAATCGGTTTGATGTTCCAGCAATAATTACATAATTTGAAGTATTACATCACCATTTCAATTTGTCCTTCATAACATCACACACACGTAGTGCTTTAATAAATCTTATGAAATGTGTTTTTTTTTCGTATTTCAGTCCAGATATGGAACAGATAGTTTCAATATAACGGATTCACATTCGAACAGACTACAAATCGAAATGGTAATTTCCGGATGTTGCATCATTTTGAACGATAGTCATGTAAAATAATTTCTGATTTCAATTTTCGTTCGAAAGCTGAACGTGATAACTCACTATATTTCGACAAAGCTAAAATATTCAGCCGATTCTGTTCTGTACTACTGAAAAAATTCGACGGGGAAAAAGCTTTGGAGGTTTCCCTCATACAAATTTCCGAATGAATATTTCCTGAAAAAAAAGCTTGTCTACTTTAAACCCTGAATAAACAGCCCTGTGAGGTCGGATAAAACAGTTAGTGGTCCTTCAAATTGTTTTTTGAAGAGTCTAATGTTTAATCATATTTTACGTACTACTGCGTTATCAGTACGACCATGTATGATGTAAGTAATTATGAAGTACAATGAGAATTTCTACTGTTACGAAGCATTTTTCGTCAGAGAAAACAAGAAGGAGAGCTTGATCATGCTAATAATGTAAATTTAATCACCAGTGTTTTCTTTCATGAGTGTAACTGGTCTGGGATGTAAAGTAGCGAAGAAATAGCCTTCGTTTCTCATAAATTGGCTTTGTGACTTGTACTTCATAACTGATAGAATGCTCGTAGTACTTGCGTTTCGGTTAGGTTTATTGGATTTTGAAGTTTACTAAGGTCGTATATCTATATTTTTTTTTAATTAGTTGAGAAATCGGGATTTTTGTAGCCGGAGAAAGACTCATTGCAAGACCTCGGCAACGATGATTTATTCGGTGATTTGGCTGGTATGGATGCGATTGTTCTTAGCAATGTCGATGAACTGACGTCTTCTTTCGAAAGTATTGAGCTGAGGAATATGGAACCAGAAAGACTAAATGCTGATGAACAACCGACTGCAGAATGAACCACGCATTATAAAGTATGGCATGCAGTGGTAAGTGCTGATGCGATTTTTGTCATCAATTTCTTCCACTACACCAATAGTATGCTTGTACCCATAGTGTTCTCTTAATATGACGGTTTTTAGTTTCTTTGCGATGAATGTTAAATATCACATGGAACTTGTGTTTATAACTATGATACTCTTTATTCATTTTTTACTAGCCAAATCACACATTGAGGTTCATTCCGTTGTTCATTTCACTTGAAAGTTTCCAAATCATCTTTTTATGGTTTGGCAGGGGGAGGGTAAAGTAATTTCGCAGTTTTTTCCGAGGAGTTTAGCGAAATTACCTGTAATTGTATTGTTTCCATGACTCAGGGTTAGAAAGACACAAAAGAAATTTTCTTGCACCTATCATCCTTTAACTTGTGACGTGGCATTTAAGATTGAATTGTTTTGAATGAATAGGGACATATAATCTGATTGGCAAAGCGTCGTTTTGATAATTATTTTGTGCATGGTTTATATCTAACCAATAACGTATTCGTACAAAAACATGAATATTGATAAAGACACAAAAATTGAAGAGACACATATGGCAGTAGAAACACGCATACGAAAGAGATTGTTAAAGCACATTTGTAAGAGCCTACTCTCATAATTGTGCATGAACAGGGAAACAGTGATGTAACATCACATAAGCATAAACAGGGCTTACTAATATGCTAAATAAGTCTTAATAAATTCATTAGCTAAACTCATATCAGGACAGTTATATTGTGTATATCTTCATTTTATGTATTGGTCGATTTAACAAGTATAATAGAAGATTATTCTGTGCCTCTAAAGCTTTTTAATTTTCATTTTTGAGTCTCTATAATAATACTGACCATTACATAGAATTAATATCTGCTGACTAACAATACTTTGCTCTTCCTTGTTTCTATCCGGGTCATACACTAACATGTATTTGATGAATATTCTTTTTATTTGTTCATTTTAACATAGCTCTCTATGTAAATAAGGCGTTAAAAAAATTATCCATTCGGGTATCTTCAGTCTGCGTATAATGTCTGTCGCATTCTTCTGCTCTCTGAACAATATCACTACCTGCTGAAATTTTGCGCGTTTTGACAAGACATGGTATTTCAGTTGTCATTTTTTTCCAAAATCTTACTTCGAGAAATTTATGAAAATTGCATTATATAAATTTTGTATTGGAAAAGTTATAATAAGGGATTGAAGTTGGTAACAACGGAAACATGGCAAGAAGAGTTAAGAAGTAATTAACGAATCCTTTTTTTTTAATTATGCTTCTCATTTTACAGCTAAAATGATGCATCAGTTAGAAAAGGACATTTTACACGAGTAGCTTGACTTTACACTGTAGCAATAAAAAAATGATGTGGGAAGTATGAGCTAGTCTGCTGATGCTAGTTGAAATGAAATATAGAAGTCGGTCAGCCTCTCATACCTTCATGGTACCAACCCGTTAGCTTATCTGCTAAAATATTAAATTCATCCAAAGTTGTGTTATTTTTCAGAGTGGTTTTAATGATGAGTTGAGCTTGATCCGTCCTCATTAATTTTCGTATATCATTTCCACTATCCTAGTTCTTTACGTTCTTCTGTTGCTTTTTATTTTGATTACTTTAATAATTATTTCATTTCAGCACGTTGTCATCTTGCTAATTATTGGCTTATATTGTTTGTTTTATAACGTTGGATACTTCTATTTAAACTAGTATTATGCAAGTGGAATATTTCAATTTCTTATTTCAAGCGTATTATTTTGTGCTAACTATTTCAAATAAAGCAATATTGTGTATGAAATTGGAATTCATGCAGCTGCTAGTTATCATCATATCGTGGAAATTTTGAACCGTTTCTAAGTTTTTCCAAAATTTGGCTTCTTTTAAAGGATCCCTTTAATTTATAACCTTACAGTAAAAAGTTTGATTGAATTATGCGAAGCAATATTTGAGAGTGTATGAAGAAGTACAAAAATATTCATTTCACTCTCAAAGTTTATATGAAATAAACTGCACATGTAAAGCACTCCAAAATTGCGACTATTCCTCTTTCGATCCTTCTTTTTCGAACATGAAGCACATTTTAGAAAATAGAATTGGTAGATTTTAGATCCAGAATAGTTCGTTTTCTTCTATTGAGCTAGACAGTGAAATTCGTCGAGTGTGGTTTTATTTTAATTTTGCAATTTAATTGTGGAACAATGGTGGAGGAGGGGCAGAATTTTCCAATGCGCTTTTCGCCCTTATTTTTGCACGGATTTACTTCGTCATCTTTCACACATAATGATTCGTATGTCAACTTGACAAGTAATGCAGAATGAAATGATGTAAACTTTAATTTCAATAAAAATTGTGCTCAAAATCGTGGTTGATAATTGTTCGTTCAGCTAATAACTATGCGTAGGCAGTGTTTCATGGTCCAGTGAACTTTATCACAAATTGTATCAAATTGTTTTTTGTGAAAGTAAAAGCATTTGCAAGTAGTGATCTTACGTCGCATAAATACACTTTGCAGCCCAAACGTTGATTGACGTGTGATCTGAATAACGTTCAATATACCTCCACCTTAAATTTCTCATGCGAAAAAACGAATTATCCAAATATCAACGGATTGAAGTATCGGCAATTCTTTGAAACTGCTGATCGATATGAAGAAGCAAGAAAATCTTCGGTTAAAAAGTATTCCAGTTATGAGAAAATCTGAAATTTACTCAGTTAGTCGTTAATGCTTGCATAATTAATTAAAGAAGTATACCCGCTGCTCCTGCACGTTTTGTTTAGATGGAACAAGTAAAATGCATAGGAACAGCGGGTATGCTTCGCTTTCCAGGAAAGTTCTTACTATGTCGGCCTAATTATAACTTCAAAGAATAAAAGACCAAACGTCAATGTGGAATGAAATATGAATGCAGTAGAATAAAAACAAAAATTATTACGGAATATAGCAAGTGAAGAGGTATAGCACTGCTTGAACAATATGTTATGATTAAAAAATTGTTTAAAGTCCATTTTTCTCACGCTTTCATTCCTTATTTGCTGCTATTTTAATTTAAAAAAAGGGACGAGATTTTTATTGAATCCTAAGATTTACAACCCTCCCCAATTTTTATGTTTATTTCGTGCTGTTATTGTCGGACATAGATATACCTACCCGCTTTACCAGTCTCAAGGTAACACGTCATCTGTCACTGTCCAGCTCGACTAGTGACATCTGCAATTTCAGAATACTACAGCATTGAAACAAAAATTTTCACAAAGACCAGAGGGTTTCATACAATCCGCGTCATTGTTGGGCAGTAATACTTTTATTTTCAGGTCTGAACAGATTATACACGTTGTGAGTGCCGGTATTCTAAGATGGCGTTGCGGAAGTATTTGTTCCGGACGGTCTATTCTTAAGGAGAGGTGTGGGTGCACACTGAATGATGTTCGAAGAGTAATTTAAATTTCATTAGATATTACTGAGATGCTATAACTAATTATATGTTGACGTTTAACTGCATGAACAGGTTACTGCGTACAATATGATTTCAGTGAGGTTTCTAGCTCGATTTTAGATTTCAAATTAAAGTTTCAGATTTGTTTAGTTTCAGGCTGGAAGAAAAAGTGTAGAGTTCGTTTGAATGTATTTTACAAATTGGGAAGAATTTAGTAAAGCTGTCGATCGGCTGTACGCCAGCAACCCAACACGTTGCAGGTTTTGTTGTTCAAATTTTCAAAAGTTGTCCGTGGGAAAGTTTAAGATTGATGTTAAGTATCTAATTATTTTTTTTAGGAAGCGCCTTTTTTAGATTGAAATACATTGGCAAGTTTGGATTTTTAAAAACTGAAGAATTGAACCGTTAAATTAATGGCTTGATGTCAGTGCCTTGTTAACTACCAGGTTAAAGAGAAGTTTCTTGTACTAGCTCATGCAATGCGATTGCTGCTTGTAGTCGCAAGCTTCTAGCCTTCTACGTAATCGACTGAAATAGACAGAAAAGCCACAAATAGCGTTGAGCAGTTCATAAACAGCTCGCTCATGAATAGTTGTCAGCGAGAAGTAGCATAGTTGGTAGTAAATGATATTGTCTTTCACATTGATTTGTTTTACTTGCTTAAGGAGATGTTATTTCTTTGGTAACATGTCTTCTGTTATTCATTGCTTCCTTCAAATGGGAACTTATAGTTAATTCCTATTAATTCAGTATGTTGCAGATTTGTAACGAAGTATAACCATAAAAAAGGCAAAATGACGCTTAAAATGACGGATGATGTAGTTTGCCTACAGTACGACACAGATCAGATGCAGGATGTAAAGCGATTGGAAAAGCTTACGGCGACGTTAATGAGGCATATTGTTTCCAAATAGATTCTTATAGTTTAGTTGTTTGAAATTACCGAATTGATAGCATTGCTTTTGATTTCATTTATTAGTGTGTATTATGCAAATGTGACTTTTCCCATATTTGAACATTAGGAGTAAAATCAGTGCATTCTCAACAGTCGTTGATGAATAACGACTAATCGTTGTGCTTTTCCAAGTCTCATACTGCATCGCGAGATGGTATTATATCATATGTTGACTTGGACTTTTTTTGCTTTGTTGTTTTTGCATTTGTTGCTACCATTGTAATTCCTTGCTTTTATCATTAAAAATTTTTCCGTGGTCCATTTTTTATGGGCACAGTAGGATTAAAAATTTTGTATCAGTTTTTCTTGTGGACACAATAGGAATATATATATTTATACTTATTACCTGAATCTGTTGGGATTGAATAAAGTATTATACAAGTAAAAACCAACCCTGTTAATACTGCTGGAACCTTCTTAATTTGCGATGTTGTAAACGTAGTTTGATAATGATAGGAACCGATGAGCAAATTGAATCAAATTTTTATTTCCAAGGCTCCGAGTGAATGCATCATTTTGCTTACCTGTGCTAATTACTATATTCACGGTGGTCGGAAATGTTTATCACCATTATGTCACTTAATCTGATTGTCGTTGCTTTGAAATGCTAATAAAGATGGCAACATAAATTGTCTAGTCTTCACATCCTTATCGTAAATAACATTTGCTTTAATTTGGAGATGTCTGTTGAAACATTAGTTATAGATCAATTTTAAGATGCATGATATAGAGTTGTTCCACATCATCAATCATTGACTGATGTGTTTTGACCATCAAAAATGCCTCTTCCTGGAAGGATCTCAGTGAAAGCTGTTCAGTTCAATACATTAGCAGTATCAGCGACTCTTCGTTTTTCTCTGGGATAATAAACAGTTGGCGCTCGCGAGTGTTGCACATCATTTTCCATCATTTCATCACTTTTAGAAAAATTAGCTGTGGACTTGGTTCAACCACTTCTTGGTTGATAAATCACGTCGCAGTTTATGTTACTTGTCAGTAAAGTGAAATAATTACATACCATTTAACTGGATTAAAAAGAAAAGCAGCAATTGTTCCATTCAAAGGCATCGTGTACCATGCATATCCGGAAATGGATCCATATGAACTTACCTGAGAGACGATGATCACTAGTGAAATTTAAAGCTAAATAATCAACTCATGCAAACATCTCTGCAGCATTGTCAAAGTACTACTCATTAAAACTTCCTGAAGCAACTGCATAATATATGTTTTCCAATTTAATGTTTCATTAGTGTTATTCATTGTGCGAATAAATATCTGTGTGTGTGCACACATACATAATGTGTAGTTTTTTTGTTACATTCACTGAGCTTTCCTTTAAGTGCGCTCAGTAGCACTAACACTTAATTGTATGTTTAATTTTGAACAGTGAAAGTGAAAAAAGTCTGAACGGTGGTTGATTAATTAGACGAATGATGGAAACGAAAACGCCGTACTTCATTGTTTTCTTTTCTACAGAGGAGAGAGCGTACTGTCTGAATGCATAGGCTTGAAGTGTTGTAGAAAGAGATAGATATTTCATTAGCTGGGTTGCGGAGGATTAATGCGATTATAAAAATAAAGGAGAAGCATTCCGAAGCAAACGCAAAACTTTCCTCACTACATTTTTCAGTGTCTCCAATTTCTAAGCAAAAGTTAGCTGGAGAACAGAGAGGGGGGGGGGGAGATGAGAGAAACACTGCGCTTTTCAGTTTTAGCAAAATACGTTAAAAATGAATGGAAGGAGGTTTTGAAGTGAAGGAGGAGGACGAAAAGAGAAAAGCTGAAGATGATGATAAGAACTGATGTTAGAGTTCAAGCTCAGGCTTAAAGCATCGAAATCTTTTCTCATCTGTCTGCACACAAACATTGAGAGGAGGAACTCATGAGGAGCAAAATTCGAACTGCTTCCATCTTTCATTTCAACTTGCTCTTATAGCTATCTATCGTTTAGTAGGAGGATGTGAGAAAGAAAACCTGAAATCACTTCATGCTTCACTTTGATCTCTTCTTCCATCCACCCGATTATCAAACAACGGATCTGTGCTCGCTTGCGATCTTTATGATATGATAACAATGAATTCATAGCTTTTATAGAAAAAACCACGCAGGCCTTTTTTGCGTCACTCAGTCCAATGGCCTCCTCTTCAACGAACACTACCGCCACATCGTCACAGCCAACAACGAACAGTATCGCATCCCATGATCTTGTCCAGCAAATGCTCCTACTTCCTCCCGCTGTACGACCACCTGAATTCGAAAACCCACTGGAAAAAATTGAACAGTTGCTAACATGTCCAATTTGCTTGGATCGATACAGGTGAGTTCAGCTAAACTTAACTTCCTATAAAGTTAAGTTTTCCTATAAATGTAGACTTTTTCTTCACCGTTAGTTATTTGTTAACTGAATAAATTTCATCTTAAATTGAGATTGAAGTAATATTCGTGTTTCACGCACACTCTTCACTGTGTCCTTTCTTACTTCAAACGTAATGTGATTCCAATTCCAACGATTCTCTTGCCAGCAAGCAATAAATTTGAAAATATTTAGTTCTTCCTCCAGCAAAAGCGATTTTTAAAAATTTCCTTGTTAGCTTCTTAATGACAACTTTGGCATATATCTTTTGATGGCTATGGCACTCATTATTTGAGATATGAAAATGTTCTTTTATTCCACGGTAATGAAACTTCTCTGATTTGCCTTCTCCGTCAGTAGTAGTAAGCATTAAAATAAAACATCTACGGTAATGTTGGAAAATCATCTACGTAAGTGAAGTGAAGTATCCTCACATTCACACTTGTCACGCTAATACAACTAAGTTAAAAGAATTAAGCATATTTATGATTTACGTTGCTGTCATTTTAATAAACCAATAAAGAGGCAAAATGATTGCTGCACAAAATTCAAATTGTGCTGTCAACGATGCATTGGTGATACAGTGCAGTCATTTTACAGTAATTTTATACAAAAATTGTAGCTATGAATGAGTCACTAGATAGTCGAAATGATGGGCAGCGTTAGTCAAATGACGTGATAAAATAGACCGAGATAGATTGAATGAATGGCTGTGGCTGTGTTATGATCCTTTTTGAGAAGCCCCTAAGCTAAGAATGGATTAATAAATCTAGGAAGGAACTGTGGGAAAACCGCTTAAGAATTGCTTCTCTGAACAAATTCATGAAAGCTGTCATTTAAAATGAATGAGTGATTCGGATTAATTGATAGCGATTTGCTTCTCCAGCGAAAGGCAGCGAATTAATTTTGATCTGATTCACTCTTCTTGCTTCCTCCTAGTGCAGCTTCATCGCCTCAGAAGCCAGCCAATTAGATAAATTACTTCTATTACATCTTTGCGTTGCTAGTTTGCTTTTGCTGTCTTATTTTGCTTTGCTGGCTGGCTTAATCTCAAATATTATTGCCCTTCGTATTTCTCCCTTTTTTGCTTATTACATCACTAACAATCAGTTTGTTTTTCTTCAAAAGCGAAATGCTTGCTTTCACGAAGGGAGCACAGCGCCTTTGTCTGAAGATACTTTCGACCACAAAGAAATGAACAGCCGGAATGACTCATCGTTCATTTTAACTCCTCTCATTTTTCCTTTTTCTCTCTCCCTCAGAAACTGAGGCTTAAAAGTTAGCAATTTGTAATTTACTTATTCATGTCAGTCAGAAGTGCAATTAGCGCTTTAATTTATTCATTTTAATCAGAATTGCATTTCGCATTGTGAAATACTGCAGGCAACCGAAACTGTTACCATGCCATCATACATTTTGTCTGCCGTGTTTGGATAATTGTGTTGATGTGGTTCATCGGATACTGAAATGTCCGGAATGCAGAGCGCAACATCCGGTGCCATATGAGGGCGTCAAAAATTTCCAATCAAACTACACCCTTACGGGTTTCTTGGATATACACTTGCAAGCAACAGACGATAATGCCGCTCAGTTGGAGGCCTACATCCAGAGGTTTCCTCATTTTTTTTCCCTTTTTATTTCAAATACACAACCTTGATCAGTGGTGTTTGATGATTGTTCAATGAGAAGAGAGAGCAAGTTGTGTTCGGCGAGATGGATGAGATAAAGCCGAGCTGAAAAGAAAAATTAACGCGAAGATGAGAATGAAATAGGATGCATGTATGTTTCCAACAATTTGTGTTCTTCAGAAAAAGCGATAAGAAATGCCTTTATTCCTTTTCGAAGAACTTTTTTTGAAAGAAATTCCCACATTCGCACGAAATTCAAATTCATGCTTGTCGTCTCAATTACACTGAGAGTAAATTTTCAACTCCAGGAAATGTATCAAATTACGGCAGCTTACAGAGAACTCTCTCCTCGTCCTCTTTCATTCTTCCTTATCGCAAGACCAGATGTTTAGCTAAGAAAAAGGAGGGGCTGAGGGAGAGAGGGGTAGTCGCTTAAAATCCAATCACACTGAGCGCCACGTTCAACAGGTGCTCCAGCGCAAATGAAAGCTCAAAAATCGCACAGCTGTTTGAATACAGCTGACTGACTGAGGGCGGCAATGCCACTGCCTGTCATGTCATTTCAAGTGGCGCACATATTGGTCAAATTGCGTGATAATTTAGCAATGTGTGTGGGAGAGAACATAATGATACGCTGTGGGTACTGATGTCAACGTTGAAACGTCCGGAGAATCTGCAGGTATAATCTGGAGCGATGTAAAATTTGCGATGAAAAGGCTGTGTTAGACATTTGCGCTCACTGTGAGAAGCGCGCCTGCAGTGACTGCCGTACAACACACCTGGAGATGCTGAAGCGTGATCTAACCAGAATGCTCAATCAGGTTCAAGTTGGCCCTTTCCACAGAGAAAGTAGATTGTGCATTTATTTAACCAACTACCACCATCAGTTATCGCTGTCCTGGAGACAGTAAACAGTATAACCATTAATATCATTCGTCTTGCTTTCTGAAATTATTTCGAGTGCATGCAGGCATTTACATCCATTTTTTTCCAGTCATATCTTTTCCCAAAACATCTATTTTTTTGGTAATTTCTAAAAACGATGTCTTTGAAGCCTTAAAAAATCAAAGGAATTGTGAAGTAATTTAATAAGAAAATAAATCATATTTCAGGTCAAACGCTTGTCAAATCGAATTACAGAAGCATCTGATGGCTTAAGTAAAGGAATGGAGTTGCTATCACTAAATTGTGAAACTACAAAGGATGAGGTAGTACACCGTACTTTTAATTTCAGCCTGAAATTAATAGTGTTAGCAACAAAACTTCAGCTCTTCCTGTTTTTTGAAGTAGCACTAACCGGGCGGAATTAAACTAAAGGAATTGAAAAAGTTGTAGCTGCACTAAATTAAACTTATGATATATCGGCACGAATGTTCAATGAAGTCGTAGTCGAAAATTCATGACGCCATCATACGATATTACTTCATGACGACTCTTCATTCATAGGTTAAAGAATATTTTCATCGCTATTATCGGGAGTTGAAAAAACGCGAAGAAATATTCATTGAGGAAATTGAAACGTTTAATGCAACCGAAACTCGTTTGATGCGTAACTTACGCGATGTACTTGAAATCGAAAGTTCGAATATGAGCGAAGGTCTTAAAATTTCACCGTGTATTTCTATAGCCGATTTCATTATTTAATCTATTTCATTAACAGCAGAAAATGCGAGAAGTATTGAAGTGACAGTATGAAGCATACGTTACATCGTTTTTATTATTTTTATTGTCATTTAAACCTTCCATTTAAAAAAAATCAATTCCATAAATTATGAGAAATTTCTAGAAAACGCCAGTATTTGCTCTTTAGAGGAAAAAATGTTTTATTATAGGTTGCGCATATCTGGAAGCAGCGCTGAAAGGTGAACGGGAAGTGCAAGATTCTGAACTGATGAAATTGAAGAATGTCTTCTCGGATGGACTAGAATATTTGAGGAATTTTCAAGTAAACTAACTCTACTTACCCTAGCATTATTGATTCATTAAGTTGCTTTATCGTTATCATCATTGTCAACAATGCTCAGGAATATGACGTGTTGTGACTGAGCGCGTGTTAGCAGCATCCGTTTAAAGATATTTAGGATTTCGCTGGAAGAGTCCTTTTCAATTCTTGTTTCAAATCTACTTTCTCTGGAGAATTAAAAAAAATGTTTTGAAGTTGTAAAACGATTTCTAAATATCCTGACTGTCTTCTAAGTGGAGGAAAGAACTCTTCCAACAATTTGTGACATGCGTTATAGCTTTTCATATAACATAGATAAATTATGTCGTTGATGAGAAAGATACCACTGAGGAAGGTTAACGAACAATATAGTACTGTAGGAGAGAAGTGACTTGAAGTGCGATCACCCTTAATTCAGTTTTACGATATTACTCGCAAACTTAGTGAAGCTAAATATCCACTATCAGTTTTGAAAGGAGAAAAGAGCGGTGATAATTAGATAATAATTAGAGGTTTGAAGGGTTTACACTTATATTTTTGTTTGACGGAAACTGGAAATCTTTTAGTGTCATTTAATTTTATAAAAACTATTTTCTATTTCCTGCTAACCGATGAATTTTTTTGCTTTGAAAAGAAATTGAAGTCTCAAACTTTCAGCCTGATGCGGATGAACTTTTCTCAAAAAAGTTACGTTTTTCACCTGGTGATGATGCTTCAAAGTTACCGATAGCTATCGCCAGTTTTGGTGAGCTTACTGTCATGCTACCGCAATTTGCTGGACGCTATCTCCCGCTGGAACAATCTTATGTACCACGTCCGATGAAAATTGGTTACGAATCGGACAACTATAAGTATGCCAATAAACGGATGGTTGAATTGGAAGAAGGAGGCGGACGTCCCCAAAACGATTTTCGCGGTGCGACGGGTCGCTATGCGGCGCGTGTTAACAACACTGGCGAGGAGGATACCATGTCCATTAGATATCGTCGTCGGCAACAGATGGAAGAAGAAGCCTGGAATCGATTGAGAGCAGAAAAATTTGATAATTCGGTTCAAGTACAAAGTGGTGTCAGTAACACTGGCACCTCCGGAAATCCCGGTAGTGGTACCTGTTATAAGCCAGGAAACAGTCCGTGGAGTCGTACCGTCGTTGGAAATGGTGTAAATCAATCTGCTCCTACGACCAATGCTATTACGAAGAATGATTTAACAACCACAACTGCAAAAATTGTCCCCGAAGGTTTATTAGTTGCGGCTATTGGAAATAGTTCAAGACAAAGTGGTGCTAGTTCAGATGACAACAATTCAGCAAACAAATTTCTAGTTGCTCCCAAAGGTATGGTATTAAGTGAAGATCAGCTCACAACAGAGTCAGCGGTTACCTTAGCTAAGAATCAATCAACTGAATTTAGACATTTGGATACCAATGAAATAAGTAAGACAACCGGCGGCATCAGAGGTTTATCGCCAAATTCAAGAAGTACTTTGCAAGTGCCCCTGGAAGGATTTGCCGAAAATACACCAGCGACGTTGTCACAGTGCTACAAATCTGATAACGAAAGTCGCATACCCCCACCCTTACCAGCAAGCAATCATCGAAATGGAAGTATCGATGCTACTGCTACTAGCAACGGTAAACATTCCCCTGCAATACTGAAATTCACAAAGAAGCCGCCGTTACCACGACAAGTATCGAGCGACGATACAAGCTTGAATGAAAAAATTGAAAACATCCGCACAGCTCACGAAATGCGTCGCGCTAGTCGAATGCAAGATGCATCACCGAAACGGTTCGTGCCATTCAGCGGCATTGCTCACAACGGCGCTAATAGCAGCAGCAACCAGGACGCCAACACAAGTGATGAAAGTGAATGTGAGAATGAACCAGTGCAGCAGAAACAAACAAGCAGTCGTTTCCGGATTATTTGCCGTAGTGTTTCTGAATCCAAAGAGCCGATTGTTCACCAACGTTCTATTGATTCAACGCCAACAACTCAGGAAACACTTCAGTCGAGTGAAAACGCTGAGGGATCGTCATTACCGATTCCAATTACACATTATCCAGGTGAGCAATTGCCATCCTGGTTGTTGAGACGTCGTCAACGTTATCAACGCTCCAAGACAAATCCTGATTTGATTTCCATAGCTGCTTTAAACGGTCAACAGAGTAATTTGGCAAACGTAACATTTCCATCTCCTGATGCTAATACTAACAACACTAATTCCAATACTGCGGGACAGATACTGTCTTCGAACAGTAGAGTCCAACAGCTCCTTTTGGAACGCTCCAGCCGATTGGCTGCTAGCGGTCTGTTGATCCGTCAGGATGGCGATGCCAGTGATATGACGGTAGTAGCTGCTTCCTCATTATCAAGTCAGGATCGTCGATTACGGTACCGTAAACGGTCTAGTATTGCTTTGGATGGTGAAATCTCCTGTGACAGTCGTTTATTCCAGGCTCCACGTTTCATCTGCACTGTTGATTATCTGGCAAAAGCAAAACCAAAATTGGTGTTTGGAAGAAAAGGTTCGAAAGAAGGAGAGCTTAATTGGCCACGTGGTCTTGCTGCCCTAGGCGGTAACGAATTTGCAGTGTGCGACAGTAGTAATCATCGCATTTGTGTATTTAATACAACTGGACGTTTGCTAAGGATGTTCGGAAAATATGGTACCGGTGATGCGGAATTAGATAGTGCTGCTGGAGTATGCTACGGTCGATACAAGCATCTGGTTGTTTCTGATCGTTATAATCATCGAATCATGATTTTTGATCAGAATGGACATTGCATGAAAAAATTTGGCGGACATGGTCCATCAAACGGTCGTTTCAACAACCCGTGGGGGGTAGCGGTCGACGATATGGGAATGATCTACGTTGCGGATAAGGTACGTGGGTACCTGAAGGCAAACAGACAAAATAATTTAGCTATAAATTTGAGCTATATCACCATCGTTAGGAGTTTCCAGGATCGTCCGGATGCAGTATACCGTGTGCTCGATGTAGCTGCACATTGTTCCACCCGACTGCACTTGTACATCTGCGCTAAAAGTGCAGCTGAGCGATAAATCTGACGTTTTTCCCACTCAAGAAACTGCAGTCAGTTAAGTCATTCTTGTAGAATCAAAAAGTAAGTGTTTGTGCTGATGCATAAAAGCGCTAGCGCAAATGCTTTTGGTGGAATGCATGCTTGCTGCCTGAGCAGTCTATGAGACCGAACTGCTCATGTCACTCATGCTAAAGCTGTATCACAGATGCTTTCGCTGATGAGAAAGGTGGTGGTGGTACTAAAATGGACGATCCTGCGAATCACCAACTTGTAATGACTAACTGAGCTTTCATTAGTCCTCACGTCGGGGAGCTATTGGTTGGAGGATGAGGCAGTATGAAAGAAATAATTTTGTAGGATTATTTTAAGAAAGTAAACATACCGAGTGCAGGGCAGTGTTTCAGGATATCCTGAAATTATTAAGACGATTGCAGCTCACTGGGTGTTGTAAAAAAGATCAAGCTTTAAGCTTTAGGGGGTTTGAAACTTAAACCTGGTAGCATCTAGAATGTGTAACTGACGAGGAAAAAGCAAATTCAGGACAATCATCGTGTCCAAATGTTCGATAGCAACGGACAATTTGTTGGCAAATTTGGTACAATGGGTCCAGGAACTGGCCAACTTCATCATCCACAGTTCATTGCGGTTCATAAACGAACCCAAAATATTTATGTAACAGACAGTTCGAATCATCGAGTCTGCATCTTTGATCATAGTGGCAATTCAATCTTTCAATTTGGTTCCGAAGGTTATCAGAATGGCCAGATGAAATTTCCACGTGGAATCGCCGTTGATGACCAGGTTTTGCCTCCAGAACCTCTCACACTACATAGTTCGAAAACCCTCTCCATCCCTCAACCTCCCATCTTCATCCAAAAAGAGCGAGCAGAGCATGTTCATTTGGGACTTTCTGAAATGTTGCTATTCCTTCATTGCTATTTACAAGGAACGTTTGACACTGCCATTGTGCCTTAAACAAAACGTAACCTTTTAGGAAATGAGAAATCCTTCAGTAGTTGCTTGGTAGCAGTATGGCGGCCTCGTGCGCGGTTAATACTGACCAAATGCGAAGCTTTCTCCACCAGTGAATGCCTCCAATCCTCGAGGGCTCTCCTTTGCTCGAAAGCGGGGAAGTCAAATTCGCAGGTGTTTGAAAACCAATTCTTTCAGGGTTTCATCATTGTAGCTGACAGTGGCAACAATCGCGTGCAAATTTTCTATCCGAATGGTCGTTACATGCATAGCTTCGGTGCGTGGGGAAATGCACCGGGACAACTGAAAGGTGTTGAAGCGGTTGCACTCATCGATACCACAATTGTTGTTTCCGATCGTGAAAATCATCGTATACAGTTGTTCTAGTCACTTTTCTCTGCTTTTTTTTTCTTGAAACTTTCCATATTTATGATGATTAATTAACTGATTGATCAATTAATTGATATCTCGACACTTCGTTTAAACAAGCCAGAAAATTACACCACTAATATTACACGGCGAGTTTAAAAATGAGATGTCTGATTTGTGGCGCACTTCGATTGCATGAGACATGTGCATGAGACACGATCAGCTGAGACTAACATTAAGTTGTAAAAGTGCTGAAGTTGAAGCGCATCCTTATGCCGCTCTCAGTACGTTCCAATTTTCACTCATTTCATTTTACCAATTATTTCGCTGGGAAATTGCAAGCAAAAGTGTTTTGATGTATAAGTTCATCTCATCGCCGTTGCTCAAACGTTCATCCACACTTCTTTGGTGAAGAGCAGCTATGAAGTAGATAAACCTAGTAGGCAATAAGCTGAAACAGTTATCTTTCCAGGAGAGTAATGTTAGGAGGACGGAAGTTTGTCCGGATCAGCTCATCAGGAATACACAAATTTAGTTGCTCAATACAACTGTCCTGCTGATTCTTACGAAGAGCACTTCTCTTCCGACAGAATCGAAGTCCGACCTGAATTGGATGGATCATAGTAGCTAAATATAAATTTGCATTTGCACTGTTTTGCTGTAGAAATTCAGTTGTTGAATTGAGGAATGAAAGACATAAGAAATAAATGAAATTGAATTTGCGTTACTTTTTGGATGAAAGTGGCAAGAATTAAGACTGAAATATCATTGCAATTTTCGCTGATAATCAGATTGCTTTTCACCCCTGACCAATTAATTAATCATCTAATTCTCAAAGGGAGCTGCATCGCTGAACCTGAACCGAATGCTGGCATTGTGGCTAACGATGCAACATCAATAGCGACTTCTCAATCAGTTTTAGTAATCTCAAATGAGAAGCAAAAATTCGTTCGCTCTCTGTCCCCATGTATGGCCATTGAATATCCAATAAGTGGTTAATTAAATGAAATTTATGGGCCATTTGTATTACGGAAATGAAAGATTCGGTGGGAATAATCCTGTTGTACACTAGTTTTGAAGTTTAAATTTAGAAACTCTTCGATATTTCCGATTGTTTCTATAATGACATAAACACAAAAAACTATACAATCGAGTGTTTTTTTTAAACTGTAAATTGAACTGCGGAAGTCCCAACAGAGAACGTAATTAAACAGAACTAAATAAATATCTTCTTAAAATCAATAAGTAAAGCAAATGGACTCCTTCTTGATCAAATAAAGCCCAAAATCCGGTTTAATAAAAGAATAGTTTATGAAGACATCTGGCAAGCGCGCTTTCCCGCTTCTTTAATAGAATTAAGTTTGATTAGCTCAAAATAAACAAAAAATTTGAAATGTGTGTGAAGTTTATTAGTAAATAGCACTTCACAGGTGACGCAATGGCTTATTTAGAAAAAATTTTAGAAAAAAATGTTCTTTAGAATAAAGGAAAATAGATAACTAACTTCCAATAAGTAGAAACATGTGTACTTTACCTTACCTAGAAAAGTTTTAAGTTTTTTCGAGTAACATTAAATTGCTTCAATAAAGAAAATAGGTCGACGTATAAAAGGAATCATCGTATGATCCACAGTGGTATTTTAGCCATTATTGGTGAGGGCGTTTTGAGAGAAATGACCAAGAGGTAGTCAAGGTATAACAGAGGTTATCTGAAAATGACTGACCTTGCAACAGCGAATTTCACAAAGCTAGCAAAACCATCTATCTACGAAAGCCTAAATTAACTAGGTAGTTAATTAATGATAAAAGTTATACAAGATCATTCCTTCCTTCCTTACATCCTCTTCTTTTTCGATTTGCCACTTTCTATTAAGTAAATGAAAGTCTTGAAATTCCCGTCTTTCGCTTTTTTCCTAATCGTACCCATTGGCAAAGGAAAACGACGCTTTTATCTATGCCAGAAATTTTTTTCCCCAATTTGCTTCTTATAAGCAAACTCTGCGGAAGGAATTGAAAGACGTAAGCACAGTGATCACAATTCATGTCCTCAAATTTATTATAAAACAGAAAATTAACGAACAATTTATATCATTTATCATTATGGTAAATTATTGAATAAGAGAGATGAGAGGGAGCAAGTGCGCATAGTGCAGTAAATTATCTTTCGCTACAAGCAGTACCATGAGAATAGTAGTAAGTCAAAAAAAGGAAATTATACTTTTTATTTGAATTTCAATCGAACACATGGAAAGATAAAGGGACAGTTGTAATGTGCAGGTCAGCAGGAAAGCCTTGAAGCTTGTCATTTACGCTGCGCAGCTACAAGTAACGCAAGGTCCAGAGTGTTCGTGAGCAATTCATGATTATTCAAATTCCTTTTTTTGAAAACTGGAAATGTCGATTTCGCATGGAAAGAAAGAGTAATATCAAACGGTTGTTGTTAACAGCAGACGACAATTCAATGTTCAGCTTCAACGGTAGCATTTACAAAATTCAACTACTTTTCAGTTAATGAATAAATTAAAATGAAGACCTAAAATGTTGAAAATTGAAAATAAAGAAAATTACATTTGCAGAAATGCATATATACCTTCAGTGAGAAGGCATTATTGTTATTTATCATTACTGACACCAAACAGGATCCAAATATTGTTCAGTCCTGCGACATATCTGCGACAACTTTCCCCTTACTGAAATTTAAACAGGCGTTTTCCTTCTTCATCTGCCTTCTATTACGGCTACAATTACTGCTGCCATTCACAGTGATGTGTTGCTGATCATCATAGAATTCCTCAAATACCTTTAAAATAAAAATGCTTTCAAGACTGATATAAAATTGCTTAACAATCGATCAATTAAACTTCATAGCCAATGCATAGCACAATTATCTCAACGTCGAAATTTGACGCATTAGAAGTATTTAAAGAAATATTCTCTTCTCTCTTACATTTTCTTTCTTTCTTGTCGGAGAAGGTAAGATTTATGCACCACACAAGCGTTGAATAGCTAAATAAAATAAGCTTAATAGAAATTAAAATGGAATGAAAAATGCTGTACCACACCTCCTTAGGCACATCCATAAACTGATAAACAAGTCGCTGACCATCCACCTTTTGTAATATTCCACGCTGATAGTAATATCTCAAAAAGTAATAATAAATAATATTTCGTCAAAAATAATGGACTCGAGTCGATGTGTGTGTGTGTGTGTGTGTGTGTGCTTTTTAGAACAATTTGACACTAATAAAGTCACAATGTGCGATGAAAGTGAGAGTTGAAAAGTAAGAATTTTCGGAAGGATTATCAGTGCTAACATCACTGCTGTCTCTTAACGACAAATTTCTAAAATCAAAACCTTATTCTGTTATATATTTCTCAGATATACACAATGAATAAGAATGCAGTGATACCTCAGGGCTCGACCCATTGTCTCATAATTCATTCCTGGCTTATTCTTGTGCAAACCCCAAAGACGTGACACAGCCTTCGAATCGACCAATTTAAAAATTCCTTTACTATGATCCAACCATTTGATATATTTAGGTGAATATTCCTTGTTTTGTAACAAACGCAACAAAAATTCCCATAAATAATTCACTTGTCCTGAAAAGCACAATTGAAAAATTCAAAAAATTTATATAAGCCTATCTGAAAATTATACACATTTATATAAGCCTATCTGATTCATCGTACTCATCACGCTGCTCCGTGGTTGATGAGTGCAGTGAAGTTATTCGGTAGCGGTAGCGGTGTCTAAAACTCTAAAATCAACTGAGACTGATAGTGGAAACAAACTCTCTGAGATTGGAAAAGATGCAAAAAGAGGACAACCTTCGCGACTTTTGCGCCTTCCACTGACAGAATGATGAGGCATCAATGATGTGCGTTCATTATACCGACGGCTCATAAACATTCGCGCTGTTTGCGACGAATATGGTGAACAGAAGAGTGGATTAGGAATTGATACTGTTGAAGGTGTACCTAAAGATAACGATCCGATGAATTTTCCCAAAATTTAGAAATTTATTTTTGTACGTTCCATAAGGTGTACTAAGTTATTTTTTTTTATGAAAAAGTAAATTTACCGATAACACCAAAAATAAAGCACAAAAATTAATCGTTGAGAGCGTGAAAAAGATAGAATGATGAGATCAAAGAATTGCGTAAAATGATTAATTTATCATTTCTAATATAAAACAGTTTGTAAAGGAAAAAAAGAGATACCGGGATGAGACAGAGTTGGTCCATGTAAATTAGTACACAACGCATGCTGTAATGCGGAATGATAAACATGTGTTGATAATCGAGGTGATAACGTGGCAGTGTTCGTAATCGATCCACCTTTCATGCAATCGGTAAAGTCAGTTGGATTGAAGTCGATATGAGACCAATTTGTTGTCGCCAACGCTGCTGTTGGTTGACAAAAAGGTGTTGTTGACAGCCACGGTGATAGAACTCGAGCATCTACAAATAAAACACATTTGAAACTTTAAAATTTACAATAAAGTGGAGAATAACGATAATTTTCAAGATATTTCGACAAAAGAGAAATGTATTTTTCATTTCATCATCTATTCTATAAGAGAAAGTTGAAGAGACGCTTGAATGTTAACTTCCTTCCGAGCATCACTCAATTCTCTCCCTCCATGTTCACGTCCACACACAGACGCCATTAAAAGTGTGAAATTGCGAAGGATAAATTTGAAGAATTCGCAGATATTCCAATACTTTCACGTGACTTTTTCACGTGCTAATGCTATCCTCCAGTAACTTCCAACCAATTCAACTGAGAGGCGCATATTGAAATAGAAGATGTTGTACTGATCAGAAACAAAATGTGGTGTCATTAGGCAATATTCTCATGCGTTCGTTTTTCTTTCTTTGCATATTTTTGCTAACTGTGCTTGCAAAACTAATCTGTCTTTTCAATTCCAAAAGCAAACACCACCGTAAGCATTAAGCTTTTTCTTCCAATCACTTCCAATCCTTCGCTATTTCACATCCGTCAAAAAATGTTCAAATAATTTCACATACATCACTGAAGGCAGTGTCATCAAAACTTGTCCTCCCTTTTTCACTTTCGAAAAGAAAACTTTCCCTCACGTTTTTAATAAGAAATCATAATTTCAGAAGTGAAATAGACCCAATCAGAATTAAACTATAATTTCCGCCATCGGTCTGTGTGGAAATGGAGCAGCGTGTTGAAAAAATTCTCACACCCATGAATTAGAAATAATTCTTCCTCATTTCCCTCCCGATTTCCTTTTTTAAAAACTTTTCCCTTAATCTCGATATTTTAATGATATAAAATAAATTATTAGTTTTAAAGAGATCGCTGAAAAAGAAATTTTTTGAAAAGTCGACTAAATGCGATGAGACTGATTATCTTTTTTTTTTCTTCACTTTTCTGTCTGATGTTTCACTCATCTTTAGAAGTTAATTTAAAAAATTTCTGAGCAATTTTAAAATTGCACTTTAGACACATTCATTTTTTCCATTGGATGATATTGACAGCCTTGATCCTCCGAAAAAAATCCTTAGAATTTGTTGCTAACAGATCAGCATTAATGAAAATAAACATTCCTCATTCATGATATGAAATATTCTAGAATTTTCATCTAATAATTTGCACTAAATATGTTCAGTTTTTTTTCCTGATTGTCTATCTGAATGTGTCAGTCTGTACTGCACAACGTTGAAGTTAAAAGTTGATGGGAAATCCAGAATACGTAAAAAGAGGGAATAAAAAGAGGAAAAAGAGCGGCTCATGTGAGAAAGAGATTTAACAATTCAAATGCGAAAATGATGATGATGATGATGATGACGACGACGACGATGAGAAGGACTTTTGTTGAGGAAGTTTGATGGGATAAATGTATTACGGATGGTATGCTGGAAGAAATTAGTGAGACGAAGGAGGATGACGGAGAAGATCCGTAAAAACGAAAATAATCAATAAACAGTATTCATATTATTACCCGGAAAATGCATGCATGCATGCATGAGTGGATTTTTCACACTAAGGAAATTTAATAAATGATGAAAAATTATCAGGTTAGAAAAATATAGAGAAGTGTCAATAAGATCATTATTAATACATACCATCACCGATTGTCATCCAATTCAGGATGAATGAGATCGATAGATTTGGATGGAAAGAGCAGGAAGGGGAATAGTTAAGACGTCATTGTTTCCGTACGCTTCATTAACTGAACGGTATGATGATTTTTCTTTCATTTTTCTTCTTTTTTCAAACCAAACAATATTCTCAAGCGTTTAAATGCCTTGAAAAATAATTCACATTTTTTAAAAAAGAAATTGGTCCTAAATTATAAACGGGCATGGTAACCGGAAAGATTGAAACGAAGAAATTTGATAGATACTTTTACATTTGTATACTTCACATTTCAATATTTTGAGTGCCAACATTTTCTAATTTAGTTTTTATAGGTCAAATTGACTGGCTCAGTTGAACTAAAAGGAATGATTGAAAGATTAAATGGCAATTTCTCAAATTTGCATTAAATCATTAAGAGAGCATTATTTTCAGACTTTCAGTGAATTAATGTGTCCGTTATAGAGCAACATATTTTTGTCGGATATTATTAGTTTTAAACGAAGTCCGATGGAGGAATGAAATATTTTCAACTTAGTTTGTCCAGCAGCTCCGTCCTAACAACTGACAAATTTGTTCATTTATTTCTTACGATCGAAAGATAATTAATGAGTTCTAATTTGACAAATGGAAACGATAAATTAATATGAAAATTTAAAAATATTGCTTCCCTTCCATTCATGGTCATCATTCTTACAATCAATTCACTTCATCACAAAATGATATTAGACATCATCTCAGTTCTAAAATCAAACGTTTGTCCCGAAAAAGTTCAATGTGAGCACATTGTAATGGCACGTCTGGAGAAGTCATCCAATAGTTTAGTTCTACGGGGAAAAAGGAACAAGGCACGAGAATCTGCAACGGCATTCCTCACTACAGATAATGAAAACAAGGTCAATCGGTCAATGTTAAAACATTGGATAGGCCTTGCGCCTTACTGTACTGCCTGTTACCATTACACGGATGGGATAAGATGGTAGCAGCAACACCGCTGATACTCGTTCCCTATTTTCCATAATTATTACCCAAGAAAATAATTGAAAATTATGTTCCAAAACTCCAGCGACCCTTGCCACAGGATTTTAGAAGTTGACCTAATTACATGATGGATATTTAAAAAGCGCCGCTATATATCACATACGTGGACGACGTCGTACAGATATAGTAAAAATTATTATGAAGAATTGCCAGGCGGTAGTGTCAGCAGAAAGTAACCATAAAAAGGATGTGGAATACAGAATTTTGGCAGTTATGTGCGTTGATAAGTGAAAAATCCTTCCAAGCAAAATATGCAAGTACTTTTGAACAGAAGTGATCAAAGATAAGACTGACGCAAACTCTTTGATGATTAAAGCCAAGGATCAATAAAACGTCAGCATACTATTCTCTCTCGTTTGCGTGATATTTATTCAAACGCGACACTTCACACTTCATTTCTGTCTTTCCCCTATTTTTCTCTTTCTCATGTCACTCCGCTACCGCAAAAAATAATTTAATGATGTTTAGTAATGAGAGCAATAGCAATTATCATATCAGAAATTGTCACCGACACGACTGTCTCATCTATCATTATCACTGAAAAAGCACAGAGCGGATCGTTAAATGAATGCCGCTGCTTGCTTCTATTATTACCTTTGTTTAGATAATTTCAAAACTTTTTCTTCTTATTCGTGCAAATTATAGGTGTTTAATAGAACATATCGATGATAATTTTGAAGCCACAAGAGAATTTTCAGGAAAGAAGAGAGAGGGAGAAAGAGAAACAACGAGAAACAAAGAGGCAGAGGAATGTTCGAGGAAAAGATATGTCATTTCTAAGATTGCATCGATAAACATCCAACAATACAATTTACCCGAAAAAAACCGAAAACCACATTTTCCTCCATTTCATTGCCTTGCTTTCTCTCCTTTTTTCCTTCGAAAAGACAAATTCACAGCTTCCTCAAATGATCCTTCAACAATGACGACAATAACAAGTATTGTGCTTTTCAGGATTTCGATCACAATTAGAGCAAGTAGGAATGAGGGAAGGGAAGAGCGAAGGGTAAGCGACTTTCGCCAAGCGGAAATCTTAGACTTCTTCTCTTAATTCTTCTCCTAATTGCTGACCAGAAAAAAATTTAATTTGACGATAATTTTCCATCAGAAGAGGCACTTTATTTTGTCCAAACTCATTTTCCGTCTTTTTTATATGCTTATTTAAGGCAGAAGCTACCTGACTTAGTGTACTAAATTACATCATTCTGCTTATTCCTTTCTCCACTACCGTAGTGTATCAGAGCTCTAGACCTCGCAAATAGCTGATGACCCTACAGGATACAGATTACCCAAATTTCTCATAAATTCAATTTATCCTGTGGAAATTTACAAAAAAGAACTCTAGGTGTGACCGTTCACTATTGTGATTATTATTGTTGATAAGTAATAATCATTGTTATTACTGTTCATTATTGTTTTCCTCCCTTGTGTGGGAAGAGAAGGAATGCCATGTGTGCAATTTAAAGTGCACATAATATATATGTACATATTTTAATGCGAAAATTATTACGAACAGCTTTACTTAAATTTTAAAAATTCCCTCTTTTTTTGAGACTCACGAAGGAAAACCTGTATTTCTCAGTGCGTTCCACACATCAACCCCAATCGTCTCCTTACTCTCTCCACAACGTCTCTAACCGGAAGAAAGGAATTGAAGATATAGGAGGAGAATGACTAATTTTTTGATGAGTTTGTCATACATTTGCATAGTTTAGCGTGGAAACCGGAACAGTTTAAGAGAAATCAAAAGTGCAAAACAACACAACACGGAAGCGATGCTTTCAAAGGATGCATAGCACAAAAGAACTGCCTTCGCCTATCGGAGGGCTTTATTTCAGGGTGAATGAAAGAATCGAAATCAAAACTCCAACCTCGGAGCCATTGCCATGCAGCTAAAACTGACGGTGATGTTGACTGTTCAATGGTTGGGAAATGTGACGGCTGCGGCGGAAATGTCGGTGGAGTTTCAGACTGCGATGTGGAAGCGACATCATCGCTATTAGCAATGCCAGCAGAAGGACCGAAGTTCAGCGTTCTTCCATTTTCTTGCATAATTCGTTGCTTAGCTAACAATTTATGAAGTAACACCAAATTCTCGTGCAATGAAGACGATGCTGATTTCGGTTGCTGTAAACATGACAAATGTTTCTGAAACACTTGAAAATTAATTACGAGAATTTCAATAAAAATTTCATTGAAATCTGTTGAAATACAGAAGTTCAACATGAACCTAAGTTAGAAATAATGTTCACTTCACATATTTTGAGCATAACTTTTTCAACATCTAATCAAGTGAAGGAATTCAAAGAAATATGAAGGAACGATACTCATACATTATATCATATTTCCAGTTTCATCCCTTCATTTCCTCAGAATTTTCCGTTTCTCAACAAATTCTCTCCACCAAACTGATAGCAAAAATGAGGGGAAAATTATTTTTTTTAAAGATTTTTAATAATTTTAGAAGAAAATTTGGTAGAAATATACACAAAATTAGGTGTGTCACACGTATGCATATATATATATATATATTTCATATTGAAATGCAAGTAAATCTTAAAGAAGAATGATTAGAGTTTCGAAATCTCATTTTTATCTCACATTTCTACTTGTTTTATGCCCTAATGAACGGTTGAAAATTCGGTTGAAAAATAAAAATGAGTCAAGCAAATTAGGGAAAAATCTGAAATAAATTTATAATTTTAACCCTCAAAGCTGCTAAAAATTAAAATTTCTAACGAAAAAACACACTGGTATTTGCTTCACTCGGAAATGATAAGGCAGGGACAAGTAAGAGCGCCAAACAATACTACCTGATCAGGAAGTAACGAAGAAGTGGACCGTAGACATGTGGGCGCAGATGTACGCCGTGCCGAATTCGGATATCGAGCTCGTGGTCGTTCAATTCGCGGTCTTTTCTCTTCCAGTACTCCATTTTGATTACCCAGATTATTGTCATTGTTATCACAATTATTGCTATGTATTCCTAGATCATCGCCACTGAATGGAATGATAGGATCTAGAATTTTTGAATTTTGCAAAATCAATGTCGGGACTGTTGCATGTGCTGCTGAACGTCGATGTTGTTGTCGGACAAAAGAGGAAGAACACAGTGATGATATCAAGTGCTTTGCTTTCTCTTGAAAACTTTCCGGATCTTCTTTCTCCACTTTCGGAATTTCCTCCCGGCTACTGTTTACTGAACTCGAATTAACGCTGTCATCCGACGAACCCACAAAAGCATGATTTCGTCTGGACATTCCAATTGGTACTGCAGAAAGATGGTGGTCAAGTGATGGAAATTCCGAACAATCGAAATCCGGCATGGCTGTTGTCGCTGTTACCTGCTCTTTTTGTCCATCAGCAAAATGCCGCTTAATTGTAGTACTTGATGACTTCACATCGCCATCATCATCCTCCTCTTCCTCTTTTTTTGCTTTTTTCAACGACCTCCTTTTACTGTCACTGCTAATATGATCATTACCATTGCTATCATCGCTTTCAATGTTATCACCATTATCGCTGTCTGTCACACCGTCCATTTTCTTCACCGCTTCTGTTTCACAGGTGTCCGGATGATGGTGTAGGTGAAGAGGAAGTGGAGAATCGAAACTTAAGTCACAATAACATTTTAAGAGATTTGTAGGTGGTTGCAGTATAGGCTTTTCTACTTCCATCCCTTAGGAAGTAAACCAGAAGGAAATCTTGTGCGGCCTGATACAGTAGATATCAGCAAGGTCGTTGCTGTTGATAGCTAAATCAAAATGGGAGAGACAGCTCGATTTCAACCATTGCTAAAATGCAAAGCGGTAAATTTTAATTTACTAAACAAGGGATCACGCACCAATTTCACGTGCCAACACTACACACTAATTTCACGTCAATCACTGAATTAGTGAAAATCACGAAGTGTTTTCGAGAAAGCTTGAAGGACCACAACTAAATGCCAATTGTGGAGTGTGGCAGATTAACTTTGATAGCCACAAAGTTCCATTTCCGCCGAATGTATGATTTCTTCCTCTTCAGTGATGCCAATAATTTGGTAGGAAGTTTCTGGCGATGCGACTATCTCTGAGTGTAGAAAATAGGACACTATGAATATTATTAGAAACACTGCTCAGTGACTCAGTAGCAGGGAACAGAGACGACTTGATGATTAGCGATTTCCATTGTCGCCACTGTCATCGAGATGACCGAAGAGAGGATAATCAGAATCATCTGGAAGATACAAAGCATCGATGCCCCTCGTCTGTAGTAAAATACAGATAGATAGTTACAGGGGGAGAATGATGTCCGCCCTCGGCAGGATAGGAGTGACCAGACCTGCCGAGGACCACTCCCCTTTTGCTACAGAAGATATAGTTACCGATACCGGATTTCATGCACCCGATAGCACCACTGGAAACACTGGGAACTACACTATTCATACTTCCCTCCTTTGTTTTGTTTATCTTGCTGGGAACGGTTCGCAGATCACATCATCATCTTTTAGATACTAACTGCCAGTACCAGTGGTTTTCGAAATTTTACGGAACAGAAAATGGGAGAGGTAAGGAGGAGAAAGAGAGTACAGGAGGAAGGTAAATTTTAGCAAAACCAACGACAAAATGCATCCCTTTAGTCCACAAGTCGTGACCATTGGTTACTTGAAATACTCCCCAATGTCTTATTTCCTTCCATCTTCCTTACGCTTTAGCACTAATATTTATTTGCTCCAAAATATTTCATAGTAGTAGCAGTAGTAGTAGTGGTAGAGAATGTACAGTTTTACATTTATTTCGCTTCATATTTAAAAAGCAAACAAACATTTGTTGATTTTGATTCAGCTGGTTTGGTTGATTGAATGTTTGCGTCATTTGCATGTCGTGAGCTTCTTCTCCCTCTCCAATGATCTCAGGCTTGTTCATTACTTCATATCGTGCATTCATTCATTCTCTTTTCTTTTTCTTTCCTTTCCTTCCCTCTCCTCTTTCCCCTTTGCCCTTCATTAGTTCGCTCAAATTTGAAAAATTAAGCACTATTCTTATTTTCATTTTCTCTTTGTTTTCTTCATTCATATCACTCAAATTCTCGAAAGTTTCTCGCTTTTTCCTTCTCTCTTTGATCAAAGTGAGAAATGAAAGCACCGTATACGATCATCACGACTTCCAATTAAAGCACGATAAGAGATAACTGCCGTTTCAGTACTATTCTTAATACTGCTACCACTGCTCTCACTACTCCCTCTTTTCTCCACTTTTAAAATTCGCACTCCACCGAAAGTTTCACCGCGTATTTTTAAAACTTTGATAATTTTCACTGCATTCATAGCACCTTTCTTCATTATTTCTGTTAATCCTCTAATGGCTAACAAAGTACCAGAAGAATCTTGAATAAAAAGATATCCTTCATTATTCAGAATTTCCGGTGGTCGTGGAAACGATCCTACTCCATCAATTCGTATGCACCAAAGTACTTGAAGAGTATCTGCCCGCAGTATGAACAGTGAAGAAGCTTGAGTTACAATAATGGATAAGTTACAATTATTGGTATCAGTCGGAAGTAGTACCGGTGCTGCAAAAATACACTCCCGGATATCATACTGATACATCTGAAATGGAAACATTTAAGATTAAGTGTAAATGATACTGATTTTTATTTTTTCTGAGCGACTAACAATGCAAAAGCAAAGAAAATGAGGAAAGTGGAAGACGTGACTTCCGCAGTTCCCTCAACTATGAGATAAAGAAAAATATGATGCTAATTGTAGAATCTTACAAATTTCCACTTAACTTTCCTGTAAAACTTCCTGGAACATTTATGGTCAGCCATAGTAACTCTGCTAGTAGTTGAGAAGTTATATTAATATGTTCATTATCATTCCCTTCCTATTTGTAAAAACTTTTGATATGATATACTGAATTATTTGAGAGTAAAAAAATTAGAGATGAGAAGAAAAAAAGAAATCTGCCGAAAAAATCTTTTAAATTTCAATAAGAAGATAAGCAAGAAAAAAGAAACAAAAATTTCGGTGTAAAATGGGGAATATTTAAAAATTTTAATGTGCCTAAATAGGGAGAAGCAAAACAAGAGTTGAAGGAAATGTAAACGATGGAAAAAAGAATCTAGACAGTTGGGAAAAAAATCGTGACGAAAGGGTTCATTTTCAGAAAATTCAGTCACTATCTTGTTAATACTACGGTGTAAGGGAGAAAGGGGAAAAGTGAGGGGAAGATAGAGAGAGAGAGAGAAGAAGACGGATATAAGAGGTGAGAAAACAATACGGTGTTAATGCTAATAGGTCAACTGTCATTCACTATGCATACAAGATTTCAAAAAGAAAAAGAAATGTGAGTTAAAGTGTATTAAAGGCGTGAAAGACGGATGAACAATTGAAGGAATATTCATGTACAACTTGAAATTAACGTGCGGATAGGTAGGTGCAAGATGGGCAAAGCAATTTCTGTTTGTTATAGTTAAACGGTTAATGAAGACGCCTTTCAATCTTGTACACATATATCTCTTAAAGTGAAATGATACGTGAAAGTTTTGCTCATCCGTTTCTCGAAGGCTAAAACAGACAAGAATGAGTCGGACCAATTCAGTTTCTCAATATTCGGTATTAAAATCTAATTATAGATCTACCCCAACGAAACGGAACCAAATAATGCGAATCTTTAGTCTTCAGTAAGAAATAGGAAAACTGTTACACTTATCATTCAATAATAAACTTACATGCCGTTTAAGAGAGATCTTGTTTTTCCAGGAACTTTAGTTAATAGCAGAATACCTAACTTCATACAACGAAATTATGTAGAAAATGTGGACTTGAAAAAAAATGAAAAAAACACCTACTATATGTCCAGTCCTTGTATCGCACAATGTTACTAGTCCTTTAACATTCACAACTAGTACACAATTATGTTCCACAATGCATAAATTTGCAAATATTGGTGCAGCTAGTTGAATTTTCCATAAGGTATTACCAGTGTCCTGAAAAATTTATTTTACACCTCCTCTTTGGTGAAAAAGAGCGTAAATTACACAACGATTCTTTTTCATTAATAAAAAAATAATTATTTTGCTGAAGTTGTATCCCTTTCCCAATTTTCCATAATCGACATTACCATAATTCAGTATGTGAGAATTCCTTTAAAAGGATGCAAATTTTTATTGACACCAAAAAGTAATTTTTCCTTGGAACTGTTCGCTGCCAATTCAATTAAATCTTTATAATCTAAAAGCATTCTAGAAAAGTACATTTAAACCAATGAAAGTCTTAAAAAGCCTTAAAATGGATTTCGCAAATTTTCTAATAAAAAATTGAAGCGCGTAGAAAATTTTACTGTTCTAACCTAATAATTTGTGATTACACAATTCAAGCTACTCCTGATAAAGATAAACTTTGACTACAGGAGTGACATCTCTCATGCATTCACTCAACTCAGTAACAACTGAGCAGCATTGTCAATGAAAAATTCCGACTTTGTAATAGAGCTGGCACAGCATGTGAGAGACCTAGCATCTTAAGTAAATGATTGCATCCGACTGGTAGTCATAATAATACTGCCGCAGTGAATTTTTTTTAAGCTGTAAAAGTTATATTATTTTTCAAGTTATATTTTCAAGTTATGCAAAGTTATATTATTTTTCTGTCAAAAATACAAAAGTTAACCCATTTTCATGCAGTCACTACTTCTAAATCAGACACAACTAGTAATACTCAAACGAAATAAAAAAGAAGCTTATCAGAACGTACTAATTCGACACCAAGAAATTCTCCACGTAAAGTAGCACACAGCACAACTGTATCGATAAGAATAGGTGATGATAGGATACTGCCGCCACAGAGAACCTTCCACAGCACATTGTGATCCTAAAAATAAATGAAATGCAAATGGTGTGAGCAGTCACAGAAAGGACTGCTCACACCATTTGCATTTCATTTTTAAATTATTAAAAATCTTAAGCAATTAAGAGGCCACGAACATATTTAGATCAGCCATGACATCATTTACTTATACACTGTTAGACCTCATGATTATCACAACAAAGCAATATCCCAACGAGTATTTCCGAGATCAACCATTGACTCACTTATCACTTTCCATCTTTAATGCATAAAGGGCTTAAAATTTCTCATCTACATTATTCCGACGAAATTCGTCTAACGAAGAACCATCTAAAGACAGCTCAGAGCAAAAAAACACATTAGAAATCATTGCTCATTGGCTACAATTTTTTAAATCAAATAACCCACCTTGATATCAAGCAAATAGAGACATTTATCATATGAACCAAACAAGCACTTATTTCCCACATCGAAAAGTACAGGAGATGACTTAATGATATTTCCTGTGCCAAATTTCCATATTAATTGTCCACTCTTCTCATCCAAAAAATACAGATAGCCATCGTAGCACCCTATCAAAGTGATTGTCAAAAGAATCATGCGGAAAAAGGATCATGGAAAAATCTGCGCTTCTACATGAACTATTTCGATCAAGTTCACATAAGCAGCAGATAATAAAGTCAAAAGTGCACAATTGATAATTAGTATCGATTAAGCATATGATTTATTTACATTGCAATCCTTTCTTTGCCTAATAAATGAGTTCCAACCTTTTGTCCATAAACCATAGAGTCCAAATGAAGTACATTACAGTAGAGAATCCCAACTGCTCATAAATCAGTAAACGAAAAACAGTTAAAGAATAAAAACAAACCAATAGCAATGATACCACCTTGACAACAAGCTGTTGCTTCAATTCGATCACCAAATTGAATTTCCCATTCTTTATTCCCATCCAGAGATAAGGAAACAAATCGTCCAGAATGTGATCCCAGAAAAATTGAGCTGAGAAAGTAAATCAAAGGAAAATAAGCGAATTGATAAATCGTTCAGTTTACATAATCTCAAAAATTCCTAGATTTAAAAACCAAATTTCAAAACAAGGTGACTAACACTATATTGAAATAAAACAAAATTTTTAAAATTACATTAAGTATTCCAACTGTACTAGGGAACATCAGAAAAAAAGAAGAATCTGCTGTAATATATTAATTTTGTCAACAAAAAATTAAAATCTAAAAAAAATTTTTTAAATTTTATAATTCATACCTATTTTCGACCGCAGGTGTTGCATCGATGCATTTTCCCAAGTCATACTCCCACAATAAGTCGATATTAATGGAAGTTTCTACCGGTCTTATGTGAACTTCTCGCATGTGTATACTCTTTTCCGGAATGCTTTGATTGAAATCAAGTGCATCCAAAAAACCAGCGATCGTACCGGTATCCGAAAGAAGATATTGCAAAAGTGGAAAACTGCGTAGCTTCAAAAGATGCTCCGTTTTTAGAGTCAGTTCAGTTGCGCTTGATGAATCCAGACCCAAGTTCTTGAAGGTCATTTCTTGATCAGCTTTTAGATTTATATCTATAACAAATGTTGTAAATTGTTAGGTAAAATGTATGGCTATACTAATTCACATGATATATTTGTCATATATTTTGGAACAAATCGAAATAAGTTTTTTTAGAAAATTTAGACGAAACTATTACGAATAACTTGCAAAACATAAGCGTAGCACACCACGAAGTATATATTTTGCAAATAATAAGAGCAAAAGGGAATAAGAAAGCCCGGACAAACAGATTGAGAAGAAACATACAATTTTGTTTCTTCCAGTTTAAGCTTTAGTCCATTTATAAATTCTACTTTCCCATGTTTTCATTTATTCTTATTCACTTTTATTTTATACTTTACTAAATTTAATTAATGCTTCTCATCAAAATGTCATAAAGCCAAGTATGTTAAGGCAGTGAAAGAACTTACTAAAATTTTTAAGTAACTTGTTCAAATCCTCCATCGTAAAAACCAAATTTTTTTCTTCAAAAAGTTGCATTAATTTTTGGCGATCAATTTTTCCTGAAGATATGTTGCTGTATGCATGCGTGTAATTTGACTGCTGTGTCATGTATTTCTTGTTAGAAATAAAAGTATTTAGAAGATTCGTCCCGATGAAAGAAGTACTTTTCTTCATAATTTGCCTATCATTCTTCATTATTCACCTTCATTCATATTCTGCCTCTTCTTTCCTCTTCTTTCTAAAACTGTAAAACTGATAAAATATTCGTTATTACTAGCCATTTCCAGTTATTGGCCAACAGTCCACCAAAACCACCATTAGTGGCAATCCAACATCTAACTTCTTGCATAAATCAGTTTGCAAATTTGCGCTGTCTCCACTATGTACAAACAGCAAGATGGATTGTCCACGACGTAATGCTAAAGCTGATTGAATACCATCATATTCTTCTGCTTTTCGAGCCAATCCTGATAGACTTACATTTACTCCATTAATTTTCTGCTGAAACATAATAATGTGTTGGAGGAATGAAACAGATTGCAAAATTAATCAATGAAAAAATCCGACCATATATAAAAACGTATAGACCGGAAAAAAAGTTAAAGTCAACTGTACAAAAGAAAAGAGAATTTTTAAAGCAATCATCACGAACTTGATCATCCAATCGGTCACACCAGTAAAGTTTTCCCAGCTCAGTAAGCTCAACAATATCACCAGTCGGAAGCCAAGCTCCTGACAATTTACCATTTATGAAACATTGTCTCGAACCACCGATTAGCAACTCACCAATTTCACTAATCTTGAATTTTGTATCCAATAATGGCTCACCAATTTCCACACGGGTTTCCCTGAAAATTGTGTCCTAATTATTCTGCCTCTATCTAAGCTAATTCATTGGTCCGCAAGCTTACTTCCAATCGACTCTATGACATGAAGCCCAACAGGATACTTCCGTCACTCCATACACGTTGTAGAAAGTAATGAATTGATGATTAATGTGATAACGCTTAATAAAATTTGCTGGAAATGCTTCACCACCCAGAATTATTGTCCGCATGGTCGAACGAGGAGCAAAAATCTCTGTTAAAGCATGATGAGGCAGAATTTTTAATTGCGAAGGTGTCATCTGAAATAAAACTCAGTTCAAATTTATTAGTGTAAAAATTTATGTCGCAACATTAAAATTCACAAAGTGTAAAGTTAGATACCGGAGATGATAAAGATATCCTCAACGCGACCCTTTAACAAAAGTAGCAGTGTTAACAAGATAAAATTTCAACTCAAATTCGAAATTTCAAATTTGGAATTAACACAATATAAATAATAAAGAAAGGGCGATGTTAACCTGAATAAATGTTACACCATATTTTATAACTGCCTCGGCTAATTTCGATGGTATAGAACGAAAAGAATCCGGAACAACCAATAGTTTTGCACCATTTACTACAGCCAAAAGAATTTCCACAACAAATGGATCAAATGTTGCTGCTGTAGAGAAGAGGATGACATCAGAAGTTGTGATTCGGAATCGACAACTAAAATTCAGACAGTTTATAAACTTCTAATGCACGATGTTATTCTACTGCATTCTCCTACTCTGTCTGCCATAAGAAAAAAAATCTGGCGCTGTCACAAAACAGTCATTTCTACCTATAGCTTCATTTGAAACAACGATTAAACCAGAACCAACAAGATTGCCTTTCGAGTACCTTTGTAGCATAAATGACAGTTTTATTAAAGCAACGAAATCAATGATGCGGTTTGATATCTCAGATTATCGATAATTCATTTACACTGAGGAAGAATAGAAATAAAAAACAGATAGGAATCCAAAATCCACACCTAAAATCCCAAATATTGGGCATTATGCAGCGGTATGGAACAAGAACTTCTTTCCTTTCCCCCAATGTACCGGATGTAGTGATTAAATAACAAAGTTTATCCTTTCCAAATCCATTCATATAATAATACCCGTTATGGTGGAAATAAACTTGTAAGCCGTGTATATTAATTGGCGAATGATTGCATTCCGTAGCCATAGTAGAAATAATGCAAGATACTGTAGCACTGCGATAACTGTTTGCCATTTCAATGCTGGAGCAACAGACAAAACAATTCTTCGTTTCCAAAACCCTGAAAACGCAAAACAATTGCACTACGAAAACTGAATAAATTAATTTTGCAGAGTTATTATGTACTAAAAACAACTCGGAAAAGAGCTACTTACTTATTTAGCATTTCAATGAAATTTGCAAACATTTAGGTTTATTTTTTGGATCATCGACGATAACCAAGTCCACCGTTTACTAACGTAAATGAGAATTTTAAAAAAGAAAAACGAACGAGAAAGTAGGATGAGGCAATGAAATATCGAAGTATATAACTATCTTTAAGCTATGAAATTAGAGAGGCAAAACGAGGAGAAAATACTAACCCAAGAATGGCAGAAACAAATGCGGGATGCTTAGGAAGAACTACAGCAATGAGACAATTGGTATAAGAAGCTAATCGTTCTGCAAACAGTGACACTCCGTTCATAACATCGGCATGTCCCACTGTTACGCCACATGAAGTATCCCTTTCTTCCACATATATCATGGAAAATCCTGTAGCAATTGATACCGCTGCCATTTTTATTCTGCAACATACTTCAAAAAGAAGTTTGTGAAGATAAACCATGCTCGCTTCACTCGCAAAATACAGTCACTCCCAAGATGAAGTCACATTGATTTGCCATACATGTTTGTTTGTTTGCACTATCAAATGTGTACGATTTGGTTTGACGGCACGAGGGTTCAGTAAGTTACAGTGCAAAACACTGTTTTATTCAGAAGCATTAAAGAGAACGTGAAATGCATGACATAATAACATCGCATGCTCAGTACAGATCCCTCTTATTACTTTATTCCAAATCTCGCATGTAAGAAGATATATGAACATTGATTACAAATGTAAGCCTTAAACACTGAATACGTTTGACAAATTACAAATTACCTCATCCAGCAAAATGTGTTGAAAGCATATAACATAATTCCACAAAGATAAAGTGCCAAAATCACAGTCACATTAATTCATCTATTCGAAAAACCGCATAGTGATGATTTAATGATTTTTCTTCCTGAATTCGCCAACGAGATTCATACACTCCACTTAAAGGCGTGCGTCTTCCGTAAAATACTCGTCCAACACGAAAATGCACCAAAGCCATAGCACACATTGCACACGGCTCATCCGTTAGGTAAACGTCATATCCCGTACCAAGATATTGCAGTACGTCACCTCAAAATAACTCGTTACATTTTCCCACAGAAAAATTTTCAAACTTCTTTTCCAGGAATTCAAAATTTTCAGCTAATCCATAATTTTGAACTTGTCACGAGTGATGCTAACCGCACATAACTTTAGAAATCACATTAAACAATATGTTTCAGTAGCCGCTTTACTTATACTAATATCCTCTTGATTTTTATATGGAAAATCACTTTGTTTAGTACAATGCTTCTTGCACAGATCTGAGACTGCAACCATAACAGCATGTCCAAGCGGTATGTTTCGGTTGCCACTTTTTGCAACAACTTCGCCTTTTAAATTCACGATGACACAACCTGAACCACCACCACTAATCTGAAAGAAATCTCAAAGCGATGATATGGTTGATTTGCTTCAACTCTAATTTACAGTGCAAACACTTGAAGAATGCAGTGGATAATATTATAAATAGTTGAAAGTTTGAAAATGTCGCATTCCTTGCAAAAAAAGCTTGACCTAAACTTTAATAATCTCCAAAAGAACCCGCATATCCATTGAAATGCATGTTCTGAAATTACTTATCTGAAATTACTTAAACATATATGTAACTTATTCATCAAACCATTTTAATAAACTGTTGCAGGTCTAAATACTGAACAGAAATATTTTAACCTTTTCCGATTCTAAATAAAAGCCAATAATCTTCTCGTACTCCGCAGCTGTGAGAAAGTCTCCACTTAACAGTGCTTCATAGTGCTTGTTTGGATGAAAAGCTGTAGGCCAGTATTGTTTAGCCCATAGAAATTGTCGCCTTGTAATTGGCTTACATAAAGGAACTTTCACTTTTAAGATAGAGATATCTGAAAGCTCCGCCTCAAGTTTCTTCATAAGTTCCTGAAAAATGAGCTGGTTAGTTTCATATAATACCTAGAAAAAAAGACCTGAAATTATCTTGAAACCGACAAAATAATAGAAAAGCTACACTGAAGTTACCGATAGGTGCAATCATTTCAAACAGCTTCTGCACAAAACATTAACACATAGTCTCGTTCTCATTCCTTTCTCTCTGCCACACAGAAATCGAGATTTAAATCACCGACGGTTTAAGTCACTAAGATGACATAATACTTTCTTAAAAATAAGGCAATAACAGCTTTAGATGTCATCACTTCTAAATTTGCTTTGAATTGACCACCATCGGATAAATTTCAATGTAAGGAAATATTTTTGATATACAGCCTTCATATTCAGCAATAGTGAGTCTAGAATAAAAGGAATTACCTGCAACAGTGGACCATTTGCAGGTTGGATAAGAATTAGTCCATTTTTGATACGCTTTAAATGATTCGCTTCTGACGGGATATTTGGCAAAATCCGTAAGAGCAATCCAATCTTGCACTTATCTTCCACCTTCACTGCGTGATATTCAACCAGTGGCAATTCATCGCACACTATTTCTTTGGAAAGCACTGGTATAATAGTAAACCTTAAATAATCACGACAAATCACACGAGAAAATTACTTGCTTTAAAAAAAAGATAATTTCTCATCAATTTAAGCGAATAAATTTACGAAGTTTTACGTCGCACAAGGAATTATTTTTAAAAGAGGTATAGGGGAATTTCAGAGCTCTATGGATTGCCTTGTCCGCACAGCTTAGCATAGATAAATCTACAACGGCTAAACAGGCATCGCTTGTATCAAATCCCGCATACCTCGAAAAGCAACTCACAAGATAATTTAAATAGAGTCTGGGCAAATCCAGGGAAAGGCAAAAGCTTGAGAATTCCTTTTGTTAATTTACTGTTAAAATAAGGAAAAGCTACCTCCTTCCTCTCACTTTCTTCCTAGTATCTCTCTGCTCATCAACTACATTCCAGCAACCAGAACAGCTTGGTTCTCCGTCTGCATATGTCATTTTAGCAAGAAATCTGAAAAGGGACCCGAAATTGAGCTTTCACTTAAAATCGTAAAACCAAAAAATTGAATTTATATACTTAAGATCAAAGTTAGGTTAGACTCGCATATGTTCACAGAAACAAGCACAAAAGAACTCAGAGCAGATCCTTACTACAAGTCGAACTACGCAAGTAACTGCAGCACGGAAACACTTCTCGAATTTGAAAAGCAATAGCGATTTTCAAACCTCAATTCATAAATTTAACGCAGCAAGGATCTGCAAACTGACACATCCCACTCAATTTCAACTTGAAAGAGTGATGCAAAGGCTGAACAGAAATTTTAAGAATGAAATTTAAGGTGATCGTTGAATAGATGGGTACATGGGATTATCAGGAATCGCCAGATACCAGCAGCTTCAGAAGTCTCAGGAATTCCAGAAATCTCTCATTTCTCAATTTTAAAGTAAGAAAAACCCGAAAGGATTTACAAAGCTATTTGGAATGCTCTTTTAAATCGATGAAATGAACATACTATTTTCTTCATAATTCTTTGTGGTTTGCTACTCGGTCTACGATCACCGTCTGAAATTGAGAGACACTAAATGAGATTGCCCAATTTGATTTTAGATTGGTTCGAAAATTTTACTGCTTCAAAAAATGTGGACATTTTTATTCGGCAAATGTAATAAATAAAGAAGGCCACCAAATTTGTCGGCAAGAAGTTTAAAGAATGAAATCTAAATTTCAGTTTTCAAAAAATTATTGCAAACTGTTCAGTTTACGCTCTCCATCATTTCACTTCTACGATACCAACAGACAATTATACATTGGCAAACCAGCGGTGCACATATATACCTTACAACAATGAAACATGGAAAGTAAGATAAACAGCGGAAGAAGTACTAAAAAGAGAGCTTTTGCTTAAGCTTTAAGCAATGCTTCGGATATTTTGCCGGTGAATGACCGGAGAGCTGAGTTGAACTCCGGAATACAGGACTTTCATGCCAATACAACCACGCACCTTCAAAACATAACTTGGATTTTTTATGAAAATGAATTAATGAAAGACAACAAGTCTCACACTGCAACACCAAGCTTGAACTCTTGCTTGCATACACAGATGAATTGAAAAGTTAGCGAAAGACAAACATCATTGATGATGACAAAGAAGCCTCTCTTATAAGCGCCGTCAGCTTTAATACTGTGGTGGTTATATTTGCTTCATCATAATCACATCAAGAGTAGCAAATAACATTCATCACGCGGCACTGAACCCGCCATCCCTGACTGTCACTCCCCGCATACCCACCTCACCAATAAACCTACGTCTCCCACCCCTGCAACTCATAGGAACGTCATGTCATGCAGAATGGGACGACAGCAAATGCTGGTTAAAATCCCAGTACAGTAGAATTGGTCATTCCTTCAACGTCGCTCGTCCGCCACTCTGCGTGCGCCAAAGACGTCCGGTGGCCCTTCTTCCACTTCATAAGTAATTTACGTTGAAGTTGCATAAAAGTTTCCTACGGTGCACATTAATGTTATCGTAGGAGCACTGGCGACTGATCGATATTTTGCTGAGAGCAAACGCGGAAACTGTTTTGAAACGCCAGTCACACTATTCGAAGCCGTCACGTACTGTTAAGTGACGACTGATAACTTAATTCGTTCGAAATCCAGCGGCTCAGTCAATTTATTTCATCGGTATGAAAATTTTAAACCAGAACACTGAGACGTCGTTGATAATTACTGGCTAACATTAATAAAGGATGAATGTCAAACAGTCCAGGATGATCGCATATAAAAGCGAGTAATGAAAGATCCAAATGACCCATAATTTAAGATCGTATCGAAATGAAATTAAACTGTTGGCAATGTTCAGGACAGAGATGTACAAGATAGCCCACTAATCTAACAACGAAGGAATAGAAAACAATGTTCATACTTCGAGTAATATTGTTCCACATAATCGCTTGTAATTGAAATCGAAGAAGAACTCTTTTTTTGCAATCTTAGACCGACCAAACTGATATCTCACTGACAATACAAATACAGATATACAGATGGAAACACAAAAACAGCGAAATCTCTAAAACAATGAAATGACCATCCAAATATCAGTTACTACCAGAAAGGCAGAAATTATTGTTGTGTGCGAGTAATCAAAGCGATTGAATTCTATTCCTATCGTTTATCCAAATGATATGTAAATTCACACCATAAAGAACATTACGCATCAATGCGTTACTTTATTTCAAATGTAAAGCTAATCATTTGTTCATTTGGCTCGCTTTATCTTTACAGATATCCTTTAAAAAGAGCTCTCTGTCTCGGCGATGAAAATGTTAAGTCCTCTTTCTTCACGTAGCTCTTCTCATCTCCAAAATAGACTGACTATGAGCGGTTCTGCTCGATTGAGTTCGATGTTGTTACGTTTATCATTATCTAACACACTGACCAATTGTTTAATTCACTTTAAACGGATAGCAGCAATGCTGCTTGTTGACGTTTGTGCTCTTTTAAACATGAATTCAGGTCTTCCTATCAAACTTTGAAACGAGCATTTCACTGTGGTTAGTATTATCATTATCTACACACTGATCAGTTGTTTAATTTCTCAACTTTCTCTTTCACCTACGAATAAAGCATGATGCTAATCTAGGAACATTCAAAACGTAAAGAAATCAACTCCAACTACCAGCACATACCATATGTTTTTTTGTTGAAACTAGATAACAAATGAGTATTAAAGAATAAAGGGAAGAAGAGCCCTTAGCATATTCTTGCATTGTCATCAGGAAAAACCAAGTAATAGGAAAGCCAACGGTCACATTCCCACAAGCCATTCAACAATTTTTGTCATCTGTCAAGATCATCCATCCAGTGCATTAAGGCAGTTGGGAGAGGTGTAAATTCCTTTACACAGTTCAACACCAAATCGATGTCAACCTAAAAAACATTTACAATGGGGCACGAAGAAAGGAGAAACCATAACTGATCAAATTCTTTTTTTCAACTCTCTTGCCAAATTTAAATACATGGTGCTAACCGGCTACAGATGATGATGATCTTTGAAACTTATCAAGTAACAATTGCTTATAATGCCGAAAAACTCCGACAACATAACTGGTCTTAATACAACATTTTTCATTTTGTAAACAACGTTCTCAGTAGTTTGCATCCTATCTGTCATTTGCCTGTAAAGAAAATGATTACCTGCAGAGATGTTCGCCTAAACAATAACTGCCCGCATTGCTCTCTTCCTTCCAGGACAGTAAGACTACACAATGTATCAAGTTCTTTCAATAATATCAAATCGTCTTTTACATTTAATGTCGGCAGATACTTGTTAACCAACTTACGGTAATCTAGAATCAAATTCAAATAAAATTTAATTTATCATTAAATACTGCTTTTTGAAGCAGCTAGAGGGGATAGAGGTTAATTTTTTTTTACTTTAGCCTTGCCTACTCACCCAAAGTAGTATTTAATTACAGATTCCGGCATCATTTTGCATTCATGCGAAACCCTTATACATTGGGACTTTCGGACATTATTCAGCGAATTTTTTTCTTGCGTTCCACGTTCCAAAAACGTACAATATCTAACGTATTAGAATAATTGAAGAAGATTAAAATATAAAATGCAGAAAATAGTCAAAACTGGAGTTTAACTAAAAAATTTGACTGAAAAATAAGCTATAAAAGTGCTAAAAAAAGTCGGTAACCTAAGTTAAACTGAGGTCGCCCAAGAAATAAACCTTATTTTTGCCAAACAATTTTGTTCTAAGTGTATGAACCTAGGATAATTTCACGAAATACGAAATCCTGTCGTCGCTGATAACGTACCAAACGAACACAACATAACAAAAGGCACAGCTGCCGCAATGTCAAACCTGAAGTAGTGGAGTAAGTTGGTACAGTATAGATAAGTTTACCCAAGTAGAGTAACCGTAGTTCGTATTAAATGATAACTGTAGTCTAGTGATATTACGATTCCACAGAATTCCGCATGTGTACTTGATGGTAAATTTTTTGAAAATCGACAGAAATTAAACCCGATTGCTGGCCGAATGTAGCTCTGCCACCGATATGTCAATACTTTTATTATAAATTGTGCGAAAATTTGTCAGAAAAAATTGCTTGCCAATTCGCGGGTGTATCAAATACTAAATGAACAAGCATTGAGTGGGACGATGTAGCCACATTAGACCAGAAAAGTTAAGTTAGCAAAAAAATGCTCCGTATTCGTAAAGCAAAGAGATTTCGAATTTGGCGATAACTTAACAACTCTCACTTAAAATAATCGATTTCATTGTATCTTCGTTAGAAATCACAGCATTTTTTGCTTCAATAAATATCCGTGAAGCGTGACGGCTTGCTAAACTTTCAACATGTTCTGCATCCATAAAGCACAGAAATGTGGCCGTAATTTGTTTTAGAATGCAATAACTTCGTGTTTCATCGTATATTTCATGTAATTTGCGCTCTACGCACTCATCCGCAATGAATCGCTGTAATTATCATTTCACACAAAATTACCGATCTCCAAAATTCATAAAGCAATTCTCAGTTTCTTAATTCTGCCTTATGATTTTTACAACCAATAATGAGGAAAGTATTCTGCTTTTAACTGCCACTTCCTATCTTTAATTTTGTCACATGACAGGACTTGTTCATGTTCAAAATTGCTAACTTCACATTTATTTTAGTAGCAATCTGCAGAGCGAAAAATACTTTTTGTGCATCCCTTGTAATGCGTAAAGCAAATCTCATCACCACAAAAGCAGTACTCTTTCAAGTTGGACAATTACTACTCACCTTGATAAGATCATTATTCTTCTCGTATTTTTTCAGACTGGTATGTAAAAATGTTGCAAATGCTTTTGTAAAATCATCGAATGATACAGATGACTGAGCAAATGATATAAATGTATTGGAAAGACGTGATCGTACGCGTTTTTCAAGTAGCTCGGTACAGTCCTAAAATTGAACTTGTCTAAACTGAGACATTCCCAAACCTCATATTCGAAAAACCCAAAACGACAGTTATCTGGTCAAATCAATGCATAAAATTGTTTTTAGAATGTTTTATGATGGCATATTGCCTAATCACTGAGAAATCCATTTCATATGCCAAACCAACTGCTTATTTACCTGACGAGAGCTAACACAAAGTGCAAAAAGAGATCCACAACGTGATGCATTCAGAAGCGTGTAAAGAAGAGTTTGTCGACCTCGTCTTATAAACTGATCGAAATTGAACACGATTACAAGTTGTAGTTGTGCCTACAACAGAAAAAGTGAAATATTTCTGCCAATGTATGCTCGCTCCCAGCCAAAATCATAATAAACTCTTAAATTCTTGTATCACTAACAGTGGTATATTGCAAAAACAGTAAGGGCAGAAACACTGTGCGTGACTACCAAAGTATACGAAATTTGGGTTCTTCACAACGGTCCTCAACAAACGTTAGAGACACAAAAAATTTTGACAAAAAAGTCAGAAATGAATACCGAATTGGATTCAGATGCGTTTAATATTTTTAATGCATCTACATCACTCGTTAGAATTAATCCATCGATGAAGATCACATCCACATCATTCGCATAATTCATTACGACCTGATAAATGAAAACTAATTCTTCTTTACTGCCATGCATTTGTGGCATAAAACCATCATCTAATCTCCAATTCTTTCTTTCCAAGCTCACTGCACACAATCTTTTTTTTTTTAAAAAAAAAAAGAAATATTAAGTAAAAAGGGGTCGGAAAAGAGGCAAGTTTTGGAAAAAATCAGAAGCTGCTGTTGTTAAAACCACTTATCAAGAAAGCAAAAAAACAGAGAGAAGCGATAACGAACCTTGGATATAATTGAGCGCTTGCCAGATGATTTAGGCCCGATAACAACTGCCGAACCACCCTCTCTGCTTTTCACGAATCGTTTTATGATTTCGTGCAATTTACTGAAAAAGGAAAAACTAGCAGAAATTAAAGACCCATCTGCGTGGAATGTTCCATTTCCGCAAATTTTGAACGGCTTTTCCGGAGTTTTTCTTATCAAAAATAAAATAAAACACCTCCAACCAGACCACAACAAAAGGAAGAAGTGAAGTGCCTAGCCTGCGTAATTCTCTGCAAAGCTTGAAAGAGAGAACGGTGGAAAGTTCACTTACATTTCAGAGGAACTTTCTGAAAGGAAATTCAAATTCAGTAATGAAACGACTAGTTTCAACAATTACTTTGCGAACAATGGTACCTGATGCACTGATCTAAACCAGCAAATTTGTCATCAAGTTCAGCAAGCAAATGGTTAAACACTGATTCAACGACCATTGTAGCCTGATCAATTTCTCCTGACAATTATCCAATCATAGGCATGACATGCATATCACATACTATTTAAAGTAACGCACTATGCATGAATATATCAATGAATTTTTTTTTTTGGGTCCCGTGTAATCGTTTTGTTTGTGAATAATTTAGACATGTGAGAATTACACTGGCACACCTTACTTTATACTGCCGGACAATTCTGCATGGCATCATTCCCTTAACACGGCTTGACGTATTATCAGCCAAGTATGTCAGAAAATAGGGTGCTTGTCTCTGAGACTTTAAACGACAGTTATACTTAAATTTGAAGAAACATCGACACTGACGGTTTTTAAGTAATTTTTGAGAGTAACAAATAGCTGATATGGACGAAAGCAAATTACTAAGCCTTGTATGCAGGAGCAAATCCAAGTACATATATTTCGATAAGACAAAAAACGTTTATTAGCAGAAAAAGTGATTCAAGAAGCAAATACTACCGTAATGTATGGATATCATTATTTGAAAACAGTAATGGAAATGGAAAGATTCCACTACAAATTAAACAAACAGAAAATGTGAAAAAAATTCTAAACTTACGGACAGAAAAATCATTATACCAACGGTGCTATTTATTACACTTATAAATAATTGTACTGAATTTCGGTGCTTGAGAATTGGAAGATGAAGAAAAAAGAAAGAGGAACGAGGAAAACAGTCGGAACAGTGCCATCAAGAAAATACTCAGATACGTTAACAAGTCTGCCATTTCCTAGAGTGTTTGTGGAATGTTGGGGGAATATAAAAATTATGTTCGAATCAGTTTTGCCCCTTTCTCTCCCAGAAGGCTTCTTGGAAATGGTTTCATAATTAGTAATTCTGCGCAGATAACAACCTAAACAGCAGTTAATAAGTCATCAGTTATTAAAGAACACAGTTTTCGATGCTAAACAAACTTAAAATCAAATAACTTCGAAAGTGGGAAGGAGACAAAGAAAGAAAGCATAATCAATTGCAGATTCTCTTCTTTTCTTTTAGAAGTTAAAAAGTTTCTGCAAAAAGGCGCATCAACAAAAAATACCATATTCTCTACGAATCTTTCATCATTACAAAGGAATGATTTCTTAATAAAACGACTGCTAGTGACGCTGACAATAGTAACTGGGAGACGAAAACTACAGTTGCATTGAGAAAATACAAGAAAACAAAGGTAATATTGATCGTAGAGAAGTCATAATATACAAACCGATGACTAATAACCGAGTTAAATAAAGCAACATAGCACAACGAAAATTACATAACAAAAGCCAAAAATTCAAAAAGAAAATCAGTATTAACATTAATAAATCGTATGATAAATAATAATAATAAGCTACGAGAATGCAATGAAAGGAAACAGAAAACACAACGTGGCAAGAAAACTGTTGAATGAATATGCGAAAATTTTCAAAATAAATTAAATATAAATCAATGAGTAAACACCGCCCTTTTTTCAATTTTATAAGTAAATTCAAAACCAAGGAAACAATCGGAGAGCCAATTAACAGAATTACGAAAACAAATCTAAAAAAATTTACAGAAATTTTTTCAAGATCAAAACCGAATAGCAAAATATTACACGCGAAAAAAGGAGTAAGAACACCAACAATACATACAACAAAGGCAAAAACTTTTGGGAAAGTCTTATGCATGCATTTAGCTCACAACTGATAAAGTCCATAAATCTATCAATTTGCAAGGGCTTTTGAAATAGTGTCGTTTCGACTAAATCATTGTCTAGTGACCAACAGTACCAGTCTCAATTTCCAAGAATACGATGAGTACAGGTAAATTCAAATTACAATTGCGTTAGATACGAAAATCTGCCCTAAAAAGTACGCATCGGACACAAAGATGTCACTACGACAAATATGACAAAAACAGTAGCAGATTTTTTTACTGAAGACATGGGACAATTACACAGGATTGCATGACCCGGACATATTAATTACTGGTTTGTGAAATTTGAAAAAATATTGTATTTTACTTTGCAGGTGGAAAAAAGAGATAGAGACATGTGCGCAGATTCCCAATAAAAAAGAAATGAAACGCAAGCAAGCAATGCAAAAAAAGCAACATAATGAAGAAATAAATGAAGCAGAAATAAATGAAACGTTAAAAAATAATTTTTGGTCTTGAAGGGATTTGTAAGAGAAAAAATGAACGGAAAGTAAAGAAATTTAAAACAATATAGTTAGCAGAAGTCACTGCAAAGAAGGAAAAATACCATGGCCACTATAGAGCAGGAAAATACCATGATAATATTGTTCGCAATCCATAGTTTAATATTTCAACGTTGCGTTATAAAAGTTTTAAATCAAAAACACAAAGCGAAACATTCTACGAACTCGAAAATGAACTGAAAGAGATATAAAAATTAAGATAGAACAAAAATTTTTCGGAAATAAAAAAGTGAACGAATGTGCTAAAAATGAGGATAGACAATATGGTAAGTGCATTTAAGTTCAAAATAAAATTGTTACACCATAAAATATCATGTTACTCACATAAATTAAAAGCATGCGCTATTTTTTCTGGGAAGACAATGAGAAAAATGATCAATACTATCCATTACACAACGGGGAGGAATTAAATTTTAGATTTCAAATACCAGATGCAAAAATCATTATTGCGGATTATTAGATAATCGATGATGCATTTCCAGTCAAGAGATGCACACATTCTTCCTAGAAACTAATGCTACCCAGCTAATCCCATATACTATGTTATCGCATGAAATCTTTCCACAAGTTATGAATTCAAAAGCGTAAAGACTGAAAATGCAACCCAATTAAACGACAAATTGGAAAACAGAGTGGAAACGTCAATTGTAAATGGATGCGTATAATTAAGTATAAGATAATAAGAAATATGAAAACCAGATGATGAGCAAGCTAGAAAAAAGAGGGCCACAAATTACTACTGAAAAGAACTGCTAGATGCAACGAATGATGGAATATACTGGGGTATTTGGCTTAATAAAGCTGATAAAATTAACAAACATGATCAAAAGAATATACAAAAAGAGAAGAATAATACATCGAAGCTGTAAATAAAGTGGGGAAAATTTTTTGACTGCAGAACACTGAAGAGTTTTCCTCCTACACCATTAAATGAAATTTGGCATTACAAGCCAAGGATCTCAATCTTACCGCATCTCCCAAACGGTTCATCAAAAAAAGTATGAAAATAATTTGAATACAGCTATTTGTTGATCTTGTAGGAACTTGGAGATCCCATCAATTTCAATGAAAAACTATAGGTTTACTAAGTCTAATTATTACTACACAAAAACAAAAATAGTATTAATCTATTTAAGATAACGATAATGTTTCCAGGCTTCCAGGAAGCTTAAAATCAAACAAAAAAATGAGTAGTAATTGACATGTGGCAGTGTGTAATGAAAATTACAACACTCTTTTCTCACAAACAAAGAAAAGTTACCAACATTCGGATTTGAGATTTCTCAACCATCAATTCTTAACGTACCTCAAAATCAAAGTTTTGCACTGTAATGAATGGAAATCCAAACATCACAAAATTGGTCGTCGTTTGTTACCAAACATTTTGCACTCTTACTCCCTACCCTCACTGTAATAAATCAGATTTAAAAAATCCTTATGACAAGCTCTTCAAATTGCAGATGTTTTCTATTAGAATTAATTAATAATAATATTATAATAATGACAAATAAGAATGATAAATAATAATAAAATAATAAATATAAATAATAATACAAAACAATACATAACAAGAAGTAATGATATTACAATAATGATAAATAATAATAACTCAATAACAATAAACAATAATAATAATGTTAATTATATTAAAAAATAGTAATTATTATTATGATATTAATAGTAGTAATGAAATAATAATAAGCAGAACTGGCGACGTAAAGATCGCATGAGTGACATGGGTCAATAGAAAGGAAAGTAAGGGAAGAAAAAGGATGAAGGGAAAATTGCGTACAAGAAAGCAACAATGATGCATGATGTAGGCATTTGTAATTCATATCATTCTTATGTCATCTTATAGGTGTTTGTGATGCGCGTAACGAGTCGTTATGCACCATTATGAAAAACATGAACACCCGAACGAACTTCACAGAAATAAGAGAATAAATATACAACAATGAAGAAAGATGTAAATGGACAAGTAAACAAAATTTGAAGACAACACGCTGAAATATGAGATCAGTACAGTCTGAACAAGTTCTCGAAAATAAATGGTTCAAAACATCCCTATTTTTTTAACTTTTTTAAAAATCTAAACAGCTTAACGACAGAAAATGTAAAGTAAAAAAAAATGAAAGAAATTATACATGGATTGATTTCTCTTCCTGTGTACATGCATAAGCAGAATGCCCTAGAAAACTCATAATGAAGCTTCGATTAGTTTTAAGCTAACAGAATAATTTTTATCCTTGATTAAAAACTCTGACCTCGAGAGTTCCCCTTCACTTCTTTAAAATTTCGTAGAAACTAGGTGAAGAAAAAAACGAAACAACTTCCGAAATGAGTTTTCCAATAAGCTTTGTCGAGAGCATGAATTCGCGTCTTCAAGATCTCCAATATGCATATTAGTTATTACGCGTACTACAAAAGCCCCTAAATTATTTCTTGAACTCAGTTTTAAAATTAGAAGAGAAATAACACAGCTATTTTCAAGAAAACACAAACAAACAAAAGGGTCTGGATAATAATAAAGTAGTGGTTTAATAATATGCAAAACAAAATGAGCACTCGATAAGGCAAAACGATAATGATTTCAAAACTGAAAAAAATTTCTTTCTTGAAAAACAGAATTTGGAAAAAAAAACTTAATAAAAGGCAAGAAAGAAGAAAATGAAGACAATGAATATATTTGTATGAAGATACTTCATAAAAGAACGAAGAAAGCAAAAAAAGTATGAAGTTTCTCCGAGGAGTAGAAGAAAAGCGTACTACATATCAAATAAAATTATTTCCAAAAGCAAAAATTGCAGCGATTAACTGTTCAGTTAATCAGTTAAAAAAGAGAAAAAAATTTGAAAAATTAACAGTTGGATAGATGGTTATTATTAGCAAACTAAATTTTGTATACGTCGGTTTCATGCACCATACTACACATTTCTGACGTATACCACAACAGAGAATCACTCCAAAAAGAAGATAAAAAAATATGATGTACGCGCTCTTAACAAATTTCATTTAACGTAGCGAAAACTTCATATGACAAACCTAAATAATTTAAAACGGTTTAGCTTTAATAATGTGAGAAGGTTCGCAGGTTTCAATCAGTGTATGTTCACACAATTTCCTGGTGTATGTAAATTGTCAGCAAAATTTTCGCTAGTTCCGTAATATACAGTATTAAATTATAGACATTAAGAATAAAAGGACAAGTGAGTAACAAGGCAACCTTTGAACGAGCACCGTTATATGTACCACGGGTTTAAATTGATGATCGATATTCAGAAGCCAATGTAACAAATTGGCACAGTTTTCGATCCAAAAAAGTTGTTTGAGAGAGTTATTGCTGTTGTAAGGAGAAAACATAGAGGCAATTGCTCAAAGAGGAGCTGGAGGACTCACAAAAACTGTACTGAAGATAAGCAGTGTATGATTGTGCTTTGACACTGAGATCAGAAAACCTTCCGACGTTAAACGAAGTCCCACACAGCGCGAAACCTGAAAAACAATGGTATTTCGCTACTCTAAAACTTGCAATGTCATAATTAAGTGGAACTATTTGACAGCTATTAATGTGAACAGACATCACTGCCACCAACTACTCAACGTACTAATTTAAATTCTGCTCATGGAATTTTGAAAATTGGTGTGTGTAGAATGGTGAATCAAATGATGGATCGAGAACATGTGAGTCATAATGTGAGTCATTTGTGTAAAAACAAATCGAAATGAATATGAAGTCGGCCCTCTGTTATAGGTTTTTAAAGCTAATTTAGGTTGTGCTGCGCTTATTATATAATCTAAAAAGTAATGCCACAAGATGCACTAAGGGTAAACATAAAACAGTGAAATGATATGGTGGTGTATACAGTTCAGGTTTTAAGAAATTTTTACCAAAACTTGTTATAGTTTGCAACCATTTAAAATGAAATATTTTGAAAACAATTATGTAACTTGTACAATCACTTGTCTTCCGTGGGACTTAATTAACTGCGCTTAAATAGATGGATTATTCGTATTTTACCATACATAATGTCTCATTTAAACTGCGATTCACATAACATTACAGTTCCCATTCCCTCCCCGGACAGCATCCGCATCAAATTTTTATATATTAAAAATGTGGCCATTTTTATTATTCATTGACTTTGTCCTGAATACACAAGTTAAAGTTCATCCAAATTAACCTACTTAAAAAGACTTAGCATCAAGATAGGGCTGATTTATAAAGGTCCTACTATAATGAAATAACTTGCCTTCAGCTGTGAACATTCGAATTCTTGCAAACGTTGCCCATCAGTTGCGCAACAATAAATATGAAAATGATTACCATGGGAATCAGCCACCAATACATCACCATTTGTTGATACATCGACACCGATTGGATATGGAGTACTTTCGAAGGATCCGAAACGACAGAGGACCTCACCTGAAATACAAGTTTTAATCACCAGTATGTACTAATAATTTCAATGATGGTTACTTTTCGATCGCAGTATTTAACATTATTTTATGTGTAGCATATCAAAGCTTGCTCAAGAAAAAAAACTGCTGAGGAAAACAAAGTGAAAAAAAGAAAAGCATAGAAGCGTGAAGCGAAACTCTACGATTTAAATACCACACTAAATTAACCCACAAATAGTAATTGAAATCATGAAAAACTTTTCATTAACTTTAATTTTTCATTAAACATGAGGTAATAATAACAATGACATAAAATTCACCATCACTGTTGAGTGCTACTACGCAATGATTCTTGTAATCGGTAACGTAGTATCTGTCTCGAAAAACAGCTACATCAGATGGTTCGCCAATTGCTTTGGTACAGTCATTCCACTTAAGAACCAATGGTTCCAAGAGATCGATATCCAGAATGAACATCATTACCGAACTGCTGAATACTACTAGATGTGATGCTTCATTTACTGTTAATGCCGAAACATATTCAAGATATGGAGTTTCTGAAATAATATACCAGGTTTTTAGTAGTTTTTGTTTAGTTATTTCAACAAAAAAACAATGAATACACAATGATATCATACACAAAAACAGTAAACAATGAACAATTTACAACTTCGATTCTATTTTTCCAATCAGGGATTACCTTGTTTCTACATGAGAAAAAAAGAAATTGTCCGATTTCGAAAAAAATGTCAAAATAGAAGAATTCGTCAGGAAATTTATTGAAGACTAGATAAGTCAAAACGCACGAAGACGCCGAATAAAGTCGCCCCGCTTCGAGAACAACTGTAGCCTGGCTTTACTTTCACCTTTGTCAACAATAATATAGCCTCCCTCGCCCATTCGAGACCTGAATGCTACCACCTTTTTTGGATAAAATAAATGACCATCTTCTGAGCCACCGATTCCAAAATGCATGATGAATTCGCCTTTCTTCGTGAAGATCTGTGAATAAAATAGTTACTCATAATTCGAAGTAAAAAGAAGACTATCATTACTTTCTCAAATAACGTTTCTGCATATTATTGCTTACTAATCAGTGTACTATATATTTATGAACTGAAGTCCTAATAAAACACTTTATTTCAGTGGAAAACACACTTGTATACGATGATTATTTGTATCTGTAACGAGGATTTCTTCGTTATGACCGAGACAAAAACCATGTGGAGAGCCAAATTGTCCGGGATTCGACCCCACCCCTCCAACCGAGCATCGAAGTGACAAATCCGATGCATTAGCGTTATTCTTCGCAGATGGTCGTATTGTTGGCGATATTCCCTAAGAAACTGAATGTTAGTTAAAATTTTCGAAAAAGCAAACAATGAATGGAGCCTATGGAATAATGATGCTACGTCACCCTGCTCATTTACCAGATTCTGAAAAACATCCTAATAAAAATAAGCTCCAATTCGCTTTGTGCTTGTATTATCAATGGGAATCAAATTTGTAGATTTTGAAACGAATTATTAACAAATGAAGAGGTTAAAACCTCACTATCGGCACATAATGATGTTCACCCAAAATTCCAGCCACACCAACGGGACGAACTGCTTCCAATGATGAAGCCAGTTGCGACTGACGACCAAGTGCTGGGATAGTCTGACCAAATGCAGATTGCAAAGATGCAAGTGAGGCGGTGTCCAGTTGTGAAATTAATCGAATAGTTGCAGGATCAAGTAGTGGTTCTAAACGCTGCCGTGCTGCTGCTGCTGCAGCTATTGGGAATGCGGTATTTGCCAGTTGTGTTGCTGCACCACTTAATGCCGTTGTTTGTGCCTATTAGTTAGACATACATTATCAAACAATAAAAAAATTTACAGTTAGATCATACCGTTTCAAACTCAAACGTTTCAAACGACCGAAGACAAAACCTACATATTTAAGACGATATAATAAGATTGGTAAACTGCGCGTTATTTAAAAGAATATTTGTTTTAAATCATAGTTCAGTATTGTCTATAATAGTAACTTTAATGCCTAATTCCACAGATTCATTTTAAAGTTTGTACGTCACAGCTGTTGAGTATTGCAGAATGTTCGGGTGATATCGTAAAAGAATGCAGTTACTATAACTTTTTCATGTTATCACTAATCAAGCTGAACAGCCGTAAAAATCACCACCCACGAATTCACTCCTCGTGGCACCAGAAAATTATTTGCTGTTATGGGCAATTGCTTTCCTGCAGCCAAACTAGCAACTGGTGCGTGCGGAAGTGGTAGCGCGGATGAACCAGTGACACGTGTTTCTGGTTGCGGATTTGAACTCGGTGGCCAACTATAAAAAGACGAGCTACCAGTGTTCTCTACTGAACTTTTCTTGCCCTGAAAAATCACTCAAAAATGAAACCGTAAAGGAAAAAAATTCCTGTTGATTTAATATCGTGATTTTTACAGTTCTCACATTTCTCCGAGGTCTTAAAATTTGAGAATATGCTGGTTTAACATCCACAGCCACGTATAAACCACTTTTCAATCGTGATCTTCGAGAAACCTCCCACACTCGCCATCAGAAAAAAAATCAATTTGTCAATCTGACATCCATCCGATCAAAATTTAATTTAATTCAACCTGAAAATCAACAGTAGGCGAAGGACTGCTTGGCTCTGGTGGTATGCTAGATGGCGGCCAACCATCGGTAAAATCTACAACTGAGCTGCTTGTCGAAGTGGTGATCGGTTTGTGACGACGCTCCATGCCAATTGCTCCCGGACCACGGGCTAAAAGGGAAAAAGTAAATTGCTACCCAAAATCAAGCTAACCACCTGAGTCTACTTGATCAATTAATTTTAAACTAAATCTAACTTCCAAATGAAGGATGCACTCAGTAGTTTGCAACAAATAATACCTATAAATATATAAATATACTCTCTTCTTCCCTTATTTTCGTTAATCATTTATTCTCGTTTTTATACTTGTAAATTACAATCATATATGACTTGTGCAAAAGACTTCCAAGACCTACGATGAATAGTATCATATATGTAACCATGTATATGAATGATAAAGACGAAAAGAGTGTTTAATCAAACTATGAAAGTCAAATGAATTACAAACACTGTCCAACAGGTGCAGGTGTTGTACATAAACTCCCAGATGCTGATGTTTGGGTTGGTGAGTTATCCGATGGATAAGCACGAATTGCATTGAGTTGTTTCACGGAATTTGAGTCTGATAGTAGTGATGATATCATCACATCTGCTTTTCCAACATCCGATACTAACCGTGCTGAAATCCGATTCGTATATACATCAAACAGAATGCATAATCCCCAAATCATTTTTTTTTTTGGAAATTTTCCATATGAAGAAAACGATGGTAATGGATTTAATTGACCTGTGAAGAAAAATAAAAGACTAGTCAATGACAATTATTCTTTCAAAATCCATCTATGCTCAATATGACCAGTACTCATACCAGTGCTCAATATGACCAGTACTCATTTTTTTTATTACAATTATTCACCAAGCAAATTTTTATTTTTCAATTTATAAAGCTTACTGTTGATATCGCCAACAATACTGCTCAATTTGCTGTAAAACTGAACGTATGGAGTCCTGTTAAATGTAAGTTCTGTAGTACTACTCATATCAGGCATACTGCGTGTAAGAGCTGTTAGTTGTTGACGGATTTTCTTTCGACTCACCAGAACCTCTACTGCAGATCCCTTTTCCACAATTCGATGTGTAAAACTATAACATTAAATCATTATCACTGAAGTGATTCATTAATCGTGTTTTCATAACATAATAGACTGTTGAGTAGAAATGGACAAAGTGTTTCATTTTCATGCAAATGGAATGACCTATATCAAACACTCATCAACAACGAGTAGTTTACATGCCTAAGATTTGATTACTTCTAGGTTTTACTATTAAATAACTTACGCAACAGCATCAGCAATTTTCACGGTTGTAACATTAACTCGTCGATTTAGATTATTTAAATCTGTTTCTTGATCATCACGTGCTTTATCCAATTTACATAGCAAATGCTCTTTCATTGCGTCCAATGCTTTATGATACTCACTGAAGGTATCTTCTATTTCTGCTTTAATTACTTCATACTGCTCAGTAAGGATGCGCTGACGAGTTGGTACGGAATTACAAGCAACTTCTACAGTTTTTGACTGCAAAATAAAGTTTAAGTGATATCATTACATGAATTGTAATCTAATCTCATGGAATAGTGAATGAAAAGCGAGCAATAAGCCAGAAAACAATAAATGTAGAGATCAGTACAGTCACAAGTATATCAGTGTGCCATGCGCTCCCTTTTTCAAAATAGTTCATAAGCATCGTAGTATCGGTATAAATCGGACCACATAAATCTGTGGAAATTAGTGAAACTCGCAGAAATTTTTTCATAATATGCAGATCTAACCTTAGCTTCCGCCCCATTCGCAATATCCTTCAGTTCTAGCCTGACCAAATTAGCAACTGTTTCATCGATATTTACCAAATTATGGTGTCTTACGTCAGCGTGTTCCGCATGGCACTGCCCACAAATTGGCGATTCACAAGTAGCACAAAGAAGTGAGTATGGCATTTGAGGATGCAAAACACACATTACTGGATCACGCAGCAATTCCGACGGATTGTGCGCCAATTCCGTGTACGTTAACACCTAAGCATGAATAGTTCAACTTGTAAAATTTTGTGCTCTATTATTTGAAATCCATGATATCAAAAGGTAGTTGACATCACAGCAACCATACGACTGTCCAACCTCAGAAAATATGGGACATAAGAGTTGCACAATGGAACTGAGTTCATACCGTGTGTCCATCGAATAATTTCATATCACGATGTGCTTGATAACAATTCTTGCACAAGTCACTTGCGCATTGCTTGCATACAGCCATCGCAAGCTGTTCACTCTTACATGCACGACACGTTCGTGCACCCTGTACAGCGCTTACACCATCAACTTCATGTAAGCGAACAAAATCAAGCAAGAGATGATTCACAAATCTGACATCATTTCCTACATGGCTCTCCTAAAACAAAATTGTTTTGCCATCAATTTTTAAAAAGGAGAGTCAATCTACGAGAAAAAAGATCGGCAATCATTACGACCTATGCACATCTATTACATTTGTATAAGCCTAAAATATCTTTCGGAGTTGGCTAATTTAGGATGAAATATATAGAAATGGACATGCGGCATCTATGGAAATGAATGACGTAAACTGCATGCTACTGTTCTATTCAGCTGGGAAGACTTATTCAGTGACCTGATGGCATGTCGGACACCTGATGACTCCTGGCGGCGTTGGCCTCATTTCACACGTACTTTCTAGTTCGAAATCCATTGTCACTGCAGTTCTTGAACGCTCTGATTCACCGTCTCGTCGTCCGTCCAGCTGGGCTATTATGCAGTCTTCACACATTGAATGAAGACAGTCCAACACACGTGGCTAGAATCGGTGTGCATAACTAAATGCCAGAAATACAAGACATGCACCTGAGCCCAAAACTCAAATTTTTTTTTTGTCAACGGTGTTAGTTTCCATATATTAATTAGTTGATGTTCTGATCACAAAATTGATTTTAGATAACTTTATGTCAATGTGAAGTTTAAAAAATTGCACGTTGTATTGATACTCTCACTATTCAATTCACAGCTTCCAATGAAGGAGACATCAATTAAAAACACAGTGGTTAGCCTGGTAAAATTCAAAAAAAATGCAACAGCGACCAAATTTCGAAAACTTATAACTATGTCTCACGGAAGAGAATGCATATCACTTACCTTTCTATATTGTTTGCCGCAATACGGACAAAGAGAACTGTCAACACTTGGTATCATTCCGACATCAAGTAATGGACTTGGCGATCGCGTCGAATTTATCTCATTCCCCACTGTACCGGAAGAAACTCCAATATTTTTGTCATCTTTCAGTGATGGTAAACTTTCCGACTGCAATAATTTCTTGCTAATTGTTTTGCATGAGTCAACTTCATTTAAATCCCATTTAAAGTAAAAAGCTAAACAACATATTTTCAAAAAATAGTCCAATCCTTCATAGTAAAAGGTTACCGGACTGCTATGGGTACACTTTAATTATGATGTGAATATACTATAAAAACACCTACAACTTTTCAGCAAAATGGATGTCAGATCAAAAACATCAAAATAAACCCATCGCTGACAACAAATCAAAAAAATTCCTTATGAAGCCAATAGAAAAAGTGATGACTACAAGTTTTTCATAAAAAAGAAAAAAGTAATGCTTATATGTAATATGCAATGTAGCGAAAAGTAAGCATGTATCGTCTCTTTCTGGCATATTACGCTCTACTTAACTATCCTGCTTCTCTTTTACACTTCATCGTATCCGATGCAATGAACTTCACTGCCAACTTACTTTATCATCTGTAACTCCGAAAATATAACTGTTCTGCTGCTGCTGTGACGAGATATCTAGGGCTGCTGCAGTAGCACTTGACGATACTGTTGATGTGACAGTTGTCCCACTGTTTTCCTCCATTGATCCATTGGCATACATTTCCATTTCCGGAAGCAAAGTTCCTCTATGTTCAACTGTTTTCAGAACAGTTCGATAATTTCCTCCTTTTAAATCGTGCTGAATTTACTCGATGTTTTTTGATGCATAAAATATGAGGCAGAGACCTGAAATGAATGAATAAAGAGCTTGTAATTGTTAGATAAGACGTAACCAGAACACAACCGCAAAATTTTGATTTGTTGCGCACGAGGGAGTTTACGTATGCGGAACCTTATTCCTACTCAGTAATACCGACCATAATTACAAAGATGGGTTTAAATACGCAAAAGACGTGAAAGTCTTGACACATCTCCGAAATCACTAACTGCGAAAAAAATCAGTCCCGCCAAACGACCATATCAATTAAATTCCACGACGCAAAGTCCACGCCGATGCACGTAACGGCTCCATATGAAGGGTTACGGTATTGATCGCATTCAGTGTGTCAAAAACCTCACACTTGTAGCAGCGAAAAAGCTCTCGCTAAGTACACCTGTTGCTTGCACACGGAGACATAGGGTGGTGGACAAGGCAATTATGTAGAAACGCTTCTCATCCCTGAGTTCCAGAAATGTCGAAGTACATACCTTGAAGGCAATGTGAAGATAAATTCACTTCTTCGTAGTGTTATGACTCTAAGCCGTATCTGTAGAGATATTGAGCAATATTTGATGTCTGATCAGAAACGAATTTTTCCAGATTTTCTTTGTAGTGCATTCATTTTTTTAAGAATTTTTATTGACCGAACATAAAAGGGTAAACGCTTTGGAACAATAAAACGACAATAACAAAAACGGGTAATATCAAAAAAATGTGTTTGACTTTATTTCATAACTTCACTTCAATATCAGACGAGACGGGAATTTTGGAGGAATCACGGTCCAGCAAACCGGAAACAATACTAATATGCTTATCATTTTAAGTTCACAATGCAGTATACATTTTTGACACCTAACAAAACGACAGTGTCCCCTCCAGTTTGTTAACCCAAATAATCTAAGCAGTAAACAAATGCTAACAAATTTATAACTTGTCTTTTACATATAGATCTGAAAAGCACACTACTTCAATTCCTTTGAAATGTTTTTCAATATCTTTCAATTTCCCGTTTGGCACAGTTATCGCACGGCAGCATTTCTTATCATTGAACAGATCAAGAATAAAATTTCTACTGCATTCCATTACTTCTTTCACTGATGCATTCCAGATGCGATCAATGTACTCCCTGAATTCAAAAATATAAAACAGGATTAGAAGTATATACTACTGTCACGCTTACAAAAACATAGCAAGCACAGCTCTCCTCCTTAAAGCCCCCAAAATCAAACTTGCTGCACCTACTAGTGATAGCCCCTCCTCCCTTGCACCTCGTTCACAGATTCGATTTGTCTTCGCTAAACGAAACTGTGAAATAAGGCTTCCTTCGATAATAAATTTTTTCGTGTGCTGGATCTGACCTAATCTAGTCACCGTAATTACTCAGTATAATTTGATGTTGTCTCCATATTTAGCATAACAATATTTAAGCCATATTTATAGTGACTAATAACATAGAAGCTGCATCGTTACTGCAGACTGTTCTGTGCCATTAACAGTGGTGTCCGGAGAGTATTTTTAGAATAATTACCGCCAAAATCCTTGTGGGAGTTCTCGAAATTCATTAAAAACAGCTCGATGTGCAGCATTAATTACAGTATCCTCAGCTTGTACTATTTCTGATACAAGACTCCGTTTCGCTGCTTCGAATTCATCCTCATCTACGTGATCCAATTCATTGAACTAAATTTTGGTCAGTACCGTCACCAACAAATCTTATTTGAAATAAAACTTCCGAAGATGACCGTAACTTTTTTCTTTCAGTTTCAAATACTGTCTTAAATAGAAATGAATCACCGAGTCCTGAATTGTATGAACGAAAATTCTAACCACAACTTCTTTGGCCTTTTCGTAAGCTTGTTCGAGTTGAGTACTTCGACAAATGCTAAAACTGAGTAGGTGGTTATCCGGGTCTATTTCAATGCCCACACCATATGCTAAACCATTTCCACGTATTGCTTTAAATAAGATGCCCTCCATCTGTGACAAATACTGAGCGGTGAGTTGTACAGCCAATTCTTCTTTACTACCCAGTTGATACTTGAATGGTATGGACTGTAAAGTATTATTTCACAAATCTTGCCGTGTCACTGCTATGCTCTAGCTGTGCAAGAACAAAGTTATTTACTTATTACTTGTAGTGGCTAGTAGGTAGTTAACTATCATGCAAAACAGTGATCTAATCAACCATGAATGAAGTAATAAATTTGAAAATCCACTCACAAATCTTTTCTGATTACGACTTAGCTTTCAAGAAATGTTTTTGATATTCCATAGATTCCTTTAGAAGCGACAAAATAGTACAGCACTAGTATCTGACAATTCACTACACATAACACAATTAAAGTAAACCCACTGTAAGTCTCATAAGCTCAAAATATGTATCGTTGTCAGGAAATATAACATATCTATGAGCCTGTCATTGAATGTTTTTTTGTCACTGGTATTTCCCCAACATTCAAATCCGATTTTAACTTAGTCTCATGACAGATTCCCATTTTTTTATTTCAAAGAGATAAAGGAAATGATTAAAGCATGGTTAAAATGAATATACTTGTTTAAGAAAAGATGATTCCGTAGCAGCAACAGCAATGACACGCTGCTTTCCAAAATTATCGTATATTACTGCTTCGCCAGGCAAATTCTAAAATATTGAAAAAATCAGCTCCGAAACTCACATACCACATGGTCCTTTATTTTCTATTTTTCAGTTTATTATAATAAAACTTCGCACCATCCTTTATGTAACAAGCCGTCCCGAACAATTCGGTATATATGAATGGAAAGTTCAACAGCAACAAAGAATATTTAAGTGGGGATTAAAAAAGATAATCTGCATACCCGAAAGAATACAAAAATCATCTAGATTTCGTTTTTTGTTCTGGTGATTACTTTCCTACAATTTTTTTTGCAGTCATAGTAAATACTTTTTGTTCGGTATAATAAAAAGCTGACCCGGAAACTTGCAGAAAGTTCACACGTAGATTTACGATCGCGATAAAGCCATGCAAGACTAGTGGGCAAGAATGGCATAATTTTCTCCGTATTGCAAATAATGTGCACATTTATCGGAGCATTTATTAGTGCTTCACGTAGTTTTTCTAGCTTATTGACAACCTATAAGTGTCAGGATAAGAAGAGTCGCCCTTAAGCAAAGACTTTAACATCATCATTCATTTACTGTCCCGCTTCTTCAAATGCAATTAAGGTTGTCAAACTTTTACAGGATCAAGGAAGAATAACAGTGAGACACAATATACAAGAGATCGAAAAATAGCTAGATCCATTTGCAATACTCTAGCGAAATTAAATAGGAAAGCCTTAGTTTCCTTCTTCCCTTATTGGCTTTTGCGAGTGATTTGATATTTTAACTCACCTTATAGAATTATTCTGGAAAACCTGCTAAAAAGCCTCTACGAGAAGTTCTTAGGGATACTTACGTAATCGGGATTTTCTTTAGTTAATGTCAGCACATTTTTGTGGAAGTCCTCTAACTGTACTGAACCACACACGTAATCATTGGTTTCTGCAAAGTTCTAAACAGTTTTTAGTAAAATATGGCAATATTGCTCGAAATTGAATTTCGATCAAGAAAAATATAAACACTCCTATCAAGAAAATCGTTTTGAATGCAATTTAAATTAAAACCTCAATCAAAATAACTCGCAAGTTAGTTTCATATCTCAATTTTAGAAACCCACACCTCTATAGAATATAGAGTTATTGAGGAGCGTATTTCGCATTTCAAATCCATCTCGCTTCTCTTCATCAGCTTGACCTATCAAGCTTTGAGCAGCTACTTTCACACGAGCTGCTTCAAAAGTAATTCCTTTAACAAAAGTCGTAAGCCATGACAACATTGTTACATATCGCTCGGGAACAGCCTGAAATACGCTAACCAATTTTGTAACATGAAATTATACAATTAGGATTTTATTTAGAGCTTTCCTAGCACATTCTTCAATTGTATTTTCACATTTTGCACTTCACTATTCTCTTCGCTTTTTTCTATTCCTAGATGATGTGAACGAATTTTTTTTTAAGCAAAATTCTTCTGCTTTAATATTTAGGAAAACGAAATATTTCGAATTTGAAAATTGTGTACTTACTTTTAAAGTAAGTGAACAAAATCGTCCAAAATGATTCAGAACACCAATAGTTGCGGAATATGATATCAAATCCCGAGTGCACAATTTCGCTATTTCTTCATATGATAATTTCTAAAAATGCATATGAATTTAAAAAATTTGGAAAATAATTTGCCAAAATATCTGCAAAAAAACCAATAAGGCTGATATTTTTTATATTTCAGATAAAGGAAATACTAATAAAATGCCTGTAAAAGTCAATATATGCAGGTTAGATTGATAACATTCATTAAGCGATTAGACTGATTAGATGGCGTGGAACCAAAATGAGACATATGAGTGCAAATTTCGAAAATCTTGATGCAATGTATTCAAATTTTTATTGAAGAAGGCAGTTCATTTATTAATAAACTGCTAAACTGGAATAGCGTCACAAGCAGTATAATGCTTTGATGTGAACCAATGTAAAACTATGGTTATCGTTCAAAGCAAAAGCATACTAAGTGATCACACAAATCTAGACATTTAAATGATCAAAGGATACAACTTGTATTGGCTAAATAGCGCACAGAAAGTCCCGCCATCTTTGAGATATTTTCCTTCATCCAATATTTGCCAACCTCAGTAAATACAGTACCCTCTGAATTTGTGAGTTTCGTATTTATTCAATTCTATGATTTTAAATCCTTGGAAAAATTAAATTATGGTGATTTCATCACTACTGAGTCTTTCAACCCTTCAAACTTCTCAGAAAATTTTTTTTTAATGAAATAAAGCATGCAAAAATGTTAGAGGATAGATCCCCAATAAAACACTATTACATCTGAAATAAACGAAAAGCATCACCAAACACTCACTTTCCCATCGACAACAGCCGGGCTCTGAAACATTAACTCGAAGTAGAGTACCATCCACAATCGCAATTCTAGTGGTATAAGCTTTGTATCCCAAACCAACATAAGCTAGAAATATTGCTCATCAAATTAGTAGTAAGTGTAATGCAAAAGAATTCTAAACAAAACAAAAATCACGGAAAAAGGATAAATACATGCTATTTACTAAGGACTTGAATATTTTCAATCTCCTGAATTTGTAGTATTAGAGTTTATAGTATTATACTATAGACTTCTGAATTAGACTACCAATAGAAAAATGGTGAAAATTACGGAAAACGGGAGACATACCTTAACAAAATGTGTTTCTGTATTATATATATATATTGGTAATGGTAATCTAAAGATCTCAGCATCATTCTGACCCGTCTTCGCATGCAATGTCTGCACATTAAACGTTGTAAAATTCTCTAGCTCACGTATCATCATTTCAGAAAGTAGTTCAGGTGATGGCTTTTCAAGCTGAAACATCCCAAGGTCCTTATTTATTTGAATAGCTAAAGCTGACTGAAGATTGATATGTTGAAACATAATTTATCGTCTTTCGATACCACAAGAATCATCACCATATTGCTAAATCAATCACGAATACTTTTCAAGATGACATTTCAAAAAAAAAGTTTAGTAGCGAAGTATCATTCAAGCTTTAACTACATAATTCATAATGCCCATGAATACTAAAAATGGTAGAAAACAAACCGTTGTTTCACGTATCGCGTTTTTTAATTTTTCAGCACATCGATGAAGTCCATCTTTCCCCAATTTTTTACGTTGTTTCTCAATTCTACTTTTTTCCTGAAATAAAAAATGAACTCCGACCTATATTTTATGTTCAAATTATTCAAGTAATGTAAGCTAAGAGTATAACCCAACATTCAAGAGCATAAAAACCATTATTCCTAACAATCATCAAGGTTTATGCATTTCGAACCGTTGTAGTAATTCTCGTAACTTCGTCTCGGGAAGGAAAACCCATAACACAAACACATTTGTTTGTCAGATACCGACGAGCCAGTGTAATCCAGTCTTTAGGTTGAAGTGACATCATCCTACAGCACAGGTTTCATCATTACAACTCATTATAAGTTATTTCGAGGATAAAACAGAAACAAATAAAAAAGAACATTAAGATACAAACTTTCGCAACTCCGCAACATGATCTAATCGCATCGGAAGTTCTTCATATTTTCCGTAAATCTGATGCATGCACATTATTTCGAAAATAAAATTATGGCAGTCTGTTTCCATCTGAAATTTGTTTAATAGAGTTGTCAGTAAAGAAAACACAAGCATTATGTACAACGTCTTGTTTCATATGCAATCATTTAACCTGATAAAGAAATCAAAAAACAGATCCCTATGATAAAAATAAATCACCTATAGTTTAACTGTGTAGCGCTAAAAAAATTTCTGTGATAAGAAAGCACGGTAATGCTTACGATTATTTGCATACAAATATTTCAACAAGTACCCTTGAAATCTCTTTGTCAATTATGTGTGTAATCATATTCGTCATCCGTACCATGTCGAAACTGTTTTCAAACGTTTGCGGTAAAGTTTTCTCAAACAATCTAGAGATCGTCAGATCAACACTTTGAATGGTAAAATATGTCTCACTATGACATGCAATCACAATTACGAATTTCACAATTTTAATGCTAATATTGAGAAAAGACTACCTATGGTTATGGATGCCAAGATTTTTCATATAAATCTACTCTCTACAAAAGTCCTGGAATTTAACTACAGCAAAATAAGACTACACTTGATCGTTAAAATAAAATAAGTAAAACAAAAAAACTGATAAACATCAGCCTACCTTTTTTTGATGTTATGCAGTTCATTAACTGGCACCCCATTGAAACATAACACTATTTCACTAATGCACTGTTCGCGTATATATAAGTGTACGTAACTCGCCAGCTGCTTATCTAGTTGTACAAAATCCTGTTCCAATGGAGATGCAGCAGTATCAGCCAGATAATGTGCGAGCACTCTAAGTCGTTGTAAATCTTTGAGCTAAACACACTTCTATTTTCAAAATGAACTTACATAAAATCATAAAATAAAATCATAAAACAAAAGTAAACGATGCGTGGATTTACGTAAACTAGAAGTGGTTTATCGACTGTAAGATAGTATACCTACCGTCTCTCAGATAAATAAAGTTTTCAAATTTTCTTCATTTAATAATTTATAATTGTCTCGAAAATCCGTGAGAATATCTTCCTTCAGTCTAGAAGAGTCTAACTGTCAGCAGAATGAGCTATTCTAAGATCTGTTTTGATTGAACGTAATTTACCCGATAATTTGAAATCAAATAAATGTTGCAAAACGAACGTTATCGGAAGGACCTATCCAAGCAATCTCTACTGTACCCAGTTTTTCGTCTTCACTTGGGCAAACAATTTCTTTATCTTGAGATTCAGTGAACATCAGCATGGGATTCCTGAACGGCCTATTGAACAGATGTGGCACTTGTTGCTGTGCTGCTGCCTCTGTAACGGAGAAAATGATAAAATCATTTTGAATAATCAGGCACTTAATTTATGGTACTGTTTTTAAAATGTCCTGAATAAAAGAAAGTTGGTAATTAAACTACCGACTGACGATAAAATGTGCAGCAACTGCGAGTGATCAATAGAGCCACAAACGGTAACAAGCATATTGCTAATGTGATAAAAATCATGGTGATATCGCCTTATCTTTTCTATATTACATGTTGTACGTAAAGCAGCCAAACGTCCACCTGTTTCCACACGATATGGATTGTCTAGAACATATTTTATAATTCATATATTTTTTTTGTTAGTATTAGTTGCCGTGCAATGATTCAAGACATCTAATGTCACAGTGAAGGAAAAGCAAACTATAAAGTGTTTTTCGACAAAGCATTTACTAAAAAAAACACTTACACTCCGGATAAAATAACTCCTTTCGTTTCCAGTTTACAATGTTATTCATTTCTGATTCATGCTCTTGCATTTCGCTATAAACAACTCCTGCGTCCTCGCCTTTACCATTAATATGATGAACTTCAGTCATAAACTGAGCATCCTACAATGTTATGCTCTTCAAATAGCTTAAAATCTGTTAAACTCAAATTTGCATCCATAACTGATCAGATCGGACAGAACGCTAGACAAATTCATTTAAATTTAAATTACAAGTCCGTGTATTAAAGAGAGGCCTGAAATCGAACAACGCTAAGTTAGGCAGCTAACGTACAAAATTCTGATCGCTGTAAAATTTATCACTTGGACAGTATAAGAATTAGTACTGTGAATTAAACACTGTAAAAATATATCCAGAGGTTGATAATTTGAATATTTAATATATCAATGCATGTTACTTACCGTTAATGTCGGCGATAGCAAATGATCTAAGTAAATAGGTAAAACTTTCAGGAATCCATGACTGCCAACCTAAAAAAACTAATCTTTAAAAAACTATGTTTGTTAGCTGAAAATTATTATGAAATGATAAATCTTTCTTTAAATAAACGCTGTCAGAATTAGAATTTTATTAGGAAAAAATACAGAAATAGAATTTATAGAAATAGAAATATAGAGCAGAATTTTATGCTCTGTCCAACTTCAATTTTTCCTTTTTTGTATTTTTCTGTAAACGTTTTACTTGCTAATATGAATTAAAAAAATATTTGTCAATGTTTCCAACTGTGTGGGTAAGTACATTCTACATGATAAATTACTTACAGTAATCAATTCATAAGCGGTATGATCTTGAGCAGTAAACGCGTTGGTGCCTGATGCCATACATCGATTAGCAATCAGATCCAGAACACCTTTATACGGGTATTTTCTACTACCCATAAAAGTAAGATGTTCCAACGTATGAGGCAAACCATCGTTGTCGAGTGTTTCTGTCACTAAATACCTCAATGTTGCGATTGCAGTCAGACAATTTTTCTTTTTAAAAACTTCCAACAGATGTCTATTAACTTTTCTTCAACTAGTTAATGAAAGCTTAACAAAAAAAAGATTAATATAAATGCATGTAATTAATCATTTTTTTCCAGAAACCTAATGAATGAGATTAGTGGAAGAAGCATAAAGTATTATCTTTCCAAACAACCTATTGATGATATACTACTCCAAAATCTAAACATTACTTAAGGTTTTCTTACTGATATCGAAGTCAGAATAAAGCTGACCAAAGGAGATAAGACCTTTAACTAAAGGTCCAGGTGTTTCTGCAACGGCTACTCGAAGTTTGGAACAATTCGACGTATAAATTACGAGTGGTATATCTCCATTTACTTTGTATGTTGGGCCAGTTGTCCACCCTTTTTCCAGCTTATTTATATGTCCTCAAAGATAATACATTTTTGTGTATATATATATATATATATATATATATATATATATATATATATATATATATATATATATATATATATATATATATATATATATATATATATATATATATATATATATATGTATGTATATGCTACGGTATTTTTTCAGCCTGATATCCTAACCATTATTATAAATACAAGTAAGAAAAATTTTAGCTGTATCTGGGATTAAGTAGACAAAAAATAACAACACTTTGAACCAGGCAAGTTATTCTTGTAATATTATTCAACAAGAACATGATATAATAATACGCCAAACCCAACTGACCGGTAAGAGAGGTTTGCGAAAAGTATCGCTGCATATTGCGATGGCAGTTGTTCACCTTTGACATATAGCTATAGCTTTGCGATAATTTTTTCATTATAATAACTTAGTATTTTGAAGTACGAAGCTAGAAAACGTATTCAGGCCACTGAAGAGGAACATATGCTCGCGATGACTGACAGGATAGACATTTAAGATAAATGGGAAGATAGCATTTCCGACAATAAATAAATCAAGCCGAGAGATAAGAGTAATTAACTGGATTATCCGACATTAGTTACATAATTCATTTGACGGAAAGTTCGTCGATAAAACCGACCTCTGAGCTAAACTTGTCTTTGTGTTATTAAAGTGTTACGAATGACGGATAATACTGCAAAACTTGTCTTTCAAACAATTCGGCTTGACTCCACATCTTATATTCCTATCTTCTTTCAAACATTAATTTCATCCAGTAGAATTCTTCATACTGCTAAACTTTTAAAACTCCGACCTACATCTCATCGATAGGAAAAACTCGTTAAAAAAGCATGTGAGAGAAAACACTGCTTTTTACTGCCATATTTTCAAATAAAGTTTCCGGTGCAAGAGATATTAATAGGAAGAACTGTATTATTACCTTCTGCTTTTTCTGTATCCATTGTCTTGTCGTTGGTAAAACGTTTCCCTGAAATTAAAAAGTCTTCGTTTATTTCATAGTCTCACGCCATAATGACAAATCATTCCAAAAGAAACTCGTGAAAAAATTGAAACGCGCGAAGGAAAAAAATTAAACAATCTATAAAATAAGACATTCAAATTTTTGATTGCCACAAATAATGTCAGTTATAAGCTTAGAAAACATAGAATATTTGAAAGTAATGAAGAAGTGGACATATTGTAAAGGTAATAGAAAAGTTCAGTAATACTTGGAGTGTATGAGCTCAACGTGACACTGTTAACACTGAAAGCACGAATAGTCGTATCGTTGGTGATCACAAACATTCTAGTCATTTCAGAGAAGGATAAGTGCGAAAGTATAGCATTGACCCTCCTTTCTCCAGTCATTTAATCATGCCGCTGTGAAAGATGTCGTCTCATTAACGCAACTGTTCAAGCCTATCATATCGAACTCTGCCACCATATAACGAAACAGCCAACTCCTTAGACCGTTGGAAAGTGAAGTTGCTTCATTCATTCCTCGTGGATGCGATACAAGCCAATCAGGTCAGGTTTTCCTTTGAATAGTTATAATTGACTGAGTGTTGTCGTTCTAGTTATGCTTAGTTTTGAGTGTTCAAGTAATAATTTTGGAATTCAGCAGCTTAGAAGTTTCGTTTTAAAAATTCAAATTACCAAATTTAGCAAAAAGACGAATTGATAGAATGGTGAATGTGAAGAAGGGCGTCTTAGTGCGTTGCGATCCGGCTATGCGTCAACTATTGATATATCTGGATGAATCACGCGCTCTAGGATCGAAGTTTGTAGTGAAGGATTTGGATGAAACACACGTGATAGTTGACAAAGAGATTGTACCAATTCTTGAACAAAAACTCGACCAAATGATGGAGTCACTCTCTCCTGATCTTAACGAGAAATGAATTGAATTGTATATTCGTAGCCCTTGCTTTTATTGTTAAACCCATAATGCAAGCATGATCCATAAATTGACTTTCAGCAGGCCCATAACACTTCTTTTTAAGCAGTTCGAAATAGTTAATCTTTACCGTCGTAATTATTTCTCATGAAATAAAGTTTTACTACCTTATAATATACAGTGAAACATTATGCTTTTATCCAAAATTGTTATAGGAATGAGAGTCCGAGATATGGTAATAAGATGTGACCGGTGACTGATGTGTGGCAGTAAAAGTCAACACAATCGGTATTTGACTTTATCGTAAAGAAAATTCTTTCAAGGTTACCAAAGGTCATTTTCACATTTGGAAAGGTCAAACTACGAACGGTGCAGATTGTTTTTATTAAAAAATTAATTGCTATGGAACGAACTTTCGACTTTTGTCATCGAACTTGGCACGAACTTCGCGTCATCAGCTTTCCAGGTCGATCCCTGGTTTTAAATAATAATAAACAGAGAAGGATAATTTGTTTTCCAGTTCTCCAAAGGAAGAAACCTACCATATTTCCCTGCCTGAAGTGAATATAAATTGTAGGAAAGCACATTGTGATAACGCAGGCTAATCTGGCTAACGAGTTTATTTACAAAAAAATTCAACAACAATGTTAGTTAAGTTTGGCTTTACACAGCTCCTCGAATTGTTCATCCGTCATCATTGGTTGGCTAACTGCTAATCTCGATAACCGATCACTATGAAAATTCCCGCAACGATCCCTTTCATCACACGACATTTCATCCCAGTTCTCCTCTAATACCTTGTTCTCATCATACTTCTGATGTCCATATGTATGTTCTACACGCATCTAGAAAACTTTGACAATTAACGATAATTTATGAAACTACAGAAGTTTGGTAAATTAAATTGGATTACAGTAAATAGAACAGAAAAGTTGAACATCGGGATTTATTAACGCACAGCGGAATGTGCTTAAATTTCAATATTAGTGCACTTTTCGATGTTCGTCTTTATAGCTCCAGTCAAAAAACACTATTTACACATGGAATATGTTTTTTGAAGTTGAAGGAATGACAGATTTGAGTATACTTTTATCATTTCAGTAAAACGGCTGAGTTTCTGAATATCATCCATATTTTCGATCTGTTTTCCATCCGCTTTCCTCCACTCATTTGAACGCCATCGAGATAACCATGAATTAATCACTTTCACCACGAATTGTGAATCTGTTTTGATAATTACTCGATCAAAATCTAGAGAACACGCCTGAAAAAAACAGTATTTCAGTTAACTGAATAATCAAATGAATAAATTTTTAGCAGTAATCCTGTGGTAATTTCAAGAACAAAAATACCACTGAAAACGCTTCCTACCAACTTATTCGCAGTAATAAAACTTCATTACTGTCAATCGTAGAAAATTAAAAAAGCTGAGAAAGCAAATATATAGACAAAAATAAAACTGATCACTACTGCTGTAGCGCTAGTAAAGAACTAAATTATGCTCCAAAAAATTTCAAAGCAAAACAAAACTAAGAGAAGACATCTGCAACAGACTTCAATAATCAATTTAAAAACTCATTAGACCCAAACTAAGCATAATAGCTAAGCAATAAAAAGAATTTGTAGTGACAGAAAAACATATTAAGAAAAAGCAATATTGTATTACAATTTTTGCGAAGTTAAAAACCACTCAATTTTTTACTCCGCCTAACACTCTATAAAAATTACATATTGCACTAACCTGCAAAGCAGCTAAACTGACTGCTTGTATTTCAGCTCGAATATTGGTTAATTTCGATCCCGTAAGTGAAAGATGAGCATTACGTTCATCGTTCGGGCTCCAAAATATTCCAATTCCGCCTTTTCTTAATGTCCAATCAAATGAACCGTCGCAATACACCAATGGGGCACTATAGAATTGATTTATAACACAATAAAACTTCTCTTAAAAAGATTTCTATGAGGTGAAAAATGAAATTAATGAAAATTTTTTGGTGAATGAGAATTGATTTGAACTATCAAAACACAAATGAAAAGTTGTGATAGCTCAGTAAATGGATAGCTTAAAAGGATGATGGCATGGTATCTTGCGTCTAAGTTATTCATCTCAATTATGCACTCACGCTACCATGAAAACTGATGCACTCAAATGTTTCATTAGTCGAATAACAGTTCACTAGATTATTAAAACAACTCACCTCAACCACGCCCTTTTTTCAATTATTTTATCAGCAGGTGAGACTTCATCGTCATTATTGCTGCTATCAAGAGCTGGATTTTCTTTCCATTGTTGAACTTTCTGAATCAGTGCATCGAAATCTGGTGCTGAACAGAACCGCTTCGCTGATATTGCGGCCGACGAAACAGCACTGTACGAATGGAGGCATCTGGAGAGTTTGCCTATTGGTGTCATCCTATAAATTTCAGCCTACATACCAGCGTTTTAATTCCTGGATGAATCCACATCAGCAAAAAACCATGATAAATAGACGCCTATGATTTGAAATATAATAGCATCCAAATCTAATGTTATAACCGAAATGATGAAATAATCTCTTGCACAGAATATACTAGGATGACAGATTAAACGCGGCCTGACATGTACGTATAGAAAGATCTGGCAATGACAACTTTGCCTTAGCTATATAACTGATGCGGGAACTTCCTGAATTCGCAGCAGGGAAGAAATAAATGAAATACAGTTAGTACTCAAAACAGCCACACTTTTCAAATCGAAGTCGCCAATTTTTTTAAATTCTTATCTGCACTTAGCTAAACTTTTAATGAAATGTCCTGGAAGCCGGAACACCCTTTACTAGCAACGTTAGCATAGCCGTGCACGAAATCGCATGACGATCTCTGATGGTAATTCATTGGGTTACAATCATTTTTATCATCACCTAACTGATTTCTATTTTTTATGGTATTCTCTCAGACACCGACTAACACACTTTTTCAACGCAGTTGTTGAGAGATTTTATCAATAATGACTTAATGATAAATTCAGAAATTTTCAGGCATATTGTGTCACCTGTCAGTTATTGTTTAAAACATTTTTTTTCCAATCATTGCATAATTTCACACTGCATGGGATCGAATAATTCGCTAAAGAAAGAAAGAAAAACTATTAACAACCAAAGAACTCGTTTAAAACTATCCCTAGAACAGTTACAGTGTGGATTTGGAAACCTTTTTCCAAGCAGTTTTTCTTCTTTGATAACAGTGACCAAAACCCAGTTAAATGTTCGCTTTATATTTTTTATTCACAAGCACTTATTACAATTTTCTTCACTGCTCAGTCGTCTCTTTTGAGAAAAACGTTAGAGAGGTCCTCCAAACATTTTTCAGCAGTAACACTCACCGGCAAAGGATTCACCTGATCCGTTTCACAGTACAATCGTAGCACCTATAATAAGATGAGAAATGAGGCGAATGATTATTAATCATATGAAATATTATTATTATTATTAATAAGGATACCTCCAAACTTGAATTTAAAGAAATAGATCAGTATCTAATCTTGACTTGCATATCTACTTCTAGCCTGACTTTAAATAACTTTATCTCATAAATAATACTTTGGTTCCAAAAGTCGCACTGCCATTCGGCACTGAACACTGTTTGACAATTTGATCAAGGCAGCGCCCTATCGTCCAATGCTGTAAAACACCATATATTGGAAATCTGAGTACCAATTAAAAATTTTTAGCAATGTAGTGAACATGACTTTAAATATTATTTTTGCATGTGCGGACTTTCTCACAAGACGAAATTCTAAAAACGCTCCGGTATAATATTTAAAGAGCACTGCCAAAGCATACTTTGGAAATCATAACTGGTTCACGTCTCTGGTTCTCTGTGACAAATAAAAACATCTGTTCAGAAGCTGGAATCTGCAACAGAAACTGATTTTGTAATTGTCCAACGATAAGCATAATGATATGACGAAGCTACCCATTAACAACTCGTGAAGACAACTTGTGGTAACAAGCGTTGCCACAATGAAAGTTATAAAACTTACGAGTATATAGTAAGCGATTGTTCATAAATATATACAAATATTTCAAACACTAATTAAAAACAATCACTCCTAAATGTTTACATTGCAATTTCGAGTATTTAATTTAAGACGCATTATTGCAATTCGATCGACTCTTCTCTGTACCGCTTCATCCACCTAAAAAGACAAATTTAAGCATTTCCTAATATTTCTTACCATAAAGAATCCTTCTTAAATTTAACTATGAATACAATGACATTTAGTACTTCGTCATTTTACTTTCTTTTGCAGAACAAATTCACATAGGAAAATTCTTAAAAGAAGAAACAACTACATACTTCTAAAAATGCCTCTCACTATCCTTGTCTGGCATGAAGGTATTATTTTTGTTTCTTAGAAATTCGTTAAGCCTAATTTTGAATGGTAGGTGTATTTAAAAACAATATATCACAAGTACTCAAACAAACCGATTTCTTCTGTAGTGCTAAATGGGTATTTTGAGTAGTGTTAGTTCTGTCAGCAGCAATAATCATCGACATTTCTTTTTTCGAACCTTTCTGAAAACCACTGTTACTTTGCTCATTCGTAACAACGCTACTGCTCTCCGTTGCACACGTAGTATACTTCGAAGCACAGCATTGATGTTCTTCTGGATAGCGATGCCTGCATCATAAAGTGTGGGATTTTTACAAAAATATGGGAACAGTACCTCAATCTACACTAGAAAAGGAAAAAGGAATAGTTTTGTGGCACATGAGTAAAAGTTCTGACCTATTATAAACCGATCCCGATAGATCCAAGCAATTTCATCCAACTATATTTTTATGAAAAGGTCACATAAAATCTAGCCTTATCATGCTTACTTCAAGCAGAAATTGAATCCACAATGCGTGCAGTCGATTCGGATGACCTCGGAAGTGAAACAACCATCCCTCGAACATAAATAAGGCTTCAGCGCTTTGCTACCACCATGGATGGGCGCTGATAATTGCCCGGTATCAAATTTTTTAAACTGACAATCATGATTAAACCGATGCTGATTGCTAAATGAATAATTATCCATCTTAACTAAATTAAAGCTACAGATTACGACCACATCTATTCAGAACATCATTTCATATGTACTTGCGCATAACAGCAGTATTTTTTCTTAAAATTAGAATTCAAACTTTTTATAATTTAATATGAACAGCGAGCGAGTGACTCAGTTGCATTAGCTGGCCAAAATTAACGAGGATGGCTAGTTCATGAAAAAGCAAATGGCATACCGGTACAAATCGAAAATTTTGGAAAATAAAAGAGGATTCTCAGAAGAAAACGTACCAGAAGTATTTTTCGCATGTACTGCACAAAAAAGGCGTGAAATCTGAAAAAGTTAAGAATACCACTTTATCACTGGCTTGAATATGTCAATTTAACACGCATGCTAAATTTAAAAGTTGTAATTTCCTTTCAAAATCCATTCAAGTTAGGAATAACAGTTTCGATTATCGGCATCCATCAATTACAGTAAACCACAAGAAATCCCTACGAACTTTGCGTTAAACACTCTCGGTTTCAGCTACGTAATCTACTTCAAATACCTAACAAATTGTAACAATAGGTACCAGCTGAAATGAGAAATCTCGGCTACTAACCTAGCTTTTTGCAAGCTTCTAGTGAACAATTTTTTCCTACTTCCGGGAATTCTGCCATCAGTAAGTACAACAATATAAATTGAAATTCATCTGAAAATGGGTTGCATTCAAAATATGCATTTAACAAGCCATAGCAAATTGTAGGAAATCTTTTCCTGCTAGTTGTACGATCCTCAGTTATGAAAACAAATTTGTCAGGCAGCTATACCTATAAAATAACAAATTCGGTTTTCACCAGCACTGTTTAAAAATAAATATGTAATAAAATAATGACATGCGAGGAATGAGGAAAACTGTAGACTTCAAGATACATATTTGTCCTAACTTTTTTTTTGCATTTAGATGCACACATTCAAAAGTTCGATAAATTCGGGTACCTATATTCTTATTCAAAATAGACAACATAATTTTAATTTTCCCTCCTCCTGTTTTTTGACATCAACTTCACATTTATTTTCTACAACATGGAAACTAGTAACTTCCGATTTACATCCTTCGCGTAAACCAAATTTTCTTTCTCGTCTTTAGAAAAATTGAAAGTGTATATGTGCAAATCACAATGCAAATTCATAAGAAAAATAAGAGGAAAAGTAAAAAATAATTGGCATATTTGAAAATATGTTAATTCGCAAAACAATCAATGCGGAAAATTTAGATCATTTACAGACTGTGCTTAACAGCATACGCACATAAATCAGTAACTTTAATGCTAAAGTGCAAAAACCTTCAACAAAGAATATTTGAAAAGTACTACTATACATTATCTTTATTGATGAGAAAAAGATAAAATAAACGGAATAGTATTTTAAGCATAACTGTAGCAGAGCTTTGAACGTTTAACAATTATAGGAACTAATCTGACTTGTTAAAACCAGACAGTTATGTGAAAAGGCAATCAAACATAATCAGTTATAAACACAAATTTAAACAGTATCAAGAAAGAAATCACTCGCCCTGATATTTCTGAAAATAATTTGAATCTCAACTTAAATTCGTAGTGACATAAGACTTTTTCGAAAGACGTCCTAAGAACAAAGGGCATTTTATTGCCCTTTGTAATATGATTGTATGACAGACAGAATTACAATTCAATCTTTGTCAGTGATGGCTTATTCGTTTTCTTTTTCTTACGGTCCAACTTTTTTTGCTCCTGCTTTTCTTTTAATGCCTTTTCCATTTTTCGTAATGATTCTCGCTGCAACTCTTCCTTAATCGACTTTCTATCATAAGGATTGTGGAAATCATCTCTTCTAAAATTTGGGAATAAAATAAGGTTTATAATGACTCTTCGCTGCAATTATCTATCATATGATGCAGAAGTGTCCTCGTTTCGATGTAAAGCAGTGATAGTTGAATCATTTAAAGTGAACAGACAGAATGAAAGTATTCCACCGCAAACATGCCAAATTTCCAATAAATTATATTATTTCTTCAACTATCACTTCTTCAAAGCAAAAGAAATCGCTTTTGAAACTAAATGACCTTGGGATGATTTCCAACTGTTGTCCAACTAAATCCAACAATATTTCAGCAGCATCATCATACAACCGTGATATCGTTGTAAATTTATAAGCCCAGGTAAATAGTACTTGCCAATCGCTGTCCTTTTTGTACCTGTATTCAGCTGGTGATCAGTAAAATAAAGCTGTAACTTGAGTTTCTACACTTTGCGTTAAAGAGCCCTACTTAGTTTTAGAACACTCATAAGGAATAGCCAAAATTTTTTTGTGTAAATCTCTCAAGTTTTTACTCTGAAACAATATAGACAGAGAGAGTTAAATGAAGGATTTAAGTACGAGAGATTAAAGTTTAAGTTCTACCTATCCATCAGTACTTCCGGAAAATACAGTGCCAAATTACTGTAAAAAGCAGTATTTTCGACAATATTCCCAATAGCATCTCTCAACTCGCTTTGCTTTTCGGGGGGAAACGTATCGTTCGGCTTGAAGTTAGCTTTTTCAATTATATTTCTCGCATTACCCATAACCTATAGTTACTTTCGTACTTTCCTCCTATATTATACAACATCACAAGATCTCCAACTTAGCCCTGCAATTACTTCCTCAAAATAATCCTTAATAATAGCTGACAAAAGAGCCTTTTTCTTACTTCGTCTAACAATTATATTCAGTACCCACTCTCGCCAAAATCATTTTGTAATACAAAATGTACGTTTAATCTCAAATATTTCCTGTTCTTCAGTTTGTACGTGTTTGAAACTCGAACTAACTGAAAAACCTAAATTAAAAAAATTTGTATGAAACCAAGACGAAAAAATTAATTCACGCAATTCTGCTTCAATCAAATTTTGCTCATGTGACGCAAAGCCTATAGATTATTAGCCTTGAAAAATTTACAATACAAGAATTTACCAAACAAATCTAATGTAAACCTTAATGATGTTAGAGACCAATTCAAGAACAAGCTTCACTTGTTTTTTTCCATCCATAGCCATCAAGCTTTTCACTGCACTTAACTGCTCGCGATGTTTCACTGAGAAAAGCGTCCTGTCTAAAATGAACAATATTTTCGAATAAATGTTAACCACTAACTAACATTTTTTGACTACACAGTGGCCCAACCCATCACCTAACTAATTCAATCCCTTAGCTAATATACTTGCAAGTTCTATTTTTTTCTTGCAAAATCTTGCTCATTTAGTAAACACTAATCACTTTAAGAAATGAACTTCAAAGACAAAGTGCGAAGTCTGCTAATTAGAATTGGACCTAGGTAATACATTGGCAAGTACAGGCCTGAACTTGGAAATTCCATCAGCGCAAATACGCAACCGAACAACCACGTAAGAAGTTATACAGCTTGAACGAAACATCTGTAACCTTACACATTTTAGCTCCAAATAAGTCATCGTGATCGTGATATGCCTTGCGCTGCTCTGCCGTCAGATAACTAACGTTTGCAGGATGATGCTCATTTTGTTTATCAATGTGCTGCCCATCCAGTTTCCCATTGACAGTTACTGCTAGACATACTAAAAGCGACCACGAAGATGAAGTGAACATTTGTCTGAAAACAGTCTTCCTTCTCCATAAGAAATTCATGCATAAACCTTTCCAGCTTTATCCAGTCAGCTGTCACCCTGAAAAGCACATTAAATTCCGTTAATCAAGATTACGTAACTTCCGCCTGTAAGAAAAAGTCACAAAACACGGTTTTCTTTACAGTTGACCAAAGCGGAACAACACTGCCATTCACCTGCGTAACACCACCAGCTGATTCAATTCACCACAGTCCAACACATCACCTACCCCTTACAAACGCTTCCGCGCTTGTCGAGGACTAATTGGATCTAAGAGCCGATGCGGCCATTTTTCGACGTGTAGAAGAGTGTTATGCAATTTTTATCCTAGCGATTGAGGGAAGTGACTAACGTCTCTCACGCTGTCATTTATTCTTCCACGAAAGTGGTGCACTGAAGTTTTTTGGTCCACGAGAACATATGGAGTTTCTCATATTAAATCACACTGCCGATTTGCAATTTGTCTTATACAAATACCTACGTACTGCACATCCTGCATATCCTACATAACACGTTTGTTAAGTGTACTCATAAACTAATTTAGGATTGCAGATAGTCAGTGATTTACCGCGTTTACGGAAGCAACGGTACTGAGTCGACGTGAGAATTACTTTTCTGTTCAAGGGATATACATTTATTATGGCATCAATGCTCATAACATTACAATAACACGATGAATGAACCGATTCTACCTCACTTCCAGCCCAACAATCATCTCCCTTCTCTTCTACATACTTTTAAATTACGAAATAACTTTCATCGTTCCGATTCCGATACGAAATTCTCAAATGAATCATGCAATTCCTAAAATGCATAAATAGACTTATACTGATGCATACATACAATCAGAAGATGCATTTACCATACATCGTACCGTCACAGCAATATCATTTGAAAAGAAAATACACGTACGTCACACTTTTTTCACGTTCACAAATGTTTACTTGTTCACTTTTTTCCTTTCATGTCATTTCTCTTCGAAAAAGTTTGCTTCTATTATTTGGATTATTTAATTACAAATGAAAGTGATAACTTACAAATGAGATACTTTGATACACTTTAAGCGATAAATAGCAGTAAGTGAGAAATCATCACACAACAGAAATGACCGAGTAAGGCTGAAATTAAATTTAAATAACGAAAAGTCATGTTTGGAAAATAAAAGGTTCAAATTAAGAAGGAAGGGTTTATACCGTCATAGATTTTTATTGCAGTATTGCCAAAATTGGAGTGAAGTTGTCCAGCAAAGGGTGAGAGATATTAGGAATACATCAATGAAGTTATGTTTCAAAATATTATTAATACTTAGTTTAAAGTGCTCATATCTTCACACAAACTCTCGCGATTGAATTTCTGCGTGAACTTATTTGCGAATAAAATTTCATCTGCATATTAGCTACATAATTTAGTCATTCAAAACTCGCATCTCCTTCTTTGTTTGTCTATTTCGCCGTCATAAAGTATGACAATACAGTTAAAAGATTGAGAAGCGTTTAAGAAAACCTAACCCGAGGGTGTAAATATGAGGGCGACTGTTCCTTATTCTCTACAGGCCCGGGTAAGGTGGAAACTTTATGTGACGCTGGTCTATCCTTTTGATCGTACGAAATCCGTATTTCGGAGCTAATTTGATACGTTTGCGGCTGTGGATGGCCGTCTGGGCCAATATTTCCGTGTGATGGTGGAATGACGATTTGTTGTGGAAGTGTTAATCCTTTCTGCGGATCCAAAGGCCAGTGTGATGTTACTGAATCTGCCCGCATAGCAACAGTTGGTGAAGCGTTACCGGAATTTACCCTTAAAATAGCTTTCAAAGCACTCCCAAATAACCGAAAAGTAAAATTAGAATTTTGGCGTGAAGTAAAACGATTGCAGTTGTGTTTTGCATGTGGAAACCGACCAACCACAATCGAAGAAGTTATGCAATAGCAGCTTTCCTTAGACGTTAAAAATGCTGCACTCACTTGGATCTCTCAAAAAAGCTAGATTTTTTTGAAATCATTCTTTTTGAAATTATATAGAACTAAAATTTTTTTATCGACATTGTGATTCTAATTTTATGTCATCATACTGGTTATGCCTCGACTTTCGTAATACGTGTTGACAGTCTTTAAATCTCCTCGAATCTTCATGATAATTTTCAAATCTTGTCCGCCTTGACCTATGCCTTTCAGCTATTCTAAAGTCATCTGTAGCCGCGTTAACAGTCTCAGAGCTTCGAGGACGGCGTCCGACAGGATATGAGTTATCTGGAAATATTGTCATGAGTTTTGAATTACTACTGCTTTGGTACATCACTTAGACATCAACCCATAACATATCGCAAAATGTTACGGTTCAAAGTTCAAAATAATCGAACGTGGATTTTGAGCAATGTTATCATATTTAGATCCCAATGCACCTACTTACTGCGCCGTCAGAGTTTTCCTTCAGCGCATTCGAGAAAATCCTTCTGTCCTACCTTCCACAAAACTTTTTCTCTTCATCTGCTTGCATAAAGTAAGCTCAAGAGGGAGAAAGGTAGAATTATTAAAATTAAACTCTGAATTCGAAAAAACATCAACCGATGTATGCGATCATACAAAAATATTTTAAGCAGTTAGGCAGTAGAGGAGACATTTGACCAAATGATATTTCGGTTAGGAAAGTGACAAAATTTTGTGAGATATTGGCGGATCGCCACCTGAGTAGTAATCAGTGCTCACAGATCCAGAACTGCTTGTTACAGAAGGAAAACGACAACTACGTCTCGATGAGTTCCTTCTCAGACCGTGGTGGTCTTCTTGATCATCACGATGAAGTCGCCGTGAGCTTGATCTGCAATAACAACTTCTCTTTCGGCAACGACAACTCTTTCGTTTGATACTGTGAAAGAATTCACTGCATTAAGCTGGTTTCTAGTAAACAGTTTTCATTATTTCCATAAATTCTGCGGTTTCTCTTTTGAAAATTAAGTACCGATGTTTATGGTGATGATGATGACGATGATGCTGACAACGACAATGATTACTGTGGCGATGATGACGACGATGACAATGTTTGTGTCGATGACGATGACAACATTTAGTGCCTGAGGTTCTTCCATCAATTGATGGCACGGAAAAGGAATGCTACAACAACAAGTTTATTTCATTTAAAAGTTGCAATCTTTGACAGTTTCTGTTCAGCCAGCTAACAAGCCTTCACTACCTTTTTTCTACTTCTCACCTGCTGTCCACTAAGAACGAACAACCATTCATCATGTCTATCCAATCGGACTACATTGATAAGTGCTGACATGGACATTGTACGTTGAATTATTAGCCATCGAAACGAACATACCTTTAGTGAGCAGATATCTCCTAGTTTGTGTTGCGTGACTGGTCCGCTACTGGCATGATCTAGCAGGTCTTCTGCAATTAAAGTTAATTAATTCTTGATTAAGTTCTTTCTTTTAAATTATGTTTTGGAGAAAAAGTTACGGAAAGGATACTTGCAGACTGTTGTTGCTCCTTAACCCATGTAGAAACTAAATCATCGGCGAAGGTTGTCTTTCGGACATTTGTTGGAGTAGTTGGAATAGACTGCTGTTGCAATTTCGTGTTATCCAATAAACGATTACATTGATCACGCCGTGGTGACACATTTCTCCGGTAACCTGACTTCACAGGATGCTCCAATTCTGTAGAAAAGGTGCTATGTGTTAACTCAAATTAATCTTCACTACCAATACGGCGTCCTAATGCTAATTCAAATTGACTACAACCAATTTCTGTTCAAATTGATCGTAGATGCAGCGTTCTGATATATCAAAATTGAAATGCTCACCAGGAAGGTAATTGCCATTTTTTTTGAATTTATCGTACATCCTCATACTATAACTTTTTTTCCCGTTGTAATGAGTTATTGCATTGCTGATGTGACGATAGAACAACAATACAACAAATACACAGTATAACTGAAAATCTTTCCATCCCTTTAATTTAATTCTAATTTAATTAAATGAATTTGCTTCTGTGTTCAGTGTCATAAGAATAAATAAAACTATTTGAAAAATTATTTTTTATAAAATCAGTGATTTCTTTCTCAACATTGGTATATCTAGGAAATGGTTAAAGAATGGAAATAAAATTTGAATTCGAATTTAATAATCACAACTGAACAGTTGTGTGAGCAGTAATTTTCAAAATGAAAATGAACGAACATTGACGAATATTGTGAGCATTTCGAGAATTGTAAGTAGAAGCCAATAGTCACGTACATCACCGCTCCACCACGTAATACAATATGCAAGTGTGCAAAGTATGCTCGCTATCATACAGGGAAGCCAAGGCCATATCAGACATCGTGAATACCAAAATAAAGATAATTAGCTTAAGATTGAAAAGCTCTTCGAGAGAGATGACATAGCTGCAGATTTCACGTTAGGCTATTCTGATCTACGCATATCGCTTTCCTCAGCATTTTCTAACGCCTGATGAAAACTGATCATACCCGCTTGGAAACATAGCAGAAGTCTCCGACATCTAAGCTTGTGTTCAGCTGACATTGCTGAATGGCACTGTTGAAGTATTCATAAATGAACTTTAACCTCAGGGGCATTTCACAAAAACTTTTAAAGTTTGAAATGAAAAAAAAACAGCTTACAGTATGAGCACCGTAAATGAGTGAGCAAGAAGCAAACAGTAAGAAAAATGACGCTATTAAGCATAATACTTGGATAACGAATAAACCTGAAATTAACTTATCAGTATCAGTAACAAACTGCTTTCTGAATTCTATTGGCGACGGGAGATAAAAAAAAAAAAGATGAAAATAAGTAGAAGTGCTACGACGAGTGAAAATGGAGGGTAAGAGTGGACGAAGGAACTGAGAACAGAGATTGACCATTTTGGCTGTAAGTTCTTACGATGACCAGGTCAGATACGTATTGCGGAAATACAAACCAGTATAAAAGCGTTCTTCAGGATTTTGCCAATAACTTTCGTAGTAACTGGGTATATCCAATCTACCGTATTTGTAATAGTCTGGTAGGATTGTATCCGCCGCACGATCTTTCTCATATTTTATTGCTCCCATTTGCCAGCCAAATACTGCCAACTGTATCAGGCCATAGATCTGAACAGGGCTATTTTTTATATCTTTTTTCTCCTCTCTTCTCTCCCACCCTTTTCTAATTATTGAAGATTTTTGATAGGAACAATAGATTCTCATAAAGGATCGCCATTTTTTCCTTTATTGGCTTCATTTGAAGCAATCGCAAAATCAAATTTAAAATAATTTTCAATTGTTCGCATCAACGTCGTAGCAACAGCTGGCATATTCGACTGGCAAAATGTTGCTAATTTTAGGTGAAGAAGAAAGGAAAAGACACTTCATGCATTGTAAGAGTTATGAAAAATAGAACTCTGAGTAACTTCGGTGAGGGAATTAATTTAAATGAAAGCTCTCCGTAATAGAAATACCACTTAGTGATAACTACAGCAATGTGCTGACAACAGATAAAAGATAAAATCGTATTCCCAACTGATCGGTGACGTTGATGATATTACTACAATGACGGAAGGAAGTGTTGCAATGGGAAATTTACAGCAGGATGGAAGTAAACAAACAGACGAGGCATGCCTGATTTAACTCCCTTCGATTAGCTTAATGAAAGAAGAGAAACAGACGTACGTTAAGTGAAAGATATGTCCAAAGTTAAAGCTAAATATTAATATTTCATTTATTATTTCATTCAAATATGCATATGTGTTCGTAGCTTCTAATCACAGAAATTTTTATAAAATTTACCACCGCTCCCTAGTTATGCTACGGATTGTGGAAGCTATACCGGCATAGAAAATTATCACGGAAATTGTACCGGTATAGAAAAGTGTTTGAGAAGTGTTATAGTAATTCTCGATATATGAGGGGATGCTGTAAGCGACGTAAGTATTACGGCCAGGTATCAGCTGATTGGCAGCGATGTCTCGATAGTATTTGATTGCGTAGGATTGCCAGCTGAACAGCGCCAACTGTACGATGCTATACACCTGGAACATTGCCTAAATCCCACTTCAAGTCGTAAATTCAAGACCACGTGCAGTCTTAAGCCATATGTTATCCTTTTGAAAAAGTACGTCAACCTAACTTAGAAACAATAAATTAGCAGGAAAATTTAAATAAAATACCAGAAAATTTCCTCACAATAATTTCATTTTCTTCAATTTTTTTGAAATTTCAACTTCAAATTCTCTCATCTTCCAATTGGCAGCTATTCTACTGGCAAATTTAACTATAAAATTGAATTGCGGAAGACGGTATGCAAAGCGTGGATGAGAACAGGTAGGTAAAGATCAGTGAAAGACGAGAAAATTGCACAGTAAGTGTGAAAGTAGAGATTCACGTTCGATTCCTCGCCCTATCAATGCTGCAAATGATAATTATCTCTGAGAATGGAATAGCCACTGATAACAACAAGAGAGAGGATGGAATTCCACTAAGTCCTCGTCTCTTATCACTTCGAACGTAAATCATCTAATTGGCGCAATTAGCTGCTATCTAATGATATCTAAGCAGATATCTGAGTAGCTGATAGTAGCGCAATATACAATGGTACCCTACCCTGTATCAGCGCACTTGTGCGTTCACTGGATGCGCCAATACATGGGCACCAATACTCGCATTGCAGATTTGCTTGCGACATGGTCACCGTCTGACATGAACTGATAACATTCAACTGCCAGCCGAATAGTACCAGCGATGCCAATGAGTAGACCTTTAAAGAAGGATACACAGGAACTCTGTTCACTCATTCATACCTGTTACACGTCCGCAAACTATATCCGTTCAATTAAATCATCAATATTAATTACCATACTTCATTCAAATTGATATTTTGCGTAAATTTACTGATCTCACTCAGCTTTTGCCGTCAGCTGTCAGGTAAAAACTTTATGGGATTTGAAAGTGAGAGGAAGAGCATAATTAACAATTACAAGCATCCTTCTTCAACAAACTTAAAACATGTGAAGGCAATTCCTTGTAAAAGTTTAGCATTCCTTTTTGAAGGTAAAGAAGTCACTTTCTTCGAACTCCCTTCCCTTCTAAGGCAACAAAATACGGTAAATTTAACCAACCAATGACCAAAGACCAACGGTAACGGCACCATCCTTAATATTCCAGCAAAAACACAGATTAATTGCCATTCCTTCTTTTCTTTTAGTCGTTGAGCTGATATCACCGATGCTTATTCCGTGTCATATCCTAAAATTAATTCTAAAAATCACTTGACAGCACCACGTTTTTACATTTAAATTTAGCAATGAGCTCACAATTTCGAAATTTCTTATGCGAGTGTAATAAATCCAAATGGAAGCAAAATGCAAAAATGGCGATGAAAATTAGAAAAAGTAAAAATGCAATAAATCGATAATTACTTCAGATAAATCAGAGACACCGATGCCTTTAGGTTAAACCTCCTCTCCCTGTCTCCCTCTCTGGTACTGCAATGAGGGAAGTGTTGAAATGGGGCACAATGAAAGTAAACAAACAAGCCAAATTTCATTCTGATTCGACTAGCTTCAGGTCTGTGAAGGAAGAGCAACAGTTACGTGTACATTTCCAGTCTGCTCCTCTTCCTTCCACTTCATCGCCGACAGATAGATACGTGGAAAGGGAGGAATGAGTCAACTTCACACGGATGAGTCATATCATTCATATCTAAGAATCCATCCATCTCTCTGTGCAATGAAATAAACGATGTTGTATGGATCAGAAGCCATGGAATGATTCACTTAGCGGGGGTGGACTGCTTACTTCCAATGCCCTTGTGAGGTGAATGCTGCGCAATGGATTTTCATTAAAATGAATTTCATCCTTTCTGCTATCATTCATTTTACAAACAAAGTAAAAGTGTATTTGACGTAAAAACACGTCTGATAAGTTTGATGGAGAGGGAAAAAAGCAGGGAAGAAAGTGATGGACGAATATCTTTCTAGCCATTTTACTGATAAGGAAGAGATAAGTACACTTATCAGTGCGGAGAAGAGATGGGAACGGCGTTGGTGAATTTAATTTAGAACTGTGTGAAAGCAAAAATCAATGACAACGTTTGCTCATTTAAACAGGCTCAAATCGAAAATACCCGAATTAATAATATGGATTATTGATTGATTGATAATAATTATCATGAAAGCTTTGTTTGGATCACTTGCTATCGTCGTTTGTTCTGCGCTATTTCTGCACGATGAAGGCAAAAAACTTAGAGTGGAGGAGAGCAGTCCGTTGCAGCGGAAATGTTCCATGTTGACCATTCTCTGTTCATTATACATGCTTAAGCGCTGGGCTTTAAATTGGTGATAAAAAATGCAGAATTTGAATTATTGTCCTTCGTGCGGGGGAGTTCCTCTTCGCTACGCGATGAGTAAATCATTTCGACGACAAATTCCAAATTCAGTTTGCTTTAACAGTTTCTACGCAAACATTCTGTTAGGGAGTGGTGGGGAGAGAGTTGTCTCGCAATCGATGGATTATGCAATTTGAATGAAATGATCAGCTTCTCTAAATTCCGCTCCCCTCCCTCAGCTATCGACATTTGCTGGTCGCACATTACACCTTATGTCAACATCATCCGATCAGAGAGGATTTCAGCTAATATGGTTCCTTTCGCAACATTTAGAATTCCAGTCATACGAAATCATCTGTACATTACACAACTACTTTTTCGTTTCGCATCGTATACGACGTTTTCCAGAAGTGATTTCCGGAAGGTAAAGATGTCAGTGGGATGCGGGATATCTACCTACAGTTCATGGTTCTAACTCTTCATCAGGAAGTAAACACAGAAAAATCTCAATGCATTTTTTCTTTTAAACAAATTATTAATTACAATGAGCACGAATGCCACTTCTCATTAATACCATACGATAAACGAAATCGGCCAGTTATACTGCCATGTTTTAGAAAATACCCGACTGTACAATATAAGTTAGAACATTTTAAAGTACTTCAATAAGGGAAGATTAATTATAACTGAGGAAAATTTGGAATAAGATAAATTACTTGTAAAAATTCGCTCAATTTTAGTCAAAAATTCAACTGCAACTGCAGACCGACATAAATTCTAAAAATTTTAAATTTAAAATTTCGCTTTAATAACAGGTTTTTTCCACTAACACGTTTGTTATCAGTTTCACAAATTTCCATCATTGTTAAAAAAGAGACGCATGAAACTTTTGTCATACGTAAATTACGATGGAAGCAAATGAGATGATATGCACCTAAAATTACGCAGTCTATTATACTGAAAAAGGCATGGGGTTGTTGGAAGTCGGAAGATACGTGAATTTTCTGATCACGTTTATTCTTATATCATCTCACGCATTCTAACACTTTAAGTAAACACTGGAGTATTTCTTCATTTTAAATGAGCAGAATTAAGCGAATTGCAGTCGCTTCTGAAAGAAATGCAAATAATATGGCAGCAAAAGGAACAGTGCACAGTGACAACGATCAGGTGGTTTACAAATGAGAGAGTTGTCGCCAAGAAGTTCATAGAAGTTGTATAAAATAAAATCTGGCACTTTTTGCTTGTTAATTTTCACAAGTTAAAGTACTAAACAGCAAGCGATAGCATAAAAATAACTAAATAACGCTTGCCAAATGGCAGTGAAATTCATTCATAATGACATTAAAAAATTATTTAAATTAAAAAAATGAAATCTAAACTGCTGAGAAAGCTAGCACGATCATCCTATAAATGTATCACACAGTCTGAGTTCTAAATTATCGACGGATAGGAATATCAATTCAATACATTTATCCAACGATGACTTCCTTGATTACTAACTGCTATTTTCCCCTCACTTTTTGCATATTTTTCCGAAAGGAAAAATTGTTTAAAGAGATTCTGATCAATCGACATAATAAATTACAAAAAGAACTAAATGAAACAGTCAAAGAGTGAATTTTCAAGAAAAAGTTTAGAAAGAGAAGTCAAAATTATATAAGTAATTCGATTATAATCTAAACTAATTTTTATTCAACTAATCTATCAGATATGCATCAGTGAGTTTTTCGAATACTTGTGAAATTTTACAAAACAAATGACGACCACGCAATCAGCAGATGGTGTCATTTAGAACGATAAGTTGTCTCGTGCGATTTAGTTGCAGTAGACAATTCGCTGCGTTTTCGATCCAATCCGCTTTGGCCATATTCCGCTGGCACATAATCATGTCGTCTAGAAAGCTGCAAAATTTTAATTTAATTCAATTTACTGCTTAAATTTAATTGAAAGCTACTCGCAGTACCTCAATCAGAACTTCCATTGTAAACAATTCTAAGCATTAAAACGTCTGATTAAACAATTAGCAAATTTATTATCACTAACTCCTAGTGTTAAACTTTCTCTTTAAATTGACGTCTACGTAGTAACAGTCTTTCCCAAACTTCTTTTATTGTATTATCATGTGTTTCGTTATTAACTTATCCTGTTATCGGTTAAACAAACAGCAATTAAATTCATCAAATTACTCTCAACAGTAAGTAATTTAACTAGCACGCTAAGCTACATTCCGTAGTCGTTTCAATACATTTACATTTATCTTCTTATACTTTTTTGAACTGATAGTAATGGATTCGATCCCCAAGTGCGAAATACTTAAAGCGGGTGGAGGGGGAAGGGGGGAGGAGGGAATACAAGAGCATCAACCTAGTTCTATTATTCTGTACCACCTCAAAAAATTAATTTTTCAAGAAAATATGAACCTTAATAGTTCTATCAAAGACAGCGTCATCAACATCTTCGTCTTGACTATATGCCTCCTTCTTATCGTAATTATCTGCCTGAAATGGAGAATACAATCAAATGGTAATGGCTAGTTGCTTACAACATAATTGCTATAAATTTCCATAAAATATCATTATTACTTTTATACCTGTAATTTAGTGCGTGCTTGATAGATTAGCAAACAAATATTCAGTAATTTTTAATCCCTTCCATTAATTTAACTAAAATGATAGCGCGGTTAGATGTACGTCAAACACTTATTTAATCGTCACGTGAAAATATTTCCTTTATCATTTAAAAATTGTAAAAAAAATTGTGAAAGAATTGCAAACAATTAATAAGCTTTTCGAGATATGAAATTGTGATGTTGTGCGTGTACGTGTTGTCGTTGTTAAATATCTAATGTTTATTACCAAAATTTTATGAGAATGCTTTATAAATCACTTTATGCATTTGCTTTATGCTTTATAAACCATAATTTAAACCAGAATTCTGCCAAAATTTTCAAAATTTCAACTGAACACTAGGAAAGTGATGAAATATTACGCCAAAAAATAGTACCACTTGATGAGTAGTTTGAGTGGATGTGTATTCACGTGTCGCACTTTCACGTATTACACTACCTCTTCCGCTTCCACCTACCCCATGTTGCTCGGACTCGATATCGACTGGTGGTGGCAACATCTTAAGATTTAAACAATTATTTCATTAAAATAAAAAAATAATGATGAAGGGTTTTTCTATACATTGCAGATCAGAATAAAAGTTAGAATATGGTCAGTGACCCATGTTAAAGTCAACTTCTGTAGTACCTGTGGTTGACCTCCATCGGCCGCACTGCTGCTAGCTGTGGCAGTAACTTCATAAATTGCTTGTCCAGTTTCGGGATCATGATAAATGGTTTTTTTGATTTCGTATGTTGTGACGTCGGTGATAACTCGCCTTTCATATTGAACTGATGAACCGGATGACTCACCCGAAATAGAACCTCCGTCATCCAAGTAGCGTTGCAACTGACGTCCTCTCTCATCCACCTCAAGTCAAACAGTTAAACTATAGAAAAAAAATAAAAGATCGAACATCATTTTAGTAAAATGATTACGGCAAGTCTATGGCGATGATTGATGTTATCTAACTACTCTCAGAATTAAAAGTCGTATTTACATCACGTCGTTTTAGCTTCGCGCGTGGAATGGAATAATAATCGGAACTGATAATCTCTCGATCTAACTTAGGCCTTCGTCGGAAGCATCTAAAACGATATTAGCCAATTATTAGCATATTACTAGTAGGACAAAAGATCATTTTTTAAGTATTTTTCCAAATATTTAGATGATCTTTTCCTGCTTTTTCGAAAAGAAAATTATAATTGCAATGATGTGGTACACACCTGAGCTTCGAGCAGAAGTATAAGCAAGAGGATAATGAAATGAGTAAAAGTAAGATAGAGAGGATCAGAAAGAGTAGCAGCAGTGCTTTGGATGGCTCAATCTCGCAAAATTCTCCGGTATAACCACCGACACATGAACACGTCACGTTTTTAGTCGCTTCGTTGTAAATGCAATCACCGTGTCCGTTACATAAGCCGCACAACTGTGCTGCGCATATTCGACCCGGTTCACTTGGATTCCCGTCCACGTACCTGTTAATTAGCAGTAAATCAATAATATATTACATACAATAAAGTTTCCTAGCACTACCCAGAAAGTGGAAAATTTGCTGAAGCTTTTTATGATTTACCCACCCAACTGGACAATGGCATTTATAGCCAATCGGCAAGTCAGTACAAATTGCTACTGCACTGCAGTTGGTAAGACCGAGAGCACATTCGTTAACATCTATTAGCCGTAAACAGTGCACATTTTCCAGAAAGCTAAATTGATCTCGATTTGGACTATCTCGGATATTCACGTAGCCATCCTTGCAAACGCATTCACCCTTCAAAAAGAGATGAAAATGGAATACAATCAAATTCCACTTATTATTTTCGTTTATTCTAAGGCACAAATTAAGGCACAAATTCTGTGACAATATTACTAACAACGGTTCTACGTAATTTAAATCCACTTTAACAACTTCGGTTAAATTTATTGTTCATGAATTGATTTCTCACCGCCGCTTCTCCGCTTTTACAAGTGGTATTTGCAGGACAAAAGTTCATATCTGAGCAGTAATCGATAAGACACACTGAACCTGGCAATTTTCCGGGTGGTGCTTTATTAACATAAGGCTTTATGCATTCACATCTGCAATAGTACAATTTCAATGTTTATTATCCCAAATCTTTTGGCATGCCTTTACTAGGTTAGTAAAATACGTAATATTATTACCTGTACAAGTGGTCCTGATCGATACATTGAGCGTGTTCATCACATTCATTCCATTCTTTACGTTCGCACTCATTTATACCAGTGTATTTTACGCATTCACGTCCTGGTTTTGATGGATTTAAGTCACGATATTTATCCGGACACTCGCATCTGCAGAAATTTTTATTGCAAGTATTTGCATTATAGAAATGTAATTTTTCACCACGCATGAAGAAAATTAGCGAAATTATTGCTTAAAGTATACTTCATTTCTGATGTAACAGATCTTAAATTACTTCAACTGTGAACAGTTAATCAGTTAGCAAGAAGCTATTTCGGATCCAGTTCTTTTGCTCAAATCTTACAACTTATCACTACTTTATGCAATAATTGGTATGAGTTTTTTTGCAGTGTTAAAACTGGCTATAATCTCTGTCGCGAATTCGAAAGTATTATTGAAAAATACTAGTACGGTGACCTCACAGATAATTACAAGTCACGTACAAGTTAGATAACTATTTAATCGTTGTTACAAGCCCTGATTTAGCTTATTTCGCAATATGTGCAACACTTCTACCTTGTATTTAACATTTGTTAATTCACATTAACCGCCCACACTTACGGCACTTGATCTTTGGTACGGTTGCACCCCCTACATCGCTTGCCTTAAGATGCCACTTATATCGATTTCAACATCAAAGTAAATCCCTTTCCACTGTCTATTTTATCAATGTAATTCTTCCGACCACAATTTACATAATCAAGCAATCGCTCCACCAATATCCGCCTTCCGACTCAACTCCTCAAGCAGCTTATTCATACTGTTTACTTCTAATATTGTTTCATAAGTTCATAAGTGGTAATATTCTGCTATACCTAATGAATTATTAATAAGCTATATCCTTCGTCAACAATCGCAAGGATACAGCACTTCTATCATACCACAACTCGGTAAACAGAATCGGATAGGCTCTTGACAAACTATAATAGGCAGTGTGAACCCGTCCTATCATAGCAAACAACAAACTTTCAAAAATTCCCAACAACTTCTAACAATTTCTTAAGTTACTAGATACAAGAAATAATGCTCGCATGCAAGTATAACCACTTACGTATAACCGGTAGCAGTGGAAGTACATTTTGCATCCGGATGACAATCGTTTTTATAGCAACTATTAAACGGATTTGCTTGAATTGGACTAACATACTGCTTACTTTTACCAACCTGAAAACCACAAAGTTATAGCTGCCAGATCTAAAATCATTAGAAAAAAACCCAATGACAGAAAATAGATTTATTGATTTTAACTTTCTGTAAATTCTTCAATATTGAAACTCTTGGAATCTTGTATTTCATAAGAAATCATTGCTTCCTAAGAGCAACTGATAGTTGAAGAACTTGTTAAAAGAGAAAAACTATGCTAGCACTATTTGTTCAGGAAACCTGCCGAAACTGATAAATATTTCAACTAGTTAAAATGTTAGAATTGAAACAATTTAAAATTACACAATTGAAAGAGAGGATGCTACTGACTTCAAAATTGTTCCGTTGAGTGATATAGTCCAAAAGGTCGGTAAAAACGCTCGGAGGGGATGAAACACTGCCGCGCACGAAGTTAACCGTGAAATTGTACAAAATTCCCTTATCCCATTGCTAGAATGATCAAACACGAAGTACTACACATATCGTGTGGTTGTCAGAATCAACAGCAAAATTACTGTTGTCAAGGAAATTCTCATTGTCCAATAAAATCAAAATGGATTTCTTATTAGTAAATCGATATTGAAATTTTTTGTACTCTAAGTGTCCAATTAAGTATCTGATCTAAGTATCTAATTAAGAAAAACTAAGGAAAAGAATTATCTTAAAGAACTTTAAAATAAAGTATCGGATGAGTGAAACTGTTAAAATTCTAGTCTGATTTTTCTTTTGAAAGTAAATGAACCTTGATGAAGTCGCTTGGTTTAGTGACTTGGTTTACTTCAGCAACAATGAAACTGCTCCCCAGAGGTGTATTTGCATAGCTTTCAGCAATGCCTTTCTCGAAAGCAGCTACCAGTTCCCGGTATTGCTCGCTTTGGGGGTTTGCCAAATCTTTGTTGTAATTTAATTCATTACTATCCTGACGAACAACCCATAAAGGTAAGGACCAGGAATCAACCTGAAAACTTGTTAACTAACTAATTTCTCTGATCTGGCCAATCATTTACTTTTCCACTTCACTCAAATTTTTCAGTACACTTACCTGACGACATTTTTGTTCAGGACTGGTACGCTTCTGTCCGGGCGGACAAACACATAACTGATCCTCAGAGCAAACTTCACCAAGCTTTTCCTGGCAAGTCGTAAAACCACACGGGAAACCGCTTTTCCTAAATCGAGTTAAAACCTGCACCTTTTTCTTAAACTCTTACTGTTCCAATTGAAGACGCTATATAGCTCCATCACCATATTAATACCATAAAATTGTAATGAAAATGTTGTCTGAACTTGAACTCATTTATAAAATAAAAATAGGTGGAAATGCAAAAAAATAGTGATACCAGGAGACTTACCGGCAAATGGTACCTGGCATTGACGGATCCTGATCGACATAAGGTGGAACACATTCACAACTGTATCCTTCCTCCGTATCAGTGCATTTTGCATTTCGATCACAATTGTTCAAATTTGGTGATTGACACTCATTTACTACTGAAAATAATTTGTGTTCCAATAGCAAACGCGAACGATAAAGTAATCACTCGTACTCCTAATAATTTTTCATAGTTACAAACTCAATTTGCAATCCGTCCCCGGTTTAGCCGGATTTCGATCACGATAACCGGCTTTGCATGTGCATGTGTAACCGTCTTCTTGATCCGTGCATTCCGCAAAACGACTACAATTGTTCAAATGTGGATTTCTACATTCGTTCACCAACTGCAAAGTTTAACAGGTTTACGTAACTGGAACTTAACTCAAAGTTTGAACTCTGTTCACTACCTCGCAAGTAACATTTTTATAAGATTTTATAATTAATTTACTTGCAATTTTGCAAACAACAAAGTCGGAAAATGAAGGCTAGCATAGAAATAGAAATAAAATCACTTGTCCTATATGAATTTACTAATAATTATGAATTGAATAACTTCCACACTAACAACGGAACATTTTCGTCCAGGTTTTCGGCTATCTAAGGAAAGATCTTTGGAATTGGGTGGACAGGTACATGTATATCCCTCCTTCAGGTCACTACATGTAGCTGTTGGGTCGCAATCATTTAATGATGGATCCAAGCATTCATTCACCAATTCTTTGCAAACGCGTCCTGAAACACTTCGCTCTGAAATCCATCGGTTCGAAAAAAATATTGATTAGGGGAAGGTTGGAAAAAATTATCAAGCATGAAATCACCTAAAACAAACACTTACCAGGTGTTCCAAAGATCACACGAATGAACTATTTCGGTAGAGTGACAATTTCTACGATAAAAAAAAACCTCAAGAAAACATCCAAAAATTTAAGTGGGAAGATTTTAAAAACAAAAAAGGCAACTGGTAGTTTTACAAAAGAAAACTCATGGAATCTGAAACTCGTCACAAGAAGAAAATCTTACCAGGCTTTCCTAGATCTCCATCGATATAACCATTACGACATGAACATGTGTAACGCTGTGGTTCTGCAACTTCGGTACACACCGCAGCAGCATGACAGTCGTGCTTTGATGGATCGCCGCAGATACGTTCCAAGCAAATACGACCTAAATTTTCATTTCGAAAGTGTACATTTACAAATAATTCCAATATTGGAAGTACGATGTCCTGAAAGCAATTGGGTAATAAAAGGCTTAGACGAATAAGATAGATGAGTTTATTTTAAAATGAATTAGTTTCAAGAAAGCATTCTTTGAACAGAACCATTTATTTTCAGACGTCCACTAAGAGAGATGATAATAATTCTGGTGATAAAAGTAATTTGAAAAATAACCTGGTTTAGATGGATCGATGCTTTTATCAATAAAACCTGGATGACAGATGCAGATATATTCGCTGGTGCCCTTTTCAATGCATTTCGCATTCTTATGGCAATCATTTCGATGTGATGAACAAAGGCGATTTGCTGAAAGCTTATATACGATCAACAAAAAAACAACCAGTACCGAAAACTCTTTACAACATCCATTTATGATAACTAAAATAATGCTAACAGCATCAATAATGAAGTTAATGAATGGGCGATCAACGAAACCCGAGAAACTTACCATGTCATAAAAGGTGTTGGCAATAAAATTTGAAAAGGTCAAATCCTTTCCCATGATAAGTGTTACCTTGTTCACAGATTCGTCCCGGGTTTCGAAGTTCGTCGTGATCTATGAAGCCTTCCTTGCATTGACATTTGTAACTTTCCATCGTATCGATGCAAATAGCATTGTTGCTGCATGTGTTTAATGATTTGCTAGCACATTCGTTCACCTGTGCTTTACAATATGTACCACCAAAGTGCTGCGGATTTGGACTGTAAAAAAATGGAAATTTACCATTCTGTTCACTCAATTATTAAATTTCGAATTAAAGATCGACAGAATCTAACGAAGATGAAGAGAGTCAGGAATCAGGAAAATTTTAGGGAACATTCGAGGAGAGAAGAGAAACGTTTACTAACTTCCTTATTTGATTTGTTCAGCACTATCCTAGATATATATATATTTGATTTGTTCAGCACTATCCTAGTAATTCTTAGTATGTCCACTGAATATATTCAGGAAGCATCTGAAGATTGCAGAAAGCAGTGATTCAAGAAATCAAATGGCTTTATGGATTTACGTCAAAATGCCTACCTGAAGTCTATATAATTATTTCTACATCGACATAAAAATCCTTTTGGCAAATTAATGCAATCCGCATTTACCGAGCAATTATGGGTCCCTTGAGCGCACTCATTTGTCTCTGAAATTTGTGAAATGCATAATCATCCTGAAAATCTTCAATATTTAATTTAATTCAGTGGTTCAAAATTTTGAAGTGAAAGGTTAATTTTTTGTCATTCAGCACATTCACATTGTGAAAGCAAAATTCAGGTTTTGTATCCGAAACAAAACACACTGATTTATTCTGAATAGTACTTATTACCGAGTAGCGCTTATTACCGATAAGAAAAAAAAAACATACGTAATCGGCAAACTCTTCCTGGTTTTCGCAACTGATCTGGGCTCTCATCGATATAGCCTTGCTTACAGGTGCAAATGTATTCTTCATCCGTATTGATGCAGTTAGCATTCCTATCACAATCATGCGTCCCGGCAGCGCACTCATCCATCACTAATGTATTTGCTTTTAAGACCCCATCTTACAAGTGCTAATCTTGTTTATGACTGATGCTTATCTGACTACAATATTTTTTTTCACAATTATTTTGATATTAGTGATGGACGATTATTTTCACTATTTCATTTTTGTCATTCGATTTTAATTCAGCTATAACTTACAGCAAATACCGGTAACAGGATGGCGTTGCTGATTAGCGGCACATTGACAAAAGAATCTTCCATTATTATCCGGAAGACACTCTTCACGTCTTCGATGATCGCAAGCATCCGGCAAATACGGCTCGCATGTTCCGCTTGGTTCGCACTTACCACTTAGACTCACATAGTTAGGCCTAAAATATCAAATATAATGTTAACGAATCCGTGACGAATAAAAATGAAGTTAAAAATTTCTTGTTGTTGCCGCAAGTTAACGTACGGGTTTACGCACGAGCACCGTTAGTATGTTTTCGACAAATTTTTTCTATTCGGAAATTGATATGATTTATTTCTCAACATTGAGAATTTTTATAAATAATTTCTTTCTGTTCGCCTTCCTGCAATTCTTCTTTATTAGCTATCTTTATTACCTTTTTCGTCTTTGCAAATCTCATAAAAAAACGTACAGACACTGACAAATTCGTCTTCCTGATGAGGACGTAACACAGTGTTCGTTTTCACTGCAAGGTTTCCTTTGTCCACATTCATCTGTATTCGGTATTATTCCAGGCATTGACGATACACGTTTAGCTGCTAAAGATATTTATAATTTGCAAAAATCGGAGTACTGTAATTACTGAGGATTTTTATTTATAGTGCATTGTTAAGTGTCAAAAATTGCCGAGACAAACAATTGTTTTAAAAGTTTGAAAAACAAAAAAAAATGAAAAAGTGTTTGAAGAACTTACTGCAAAGACCGGATTTCTGATTTCGCACAAAGTTAGGTGGACACGCACATCTATAATTCCCATATGGCGTCAACTGGCATATTTCAGGATTTGGACATGAGGATATTAGTTGCGGGTTACATAAAGCACCACCACAAGCCTGAAGGAAAAAATGAAGCCGTGTGTTTGAATTCAATTCACCTGTGACACTTTCTTCCGCACAAATTATTTATTGCTTAGAATGTTCTGGAATTTAGAATCTCTATGTCTTCTGCTACTGCACTATAAGACAGATTACGGTCTCATCTGAGCTGAAAAACTGCTAAGGATTGTTTTGGATTATGTGAGAGCCAAAGTACGTGAATCGAGGGTAGTAGTCGGCAAGTTGCAAAAAGCCCAACAGTTCATCCAATGTTTATAAATGTATACCAGTGTAATTGGGTGTTGCTCAAATGCAGCTGGACAGACACAGCAAGGCTTTCCGTCTTTTATCGCACATACTTGATTGAGCGACCGATCGCATCCTGCATGAGTTTGCAGAGCGCAGTTTTCTGAAATTTCAATTTTTCTACGTAAAACTTTTGATCATACAGCTTTGGGAAGAGCACAAAATAAATATTTGGTATTTATGACGTTAAAACACAAGTAATATTAAGCATCTCTTGAGGAAAAGCTCGAATGATATTAATTAGTTGATGTGAAGTAATTTATCACCGCATTAGCATATATTTAAATGAAAATGCATCGGCAACGAAGCATAACCTCCATTTCACCGCAGGATGCTCACTTCTGTGCAATCTTTAGAATGCGTTTATGTGTTTTCCAAAATGAGATGACGGAAGCTTTTAAGTTTGTTTGTAGGCATTAAGGATTTCGAAAGCATGAAATATCTCATTCCCTATCTTCTCCGCCTATAAACCAAGGTACAGTACATAAAATAGAATATTCTTTTTAGTACAAACAATGCTAATGAAATGTATGCAATGCTTTTCACCATACTTTAACTTAATTTTAATTTTTTACATTCTATATATGATTTGTCGAGAGTTCAAAAATATTATTAGTAGATAAGCTCCCAATTGCTCTGGTGGCAATTAACCTCATGGTTAATTACAAATCATTTACAAGTTAGATATCTATTTAACCGTTGCTGCCAGTCACAATTTAGCTTATTTCACACGTCTGAGATTATTCCACTACATATTTAACATTTGTTAATTCTCATCAATAATCCACATGTTAACTGTCTTAAATTCACGTCGCTAGCGGCATTTCATCTTTGGTATTACCCATATATGCTTTATCTTAAGCGGTGGCACCCATTTCACCATCAATGCATTAGCTTCCTTAGGGTGTTAATTGCGGTAACGTAATTCTTCTATTAGCATCATCCATCATCTGTCTCAAATACGTAAATTGTAGACAGTTAAACCACTCCTACATGGTGCGAGTCAACTGAACTTTAGCCTCCTTACCTACCAATTCTTACTAAATTCAGCTTCTCATCCTTCCTTCCGACGCAGCTCTCCAACATGATTTCGCACCACGCACTTGTGAGCTTCTAATATTGTGTTACAAGCTATTATTCTGCTAATAAACTATCTATTAATAAGATATATCCTTCGTCAACAATCGCAAGGATACAGCACTTCTTCTACCACACCACAACTCGGTAAACAGAATCGGATAAGCTCCTGACAAGCTGTAATAGGCTGCGTTAATCCGTCCTATCACAGCAAACAACAAATCTAAATCAAAATCAGAAAGTTCCCGACAATTTATGTTACTTCTTAAGTCGATATCTAACTGTAGGTCTCCGGAAGACGTTAGCAATTGAGTTGCTTCCAAATTTAGAATAGAGGGTTGAAATAAGTAAAAAGCTAACGTTTAAAGACTTGTGAAAGAGAACGCGGTACAGCTGTGGGTGGACAAGTAACTTTTTGAATTATACTTCGCAAACGAGTATTCAATTCTTTAAACGCATTCACATGAAATGTCCTCTTCTTTGACCCTAAAAAAACAATCCTCTAATTCTTAAATATTGAAATTAATCGATCGATTCCAATACAATCAGCGAAAACTAGCAGATATTTGATAATTTAGTAGATGATAACTTTGTAAAAACTTCTATCACGTCAAATTTTGTATCACTTTGACATTTCCAGTGAATTATTATTACATGTGGCAATCTAAGAATATTTCTGCTTAATAGCATTTAGCTTAACCTATTACGAGGACAGTTATTATAATCGGGTCGGGCGTGAGTTTCAACAAAATATACCGGAAATTGCTTCTAATTCATCGTTCAACGCGTGATTAGTAACACCAACAGCAAAAAACTGTATTTGTTTCAGTTTCGCATTCTCCACAGGTAAGACAACGTCATCCTGCGATCGTCCATCCGTTATGACAATAACAATCCGTGGCACGCCACTTCCAGCCGGTCGAGCACCACGAACTTCACTGAATGCTTCATTAGCAACATGTCGTATTGCTGCGCCGGTCCTTGTTAAACCCGTCAGGTATCTGAAAAGGAATTTTCTTATAAAGTAAATGTCAATAACTTTCATATTATCTGTACGTCTATCTAAAACATTATCGATTAGAATCATTCAAACACTATAAATTAGCTCACTCGATGTTATCGACAGCATTTCTTAGCCGTTCGATCGAGTAATACTGATTTAGGTCGATTTCATGCCTAACAACATCCGAGTATTGTAATACAGCCACATGAGTTTGTGTATGAGAAATATCAAATAACTCGATGAAGTCTTTTACAAAACGAAGCACCTGCAAGGAAAATTAGTTAAAGGTTTCCCAAGACACACGGAAACTGCTAAGACATGCGAAATGTTTCATTTGCTATTGTCTTAGTTTTTTGCAATTAATGCGATAATTTTGAGGGAGGAGGAGAACTTTGCTACAACTCTTCATTAAGTTTTAAAAATAAAGTACACAAACAACGTTTGAAATGAAACCTCGTTGTGAAAAACGTCTGAACCGATCGAACCACTTCCATCGATCAGGAAAACAAGATCGGTTGATTGAGCTGGGCTTAAAACTTTCTCCATTATTTGAATTGTAAAGTGACATCATTAATTGTGGAAAAAAGAGATTTTAAAAAATGACTATTTGCGTTTAAAAAAAATCTCATCTATCTCATCGCCATTATCGCTTGTAAATGTTCAAATTAATCATCTCATCTAACGATCATGCTGTAATCAGCCTTGCTATTATCAACTGCTCTTTAGGGCCTTAGATAATGAGAAGTCTTTCTAACTAAATTTCCATTATCGTGAAATGAAGTTGACGTCAAATAAAACAAATTAACTTTTGCTGAATTCGAAATTGAAGTTTGAATTTAAATTAAAACGCAGTTGGTACTTGCTTTATATCTTAGACGAAATTCTATTACTACTTTTATTAACGATATTACGGCTCTTATCAATGGAAAGTATTTTCATGACAGTTGGCGTTTGGCGAGGAATTAACGGTTTGTAATCAATTTCCATTTCCTCACTAAATTCCAGTATGGTATATGGTACCTCACAACAATCACGTAGTCACGTAAATTACCCAAATATCACGTAAATTACAGATATCAATTTATATGGACAAAGGTAAGCGAGAATTAATTATTAAATCTGTAGCATTCATACTCTGACATAGAAAATGATTTTTTAATAATATGCGTTACGGTTTTACTGGTAAACACGTGTAAAGTGTAGCAGATTTTAACAAAATAGTTCGCTTTTTCCTTACCATTGGGTGTGCAAGGTGCATACACGTCCAACTGGTAGCTTAGCGTTGCTGGAAACGTCAAAATACCCAGCAGCGCAAGTGCACGTATAGCCATCCGGTAATGTCACGCAATCCGCATTTTCATCGCATGAATTGGTTAATCGATTAGCGCATTGATTTCCAGCTGTAATTATTTTAATTAAGGTGAATGAATGACTTAGAACACTCATGTATAATTCCATTTTAAAAGTATCTAAAAGTAATATCCATGACAAACATTGGCCACAGCGTCGTCCAGGTTTTAAGCCATAGCGTGAGGAAACGTCTGTATATCCAGCATTACAATGACACAGGTATGATTCCAGTGTATCGACACACGTAGCGAAAGGTGAGCAATCATGCTTACTTGTGCCACATTCATTAATCACTATAATATAATATAATATCAATTACTGGTGAATTTTAATTTCTTCAATTTTTATTTGTTTTTTATAGACATTATAACTTACTTTTGCTTACACAGCGCTTGCCTACGTTTATTATGTAAATTAATGAAATTTACATTGAGTGCATTTTCTTCCTGGTAGCCGTAAAGGATCAGGTGATGTATCCAAAAATCCTGGTGGACATTGGCATTGATATCCGTCATACGTATTGGAACAGATTGCAACTAAGTCGCAATCGTTCTGTTTTTTGCAGCGATCGAATGCTTTAAAGATAAATTAGCACAGTTGTGAAAAATGAAGGATCGCTTTGTAATTCAAAGCAAATTTTGCATGAAAATTTTTGCAAAAACGAAACAAGGGATGAAATCTCTAAAATGAAGTCTCTAAAGCATTCAGAGTGAAGGAAAACCTGTAATGGCAGTAAGGTTTTCAGGATTTGTTCAAATTACCATACTGAATTAAAATTATAATATACTTATGCATTGTCCATTAGGAGCTACAATGCTAGATGGCGGACACTGACAGGAATAGGTGCCTTGCGCATTCTTTAAACATACTCGGTTCATTGAACAAGTTGGTTTAAATACTGGGTGACATTGAAATTCCTGAAGTATTGCTGTTATTACATAACATTTTATCTAAGAGAATAATCGCATTTTGTTAGAGTGGACTTTCAAGAATTTTCCATTAATTTAATTTCGCTCAAATTTTAATTTGTAAGAAAACAATGACCGTTTGTGGTAATATGGCTTCACTGATATCTCGATGACCCTTCGGCGCGATGCACTGACGACCTGGATAATGAATAATATTTGGACTGGCATCCACAAAGCCTTCCTTGCATTTGCAAATGTACCTAAAATAGCTTCTTCGAGCATTACTTTTTCTTGAATGTCTTATCGAACAATTGGCCTCATAGACAGATTGTCCTTATCTGCAAGTGACCTAATCATTACTTTGATTTTTTAGATTGATGCTGCTAGGAATGCCATTGTCAGCGTTTTTACTCATTGCTTATGTCCTACAAAATTGGAAGTGAAAAATTAATTGAGTGGTCCTTTGTTCTACGATTTAGATCCTTAAGACGATGACGATGTTGATGAGATGTGAAAAAATTCCAGTAACGGATGGTGGGAAGCACATGAGAGAAAGAGAGAGGGGGACATTTCCCGATTTCAACGTTACCTAGCCTCTTCAAAAAAATTGTTCAAAACTATCTCTGCAAAGCACTTTTTTTTGAAAACAGCTGAGGAAGAAAGAGTGTAGAGGATAATTTAAGTTTTATTTGAAATTAATATGCCAATTAATTCATTTCACATTTCATGAATGTGCACCAAATTTGGATGACTCATTCAAGTTTCAGGAATAATTATGCATAAACGTAAAAGTAGTTTCATCTTCTCTTACCAAATAGAGAACCGGTTATAATGAGAGTTACTCACCCATCCGGCTGATCGATGCATTCAGCATCTGTTGAACAGTCATTTATGCCACTGCTACATTCGTCTACATTCTTCACACACTAAAGTACTTTATGTGAAATCATTGAAGCAATTAAATTAAAAAATTGTTTATAGCAAGTATGTGAAGTAAATTACCATCATCAGTATAACAGGCCGTAGTCTGAAACAATTCAGGTCATCCATTATTTGTCACAATTATATTGAATATCTTGGCAAGTCATGACATAAATATATTACAGTTAGTGATGATCATCACCTTTCTTCCCGGTAGTAGGGAGTAATGTGCGCTGACATCCGTAAATCCTGGATTGCAAGTACACGTAAAGCTTTCGTCTGTATCTTGGCATCTGGCATTTTCCGCACAATCGATTTTATAATTGATCGGATCAGCGCACTCATTTACTTTCCAACGACATATTCGACCCGGTTTACTTTGTGGATTCTCCGATAAATCAGCAAAACCGTTTAAGCAACGGCATGTATAACCTTCAGTCTAAAATATGTTACGTTCGGAATTGGTGAATAATTTATTCTAAAGGAGCATTTTAGGCAAAAGAAAAAATTTTTTGCATTGTTTTCCGGTTCCTGTTTGAAGCACAGGAAATGTGAACTGTTGATTACATCGGAAAATTCAGGTACAATTGCATGTTCGATACAATAAAAAGTTGTGAGTATCAATAATTACTCATTACGATAGATTAACAAATAAACCTTTATGCGCAAGTTATTTACTCTTTATTTTGAAGATTGCCTTCTTTTATTACTAATATATTACCAAAATAAATTAACTTACTTTCGGTACTAACTTATTCCATTATCTTTATCTTAACTTATTTCATGTTAATTAATTAATAATAAGGTAAATAGTTGGTTTATATCAATATTTTTCTTTACCCATCACTTCAATCCTAACAATTTTAGACCAAAAATCTTTCCCGCAAACGTCATCGTATAAAAAACCGGTTTTAAGAAACGAATAACGTTTGTTATTCAAGTACGGAGAGTACATACCTATCTATATTCGTAATTTAAAAAAATAAAGTGAAGAGTAAAAAAAAGCAGAAACTACTTGAGAATAGTAAATACAGCTAATATATACTTATAGTGAAGTAAATTTTGAACAATTTTTCAAACAATTTGCATTTGCTAATCAAACAGACAAACGTGAACAATTAAGCGCTGCTCTCCCAATATCAGTTATTTTAAATATCAATTATTTAAATTTGATGAAAATTTCCAAAATGAGACCTACCTGATCAATGCATGTGGCATTTTCATGGCACTCATTAAGACGCGGCTGAGCACATTCATTTATGATAATACATCGTCCATCGGTACTTCGGCCAATACCGTGTGGACATTGGCAGCTGTAGCCACCGTTACGAAACACGCATACTTCATATCTAGTTTGATTACAGGCTAATGGATCGTCCACGTGACATTCAAAAACATTTGCTGAAAAAATTCCCTTTCATTCCTTTTATCTCGAGAAAAATTTCCAATTATTTCAACGAAATAATGTCGTTTTCTCAAAAGTTATGGTTACTTTATGAATTTTAAAGCAAAAGTTCAGGCAGAATTTTTCAAGCAATTTTTTTCTTTCTTTGAATATTTATTTTATGGAAATTTTAGAAAAAGAAACATCCGTTGATCATACCGTTCTGTGATTGTTGTTGTGCGAAGAGAACTAAAACGCATCGGGCGATGATAACGTGTAGCGAAAGCCATTGATCCCGCGGTTTCATTTGCAACTCTGATCGATCGCCTAAAATCCATTGTGAGAGATGCGGATTATTGATTGATTTTTTTCGCGTAAGATTTCAGGTGAATTGGGAAGGGAGTGAATGTAAACGAATCACAGGAACACGCATGTACTAATTACAAGAAGAATTCTTTGTTTGACTTTCTACTCGTACGTGAAAATTGGAAGGGAAGTTAATAGCTTAGCAATGAAAATGGAAGTCATTTGCATGCATCGAAGAAGAATGCATCTCCACTATTTTCACGCCAAATATTCAAGGGCGCAAAATGAGGAATTGCTTGGAAATAAGAAACAGAACGATTTAGCATAAAGTGAAGTTATACGAAATTTATGAGAGAATTTGTAATCAAATTTTTAAATTATTTGAGGACCGAATTAATCCAGCAACATTTGCGCCTGATGAGGCATCATTACTTGCAGTTCTTCCGAAATCATAAATGATCCATTCTAATCTGTGAATATTTCAAATTCATTATTTAAATGGAACCATTTAATTGCAGTAAATTTAATGACAAAGTTGTGCGGTCTATTTTTGCACATGTTAAAAAGGTTGTTACGAAAGGGCAGGTTCATTTTAATTTGTTTTCTACAACTTGAATATTTTGGGTTCTATGCAAGAAAGAATCACATCCGACGTGCTCGTGAAATTTATTTGTTTATTCATTAATTTAATCATTTTGAATACCTTACTAACTATTTTTGCTTACAAAACAGCTAATGAATTGAATAAAATTTTAATTTGTTTAGCTGGATGGCAATACGAGGAGAAGCTACTGGAGAAAAGAATATGTCGTCGATTTAAATACAGTTACTGAAATGATTCATTTCTGATATTTGCATTGTTGAACACATACCTTACCTTTTCCCCTCCCAATTGAATTTCATTTAAGTGAAACCGGTAATCTTCGAGTTGTTTGCATGGAACATTAATTTGCCGTCTTTTTTTAAGGACTTATTTGCACTTAATCACTGAATTTCGGAAAAGGAGGGGACGAAGGCAGAAGTCCATTGCAATTTGCAGAAACATTTGCGATAAATTTTAAACTTGACTTTCCACTAAAATATCCTTACCATTCTATCTAGCTAACCGAATAGAATTTGAGTGCCAAAATAAAATTGTTCCAATCAACTGGCTAAAATTTACGTTAAATTAGAAAAAGTTATTGAAAGTGTTAAATGAAAACTATTTCGACGGACCAAAAAATCTTTGTTGCGTATTTTTGTGAGGCATGCCTGATAAGGACTGAAGTGAAAGTTCTCAGTTAATTTATTAGTTGAATTTACAATTTTGGAAGGAATATTCCATTCCTTCTTCAGTCGATAAACTAAATGGGCAATGAAATGAGGGAGGAAATGATTTAAAAAACGAAGTTATGAAAATTTTTAAATTACGATGGAAAAATTATAAAAATCGAGAGGAGATCGGTAAAAATATGCCTGATCACTTTTGAGCACATTCTGGTCGATATTAGTTTGACTCTTCCCAATCCTTTGAAATTAATGCTTGCATTTTAATCTTGTTCCTTTTGAATTTATTCAATTTGATTACCAGAACTTTTAAGTATCCATTAATAATTTTAGACGATTCTACTTCTCCATGCAAATATCAAGTTCAAAATTAGATCTGTCTGTGTGCTTAATATTAAAAATTGCGAATTATGAAATTATCATAGGAGGAAGTGGAACAATTCTATCGGATGGCTTGAGTGACTGATTGAAAGAGATAGAAATTGAAGATGTCATTTGAAATGAAATGCAAATTCACCGAATAATCAAGTGCGACACAAAAGAGGATTGATAAGACAGACGGACGAATATGACTGAAATGTGTTGTGAACAATATTTCCAGCGAGAGTTTCGATCGAACATACAACCGCAATTAACAATGCCGCCATACCTGTTGCTTATAGCCACCGCCATCCACCGCCACCGCCACCACCGCCACCACCACCGCCACCACCACCGCCACCACCACTACCACCACCACCACCAACAACAACAGCAAGAACAACAACAACAACAACACACTGACCGCAATGTCAATAACCGATTAAATGAGTGGAGTAATATAGCAACTATGCCAAATTAATTAATATCGTTTACTAATTAATTCAATTTGCCTAATCCTCTCCGTGCTAGTCACTTGTAAGCAGTTTTTTGTCAGTAATGTTTTACACCAACCATCGACGTGATAGAAATTTGTCATTACACAATTAGTGAAACGTGAGATTGTCAAATACCACACATCTGTCGCACGTTACACATCACGTGCAAGGTTTTTCAGGAATTATTTGAAGTGATTCAACTCACCTCTTTTATCATTAAATACTTTATATAAGCCTTATTTTTCGTCAAAGTACAATTGACATTAATATTAACTTACGCATGTGCAAAACTTCAGTGTAAAACTACTTTTTTAAAATTAAAAATAGTAATTTAAAAACTTCAAAAAAGCATAAAATACAAGAAGGCATGGCTGGGAAACTGTCTTGCAGTAAAATTGAAAAAAAGAAAAAATTCTTCTATGAAATCATCAAGAAAAGTTAAGTCTTCTAGAACGAGTTTGTTTATTTTCCTTTATTTATGAATAGTTCATTGGTGAATCATCAAGTCTACTCTGCTCGAAGTAAAAGAATTTAAGAATGAAATTTGTGCATGTGAAAGATAATTAAGACTTATTGAAAAATAGAAAGTTCGAAAGTCAAAACTTGCAAGTAACTTTTTTCTACGTTTGCCTTCCCATCCGTAATTATTCGGTTATTCCGAAGGAAGATAGAAAAAGAAATCGAAATGATTTGACCTCTAAAACTTGAATAAACAATGACTTGACCTTCAATTTTCAATTTTACTTCAATTTTACAAAGAACATTGAACACAGAAATGTCGCAATGGTTAAAAGAAACGAATTCTTCGGGATGAAACTCGTTTGAAAGATTTAATTAACACCCAAACAAATATTTTAATCTCAACTAAATCACTTAAAAAGTAAAATTTAAATTGGTCGAAACAAAAAGGCTTTAATTAAAAAATTTAGGTAATAGTAGAATTTTTCACTTTCCGAAGATTATATATACAGGCAAGTAACAGCGAATAAAATGTTACATTAGTGAAAAGGGCTCTTTCGGTGGAAATCCGGTTTTCGCCGACCTATCGAAAAGAAAAATCACAGCAAGGAGAAATGAATGAAGGAAAGTTGCATCTTTTCTTCTTATTAATATGTTTGTAGTTATGAATTTATCATTTTTGAGGAAAATAATTTAACATTTGAAGTTCCAAATTGAATTTTCTTTCTTTTCATTCGAAAGTAACCACGATATGCTGCATGTTATCAAACAATTGGCACTTATGCCTGTTGAATTGCTGTTTCAACCAGAAAAAAATTTGGCGAATATTTATTGTGCAAACATATAAACGAACATCATACAATGATTCCAATTTCTTTTTTCAAATTAATTTATGATTGAAAGAAATTAATATTATGTTGATAGTAAAAATTTCAACTTCAACTAACTGTAAAATTCATTTTCAGTAATTTTGAAATATCTTTTTGATTGCAAAAGCTGTACATCCGTTAGAAATCAAACGTCTATATTTCAGAATCAAAATTAGGAATTTCAGTTATCTTTCAGAAAGATATGTGCTTGCACTTTTGAAAAGAAAAACGGCTAAGGCTGAACAGATGAACAGATAAATTCCATCTCTCTTTCTACTCTTTATCTCTCTCTCTCTCTTTTCACCATTTTAAACTTTTAAATTTGGAAGAAAAATTATTCCAAATAATAAAATATGATAGGTGGAATTGGCTGCTATCTAATTGAAGAATCACGACCATACCATTGCGACCAGCAATGAAAAATAGTGAAGAAAGAGGAGAAAGAGAAGAGTTGAAGTGGGAGGAAACAGGATTTGTGTTGCATGCAAATCGCTTCAACTCAGTGAAATATGTGAAGCAAAACTGCGAAACAACGTTACTTCCTGAAATCAAATTTCAAGATTTCCAAAATCAAAATTTCTAATAATTGTAAAAACCACTGGCCAACTCTGGCAATTGGTCCAAAAAATGATTAGTTAACTTTGACAACTGGTCCAGAAACGATTATTTAACGCTGATAATTGGTCTGAAAATGAGTGAAGGAATGAAAGTGGGAGGAAGTGGAAGAGAAGAGTTTTTTGTTCCCTTTCTTCAGGATGTCAGGTTTTTACTGAACTGAAAAAATGTTTGGAAATTTTGTACTTCGAGTGGAAGAAAGAAAGTGTTTTTGGAACGAATTAAAAAGGAATGTTCAAAGTTCAAAAATTTCTTGAAAAAAACAAATTTAATCAGCAAGGATGAAAGTTACTAAAATTAATTATTAAAGTTAACTTCAGTAATCGAAGATTTTATTGTGTTTCTTGAATAATTGAAAAAACAACCTCAGCCTTTTCAATATCATATTTAGTCTTCAATACAAACTAATTCACCTAGCATGAAGATGCTTTGTTACAAAGTTTTTGAAAATTCCAAATCATGAAGTTAAAAAAAAGTTCCGCGAAAAGTATCATAAAATGAAATTTCGCAATTAATGCAAACTGTAAACTATTAAAATAACAACTGTGCAGTGGGATTGTGAATAGTTATGAAAAAAAACCTTGTGTTTTTCATAATTCGACATACCCTCCGCAACAGGTCGAATTTTGAAAACGGAAGAGAGACGGAGCTATTTTCCGTAATGCTAAGTTCTCTCCATGTTCACGTATTATCAGTACGTTTCAGAATTTAAATAACTTTACTCCTCCACTCCTTTCATCTCCACCTTCTTTTCTCCTTCCTAACAAACCAGAAATAAACTTGTTTGCTTATTTCTCCCATCTCAACCGCTGCCCATTATTTGTTTACCTCTAATAGTGTGAAGTTTCTTAGAGATGGTGAACAGAAAGGGAAATTTCAAGTGCTGATGAGCTTCTTGAATTTCACGCGCACGCATTAAATTTCAGTTTTTCGCATCACCACGAAGGCGTTCCATTAAACTACTGACAGTCTAACTGGTTGAAAAAGCATGAGATGCGCCGATGATGTATTTTACTGGTAACTTTGTCATATTTTATTTGAACTGTGAAATGGAACAAGGCATGAAGGACGAGTTGCTAAAACACATCGATTCATTCAATTTACTACGAAATTTTGAAATTTTCCATAAAATTCACTGGTATCCACTACCTCGTCCATTGAAGGACAATGAAGAGAAAGACTTCGTGGTTTCTTTTGTATGTAAAAGAAAGTTGAAAATTCAAAAACCATAAAATATTATAATAAATTGTCGTAGAGAAAGAGTAAAATTTGCATTTTACCAATTTTCAAATGTATTTCCCACAAAATTTTACACTATTCTCACAGAGATCTGCTAATTTAAACAAAGACAACAAACCGATGGCTTTCACAATTCCACAAATAGTTGGTGTAACGGAAAAACAGGAAGTTCGGTGAGAATCACATCCAGTTCTCATCACAGGAACTAGTTTTACAACAAACTTTCATTGAAACACGAATACGCAGTTCTGTCGGTAATGAGAGGGAGGACGGTATTCCGGAATAGCCGTCCATCCAACACCTATCATTTCATTAACGATTCATCGATTTCAGTTTAATGGTACTTTGACAACCACACATATGCACACACACACACACACACACACATGCATATATAGCAATGTATAGTTATTCATTTATTCATATTCAACTTTTTATGTCAATATCAATTGAATTCTTCAATCATTGATTGCTCCTTCAAAGGTACTTCCTCATTTGCTATTAATCATTTAAAATTAAGCTTGCTTATGTCATTTACTCTTTCCAAAAAACCCCCCAAATGATTGAATTATCTTGTGAGCAATTAAAATTTTTGAAATATAGTTCATATTCTCTGCAAGTAATTAATTTGCAAGCGGACTATGTAAATCTGATCACTTGAAATTATTGAACGACTGTAAACCAATTAGCTAAAAAGAAGTGAATATTTTAGCATTAAAACAAGCATTTCGTAAGTTTGCACATACCTTGAAGTGTTACAGAAACTCTTACCTAAATTATGAACCTAATTTTTCCTAATCTTCAAATTTGTGGAAATTCCAGGAGAGGTAAAAGTTCGGCAAAGTCTCGTCTTATCTGTCAATTAGGGAAATTTTTTTTATTAACCTCTTGCTACAACTGCGTGGGAAATGTACGATTCCTACTCGCAGTTCTTCTTACAGCCTCAGAAGTACCTTCGTACCTTCCGTCCAACTGAGCAACTGAACTTAAAATCCCTACCCCACTCCCACTCCCTCCATCGTTTAACTTCTGTCGTCTTCTCTTTCAAGCAATATGACTTCTTAAAATTCGCATTTCAATATCGAATTATGTCAGGATTATATTTTTAATGCTGTTTTGATTTTGAATTAATCCAATTTAGAAGAATGAAGAATGAAATCGATTCTTTTGGTCTCACTTCAGGCTCAATCTCCTAATTGAATCCTTCCATCCATTTATCAGTTTCTCCGAAATTTCCTTCTACCATTCTTTCTCTCATTTTCATATTGTTGCTAAATATCAAAACAGTCAAACTTAACTTTTCTTTCTTTTCAAAAAATTATCAAATACAGTTTACACAGAAAGTGAAAATAATTCATATTTTAAATTAGTTCTCTTTAGTTCCTCTAGTCTTTAATTTTATTAGTTCTTCCTCTCTTATTATAGTTCTCTTTAACTTATCGAATTTCGTTCCTTCAATGAAACGGCAAGCAATTTTGCTCAACTTCGTAGTACAAAAGTCTTTTGTCTGTTCTAAGCGCTTCAAACGCTTCAAAAATTCGTTTTTATATATTTCGCACTTTTGAAGCATTCTTCCATTTCCCTGTTGTCTTTTGTGCTATCCTTAAATCTCAGTTACTTCACTTGGATTTAGTCGAACGACTCCCTTAGGATAGCAATTTTGTTGGGCCTTCATTGTCGCTCGTTGTTTAACTGTTAGCAAACTCCTTCAATTGCTCTCTTCTCCTCTCTTCTCTTCCCTTTCCTTCTTTTCTTCAAATAAAATTTAACAAGTAGTTCTGGAATTTATTGCAAGATTGATACGCGGAAAGAACTGAAATTTCAGAATGAGAAATCAATAAGTAATTGCCGATCATTGGTAGCATGTAAAATGCAATTTCAACTTTTAAAAGCCGTAAAAGCGAATTTTGAATGCATGCAATAAAGCAATGGTCTAAGAACAAGAAGAAAAAGAGACGACGGAGAAATTCAAAATTCAGCTTCTGATTTTGTCAGCTCCGCTAGCGTTGTAAAAATCGTAACGCAATGTACGAATTATTTTGCGACCAATCGCGCTGATAGCACTCTGCAAATGTAATTGAGCAATTCAACACTCATCGTCCTTTTCATTTCGTCTTACACAAAATCCAATTCCGGATCCGGAATTCCTTAAGATTCTAACATTTGATGCATAAATATGAGTTGCAAATTGAACAAATTATACTGCGGGCAAGAGCACTGCAGAAAATTCTCACAAATCAAGCGGTTAGAAGCAAACTATTTGCATGCAGTTAAATGAAAATAATTATAAGAAGTAACAGGTCAAAATCACAAATCAATTCAAAAGCGCAAAAGTACCAATGAATTTGCCAATCAGATTCTTCATCTAATTCTTTGCCCTAAAAATGTATGCTTATAATTAAACTAATTAATTGACCGAAACTAGGCACACTCATAAATCACAAAGCGTCATATTAATATAATGTGCAAATTATACCAATTTCAACTTTTTATAATGCGATCTATTGAAAACTTTGATTTTATAGTTTCAATTGAAGAAAATTCGTGTGGCATTTTGTTCATTGAATTTAACAAAATCTTAATTAATTCGTCATTTGAGAATGGAATGATTGGACAAAGTTGTTATATTGGTGCTCAGCGAATGCGTTCCAAAGTTATCTCCGCGACCCTTTCGGCGAGAGCAATAGCACTTCAACGGGGGCGGACGAAGTCCACTTTTGCAATGAAATAATTGGACATTCCGTAAAATCAGCGCTTTTCAGTGAGCGAAAAAGAACTAGCAGTGTGTAATGTTCGAACATTAAAGTAAGCTATTTTCTCTTTCCTTTCCATTTGTTGTTGTCGAAGTAACAAATTCAATGCTAACAATTAGCCAAGGAGAAATTAACGCATTTGAGCTTTTTTTTTTTGTTTAAAAGTTCGCTTTTCAGCTTCTCCTTCGCTTCTTCCCCTTCTTCTTCTTTGCCTGTCAACTTATTTCTTCAATTTTTTTTTCACAGAAATTTTGCTCTTTTGTTTTTCGTTCTTATCACTTTTGCACTTTCAACTTCGTTTCGATCATTGAAATTAGTGGATGAAAGAGCATAAATATTAGAAGCATAAAAATAAGTGAGTAATTGAATTGTGCAACAGTTAAAATTAATTAAAGTAAATTCAACAGTGGTTGTACGAAGTAAATGTTTGAAATATAGGAATTATTGGCGTAAAATTTTAAGCGAATTCAGTTTGCTGCAAGATGTGATTTTGTCATTTTAAACGCTTTAAAAACTTCTTATCAAATTATTGCAAAGATCATGAAGTTCAACTACTCCAAAGATTTAAAGTAATTGAACTTCATTATCTTAAAAAAACTTTAAATTAATCAAAATATTTTCGATCTTTACGAAACTTATTGTTACTGATGAATAAAGAACAATGATGAGAATGTAAACTTCACAAACACGCTAGCAATGATCAACATTTATCACTCGTCGCTGAGGAGAAGAGCAATTGATAAAAATGTCAAATAATTTTATCCATCCGATAGCGGCGAATACCACCTATCCCTACAGCAGGCAAACAGACAGTGCTCACGCGAGTGATCACGAAAGTTTAAATAAAATGAGAGATACCCGAGATGACGTGGTAGCAATTTAAACTTGATAAACATTTAATTAATTTTATGAAATTAAAGGGACTAAAGGGTATATATAAAACTTTATGCATCAAGCAAAAACCTTAACTAATAAATCATCGAAACGAGCTTTCTTGAAGGCACTACTTTCTTTCTAACTCCTCCTTGGCTCACTTTCCTTTTCAGATTGCTCTCCTTTTATTCAAATAATTGAAATTTAATAATCGGGAGCTTAAAAATTAGCGTGAACTTCTCATCCTTCTTCGTTGGTTTGAGTGAAGTTGTCGAAAACTGCTCCGCTAACTTTCTCTCGCCCTCTCCCTCTCGTCTGTCAAGCATTTTAAATCATTCCAAATTACATTTTCCGATTTATTTTTAAAAAAGTGAAGTGGAAAGAGTATGAGGGAAAGAGAAATGGCTGAAAAATGGGATAAAATGGAAATTAAATAATAGCAACGAGGAGAGGTGAAGCGGTCTTTTATTGGTCCTTTCTTTTCCCATAAAAAGTGCAATTGTAGTAGTACCCGTTGTGGCATTCGTTATTTATTAGTTATTCAAAAAGCTATGAAAAACTTCAACAATCAAAACGACGTGACTGACTGCCACCTTCAGCATTATCATTATCATTATCATCACCATTGTTGATTGTTATTGTTATTACTCTATCGATTCGTTACCACTGCTGTTGTCGTCGTTGTTATCACTGCTACTATTACTATTCTTATCGCAGCCAATCGGATGAGCAGAAGTGAATGAGCTTCTTCACTAAGCAGTAAACAAATAACTCATACATAAAACAAATAAACAAACAGGCGGAATCTTCAAACCACTGCGAGTGCAGAAGTATCATATCATCATTATTATTACTAGTAGTGGTAGTAGTAGTGGTAGTAGTGGTAGCAGTGGTAGTAGTGGTAGTAGTGGTGGTAGTGGTAGTAGTGGTGGTAGTGGTAGTAGTGGTAGTATGCGATTGAGAAGTAGGGATAGCACAGATTTCAACTTTGCTATTTCTCTTCACTTTTCAGGAGGAAATTCGACACGAGCGCCCTGCTCTTTTTTCCCCTTAGGAAAATTCGTGTGACTCCTTCCATATCTTTTCCACTTCACTTCCTCACTGCTTACCTCCCTCCTTCTCCATTTCCCTCAGCTGACTATGCAAAGGGCGTGGCACTTCCGCCTCCAGAAACAATAATACTTAACAAGTGTTTTGGCCGCGAGGGAAGAAGCCTAGCGTTTACTGCGAATTATGTGCGCCTCGGAAGAAAGCCAATATCAGCAGCAGCAACGTCAAAAGCAACAGCCTAATGCGTGCTTTCCAACGTGTAAAACGCCGGACAAACGTGATTTCATGGATCCGAATCCACCACGAACGGCCGATGACTTCTACCGCTATTACGATCCATGGATTGGTATTGGGACAGCCATGATTCTCACCTTATTCTTTATTCTAATCGCATTAAAAACCTTCATAACATGGCTCCTCCGACGCATCACTGTTTGGCGCTATCGATATCAGAACTGTCGTGAAGGACAACAGAAAACGAGCACTAATCATTCCAACAAATCCGCAACAACTCAAATTATGAACAATGGACATATCGTTGTTAATTAATGCATTATTGATTTTTTAGTTGCATATAAAGGATGAATTCCAGAAACGAATTTCCCAATCGTCCAGCTGCAGCAACTCAACTAGGAGTAAAGTAGAACAGATTCGGTGGTAACAGCTAAAGATTCGGGTGCTGGAAATTCACCACTTATGGAAGGCGGAAATTTGAAGCAAACTTTCATTCAACTCTCCTAGTTTCTTGTTTATTGTTGGAAAGTGGAATGCAAATTCTGCCGATTAGCATTTAATAGCTTCTAATTACCTGCTAATACCATCACAGGGTATTCTATTAATGTATTCTGTGGTTGTGGATGACGTTCGATATTCCAAGTACCAGTGATCCCAGTGATAATTTAAATCATTGTCCATGCGAAAATTCAGATATCCATGAAATTTCCTTCCACGTTTTCCTCAGGAAGATGGCATAGATTAATTACAGTTAAGTTTCTTGCTAACTTTTGATGTGAGATTTTGTTATGAAAGAATAAATCGGATAAAATGATAAGAAAACAATTAGCTCGCTATGGTAATTATTTTTCAACACCAATTCTTCACATTGCAAAATCTCATATTTTCTTCTCTTCTCTTCCTGACAAAATGAAATAGCTGGGAAATTAGAAGCAGTAAGATTCATCTTCCTCTCAACCAGCAAACCCCTCTCACCCTAACAAGTAACACTGAAAATAGAGTCATAATGTTGTTGTAACAGTAGCAGTAGTAATTTATGTAGCAATGATATCCATTTTTTTGCTTCCAATTTTATCTAAAGCATCAAAGTGTAAAAATCAAAAATGAAATTTTATTGGGTGGGAGGAATTTTATGCGCTCGCGCTCTCAGCCATTTTCAACTGCACCTATTTTCCAGCTGCTCCGTCGACAATTGTTAACAAAGGCACACACTGACTGGTTGGATTCATTTGGAATTAATCGCTGCTAACAAGCAAACGATCACATCTTTCATGCAGCACTACGCATTAGCAATTTAATAGAAGAAAGAGTCGGCAACACAAAAGCTTGAAAACATTCGTGCAGTCGATCCTACCGCTTGCTTTCAAGCTGAATGAGGAATACTTGCTGATGAGACTAATAAAATTGGCTCGGTGCAGAGGATAAGCCTTATTAAACATTTAAAAATCTTCAGAAACGTTCTATAACACTTTACAACTGTCATTCTGATTATTTTCAACATGCTAGTTAAAACATAATAGCTTTTTCTTTTTCTTCAACGATATGAATTCGATTATCACTCAGTGAAATCCAAAACTTCTGCTTCAAATCAACAACTACTAATAGCATTAGACCAGATAGCAGCATGTGGCTTGAAAATGCTTAGAAAACGCTAAAAATGTCTAATTGTGGCGATGCAGAAGTATAATGGAATTAAGAGGAATTATGATTTTTCCAAGAAACTTTTCCAAATTACAGTTAACGAGTTCTCGAGCTTTTTGTAAAAAAAAACAGGTTGTTTGAAATTATTTTTGCTGTTATCGTTTCTTAAAGTTAGGGAAGCAAGAATTAAAATGACTGATCCCTCTATTTTATATATCATCAGTTGGTGCCTAGCAATCAATTTCCTTCACTCCTTCATCTTCTTAAAAGCGTTTCAGGCATCCTGGAAATTTCCTCGACATTTTTTGTTGTGAATTGGTATTGAAATAGTTTGCAGTCATACCGTGCTTCCCATCATTGATCTAGAAACTTATTTTTCTAAAAGTAAATCATTTACCGGAAAGTTCCTGGCTTGTTTTTCTAATTATACCTTCCTTTACCGTCATTATTCCATCATTACGGTGCTGCTATGCGTTAACCACTTACTCTTCATGATTTCATACCCAACAATAATTCACTTAAAATTTCTTTTTCAACAACAATAACAATCTGCTCTACTTAAAAAAAGTGCTGTTTATGCTGCCTTAAAAACACTCCTTGTACATATCGAATGAATTCCTAAGAGAATGGTGACATATAGTGGAAACAGAAACACAGCATATCACTGAACATAACATATGGAGTTAACTGAAAAATTACAAGAGTATATCAGATTAAAACCAACTTCAACTATCACAGATAAGTGAATACAATAGGTGAGAAAAAAGACACAGTATGTACAAAACTCGCGAACAAAATAAAAGAAAAAGTTACGACCTGACCGGATTTCCTGAATTTGTATATTTTACGTTCGTTAAGGTGTTTTTTAGAAACCAGTAGATATAAATGTAGTTTTCTACACAGAGATGAAGATGTAATCATGTCCCTTTTAATAAATGTAGGCTTTAAAAAATGATAAATGATACAGTACCCCCCTATCGCTAAGTGAGAGGTAGGAAATAATTCCGGGACAGGAATATTTTCTTTTTATAAAACTGATCATGTGTTACGATAGTTTACAGCGGTTCCAAATCGACATGTTTCACATCCGGATGCTTCTTGGTAATCACATCCTCAATACGATCGACTTCATCAGCTATTCGGTTAACAATGTGCTCACCATGATGTAACATGAATCGTCGCAGTCCGTCTTCATCTTTAATTTTCTTTACTTCCTGGAAAATCACGCACTATTTCATTCTCTCCGAATAACGAGTAATTCCTCATAATTATAAGATCTCATTATTTATCCATATTCAATGAATGAATGGCAATGCAATCTTTCATTACTTACACATTTGATAAGATAAAAGGGCCCTTCAACAGTAATCCACAAAGTTCAGCACAAAATTTCTACAAATTTCAAAGTTTGGAAAATTAAGAATTAACACGTGATGATTTTCAGAATTCCTCTTATCAAACTGCTAATTGATTTTAAAAATTGCTCTCCAGAAGCTTTTCTATAAACTAAGCGTGCGCTGCAAATGAAGATCATGTCTGCTATTCACGTTCGTCGATTTTTTTGGTTTGAAAACAAAGTTCTAGGAAAATGGTATCAGGAGGAACTGAAGTTACTTTATGAGATACAGTAAAATAAAACAAGCACGTTACTCCTATTAGTTTGCAAGGTTAATTAAACGAATTATCCCCGATAACGAAATACACAAAATAACAAATGTTGGCAAGTAATATCGAATTATGCTAGATTGGAAATGCAATGATTTCCAACAAATGAAAATTATTATGCAAAATTCCATCAAATGAAAAACAGCTTCCATAAATTTTGTTAAAATTTCAGGTAAAACTGTTAATTTTAGGAAAGCCCAATTTAGTGGATGTATTAGTAATGCTCTGGTTTAAAAGTTTTTAAAACTCTTTTTTCTTCTTGCATGTTTGGAAAGAAAAAAAACGACCTAGAAAAACCACATATGTAAGCTGTCTTAATTTGCTGAAAAAAGGAATAATACACTTCTGTGCGCAGACAGCTTTTTTAACTAAAACCATGCAGACATACTGCACAGGTAGGCACTCGTGTTTTTTTTTGCAATTAAGAAGGATCAAGTCTTATCCATAAATCCAAGTTATTCATTTGCCGATGAGTTGAAACAAAAGCATAGTTTAAAACATGGACTACAGAAATTTCGACCATGAATCTATCACGTTCCTTGTATATGGAATGAGATTAATACCGCTTTAACTATGTCGGATAGAAACTTAACCTAAGCTTCGCTGTCAAAATTCGATTTCAAATTTTTGGGGTTGAAGGCTTCATCAAAGTTTTGTAACAAATCGAAACGCAGAATTCACAAAAACTCTGAATTTACTTTTTTTGTATTAATGCCAAAATTTTGGCAGAAAATTAATAATGCTATGAGTAACAAAAACAAAATGAAGCTCTCAATATTTTTCCGAACTTTCATGAGTTGAACGTTTCTCATAAATGGAAAAGAAAAAATAAGTAACTTCCTCGACATGCGAGACTAGAAAACTATATGATGTTTGTAGTAAGAATCAAAAACAATCATAATTTTTTTAAGGAGCCATAAATAACGAATTTTCCCAGCTCATAAATACGTCCAATTTTAAGACACGATGTCTCTCAAAAAAATTTCAAATATTCCTTACATGATGTTGATAAAATTCACAGACCTCTATAACAGAAGGGATGTGACATGATTCCGAAAGATACAAATTCGTGATTGCTCGTCCATCATATTCCACTTCTGCTTTAAACCGAACTTGTCTAACTCCATGTCCAACTGCTTTCACATCATGTACTGACCTATACTAATGCTGTTTATATATTTCTCAAGTCGATAAGTAACAAGAAAATGACCATGGAATAACAATTCAGAACAAAACAAAAAGGGGATAAGAAATTATTAATACTACTACTAAGATTCTAAAAACCCATGAGTAATCAAAGGGATTCTCGAATCTGCCTACTCCAATGCAAAACTAAGACGGTTAAAGTCTCCAACTCAGTTTTGGTACTCCTTAGAATAAAAAAGGTGATAATTTCCAACCCATGTTACTTAGAAAATGCTTGGAAAACTAACTTGATAATGATGTCGTGTCTCAATTGCGCTACGATATCGTTGATTACTACTTGCGGAACTGATTTTCCTGCCAAGTGCATAGCGTTACTGCGAATGATGAATGCCGCGACACTGCCTAACAGAATACCGATCAAAACTGAACCAATGGAGTCCGGAACACTGGTTTCCAGCATGCAGCTTAATGCAATTGATGAAGCAGAGATAAATGCTCCAAAAATTGACGCCGAATCCTCCAAGCAAACTACACTTAAGCTTGGATCAGCGCTTATTTTTACTGAAAATGGATACACATATTATACATACATAACAAATGCTTTGGTCAAGTAATGTTTAGAGCTCAGAACAGCTTGATTAAAATGATTCATCTATTAGCAATTGCTCTTTCAAAAATTATGTAATTAAGACTCAAAGAAGCACTATCTTAAAAAGAAAGAGCTAAATTACTGAATCTACCACAACTAAATAATTTTATAATTTGACTTAAAATGCAGCACAGCTTGCGCAATAACTCTGATTGTCATGCACCTAAAAAAATTTTTGAACAAAATATCAAATTTAAAAATTTAAACTTTAAATGACCATATTCAATGAGGGACGTGTGGCACTGTTTCGCTTTCCGCCTCACTTTCCACCATGCATATGATGCTGACGATCCTTGTAATAAGAAAGATATTGTCAAAGTGATAAATGCCTGAAATCTATAATCGCTGCTTTATAAAAAAACATAAACGGAAAGAAGAAAACATAGATTGGAACTCTATTTCAATGTTTTCTAAGGAGTTAAGCGAGTTATGGCGATTTGGGAACTGGCTCAAACTTCCATTTTCAGTACGAATACTGATTTCATCGGGAATTTTTATATGTCAGCTTATGTCAGATTCATGCATATATAATCGGTTTTATAGAGATTATGCTGCTTTATTCAATATCTTTACAACATAAAGAAATCTGACAAAAGTTTAAATCACGAGGTTTTTGCAAACTTGCCCATGCTGGCGACTCGATTTCATGAGGATGAAGCAGGCCGGTAACGCCATGATACAGCGAAACTCCCCCACCAAATCCAAAAAGCCAACAGCCACTAATCAGGGAAGCAATATATCGTGCATTACCGTAACCATAAGGGTAAGTTGGTGTAGGATTCAGTTTTGACCATCGTATTCCGTACATCAGAATAATTTGGTTCGTCAGATCCAGGGAACTGTGCAAACCCTCAGCAGCTAAACTTTTTGATCCTAAATGACGAGTGCAATTATCAAATTAAAATCATTACCACTTCTAATTTCAGCATGATGCGATTTATGCTCTATGACATTATAATTTCTTATCTCTATATAAAAACAGATTATATAAGCAGCATAGTTCAAAGTTCAGCATACAAAGACAAAAATGTTCCAAACATACCAGTAATAAAAGCGCCATATAATTTGAAGCAAACATCAAGGAAATTTGTGCCTAGTGCAATCTTTACAGCATTCGTAGCATCCTAGACAGAATAAATTATGTCTTCAATTACTCTTTATTAATGAAAAGATAAAAAGCAAGCCTACTCAATTGCATATCAAACTGAAGATTTTTTCTACGAAGTCTAATTACCTCCGCAGCAGGTAAAGTCGATTGGCTTTTCTTTTGTTTTCGCTCATCGAACAGTGGGTTTTGATATAAATATTTCTGATATAATTGCATTCTTTGATGAATACCTCTTTCACTACCATGTACCTGGAAAAAAATCATTGAGATATTGTTTAAAAAACAACGGAAGCGAAATGTATTACAACCGATCAATAAACATAAACCTGCAATGCTTTGTGATAAATGTCTTCTACATTATACATCGCTTTTTTTGGAAAAAGCTCCTTCCGAGGCAGATTCTGAAGATGCTCACGTGTTAAGCCAAATTCTAGCATTGCACGAGTCTGAAATCAATTGCATGTCCAGAATTCTAATAATGGTATGTTCGAATCTCACTAGTGGTATCCCTTCATCTTCGGAAAATGGATGTCCCTAATTTCCTTCTTAACCTTCTCAGCACTCCCAAAAATTTATGTAAATTCATGCTGCAATCCACTAATAATACATTTTATTATAACGAAGGACGACCCATATCAGTCTTCCTAAAATTAAATTTCAGACTTCAATAATAGCATTTGAAAGAAAAACCTCTTCAATTACATCCTCCATCGCAATATTCCGTTTTCGTGATGACTGTGCTGCTCGAAACAACCTACCCTTAAGTTCATTAAACTTCCCGCTAAATGTACTTCCCGCTGAATAGAAGAACGCATGTGAAGGTTTTTCTAGCACTGCAATAAGTATTATTTGAATAAGAAGCAAACCATAAATTTGAAGAATTTGAGAACAATTGATGTAAAAGGTGTCGAAATCCGAAAATACGCATAGCATGTAAACATGCAAAGGAACAGCTACACAGATGAAAATTAAGCTTTTTTAATGTATTGTGAAAACTCTCTCGAAAGTTTGCTTGCTTCTTTCTCATCTATTGGTGTCACTTCCCTACGTCCTTTTCGTTAATTCACATAATTTTGTTATTTTATCTGTAACGTAAAATAATCCTTCACCACCTGATATGTTTACTGGATAATCTTATTACTACATAAATGTTATCTTCGTCGGTCGACCACCACATCTTTCAAGAAGTACTTCACAACAGACAAGACAAAGAGTACAAAGAGTACTTTATAACAGTGCTGTCTGTCGTTATAAAAAATTTCAAAAATATATCCTGTTTTCCTAAAAAATAGAAAACTTACAAAATGATGTACGAAGCATCATGCGCTATGTGAATTTTTGTCAAGAAATAATCCTTACATGAGACTGCATAAGATTCCGCAAAAAGCTGAAAAAAGAAGGAAAAAAATTATATGACAAGCAGATTGTAGCTCGAAATACCAAAACTTTTATGCATCAATACATAACATCTCAAATAAAGTGATAGGACGCGTACGTGTGAATAAGCCCTTAAAGAGACACCTAAATCATACCTTAACATAATTATGGGTAGCGTCGAAGGAAGCGATTTAGACCTCTGTATTATGAAATAAAATGAATTAATGTTAGGCGGTCAATAGCAGCGTTTATTGATATGTAACAAGTAAGAGAAGAGTTACACGCTACGCAAATCAGCGAGAAATCCATGGAGACGTCAACCCGTCAACTCCGTCAACGAGACAGACTCTGTTCTGAGACGCAAGTATTTAATGCAGCCGCTGTCATTTCTGTTATTATTGTGGAATTAACTCTGTCTAATTCCATTAATCACTTCTTCCGTGCTGCAATAAAACGTTGGGCATTCATTACAGTTTTGCGCCTAGCAGTTGTGACTTCTGGTCTTTCTAATCACATACGCATTTGAGATTCAACTTCGCGGATAAGTCACCTCATCCATTGTTGCAAGTTCAAATTTTTAGTTCTCCTATTTAAATGTGTCTTGAGCGATCACTTTAGTTAGCTAGGATTCGTGGTTTTCACCGTTGCTGCCCGGATCGGTTTTTAAAGTGGGATGACAAGTGTAGAATACAGCCATCTCGAAGCTTCCAACAAACAGTAGACTACTCATGCTGAATTACTAGTATTGCTTACGTGGCTGAGCGAAGTAATTAATGTATGGATACAAGTACGAAACGATCCATTTAATCCTCAGCAGGAAGGAACGTCGTAATAGGAATGTCGTAGATGAGGAAACATTTGCATAAATGAGGCTGATATTCACTGGGCTGCAATTAACGGATAAGTGGTTCAGGATTCAGCATGGTCAGTTTTCATGGCTGTTTCACGTTAATTGACGATGAGATAATCGGTGTAATTTTGGCATCGAAGATTAACAGAGCGATCATCACAAATTCTTATTTATAAACAACAGATCTGTTGCTGTACTCATCTCAGGTGGAATAATGCGACAATTTCGTATGGTAATTAGCAGGTAATCCAACGTGGCGCTCATTTAGATGATAAATTATAAGCAGTGCGATAGAATTTTTCTTGTTTCGCTCGCAGATTAATTTCACTAATTCATTACTAATAAAAAAGGTTTACGAAAAATGTCGTAGCATTCAGCCAGTAATTCGCAAACTGTACCGTTTCACAACAAAGATAAAGGGAACACTCAATGAACCAGTTGTTTTTTGTTAGTTTACATTCATCTTTTCTTTCCTTGAAATTACATCAACAACAATTTTAGTTTTAAGAAACAATAATGTTGATTGGTTTCATTCGTCTCTGTGATATTTATTTCTTCATTTCTGTGTATTTCCAACTTCATTGTTTTCCGGTTGTCCAAAGTGTTCCGGTTTCATCCACATCTTCCGACTATTCAGGATTATTTCCTCCACAGCGTGCAATATCTAGATACTAAAACTTCGCCAAAATCCCATGCCAGAAACCCCGCCTAAACACACACCCATCCTTCATCACCCTTTCTTCGACAATTTGCATCCCATAGTACCGAACTATACGACATTTGTTGCAGAGTGATCAGTTATATAAACTTCGTAGATTCGGATCCTCTACCGCCATACGTGTGTTTTTGTTTAAGGTTGGTTATATAATATTTGATTTAGCTTAGTGCTATTTTCCTGTAGCGCACTGGGTCTCGAATGACCGCGAGCTATCCGTTGTTCGTTTAGCAATTTAATTTGTATTTAGGTTATTCGTTATTAAACAATTCAAGAAAGGCTGAAATAACATTGTTCATAAGTGGTTTGTACAGGATTTTACTTGGATTAAATTCCTGACATTCATATATTTTTGTAACTCTTCGGTAATTTCTAGGGATCGCTAACTTCCTAATTTTACACGCAGTACAAGCTTGACTTATCCGTTTTGGGTGGAAATTTGTCTGTGATACGAAGTTTAGGAAACTCATTTTAGGTTGTATGACGGATAATATAAAGCGCCGGAACATTCTGCGAGAAATATATATATATTTTTTTCCACATATATATATATCAAACACTAGCAAAAACCTACTCTGCACATATTATACTTTAACTCTTTTGGACCATTTAATAAATCGCAACACAGTGCACCTGTAATCCTTATGTTTTCGAATTCGAGTTTGTACGTTTTACTCATTATTGAAATGGAAAATTTTTCCTAACAGACGCGGATGGAAACTTTGCGGTTCGTTTAAGTGACTGAGCATCTGAAGCCGGCATAGGAAAAGTAAAAATTGAAGAATCTTGAATATTCTGGGGATTATAGCTTTTCATCCTTTATCTAGACTGGGATGTTCCTATCTGTAGAAAGTTATCAAGTGAAGGATTAGCCAGTTGAAAAAATAATAGTCCTAATAAGTAGTGTGATAATCAATACAGTTAAATGATAGATGTTTGCATTGCAATTCATTCAGTTTGAATTATTATGGTTAAACGTGCGTGGCTTCATACCGATACCATAATTTGTATTTCGTGATTTTGTCATGTTAGTTCTTGCTGCTGTAAATGTTGGATGCCGTCATATTCGTTTTATTTCTTTGTCTACGTATAGTTGTGTTACTGCATTTATCGCTCATTTTCTATCCGCCAGTTGTGTAATGTTTTGTATATGAAAAATACAGTTGCGTGTATGTGTGATGGTACTGCATGCAGGGTGGTGCAATAAAAATGTTTCTCTTTAAAATAAATATGTTCCCTTAATGCACAACTATCTGTGAGGTATCACGGGACTCTTCGATCATCCCTTCCATCACGTCAACCATTAATGAAAGTTATCGTGCGATCAATGATTCATATAAGCAAAGAAAATCAGTCCCCGCCAATTGATTATATATTAACATCGTCGTCGTCGTCGTCATCGACGACTGCTTGTTCAAGTGAAGACTCAATTAACATTTTGAACTGTTAACGTCATGTTTTGTTGGAAACAAAAAAATCGGAAACGATGCATTTGAATGAAAATTCATTTAAGGCTAACGTCCATTCAATTCCCCCCCCCCCCTTGTTGCAGCGGTAGAAAGATGTATGATTATATTTGTTAACACTTTTTGTGCTCACATATGATGAAAAATGCACAATCCTCGCCATGTGATAATCTAATGATAAGATTACTTCTGCTGATCGCATCGTCGAACGAGGATGTTCAGAAGGTTTATGAAAGACTTCAGGTTTTACCAGCGTTAGGAAGCATATTGAGCACTGCTTCACGTATTCATCGGTCTGTAACTTGATTTTCCGCGTTTTCCTTCACTATTTGAGGTCAGTCGTACGTGTCACTTGAAAGATGTCTACCACCTCACTTTTGCTAGTTGAGGTGCCAGAGGCTACACTGGCCAATGATATTGTTTAGGAAGAACAAAATTTGTAACATATATGCTCATTTGGAGTAAATTCCATATACGCCAGTCCGCCTTTCTGATCTTTGTGGTACAACCTTTTTTAACAAGCACACGACGAAATTTTTTTTGGTTTTAATTGTGATTGATTTGTGTGCCTTCTTGATCAGCAGTTCTGGATAGCTAGCTTGTTTTGTTTGGAGTTTACGCAGTTAATTCTTACTTTGGTCACTGGACGGGCATTTGAGAGTTTAATAATGGGAGCAGCTGAAAAGCTTTTTGCCATTTCTAGGGAAAAAATACACTAGGAAAGATCAAATGGTGGAAACATTTAATGAAGTTTGAAGCAGGAGAACAAATTGCATAGAGCGCGTGATTTGAAGTGGTGTGAAAGGGGTTGAAAGTGGGGCAGAAGAAGTGGAAGCTGTGAGGAGTGGTAGACATATGTTGTTGGACTTTACATGTAATTAGGATTCATTCAGGTTAACTGTTTGCTCAGAACAATGAAAAATATTTGTTGGTTTTAAATAAGAAGCATTAACATTTTTATAATGGCTTTCTTGTTCGGGCAGGAATTTGTACAGGGGTATGTGCCACAACAATGCATGGACTAGAAGTTACCGCATTGTCCGTAAAAGAGTCATTGAACGGCTAGGGTAGATGTTCCATTTCTTGTCCCTGGAAATTCATTGGTTGATACTGCCAGACTTATTTCCGTAAATGCAAGAAGAGTTTGAGAAAATTAATACATCAAAAATTATTCAAATGTGAAAGAAATCAAATGGGAAATTTGCGTAATGCTAACTGATCATCTATGAATTTCGATAAAAGAACATTTATTGTCCCTTTCACAGCGGAAATTTGATTCTCCCCTTTTTATATAAAGATTTCATCTTTCTCTCTCACTATTTTCCTTCGCGGAAAAAAATTTTTGCAATGGGAATTTTATGTTCGCGTCTCATTTGCACCATCATGGAATGAATGAATGTATTCAATCAGAGAAACAGATCTTTGATTTACAGGCAAGACTGTTTTCCTGCCACTAAGCTAACTCTACAAGAGGTAAGCTATATCATTAGTTGCTGTCTATCTGACTGGTTAAGTTAGTGGACCTTGTTGCTTAGAAAAAAAAAAATTTTTAGAGTCGACGTATTCCTCATCCTTCGTTTCCATGTACAATTGCAAGAAACATCTTAATCAAATGTATATGTAGAGGCTACAGTTTTCCGATAAAAATTCCTAGTGCCGTGAAAATTCCGTGGTCACTGCCTTGTGGCGATGTTTGAAGGACGCGCCGGCACTTCCGTCTGACCAAACACATTGTCCCTACGTGTGCTTGTTTATTCATTTTGTTTCAATGAGATTAATAATAAGTAGTCTTTTTCATTACTATAATTTTTAATTATTAAGGTCAACGCAAATCCTTTGAATTTTAATCGACATCTTCGCTGTTTTTCATCTTTTATCTCTTTTTTTTACATTTCTAACTTTTTCGATCATTTCATTTTACTTGTTGGATAACATAAATGGGTTTTATTTTGGATAAATGTTTGCTTGCTTGGTTTTTGTTGTTAAAACATCACAGTTATCACCTATTTCCGCTGTGATGTGCTCGGATAGTGCTCTGGATAACTTCAACATTCACAGGTTAAGATAAAAGCAGTCACTTCTTTCTTTTCTTTTCATATAGACTTATTTTGAGATGGAAAAAGATTTTGCATTTTTTTCGCTTTGATACTAACAATGATGTGATTGTGGAGAATATGAGAGCGATGTTGGCTGTTCGGATATAACTGTGAACTGTAGGAATTGACTATTATGGATGTATGCCACAACGAACGATTTCTTACGACATTTCATTTTTCTGTTAGTTAATAGTTCCCCCGATATTCAGCCACAAATCTTCTCGATACTCTCCAGGTCCTATATAGCATTAAAGGAAGGAGGAAGAAATGTGATAGGTGTGAACTGAAAAGGAAATATAAAGAATAAACGGAATAAAATAGAAAGAGGACGTGCAGTAGAAGGTGAGTGATTGCGAAAATCAAATGGTTTTATCTTTTTGTTTCTACCATGATGAAAGAGATGACTGGCAGGTTGCATTTGGAAGGTATCTTACAACAACCGTTTTCTATTATTGCATTCAACATTTTGCCAGCAATAGAGGTGCTTTCATTTCCTCAGTATTTTCTTTTTATTTTCATTTTGAATTCCGTGCAACTCGTATTGTTAAAAGAGTATGGCGAAGGATGAAATGTTTCTTTTGCTAACCTCTGCCTCAAGGGTTAATATACTTGTATTCACAACAGTTGTTTGGTTGTGGGGCTAAGCTAGGATGCAAATTTCAATTATCTAAGTAAATGGGCTAATTGCAACAACAATTGATTCAACTTATTACTTCTTAATGCACGCCCACCTTTTGCCGCAGGGAACTGTTATTGATTTTACTAAGTTGGAAAATTGTTGCTTTGCATGGCAGATCTGTTCAGCTTGTTATTTTTTATAAAACTTCTTCAGCAGGGTGAATCAGCTGACAGGCACTTCCACGTTGTCGTAAATTTCCCTGCAATACTAATGCAATTCTATATCTTAAAACAAGTTTCTATGCATTTCTGTATAAAATATTTCTGAAATTTCTTAGTAAATAATAATACTATCACTTCATGTGCTTGTTATCTCGAGATGTTTCAATATTAATAGGCGGAAATTTCAGTAGCGTAAAGAATTAAACTCTTGCAGCTGCTAGTCGATGCTGGAGTCCCCAGCAGAGCGAAGCGTTTACGTTTGAAAAATTGCACTTGCTCCAAGGTTGTTTACGATGAGTGTTGCACAACCGTGCGACAGTGCTCAAAGGTGGTTTCGTCAGAACCTTATCTTTGCTTCGTGTCCTATAGTCGTCATTTGTAACACTCATCAGCATCAGCACTTTGAAGCCATAATTTTTCTCTAAAATTTCTTCAGCAATGACCCTTATTTGATTCTCATTTTCTTCACTCATCGACAGAGGAATTAAAACGAAATTTGAGAAACGGTCATTCTTTTGATATAAATTGTATGGTGTTCAAAATTTTTTTCCTCTTAAAATGTGCGCTGAAATGAGGAACTGAAAAGGGCATTCGTAATAATGAATTTGCGTGACGCAAGAGAGAATGCGGTTTATTATCGATATATTAAATCTTTTTTAAGTTGATTTTTGCGCTTGTACTTTCCATATTAAGTTAGGTTATATCGCTCTTATATTTATCTTCCAGAAATTTCAAAAAATGACGAGTATCTTTCTGTAGTGTTTCTTTTCTTTGATTGACGTAAATTGAAGTATGGATGCAAGAAAATCCTAGTACACCGTAATATGCAGAAAATGAAGTTTTCGTATATTATATCAAGACTAATTCACAATGAACAAGATAAAAATAAAGTAGACAAAATTTTTATTTCTACAGTCTAATTAATCCTAGAAATGGAGAAAATTCTAGCTTATTTATACCGAGAGCGTCAATGCTGAATTTAAGCACACAGGAAGCCTTTCTTGTCATGGATTGCGCTAATTTACATAAGTTAAAAAATTTGAAGATGTCTAAAAATATCGAGACTATATATCTATTGAAAGGCTTTGATTATATGTAAAATAGAGCATTTTACGTAATAAAATCTATAATACGATTGCCTTGCTTAAAAGAGTTTTAAGCAAATTTATTACTTTTTTTTACTCTGCAATTAAACAACTCTATAATGTCACTTATTTTACTCATTAACAATGAGTATTGATATACCCTTTAGGAATAAGTAGTGTTTAAGAAATTTACTGCACAAAAAAGGCAAAAGATATTACGTGTTAGATAGTGTTCTCTAATCCTGGAAGTTAGCTATCTTAAACGCTTTGTGCAAAAAATTTGAACATAAGAAGCCAGCTATGTTAATACGCTTGTTGTTTAATCTACATGATTTGCAAGAGGTTTAATCTAAATTTAGTAAAAATGCTGTATTTACATACCAATTTCTTTACAAAGAAATCTGATTCTTGATGAATCTGTAGTCCCTTCTGCTGGTCTCTTCCCAGTAGTTAACAAATTTGATTAAGTTTACAAATATTATCTCCAATTTTGGTCTTATGTTATAACGAAAGGTTTTTGGAAGGGAAATTCTAGGCAATATCTTGCAAGGTATTGTTTAAAAATCTATTAACAGATCATTCAATTACATCTTTCGTTCCATTTTCATTCAAATGATATTTCAGATGAAATAGCATATTGTTGAAGGATCGAATTGCCTAATATTATATATTTGAAAGGGAAAGAGTTGCATAACATTTCTCATTCTATTCGTTTAATTCACTTATTTCCATTACAATAAATGGACTATGGTCTATGAACTAGTTGTAAAATTTCCCACTTCCGCATACGATTCCGATTCCATTACGTCATTTTTTTTCATGATAAAGTGATCCTGAGTTTCTTTTTTATTTTCATACTTTCTAACTCCGTCTGAATCTGTTTTTTCACTCGTAACCAGTAATTTAAACAAAAGAAGAAAACATCTGGTTGTTTTAAACAGTAGGATACTTTAGAACGGTTGTCGTAGCATATTAAAATGTGAAATGAAAAATCTTGTCAACTTGTATCATTATCCGGGATTTGACCAGCTGTTAAAGATTGAAATAAGTTCGGTAATTCTTTGAAGAGTTCTTGTTTTCTGCAATGACGCAATATCATACTGTTGCATTCGCAGCAGTTCAAGGGTTTGCCAAAAAAATAGTCTGATGATTGAATTAATTTCAGCTAGAAGCTAGAATTATTTTAGGATATTTGTTGAAATAATTTTTATTCTTTTCTCTGACTATAAGCCAACAGTATTCACTACATTATACCGAAGTAAAAATTGATTTTTAAAGTTTTTTATATTAAATGATAACCTTCGATGGTTAAATTTTTTCGCAGTTTCACAAGTAAATCCATTTAAAACAATTATTTTGGAAGCTATTTACACTTTTGTTGTTTCAACTATCTCAGCTTTTGCTCGAAACACTGAGTTTTTTAAATATGTGAATTGCCGTTGCTAATACCAAATACATTTCTCATATCTCTTTCATCAATTTCCAAACATTCGAAGTTTTCTCTTACGCAACGATGTGTCAGTAATCATTTTAATAGGTTACAATAAATTGATCACAATCATATCCTAAATCCTACCACTTATTAATGCATATGTTGATGGAAACTGGCAAAATTAGAGCAGAAGTTTATTTCTACCGCTGTTTCACCGCTTTTCTCCATCTTTTACAAGTTTTAATTTGTGGTTTGAAACTTGGAAGTTTCTTTACCTTATGCATCTGTATGTGTTCAAGTGTTATCAAATCTAAGTGTTTCAGTTCAATTTATTTTTATGACACGCAGCGTTATCCTTACGCAGAAATAATTATAAAATGTTTATCAAGTAATGAGACAGATAATGTAGTTAATGGAAAATCCTTTCATCATCCAAATAGTGTTGAAAAATAGCAAGAAATTGATGAAAATTTTCCAAGCGAACAATTAGCATGTAATTTATTTACTGATCGGCACATATCGATTTGTTGTGCGAGAGTTGATCGTACATTAATCTATCAGGAAAATAAAATTTGTTTACAAGCAAATGGAATGCGCAAATTTCGTTAGCAGATGAAATACGATCAGAAATTGATATTTCGTATGGATGTAGTAGCAGCAAGGAGAGGCAAAGAGAGAAAGAGAGGGACGGAGCACCGAAAAAGTTTGTAACAGTTACAAATGATAGTCGAAATAGAATTGATATAGTAGTGCTTGCTACCTCATTTCCACCAATCAATGCTTTTTCACAAAACGCTGGTTGGAAGGAGAACGGAACTTCGCTGTATTGATTTGATTACCTTCGTGTCCTTTTTGTTTGAATTTCTATCAGATTTAATTCATTCGGTGATCTGATCCGTGGTCTTTGTAAGGGGAATTCGGATAGGTCGCTACTTGCTACTACTGTTAGCAAATATCGCTGTTTTGCACGGAAAGCTGATTGTATTTTTTAGGAAAATAAGTTATGATAACAGATTATTCGTTGTACATGTTAGCAGATGAGATTACTCTTCAACTTGTCTACGACAAGCTTGACGGAATAAAACTATGAAGTCGGTTTGTTTGTGGAGCTTTGCAGAGAGTTGTGAAATTTGTATGTATTTTAATCGGTACGTTGTGTCTGTGATTCATTTCAGACAAAGATTAGTTGTTCACTATTGCCTCGAAATTTTATGTAATTGACAAAAGTGTTTAATAACTAGCATCCGGCATTTAATTATGTCAATAATTAATTGTTTGATGACGGAAGGATTGGTAACCGGATCAATTTGATTAGAACATGTGGAACCGTTACATTGCAAATTATAGCTCATAATTTTGTATCACATTTTTGTGACTGGTTAGTTGCTGTTGAAAGCAATAGGTAAATAAGGCGTCGCTTTCGAGTGGACGCAAGATTAGTGGAGAAAAGTCAAGAATTATGCTGGAAACATTAAAGCTAAAGCTGTTTCTTTTGAGAGCAAACATTAAAGCTATTTCTTAGTAATAAGAAATCTCCAGCATTACTTATGGCTGCGTTTTCATCCATTTACGCCCCCATCATTTACGGATTTTCTGCCCATTTACACTGTTCTGCATTCGGAATCTGTTTTGATGATGCATGAGGCAAGATGCATGGTCTAAACTGGTCACATGGTCCTACATTTTAGCTATTTGATTCATGGGATCATTTGGCTCACTGATTAATTCCGTACAAAACATTGCACTTTCTGGTTCAATTGTCGCTTAATTAACAGCCATATTGAGAACTGCGCAAACTTAAAGTAACAAATAATACAGGAAACTGAAGGCAAAAATGACAGTACTGCCTTCGTGCATTTTCATTCATGCACAGATATTTGATTTATCTGCTCAAAAATCTTTGTAGTTTAATCTATTAAGAACGCCTTGTTAGTGACTACCAGTAATTATCTCCATTTTTTAATGTTATGAAAGCGTAGTTTGCAGTGAGTACCTGGAAAATTTTTCTGATATAGTAAACAAACATTTACTTGGATCTATGTGTTTCGAAGACAAACTTTCTGAACAATTCGTATTCATACTCTTCCGACGACATGTAAAACTATTAATAACCTATTGTGCTGTTTATTTGTGAGCTATAACGAGAATTTGTATTGTTTTAAATTTCAGAACTGATAGCAGAAGCTATGTTCGAATTATCCAGCAGTTACTTTTAATGCACGATGTCTTTAGTTTCTACCATTGGTAGGAAAATGCTGCTTAATGTGCGGCTATTGTCATCCGGATTTTATGTTTTATTAGGCGTTATCATTGGATTTTCTCTGTCATTTCTATCCCTATCCGGTATGTTCTCAACTCTGCAAAAATGTCTATTATTTAATTTAAATTCCTACGCAGAAATGACATGGTATTTTAATGGCATTAAAATTGTTTGCTAAATACCTTACACCTATACGAGTCGACTGGGTTTCTTTAGGTCAAAACATATTTTTGCTAATTAACTTTCAAACACGAGACTTATGTTATTGTCTTCAAAAGTTAATAATTTTAACTAAAAAAAGAAAAGGTAGCTTTAAATGACTTCCCGCTAAGAACGCATAATTGAAGCTATATTGTTGACTTTATTTTCTTTTATTAGGCAACTATACTGTAACTTCACCGATGGCTCAGTTAACGGCTAAGCAAGATCCTGAACGGATTTCTGGACACTTTGACGATGCACATAATGAATTGGAAGTTGACGATAGTAATGCGCCGACTGCTGCGATATATTTTCATGGAAATGGAACCAGTCTTCATGACGGTGTTCTCTTCTGTTTTAATTCATAGCTTATTTATCTTCAGTTCCAAAGTGGTTCAATTCTAGTTTTATTTTTTGGTCAAACCGCTTTCAATTATTAAAGTTTTTAAGAGTTATGATTATTATCTAAGACATTGGAAATTTCTACCATTTAAAGATGATGATTCGATAGCAAAACTGTTGGAATCAAAAGTACGGATACTTTGTTGGATATTAACGGGAAAGCAGAATCATGAGAAGAGAGCGAGACACGTGAAAGCGACATGGAGTCCACGTTGTTCGAAGTAAGTTAAATTATTTGTGTTGCTCAGAGTTAATGATTTATTCCTGTAACATATCTTTGGATTCATAAAATTTCGCATACAATTTATTCTAACCATTTCAGTTTATCACTATTAGGCTTAATTATATTAATAAGCTTAAGTAATTACTAAAATTACCCTAATTTCCAATTGCAAATACTTTCAATCCAGGTACATATTTATGTCTTCCGAAGCAGATCCATCTTTACCTTCTATAAATTTGAACATATCAGAAGGTCGTGATCATTTATGGGCCAAAACGAAGGCAGCATTTAAATACTTGCATGACTTTTACATTGACGACTATGATTGGTTTATGAAAGCAGATGATGACACTTATGTCATCGTAGAAAATTTAAGGTTTCTTTTTATTCCCTTCTCGTTCTTGGAAATCTCATTTTTTAGTTTATTCGTAGACTTTGTGAAGTTGGGTTCTTTCATTATTTGTTATTGTTTAATTCTGATGTGCTCCATTTGAGCCAGCGGAAAATATGAAATGAAAGGTGAGATGATAGTAATAATAATAATGTGTTTTTGCATATTTTATTCAGATTTATGCTGTTGGCACATGATCCAAATGAACCGGTTTGGTTTGGCTGTAAATTTAAACCTTTCACAAAACAAGGTTATATGAGTGGTGGTGCTGGTTATGTGCTTTCTAGAGCGGCTCTTAAAAAATTTGTCTCCGAGGCGCTTCCGGTAATTTTATCTTACTTGTATTAGTCGCATTGGATGATGAAGTTAAATGTTGACTAGGAGTACATTTAATCAGTTGGTTAGGACAGGACATTCACTTATAACACGGTCATTTACTGAGGCTAATTGCTCTTGCTGCTAAGGAAGTAACCGAAGATTACATTGACATTGTGGGAGTGTTCTTTTGTTGACTTTTTGTTTGAAATGACTGCTTTGGAGCGGAATTAAGGATCCTAACAAGTGTAAGAAAGGTGAAAGTGGTGCTGAAGATGCAGAAATTGGAAAATGTTTGGAAAAAGTTGGCGTTAAGGCAGGAGATTCGAGAGATGCTGAAGGCCACCACAGGTGAATAATTATTATCAAGGAGATGTTAGCTTGGTGATTCTGCAATAATGGTTTGATAGCTTATGGTGATCTTTTATAGAAATAATGAAAGATATACCAGTGTTTCAGATTTCTACCATTTGTACCAGCACATCACTTGACTCCAGGGCATGTGGATAAAAACTTCTGGTTCTGGAAATATACGTATTATCCTATAGAACAGGTTTGTTTCTTTTATGTTCAAATCGTGTTATCACTAATCCCATAAGCATATATTGTAATTCATCTTTTAGTGTTTTCTCGCGAACCTGTTTGGTTCAGGCCAGAAATGTTTTGGTCTTTCTTTTTTTGGAAATCATCATGACCTCTGGACCTTTGCATTATCGTTTATGAATACTGAAGTGGAATTTCTTAATCAGTTTTTTTTGATTATCTTTAACGTTTTCGGCGTTGCCATCAGATTTTTGCACATTTAGAACTTTACATCTTTCTTGGTCTGATATTCGAATGCAGTTTGCAAATTGTTATTTTTTGTGTAGGGTCCAGAATGTTGCAGTGATTACGCAATATCGTTTCATTATGTGAACCCTTCATTGATGTACGTCTTGGAATATCTTGTTTATCATCTTCGACCTTTCGGTTAGTTCAGTTCTACAAAAAAAGATATTCTGCTTGTGTTATAGCATTTTCTCATTGCTACCAGCGCTGTGCATTTTTGATTTGAGTTCGAAGTAAATCTTGGTGAGTGAAATTTCATATTTCGAAATGCTTTTATAAAATTATGCAGTCAATTTTTTTGAATTCCTAATGCATTTGCCTACCTTTTAGTCAGAGATTTAAAATGATTCTTTCTTGAATTTAAGGCATCACAAAAAGGCTGAATTCACAATCCATGGTAGCAGCATACCATTTGGCGGTGAACAATATGGGCCCAGATGATGTGTTCAAAAAAGTGCTTGCTCTAAATAAGTCTGTAATTTCGGTTTCACAAAGTTCAAACGAATCTGTGATGGCGAAAAAGGCAAGTAGGTGATGATTTGGCCAGCAAAATCCGGAAATGGTATAGAGTAACGAAGGATTAACACAATAAACAAAAGCGATCGAATTAAGGAACGCGTATATGTGTATATCCTTAGAAGCTACTTGCTCTGGTAAATTTAAAGAGTACTTCTGGCTCTCTTACGAAACCTTGTTAAAGGGTATATGGCAAATATATGGCAATTTGAATTTTACTCCTTTTAGCCATCCCTTTGTTTCTCCTTTGATAGAGTTGATTAACCGAAAGATTGTAAATAACAAAAATAATGTCCTTACTTTTTCTCGTTCTGCCAAGATCTCACCCAGTTTTTTTCCTTTTTTTGTTATTCAGCATTCCCATCACATTCAAATAAAATAAAGAACTATGGCGCATGACTGCGTGATACTGTGTGGGGCGTTTTGGCGATTTCTGACTCTTATAGTAATTGTAGGTGACAAAAATACATATAAACACGTACTGTTATTTGTTTTTTGATTTTTTAATGTTACGGGTTTTAATTTAATTGGTTATATTTTCCTATTGCATTCTATTTTCTTTCATGGACACTATTTTCAATTTTTTTTTCAATTTCTTATAATGACAATATTTCATCCGAAATGTTTATATAACGATTATTTGTTTTCTATCTAAGGCAGTTAGTAATCATTCTGGCATGACTTTCGATCATGAACTGTACGAAGGTTTACTAATGTTATTGTGAAATCCAATTGATATTTTCATAGTGCGGTATTCCCTTTACCTTTCATGAAGTTAGTCATTTCATCTGCTCGTTGCTTGTTGTTTCATCTCCACAATTATTCCTTGCCTGTCGTTGATTCTTTTTCCTCTTCGTTGCACATATCGTTCGTTACCCATTGCTTTAAGTATTCAACAACAGTTTTCCGTTTCTGCCTTTCATCTTCGTGTCTCATTTTTTAATCTATTAGCTTAGATCTTTGTTTAAGTCTCCATGGGTGACATGGATGACGTGAGCTTTTTTTTCATATAAAAAAGTGTGTAATGTATATCAGAAGTGCAACACATTGTTGGCCTTTTTTTGGCACAGATAAAATAGATGATGCTCGATATAATTAGTTTCCATGCTAATGTGAGATTTAACTTCCTATCAAGTACTTGACTTAGCAGTATTTTGTATGCCTGCTGGTTCCAAGTAGTATGACAGAAAGAGACGACAGCCATTTCATTTGTTTCACTTATTGTTGATTTGGAGAGGTAATAAATAGGATTTAACATTAATATTTGATGCTCCTTGGGCCTTCGCATACAAAATGCTTATTTTCTTGTTGAAAAAAGCCAATTTTTCAATACTCATTAAAACGGCCGGCCGACACTTATCATCTAAAGAATAAGCAAAGCAAGCTATTAAACATCTTAAACACGTTATGATCACTACAAAACATATTGTCATCTACAGCACTGCCAAGGTATTGTGAACAGTAAATCCAACAAAGCACTCAGTGATAGCGAGGGCGTTGTTGACTGTACATGCTATAAAGGCAAGTAAGTGTAAGCCAGGTTTTGATTAGCATGTATGCAATAGAAAAGCATCTTGTGCATATAAGACGCTTCTTATCACTCATAGGCAAGAAATGCAAAAGCGGATCAGATGAGTTGTAAAATTAACGGCGTTATTGATTTGTTTGTTGTCAGGATTTCGATGGACTCAGCAGCACTGGGTGATTTTATCGGAATCGATATTGGCACGACGAGTATTAAATGTTGCATTCTGGATAGCGATGGCCGGTAAAGCTTCACTTTTCTTTCAAGCCGAAGCATTACAATCAAAGAACCGTAGAGGTGAAGCTGGACATAAGACCTAGTTTCACTCAATTCCTGGATCATGAAGCATTATGTTGCGGAACTATTTAAGTAGCGGACCTACTTTTATTAAAATTAATGGCCAAAGAATCCGAAGTATGTTTTCTCCCACTCATATAGTTCCAAATTCAGGATACTTCTGGAGGAATCGGTAGTTCACGATGCATGGTTGAATCATGAGTCACATTTGCATCGTGAACAGGATCCTGTTAAAATATTGCAAGTTTTACGCAGCTTGATGAAATCGATGAAAGTAAAGCTATCGTTGAATACGACAGTTAGTATGACAGGACAGATGCACGGTATCGTCCTCTGGAATGGCGAGGATTTAACAAAGGGTTAGTATGAAAGGGAGGAAGTGTTGTTTCTCAAGTAAGAGCATGGAAATAGCAATAACAGGTGTTGCGTGAACAAAGTGGAATTTGTTGCAATAAGATGATTTTTAGGTAAATTTAACTGTTCTCCATTGATAACATGGATGGATGAGAGAGTGCCCAAAGGATTCCTCGATTCGCTTCCCAGGTTTCACCTCTCTTTTCTTTTCTTCACTTTCTTTAACATAAAAACAATCCCTTCGCTTGTTTGAATGTTTTTTTTAATGAAAAATGGCTGCGTAATATTTTCCTGAGGAAAAACCTAAATAACATTGTTAATTACTTACCCTCTAATTGTATACATACATTGGTGTGCAGGTGGGATTGTGGTTCCTTGCATGTTGGATTTGGTATGGTAACCCTTGCATGGCTTCATTCCTCTGGTCAACTTAATCCAGCTTGGACATGCTGTGGTACCATTATGGATATGGTTATTTGCTACCTTTCTCAGTCTCCCAATGCATGTATTGGCATTCAGAATGCCTTCAGCTGGGGTTATTGCTCCTATAATGGACGTTGGACTGTATCGGTCAACAATTTTTACATTTCTTTTTCTTTTTATGACGGTTTAAAAAAACAACCTTACGTTTCATATCATAATACTATCTTCTCATTTGGACTTTTAAAATATTGATATGTTTATCAACGGCCACACTGGGTGATTTTCATGCAGTGATCTTTTATGTAGCATTGTGTACATTTTAGCCTTTCGCGATAATGACCTTTTACGTAGCATTTTATATTGCTCTTCCACTAGAGGCAAAATGGAGGATATTTCACCATTAAATTGTGCATTGAGTTCAAGAAAAATTCTAGTGGTATTTCACTTTTTATTAATATTTCAGTGCATTAATGTATGTCTCTGTCCCGGTTATGGTATGTAGCATAGCATAGAATACGGTATTGTCGAGATTTTTCTTGAAAGAGTCTTTTGTGTTATTTTTTTTAATATTGTGCTACAGAATGAATTGGTACCAATAGCTTTACTCCCAGCAGTTCGTTCAACGGAGGAAATTGTTGGTTTGGTAAAGCGAGCTAATTTTGGCCTACCAACTGGTGCGAAACTTTTAGCATCCTGTGGTGATCTTCAAAGTACCGTTTATCCATTGGTGGAACCTGGAACTGCTGGTACATAAAAAAGCTTTGACATCATTTTAATAAGAGGCAAATACTCTTAACAAACACCTTGTTACGGCTTTTTATTTAACGATTAAATTCCATTCAATTCACGTACCGTTAAACAACGGCACAAATGTTTGGAAGCACAACTTTGAATTGGAATTCTTGCACGAAATTTAACTAGAAATAATGTAAATGTCAGTTACTAACTTGAAATTTGATAACGTTTTTGCGCATGCTTTCCGTTCATTTGATTTGGTCTTTAAAACGTAACACTTAGCATGTTTAGGGAATTAAGTTTACATATCAATTTGTTTAGTATTAAATTTGGGCACATCGGCGCAGCTGTGTTTTTTGCCAGCGGCAGACCGGACGGACTTCTCTCCACTTCTCACGAAACCATTCTTTAGTGGGAGCGGAAGGAAGGAGCTAATCGTGGCCGCATCGATGAATGGCGGTAATGCAATTAATCTGATCGCAGAGGCAAGCCAAGCCAAGCACTTCCGTTTTTTACAAATACTCTATTCATCATTTAAACAAATGCATTTTCATTTCAACCTTCATGAAGAGTAGTGGATAATGCTCTTCTAAAAACCTGAACCCTTCATAATTACTCCAGACGTTCTGAAACAGTGGAGTAAATGGTGACATGTTTTACAGAAAGTTGTTGAATGGGCCTCACAACTCACCTCAGGTGCTGGCGATGGCGATCTGCGGGTAGATTATGAGAAGTTAAACAGCATATTAAATGAAACTGGAAAGTGCTCCTCTTCTACTACAATTAATGTCCAGCCTGTGTTTTTACCTGAACGTTTGGACAGTGCTTCATCATGTATTTCTGGAATCAGTTCAAGTACCACTATTAAAGAGGTGTGTTTAGCGACTGCTGCTGCATATTCAACCTCGAGTCAGAAGCACTTTTTGATACTAAATCTCATAATGTAAAAAAGTAGATTTGGAGGTTTTCATTGAAATGCTTTAGCAGCAAATCAATGTTTTTGAAATGCAAAGGGTTTGAGGAGATTCCAAGTGCTTTCTTTCAATAACTAATTAATATTAGAATCATTATTTTATCTCATCTATGTTTCCGTTATGTAGACATATACGGGTAGGATGCAAGTGAATATACGCATAGATTCTGAGCGTTATAAGATTCTGAGCGTAGATCTGAATGCTTACATCTAGTGTTTAGACGCATACACTGGATTTACATATCTCTTATAAATTTCACCCAGCCGCTATGAAAAATTAAGTTTTAATGATTCGAAAAGTCTCTTTTCAGTTGCTGTACTGCACAGCCTGCGGGATCATTTCCAACATATTCCGTCTTCTTCCACCTTATCAACTCCGACAATGGGGGATTCAGCACATCAAATTAGCTGGCAATGCAAGTAAAAACTATTTCATTGACGAAATAATGCGTCAATGTCAAGGTTTACTCGAAGTTTCCTCCTCAACTGACACATATCCGAAGTGCAGTGCAGCATACGGTGCTGCACTGCATGCATTTCACTTTACACGTACCAAATGAATGCACCCTTACGTGACTTTTTTCCTTTGAAATAACCTTTAGATCGCAATACGAAACACAGAAGGAAAAAGGGATGTGTTATTTCTTCCTCGCCATCGTGTTATTTGTCGCTCATGAAATGTTACCGTTACTTTATGACGTCAATAAACGTGAAATCAGCAGTAAATTTTTGAACACTTCATTTGTTGCTTATTCACATTAATAGCTTACCTTCATTTATGCCATTGCATTATCATTAGAAATGCGTAGTCTGAGCAAATTAACTGAAACCACAATAATTTCATCGCTGTGAAGAAAAGAAAACTAACTGACGTAAAACAACCGTTAGATTTGTCATGGCAAGCTATGCTTCACTTCTTTCTCTTTCCTTCCTCTCCCTAAATTCGTTTAGTTATCTATTTACCTCCTCGCTTCACCAGAAAAGACACAGAATTCACGCACGTGTATAAGACTGTTAAATATTAATTAAAATACAGAAGCTAACATGCATCAAAGCGATAAGGAAGCTAGTATACCATTTTAAATAAGTGAATTTATTAGAATAATCATCAGTAAATTCATGCTGGTTGCAATCAGACGGTTTATACGCTAAATGCTTAAATAGCCGTACCGCTTGAAGGATAAGCTAAACGGAGGGGAAGGATATTATTAGGTAGGAGGGATTTGTAGTAGTAAATTGAATTTTTGAAATGGAATTGATAAATTTGTCGTAAATTTTCTAAGTTTCATATTATTATAGGAATCACCACATACATGGATCAGTCAGCTTATATTTTATAATATGAACACAACTAACAATTGTACAAAAACGAGAAAAAGTTGAGAGATCATTCGCCACTAATTATTGAAATTTTGATTTTATTTTTCCTTTTTATTTCTGCCCTTTCGAATAGTCCATGAACATTTTAATTGGAATTTATTCAATTAAATTCAGTTTAAAATCTCGAGTTTCCAAGCAACAATGCGAAAGTCTTCTTTGACGATCCTTTATTTTCATTTGAACTCATAACGGTTTGGTTTAGAAACGTTCACAACTCTCCCTCAAACAAATTATATATTTTTTCTTTTTCTTTCTTGCACATGCAAATATGGCGAGTATTCAGGCATCGAACGACAGTAAATGAAATAATTTCTAAACAACGCGTTGTAGAATGAAAGCAGTGAAATGCATGCTTTCTTCGCTGGTCTGGTCGTCGCAGTAGTGATGGAATTGAAAATTAGCAATACGGTGGTGCACTCACTACCAGGCACACTTTCCGCATCCTATATTCCTCAATTTGAAGAACAGACGACTATAGTTGCTGTTGACGATGTTTGCGATGTGAAGTTTCTTCAAAAGTGACTTAAAACTCGTACTTCCTTGCTCGATGGATGGTGGATGTGGGTGGAATAGTGGCGAGAATCACTTCCAGAACGATAATTGGATATCCTGAAATCACTTCTGCTTCAACCATCGGCCTCAAGTGCCCAAGCGGCATTATAGCAAGAAACCGTCCTCCTGTTCATGTCATAATTATACCCCTTGCCCTTTTCATCCTTAAATAAATTAGTGATGCATAATTTTATCACTCTTTTCCTTTGAACAACAAGAGATAAGGATAGGAGAGAGGGAGAAAAGACGAGAGAGACGGGACTGAACGGAGTGGGAGGGAGGGGGAGGGGAGTGCGGGGACGTAAATTAGGACAAGAGTATAACTGCAGTCTGATAAGACTCACGTTCCGTAAAACTTCAGCGGTTTGGTGAATGTTATGAACGGCTCACTGCTATTCGCACTCATCATCTCTTTGGCCGCCACTATTATCATATCAGTTGCTGCTGGTAGGAGCGATCATCCTTATTCACGTACGTACAATTTTCAGATTTACGTGAGACGTAATTTTGTAATTCAGTCTTTCAAAGTTGCGTTATTTATGATATATCGGAAAAATGTTGCATTGATCACTTTCATTTTCATGTTGGCCGGCAATGATAGGATGGTATTTGGCAGTACTGAGTGACTGTAACATTAGAAATACTACAATGTTATTCTAATTTTCAGTAGCTTATTAAGAATTTTAAAATTTTTGTTTGAAAAATTTCTTCTATCTTAGGTAAGTGCTCTTAAATTGATTCATTTAATTAGAATCAAATAAATGCATTGCTGCTAGTCGTTCTGTTCCTTTTCCGTCACCTGTACATAGAAACTAATTAGAATGCTTAATATCCAAATAGAAATCCCGAACGGTGGTAGTTTTGAGCATTGTGCAGTAGGATGAGCTGGGAAAAAGGATGATGGAAATGGAGTTAAGAAGAGTTTGGTGTTATCCAACAACAATTTGGTTAAACGACGGTTCGTTAAAACAGAATGATTGTTATGTTTGGGCGTGTTTTTCAGTTTAGTAATTTTTCATCTTTTGTTCCTTTCTTTGAAATCATTGCATTCAATTTCATTTAATGCCCATTTCGATTCTTTTTTCTTTCCCAAGAATTGTTCTTTTATCTCTGTGCCGACAAATCGTAGGTAATGATCATCTCAACTTCATCTCTTCCCTTCCTGCAACGATCTCTACTAACTATAAGAGGAAAGCGAAGGGGAAGCGGGTAGTAGAAGGAATACCTCTCTCTCATGGAAATGATAATCATAATTTTACGCTTTAAATGCCGGTGTATTTTAAGTCATCGAATTTCATTTACTAAAACACGTCAAATTTGATAGCAAATTAACAACGGACGAAATGAATCCACAAGAGGGCGGATGTTAATGAGACCGCCCGCAGATGATAATGACCTATCGAGAATTTATTTACAGTGTTTGTCGTTTAGCGAATCATTGAATAAATGAAAGAATTACACAATCGTGCTCATTTTCTCATTACATCTTTACCGCTCTCTCTCTCTCTCTCTCTCTCTCTCCTTCTTCTGGTTAATCAAGAAATAAGGCAATGATGATGACCACAATCGTAATTATGCAAATATCGTACTTCATGAGTTAAATTGAATTTGAAGTGTTGTGAGATTTCCTTTATTTATCTTTCCTAAATGAAGTGTGATTTAAAGACTGAAGTTAGAAATTCATTATGAAGACCAATGTCCAAAGTTAATTAGCATTATCTGTTAGATCAATCGAACTCTTATTGTGGGCGTTATTTTTTTTGCTTTAAGGATCAGATGATTTGAGAATACGGGTGAACTAACTCATATTTCGTAATAAATGAAAAAAGAAAGAAAAGTGAAGCAGTCATATACTGTCATCCGATCTCTCCCTCATTTTTGCCTTCTGAAAATCTTCCTCAGTCGTAAAATCTCTCACTTCTTATTTTGCCACTTTGTCCTCCGTCCATTGTTATCTCACAGTTTGAAAAAACGAAATCGGAACAATTGCCTTCTTTTTTACTAAAATTTTGCTCACAATCGAATCGATGCGAAAAAATTGAAATCAAAATTTTCAGCATTTTAAAATTATTTTATCTTTTAGTAGCGAATTCCTAATTTAATAGTAAACACACTTTTACCAAATGAATTTTTTTTATAGAATTCTCGCTTTTTAGTGAGAGATAAATTTAATTGCGATAGTTTAGTTCATGTTTAATTCTTCCGATGAGCAGTTCAAACAATAATGTTCATTTTTCATATAATTCTAGCTTTCCCAAAAGGAAAAAAAACTTAGAGTTTGGTATTGATGTGTTAGGCCTTATGCTTTTGGTAGTGGAAGCTCACTCCTTCCCACGCCGTTAAGTTGTAGCTTTCACAGTTAGCTCAGATATTGTAGTGAATTTGGCAAGGCTACGACTGCTGGAAGTGAGCCGCTACTAGAGCAACCAGGTAATTATTATTGCGAAGTGTTTTTCATGTCGTAAAATTTCACCATTGTTTTCGCAATTCATCTGTTGCTGTTGAAAGAAACGTGTCGAATATTCAAAGTCAAAATTTTATTAGTTTTGTTCCGGCTGAATTGCTTTAATCCAATTTCTAAATTAAAAATTCTGTCTGATGAAATGTTTTCGTCTTCTAAATTTTCTCTTACATTGTCCGTTTCGAAGAAAAGAGTGTCATCACGTTAGCTAGAGGTTTTGTAAAGTTGTGGAAAGGTTCCTGGGAAGAAGTAGTCGATTTCACTGTTCTGGACACCTTCCTCACTTCAAATTCCCCATTCACGTGACCGGTTTATTATGATTTTGAACTCAATTTGCTTGTTGAAAAGAGTACCTATTAAGTGGCAAGTGAGCATCGATGAGAGATGAGAGACCGAAAAGGAGACCACAGCGTTGGATCATCGCGCGTACCAAAAGGAATGAACGGGTCAACTACCGAGCACGCCCTGTCCAGATGTCACGCGTAACCGAAAATAGCACGCAGTGAGAACTGCTTGTGTGAAGTAAAAAAGGGAATGAATGAAGGCGATCTTATCACTACCGCTATTTTTTTCGTTTAAATAATAAATTCACACTTTACAAAAATTCATTTATCCAACAATGTGGAAGTGAAAGTGATGGATGTTGCAGAACACAGCTATCCCTGTTGTTCAACAAAATTACTGCCATTCTTCTTCATCAATTCATTCTTTTCTGTTTTCAATGTGTTTTTTTTATCACAGATATTTACAGAGAATAATCTAATATTCGTGAAGTTCAGAGTAAATTTAACCTGAAATTAAACTGTCAAGTCACTTGTTACTAATTAATTTTTACAGAGTATTACCGATACAAACGTCAATTCGATACTTCAAATACGCCGCAGATTGATTTGAATATTACTGTACCATATGTCTTCAGCGCACGATTGTACCCATTTGGTAAAGAGAAAGGCGATCAGCTTCTTGCAGGCTCATCGCAACTCATCAAATTGAGCAGACCGTTTAAATTTCTTGGAAAGGAATATGACGCTGTCAATGTAAATTTTTTAATGTTAATTTATTCCAAAATTAGCTTTGTAAATATAAATTGGCTTGGTGCTAAACAATTAACCAAGACCAACAATTACACTAGCATGTGTCTTAAGTTCGACCAGTAAGGGTCATGTAAAGGCAGTTATGCTTGACGTATTCATTTCTTCCCCGATGAGTACAGATTCGACGTGATGGAGCAATTGGTTTATCAGAAGTACCAATGAAACCCTCAAAGCTACCGTCACCGCAACCTGTAATAGCGGTGTATTGGATGCCAGCACAAGGTGGAAAGGTGCACTACAGAGAGTCAAACGGTCTGTTTCACTTTTAATTCCAAATCTTCTACGCTAAGACTGTCATAGGAAGAGTAAAAGTTGAGGGAACAATTTTTACTGCTTAGTACTGTTTACCTAAGCTAAATTATTTCTTCGGTTTGAAATATCTCGAAATTTAATTCGCAAAAGCCTTGCAACTAAGCACATTAGCAGACCAGCTAATGTTCTCCTGCGTGTTCCATTCACAACCTTCCCGTTATAACAGCTGAGACAACAAGGGACACTTCCAGTTCAAAAGTGTTGCCTCATAGGAATGAAGTGAAATTTAGGTTTAGGAATGAGAAATGATGCGGCTTGTATGAAGTTGAAATCAGCATTCCAACGGAGATATGATCTCTTCGCTGAGCATTACTTCGTGAAATGTCGTAGAGTTAATGTGAACTGATTTGTGTAAATGAGTACTGCTCCGTTGGGGACAGATTTCGATAGCCTGTGATTTAAGTTAGACTTAATAGATAAATGTAAAAGGATGTTTGCCTTCTTTAGATTCGTCGTTAATGCATTTAGTGGAAAATGAAGTGAACATCCAATATCACTACGGGTCAACATTCAAATCCAACGCGGTACTTATTGTAACATGGGAGAATACTCATCAAACTACGAAAGTTGTGAGTACCACTGTATCCCTAAACTCTATAATTCTCATCAGGCATATCATTAAATTTAAATTAACTTTATATTTCATTATAAAATTTCTCTTTTTTTGCATATCAAAAACAATCAGTAGAATAGCATAACAGAAGTAACAGTGATGTTGCAGAATTCGGAAGGTAATTCATTTCAAGTCGCACTGGTTATGAGTGATAGTGGAACATTTGCGCATGTCGTTTACAAAAAGCTAAATACCAATAATAATGCTGTGGTAAAAAGTTTTGTGATTTAGCACATATTTTTTTGACAGACAAAAATTAATTGTAAATTCTGCTTGTAATTTATCTCATCCTTTTCAAAGTTCGTTAACTTAACTGATTTGTTTTTGCTTCTAAAGCCGCCGACGGTGCAAACAGTATAAAATAGCGACATTCCGCGCACCTCAACGAATTGGCAGTTTATTGTATTTTCTTCCAGGCAGGTTTCAGCGGTTTAGACGGTTATTATTCATTACCCGGTTCAGGGACACGCGATGCAATACAACTGGCCGAGAAAAGCGATATTGGCATTCCGGGAGAGTTCTTATTCCAGATTGATTCCGATCAAGTGTTCCTTTGTGGTGCCGGGTACAAAGTAATTGTTTCTTAGAATTTGAAGTGTGAATTGAACGTGGTACCTTTGCTGATGGTTTGAAATCATCGTAATTCAACGTTTCGCAGCGTATTGACTTCAGAAAGCGAGAGCTGCAGGAACGATTTGAAAGCTTTAAATTACTTTAAGGGAGAAGAATGCGCCGATATTTGTGCAAAAGCGGAGTGGGGCCTTGATTGCTCGAGGCAGTGCCATTGCTATGGCGGCGAACAGTGCAATGCTGAAACAGGAGCATGCCCAGGCGGAAAATGCAATCCTGGTTGGACTGGAGCGCCAATCTGTGAAGATGGTGCGCTTGTCTTGAAGAGAATGCTCAACAAAATTTATTTAGATGATAATCCTCCTGTTTCAAGTGTTAACATGTCGAGAACTATTAAGTAGTGCAAGCTGCGTAGATTTTACGTGTCATCAGTTACAGACGTAGACGAATGTGCAGAGAAGGAAAACCTCTGCCCCCAAGAGCAACCAGACTGCGTGAATACTGCTGGCGCATACCTGTGCATTTGTTATGAATATGATAACATTACTAAGACCTGCAGAGGTAACCGAACTTTGAATTGTTGCAAAATGCACGTCGCATTTTCTCTCCACAGTTGTCACTCTCTGCAAAAGCTTATCGCTTCAAACTTGCAACGGTTGTTTAAGGCACATTACCTCGGAAAAGTGGGAGAAGTGAAACAATAGAAGTGAATATTGTCCCGGTGCAACCTGTGTTAGCATCGACAACAGCTGCGCCCAGCATTCGGATAACAAAACCTCCTAATACGACGACGGCTCAGTGGTCTGCTGCATTGGTTACTCAGTCAAGCGACTCGAAAACTGACCAACTTACCTCTCTTCCTATTGGGGTTAACTTTTACTCATCCCAACATTTGGCTGTTATTTTATTTCATTGTTGTTGCTCTCCTCATGACTTTTCCAAAATATGTCTCGATATTGGAAATCACTAAGCACTTGATGACTGACCATGTCCAAAGTTACCGTAAGATGCGGCTTACGCTGACAGCATCCGCAATCATTGTCGTCGATGTACTTCGCGTAACGTTTATCTCAATTACTTTGTAATGCGTTAATTAGATTAATTTTTGCGCAATTCATTTGAGGAATGTGGCGGAAAAGTACCGCATACCTCTTATTTTACAATATGCTGTCTCAGTTGGTCATCTGTATTAGGTTGAAATATTCCAAGCGGAATATTGGAGCATTGCAGAAGGGCGTTTTTGGCGTCGTTTCATCAAGTTGTCGTTGTGATGAGAATGCAGAGTGTACCGGAGGAGTGTGCAAGTGTAAATCAGGTTGGACGGGTGACGGAAAGTCTTGCATTGATATCAATGAATGCTTCGGTGAGCCGAGTGTTTGCGGTTCTCATGCGTTGTGCAAGAATAATCCAGGCTCATACAGTTGTCAGTGTAACATTGGGTACATATTTGACAATAACGGAAAGTGTATTGGTGAGTTTTTTTCGTTGTATCGGAATCGTACGTCGGATGTTATGCGATATTTCCGTTCTGACCGTTGATGCGATATATAAGTTTAATTGAAATTCTTTCCAGTAATTCAGTCACTTCATCGGATCATTGCGGCCAACAAAGAAGAGAGGAACTAGTGAAGAATATCAGTGAATTGTTGCCGAATTTAAACACACGTCTTTCAGATTTGGATGAATGTGCGGAAGGGATCGTTGTGTGCGGCGGTAGTAAGAACAGTTCGATCTGTGTGAATACAGATGGAGGCTATGAATGTCGATGTGCGCGCGGCTACGCCGGTAGACCGGACAGTCCGCACGGCTGCGTGGGTATGTAATCAAATTATCTGAAGCACAGAGGAGAGTGTTTTTTTGATGAGGAGAAGTGAGTGATGCATTTAGATGTGAATGAGTGTCAGCTATCGGACTTTTATTGCGGCGAGCAAGGAGTTTGCAAGAATCTAGTGGGCAGTTACGAGTGCGAATGCGAGGATGGCTTTCAACGTGACCAGTATACAGGGCAGTGCGTGGATATTGACGAGTGCAAGTAAGTTCATCATCAGTTAGGCTTTAGCACAGGATGCAATGCATGCGATGAAGTACGAGGAATGTTGCTTTCTCGATTTAGGTTGCGAAATGTTTCAGATTCGATCCGTGTGACAAGGCGGCAGTATGTACAAACTTTCCTGGATCCTTCCGATGCTCCTGCATAGACGGATTTGTAGGCAATGGTGTGGAATGTCACGGTGAGCTGCAGTACATGATCGCTGTATAATATTACTTTCATATATTTCTTAAGCATTTCACATTTGTCGCTTAATGAAGGAAAAGGAATATTAGCAAAAAATTTGGCGTGCGATGGGAGGAGGCGCGGGGTGATATTCAGTGACAGCCTGCGACAGCCTGTTTATTAGGCAGGAGATGATGTTGTGATGTGAAGAAAAAGTTACCTTATTACCGCAAGTACGAGTAACGAACGGTTCGTTGTAGAAACGATCTTTTTCCCGATCGATATTCCTACACTCGAACTTCCCGCTGGAGTGAATGCTGTTGTTGATTACCCTATGCCTGCACCTCTTCAACTTTTCGGTCGAACCTACCGCACTCTTTATGTAGGCGTTCAATCTTTTTTTTTGGATCAAAAATTGCAGTTCGAAAAAAGGCACATTGCGTGTCTCAATGCATCAATCGGCAACTGGTCACCGAGGTAGACCGACCGATGTTAGATAACCGATGCATAGCTACTTTTTCAGTAAATATACCTTCGAATCCATCGACCGTTAAGTATTGCTGCATTATAATATAAATGGTTGCTACTTCAAATGAACGTACGAGTGGTTGCCGTGAAGGAAACACTGCTTGAGTGCTGAATTTGTTAATTTCAGATTTCATCAAATGGTGGAATAAGTTTTGGAGAGCCGCTTCCATTAAAACTCGATGATAATATTCGCTTTCCAGCGTTTCTGCCACTTTATCAGCGTTATGCATTTCAGAACGGCTCGAAAGTGCTTGTAAAAGTCACTGACGGTATTTTTATATTTTTCATTAATTTAAATAAAAATGACAATAATTGAGTCATACGCCACGAATAATGCTTGGCTTAATCGAATTTTCGATCGCACAAGCGTAGTCTCTAACTTTGATGAAAACTTCGACAATGCCCTTCATTTCCATTTCTGCTCTCTGGAAGAGGATACTTTTTCCCTTGTTTTTTCATTCTAATTTTAGCTATCCAAAAGTTTAACTTCAAATTTAAATTACATGATGAAAGAGAAATTAGGATACGCTCAGAGAACAAATAACTAAAACTGAAATATTACGTGAAATGCGCTTATTTCAGACACTAATCCGAAAGATTATACATTGCTGACTCGTCTATCTCTAACTGTAAATAACAAATTTCATCAGAAGGATTTTCGCGCACGTTCATTATTTATCATTTCATACGATCATATGTTGCAAGTTGATACTGATCGGGTAATTCATTTGCTGTATCCTTCCAGCTTACAAGAGAATTTGTGGGAGAAGGAGGAAGTGGAGCAGTGCGTAATTTAAATTTAAATTTTAGGGTCATTTTGCATTGTAACACAAAATCGCTGAAAAGTTATTTCAATGCGAAATCTTTCACACTACTTTTCAGTTTCATTCTATCGAAAGCGAGAGAGAGAAAGAGAGAGAGAGAGAAGTAGATCATAGGAATGAAAATAGAATGACTGCTAATTGTTGAAACGCTAATTGCAGGAAAATTCGTTTCAAGTGATAATAGCGCGAGGCGATAATGCGACATTTGTAATGTTTCTGTTTGAAGAGATTGAATCAGATGGCGGTGTGAGTGGCTTCTCGTCTGGAATTGAATTTTTTGAGTTACCTTTTGAACTGTTATCCAACCGATCGAATATCGGAGAGCGAGGAAAATGGTTATTCCGAGTTGATAGAATTCTACCGTTACGATGTCCTGCTGGTACATTGGACCCACCGCTATGCCAGAAAGGTTCCTAATAATGAATTTCTTATCTTCACCCAATTTTACAGCAAGTTTGTCTATTGCGGGCGAGGAAGGGGGTGTCAATCCCAGGTCAACTGTAACTTAGATAATATTTCTTTTTACCTCACAGGTATTATGAAACTGCGGTAGGTCGGAATGTCTTTTATTTTATTGGAGTAGTTGCCGATTATAATTAGCATTGAAAGATACAATTTAGTAAATAAATCAATAAGACGAATGAGTTCTTGTGATGCGTCAGTAAAAGTCGGTTTCAGAGTGTGGTGCAGGTACGTGGGGATTGCGTTGTGAAAATAAGTGTCATTGCCGTAATGATATTCCATGTGACTTTGCAACCGGCTTCTGTTCCAATGCTCAATGCGCAGATGGCTGGACGGGCGTTAGTTGCTTTGAAGGTTAATTCATTAAACAATTACCGAAATTTAAATGAGTTTGGTTGACTGTGGGGCGGTTAAATTTTGCTTTCGTCATACCTGATTGAAATATACGATCCTTGTAAAGATAATGGAAATCGCCCTTTCCATCGTGTAATGCCAATTTGCAGGTCAAACGGGTGTTATTTGCATTTTATGACAGTTGTCGAGAAAGATGCTTTCGATAGTAAATATCAAAATTTTCCGTTTTAATTATTGGTTGAGAATGTCAGTGAAATAAGTAAATGTTTAAATTACAGATGTGAATGAATGCATTACGGGAAGACATAATTGTTCATCGGAGGCGACATGTGTCAACGAAATCGGGACATATCGCTGCGAATGCAACGAACCTTTCATGGGTGATGGCTTCTCGTGTAAACGTGTGTTTATGACATTTTTGAATAATTAAAGGATGGTCCAACTCTTCCAGTTTAATGTTAATCAAATGAGAGCAAACGGCTTTCAGAATATGTTCCAGCTATTTGACAGTTAAAAACAGAAAAGTGAAATGCATTGCAGAAATGGATGCATGTTATTCACAACGTAAGGAGAAGTGTTCAGAAAATGCTGTTTGTGACGAGAAATCTCCGAAAGGACCGGAATGCATCTGTAATGACGGCTTTCATGGTGATGGCTTGAAATGCCTCAGAATTACTGGTCCAATCGGTGCGTTTCAAAATACACGGAGCTAATTGATTTTTTAACTTCTAATTATCAGAACAAAAAAATCTTCAATTTTCACTTTCTCTAAAAGAATTCCTCATTTATTTTAATTTTAGAATTTTACTCTTATGAAAATAGCGCGAACTTTTATAAACTAAGTTTTTTTTCAAATCCATCAACTTTCTTCTACTACTTGCCCGCAGGTTGTTGAGCACTTTTCAGAGCAGCGAATGGTGCCACCGTTGGATAATGCAGTTACGATCGTGCCGCTCGAAATACCCAAAAGTGTTGAAATAGATAGCGATATGGAGGAAACGCCGTTCTTGATGCATAACTGGGTTAATGATCCGGCAGATGTTAGCATTCTTCAATCTTTAGCTTAACATTTTTCTCACAGATATGAATTCACTGATAGAGAATATGCCGCGTATTTTTTCATCAGATGAACACTGAATCAGCGGTGCGGATCAAACAACAAAAAGAAATAAATACTGCGAAAATACGTACGACGACTACTCCACCTCTTGCCAAAGATTACAGCGATGTGGGAAATGAACTTTACATCGGCGGCAAAATAATTGAGGAAACAGATGGCAGTAGCAGTAAGTATTGTGTATATTATCAGACATCTCAAACAAATCATCTAATTTCGAAATGCCTTTGAACAAATTTGTTAATTAACTATGAACTGCTAACGTGTACCATCATTTCCTTCATTTTTTTCAATGTGCCGCTTTGCATCACTTTTCAACTAACTCATTTTCTTGAGTGCATAAATATTGAATAGGAGAAATTGAAAGATCAGATGGGAATGTCTGAGTTAAAAATTTGAAATTGAAGCAGTGCTCCTTTAGCCTTGTTCATCGTGGTCCCTGTAGCCTTATGCGCTATATGGTCTATCATCATCGTCATTGTCCTCGCTGTGTGCTGTCGAAAAAGGAGGTAATTTTCACTATCGCTCATTATTTGATAACTTATTATTGCAGCACATCTGATTATTAAATGTAAGCGAAATATCTGAATTAATTTTTCCTTTCTTTTTAAAGATTATTAAAAATTTAAATTAAAAATTGAACCCGTGAATTTTGAACACTTGTACGTAAGGAATATGTAAAGAATAAACTTAAATCGTTATGCTTTTAGGAGAAAATAATCATTGAAACGTATATTTAAAGATTTAAAAGTTCAGGAAATCTTCGTCGTTAGTGTTCCATGATTCGGTGAACATGGCTGGTTGGAGGAAGCGACCGCAATTTCTGAGCACCTACCCTACCCATTTCACTGCTCAATACTAGTTGTTACCTGCGTCTTACTAAAATATTGTTATTTCCTCTTCTCCTTATGCGCCTCCGTATGAGCAAGTATCTTTGCCAGTTCACGCTTTCTCCTAATTAGACCGGAAATTTCCGTGAATGCAATTCCATGTGAAAGATAAGCGTAAATTAATAAAAATGTTTCCTACATTGCTTCACCCGCTGCGTACATTGTGTTGCATGGCCGCACAGTTTCCCTGAGGTGGCCTATTGGCCAAATTACCAATTGCCTAAATGTAGTGATCAAAGCCGGTCTGCATGTAGCAATATTTCCTCGAATAGTTTAAATCTTTCAGGAAACTTCGTAAGTAGAATTTTCAGATTTCACCTTGTCTCGCCGGATCCGACTCATATGTGATATCCACCAGCTATTCTGTTGTGATGTTCGCTCGGGAAAAGCAAAGAGATTCAGCTGATTTTGAAAACAAAGTTACGATTTATGCAATGCTATTTACTTTGTGAAATTCCTACCGTTTGCTTTCTTAGATTTAGTTGCGTAGGCAGAAGATAGGATCACAGTTGTCTGAATTCATTTCTGCAACAACAAAGTGGATTTCTTTGACTACTAATAGGATCACTTACAGTCTTAAGAGCGCCAGTAAACCTGATTTGCCCCAAGTCATTCCTGCTTTTCTCGATCATTCTAATAGCAAGTCCTTTACTGCTAGTTTTACCTTCGTGTTGTGACATTGATGAAGAGAATGTGATCCTCCGAAACATAAGACGAGACAAAATAGGATGAATGAAGGAAAAAGCTTAACACGCAGGTCAAGTGATCGGTGCTGAAATGAGGGGGAAAGCGCCGTGACAATTTGTGGATAAGTCAAAAAAACATTTCATAGAATATTAATTTGAATTCAGAGAAACTTTTAATCATTAACTTTCATCGAAAACATGAGAAGTAATCGGCCAAGGCTGAACAGTAAAGTCAGTCAGCCTAATGAGGAAGAAGATGTAGGTCAGTGGAATGTGCATCTGAATCCTTTTTTAAGAAATTTCCAAGCTCTTTCCCTTTCTGCTTGTAAAAGAAGCAATAAACTTGCATTCTTCTCATTTTCTACTTATTGGATTCCTTTAACAATTTTATTAAATGAAGTGGAAGAGCTCCTGTTGGTTTTTGTAATTTCTTAAAAATTGAAGAGTGGAATTTGAATAGTTCCATTTCTAAAATACTTTCAATCTGATCGATGTATTTCATTGGAAGAAAGAAGTGCAAATGGCTTGTAGCATTGCTGTTGTAGGCCACTGGGAGAAGTTGTGCATTCCTCCGAAAAATCCTCATTTTTTGCAAGCAGAAAGACGAATGAAATCGAGCTGTCATGTCATGGATACTCGTTAGGATGGCTGCTAATGAATGCCTTAACGCTTTCCATATAACTCTGGAAAAAGGCACACATCGATCCCTCGATGAGACGACGTGGAATTCCGCTCTGCAATTTGCTAGAAGAGAGGAGTATTTTAGAGCCTTTTATATCCTACAGTGTGTGGCAATTGTTTATAATCAGAGTTTGTAAAACTTTTGGAAAGAGAAATAACAGCAGTAATGGTATTAAGTACTCTGAAATATAATTTAATTTCAAATTATCCAATTTTAATCTAAATGTAAAATTAACGAATTAACCTTGATGTCACTGTCCTGAATCCATTCAATCTGCGACATTTTCGAGTCACTAGAACCACGTTTTATGCAGATGTAATTTGCTCCGTTAATTCCACGTACGAGTTTCTGATTCCTATTTGTTGGCGCAATTGAAGAATCTACGGAGACATAAACTCCTTCATACACGTCTTTCTCGGTATCAAGCATCATCCTACGAACATCCAGAAAATCTCTGCAATCACTCACCTACACTACTTTTCACTCCGTATACAGTGTTTTGCATTAGCACGGACTTCACTGCTTAGGCTTAATAAAATGAATTAGAGGTCAATATTGTAAGATTTTTCCGAGGAAGCAGTAGTTAAAATTTAAGTTCTGTAATTGCTGAAATAATGCTAGAATTAGTAATCAAACTCTTTCCCAATCCTTTCCAACTTTCGGGAAATGGAAGAAACAATAGAGAAGCAGCGGCTAACCGTGGTGAAATATACCCGCGGAGTATCGGAGCGGTAGTGGTATAGACCAGTTCCGTAGCGGGATCAATGTGCAGTACTACCTAAAACAGCAAAATTTTTTTTAATTTGAAATATAAGAAATTAAAACTGATTTAAGGCTTGAGAACATTGAAGATTCAATCGTTTTTTGATTATTTGAATAAGCTATTAATTAACGCTGAAAAGAGATACTTTAAATTTTGATTATTTGAATAAGCTATTAATTAACGCTGAAAAGAGATACTTTAAATTCGGTAATTTGTCTGTTCCACAATTTAGCATCCTTCCAAATAATTTTAAAGAGAGATTTTGGTGAGCAAGCAATAGTATCTCGAATAAAATAAACTTGCTTCTCCCTCGACATACGTATTTCCGGGTTACTGCTGAAATCGAAATGGATTGAAGTAAGATTACGCTATCAATTACGATTTGCAAAAAGATTTCAACATTTTTTTTCCGCAGAGTGCGACTGCAAATCATGGCTGCCTGGAATTTTGCTTGAGAGCAGTAAGATTCTCTGTTTATGTTGAAAATGGCTGGTTACCTGTGCAACAGTTTCCAGGTATTGATTTCTGTCAAATGCCCTTTAGCTTTTAACTTTGCTTCTTCCACTTCTTCGACATATCGTGATTTCGAGTATATTTTTCCTGCAATCAATATTGCTGATAAGTTGTCGTCGTCGTCTGAATCTGAAAAAGAAATTTGAAATGAAAGTGTGTGATGTGTCGTAAAGTAAAAAATAAATTTATCTGCCAAAATTGAGAGAGAGAGAGAGAGAGGAGGACAGAGAGCCAGAGAGTTGTGAGGAAGCTTCTTAACTGTAGAAAATTTCAAAACAGATGATTAAATGATATTGATCCACTGATTCAATTTCTCTTATCAGCGAATTATTTTCTCTTCTCCTTATCTTATTTGTCTTCCAGATCAACGATCCTTCAGTTTCTGTAATGCTAACCACAAAACTTGACGTTTAACTAAACGAGGAAGTAATTCGAATTATTCAAGACCTAAAGTGAGTCAACTAAACGTTAGATGATTAATTTTTAATTGTAACTTGAAAGCATAACTTTATCATTTAATTAGAAATCAGCCGACACATACCGGAGGAGCATTCCATGGCTGAACGGAATTCTTCATCAGTCTGCGCATTTCGCTCTGAGACTTCTGAAGATGTGTTATGGATCACACAACCACGTTCACGTGGCAAGATATGAAATGGTACCAACCAAAGTTGGAACCAAGCAACCACAAATGAGGATACCAATACTGTATACTGTGGCAGGTTGCCCTGAGCTGGTGAAAAAAAGAACAATGCCTTAAAAAAAGATCACTTTTAGTTAATCTAAAAATTAAGATTTGGATGATTTACTCGATAGAAAATGGTTTGTGGAAGTTTTACTAGTTTGCAAAAGTGTTAATCGACTTGTACAGAGTGGTGATATGTATAAAAAATTTTTAAAAGGGCTTATAGTTTATAAAATTTTATTCCAGTCTATAGGAATATCTGATTTGAATTAAGAATTTTTTTGATTTATGCCAAATGTTTGTGTATTTTTAATTCGTAAGTTTTGTCCAAATTTCTTAATACTCTATGTCCTTCACATCTATCCTTCTTTAATTTCTGGTTTGACCTCTTCCAGTGCTTTTGACCTTTCTTGACCTTTATGAAAAGTAAACAAGTGGAAAAACCTTTAGAACGAGAAAAATTGTTGTTGCGATAGTTGTAATAGCAACTGGAAGCCAATGTCCAATTAATAGGATTGAATAAGAAAGGATAAGAACGCACATACGAATGACTGCTGTGATCTGGAATTTCAGGTGATTCAAATAAATTTTAAAATTTCTAAAATAATCGAGCGATAGCATGCATTGTAAGTATAGCTGTGAGTTACAACACACGCCCACCCACTTGTATCGTTTTGGAAACAAAGAAAAATGAAAGAAATGTGATCACTCACAACAACATCAAACAGTGAAAGCTTCATGAAATCCGGTTGTGAAATATCGACTTCGCGAAAGAATACGATTTTCCAATCATCGCCTTTGCTTACCTGCAAAATGGAATTCGTTGCTTTTACCGGAGGAATGAACCAACCTCTTCCACAACTTCGCAACCTCTTTTGCCGACACTTCTGTGAAAAGAAAAGAGTGATGATAAGCTGATGCTTCCGAAATTCGAAACGTGTCAGTAATGAATGTAACTTTTCGTTTGCTAATATTGTCGTCATTTAATGATTTGGTCGAATGGCAAGTACTGAAAGTGCTTGTTTACCGTAGAAATGACCCACAGTAAAGCGGTGAGGCACACATCAAATACTGTCACCACCGTAAATTGTCGACGATCCTCAAAAAAGAAGCGTCCTGTGAATTCTTATCAACATTCAAGTTAATTAAAATTAACTAAATTGGCTTCTAAAGTTTAACTTAAGCTATTGGTAGAGTTTTCGCCTTCACGAACTTATTTTTCGAACAACTTAATTATTAAACAATTTCCATGTTACGAAAGAGCAAAGTTTATAAAGACATTAGAAGGACAAGAAGAGGGAGTGAATTCTTATGAGAATGAAAGACAGGTGAAGTGAAGTAGGAACTAACTTTGCTTGTCCGCGACTCTCTTGATAAGAGAAATTCCTCGGTACTACTCATCTTCTGGTGCACAGGAGCCTGACTTTCTTCATTAGTTTTTGCCAAGCTTTTGTGTTCAACAGTGCCACTCATACGTTTCTCTCGCCCTCTCCCCCTCTCTCTTCCCCTCTTATCTTGTCTAAACTTTATCTATTAGAAGAAAATTGCATTTTCAATCAGCAAGCGAGTCTACAGGCTAAAGTAAGCAAGCTACCCTCTTGCTAAAAAAGCCTTAAAGCGCAAATCTACAGCTAGCAAGCGTAACACTTCTCGAGAATCATACCGGATGATTTGATTAGCGCAACGAAGTGCCGAAAGCTGTAAAAAGTTCTCAATGAAAAGAAGTCGGAAGTGAAGAAGGAAGCCTGGAAAGCTTCTCGCGTACTTTTCCAGTATCGCTGTCCCAGCGGAGCTGCAGAAAGCTAAGCTTCACCAATATCGCCAGTGCGTACCGCTCACTGATAACACTAATGGCAGTCAGTCCTATTCAAACAGCAGAACTATACTACGTGCATATCAATGCTTCGCACTCTTCTCGTCAATTTCCCCCGCCTAGCTAACAAACCTTTTTTAATGTTAAAAAATCCTTTAAAGTGCACAAAATCAGAGGACATATCAAGGATGCCACCAATAGTTGTCCTAAATTGATAACAACGCAGTACTGTTGTTGACTTAGGGACGGAAGTGAAGGTGCTAAGTAAGTTTGGACTAATTCATCCCATCATCCACTGAAAGTGATAAGAGGTGGAAAGTCATTTGAAAAGTGAAATGTGTTTATGCATTTGAAGTGATTTATTGTTTCAGTAATTAATTAGTAGCAGAGTGGATGATGATGATGATTCACTCCGTTTTCCTCCTCCTTCGAACTTTATTTCTTGATCAATAACTTCTGATAAATAATGAAACGAATGCGGTAGATTGCTATTCCATTTATGGCACGAACCAGGTGAACGCCACGGGTTGACCGGAAATCACTGAAAGTGAACCGTGTTGGCGTGCTCAGGCTTTAAAGATTTGTTTTACGTGTTGTCGTATTAATCTTAATTAGCAAGATTACATTTTGGCAGTTAGTATTGCCTAGAGTTTGCGACACTGTTGGTGTAGGTGATTTCAACTATGTTAATTACAAACTATTTATTGATGTTTTAGCTTACCTTACGTTTCAAAGATTTATCACTCTCCTCAATGCAACCTTGTAAATTCCACCTTATCAGCAGGACGCGAAGAAGCTTTATTCTTCCGCGATATCATTTGCACTGATGGTATCTTGAGCAGGCCTTCCCTTTCCACATGACCTTTAGTAAAGGTCACTTCTTCATCACTCACGACTGCTACCGTCATACGGCCCTTCTGAACTCCAATATCATTTAGTGTTGTGGATCAGAGATCGTCGCAGTTGCTGTTATCAAGCGTGTCATGCGTTCAGTAGCGAAGTTTCAGGTGGATAGAGAATTACAGTGTTATGGAATTACAAATCTTTGGCTATCTCAATTATTTCTCTTTCATGAAATTCCACAAGCTTTTGAAATCTCAATGAAAAATCAAAATAAATTAAACCAAATTTACATGAGGTAATGCTATGCGGTGATCACTTCTATTGCAAATTGTCAGGATGTCCATTTGTGACAGTAGCATGTAGAATAAATTTAACTTTATTTTAGTTCATAGCGAAAAATATACAAATGAGCTAATATTCCCTCAATTTACAGACTGTCCAGCTCTTCCTTACAACTTTTTCTTATCTCAAGCTATATAATTTGATTTCTACGAGAATATACTTTTCTACGAGAGTATACTAGTAGTAGTAGTAATAGTAATAGTAATAGTAATAGTAATAGTAATAGTAATAGTAATAGTAATAGTAATAGTAATAGTAATAGTAATAGTAATAGTAATAGTAATAGTAATAGTAATAGTAATAGTAATAGTAATAGTAATAGTAATAGTAACAGTAATAATAGTAATAGTAATAGTAACAGTAATAATAGTAATAGTAATAGTAATAGTAATAGTAATAGTAATAGTAATAGTAATAGTAATTGATAACCACTGATAGCTGCTATTGTAATGCAGTCCCTTAATCAGAAGAATTGATTTTGCATAATTGTTCCTCTGAAATTATTGACGATTTACAGGACGTTCAACTCTTTCATCAAAATATACCTTCATTAATTGCTCCTAATTTTCGTAAATAAAGGCATTTCAATCGTTGGTCAGTGCTGTTGCGGAGAATACTTGTGATAATTAGCCGGAAGGATATGCATAATCGGACAAGATGAAATTAAGTAAATTTTCTTATTCTGAAGAAGAATTTCAAAGATGAAAAATTGAAAGAAGAATTGATCACTACATTTTACTCTAATTATTTGCATTTGAAATTTATTTATAACATTCCAAAAGGAGTTTCGAGAGTACCATTCCCTAGAATCGTTTATATGGATGAACTCACACTATTGCTTGTCGGGTCGAGAGGGAGAGACAGAGAGCTTGATAGAGTAGTTGCGGAAATTGAATAGAACTGCAAAATCTCCTAAGTTTCTTTCTTCCCTTGTGACCTAGTCGCTGTCATCCTCAAGCAGAAATGTGAAAATTTAAATCAAATATTGTAACCTGGATTAGGTTTGATTACGAACACATAACGTGCATGCAAATACCTACTGTAGTAGAACTATCTTAGAATTAATTCATTAGATCCAACGCATTTCATCATCGACAGATATTTCCTGCTCATTTGTTTTCATTTCATTTGCATACCATTACAATGAATGGACGGACGTACAACTGAATTTCTTCACATTTCGATCATAATTTATTGCGTTTTTTTTCGAATGTGAATTTCTGCTCTCTCGCCGTCTTATCTAAGCGCTACGGCTGCGAACGCTGATCTATGCGTAGAAGAAGGCCTTGAAAGCTTAAAAATAGGCGAAATCGCAAGGGAAGCAATGAAAGGAGGAAGAGGAATAATTGTGTAAGGCAGTAAAATCATTTGGCATCTGTTTCAAATGTCAAATGTCAGTGATTAGGAGGGCGGATGGAAGTTGAGCGGGCATTGCTCCGTTTCCGGAAGCATGGAATCATCAGCTCCATGCTCTTCAACACGATAACGCTTCACTAAAACTTTACGCAATCAGTCTTTGCCACTTCTTCATACTGTCATCATTCCTTTGGTGTAAATTACACTTCTTTCCTTTGGAAAACTCAAGCTTCTCGTGCCGCTGTAGAGTGACTCTGTCTGATAAGATTGGTTTCAGGAATGACGAAAGTGTGGAGATGAAACTTATCGGTTTCGTCTAATTCCAGGTTGTCTGTCCGTTCACTCCCTACCAACTGTAACAGTGCGCTGATATTATTCATTATTATTGTCAGCAATTCACCGTAATGTTTGCTACCACTCCGTCACTCACTACAGCAGTCCCGCTCGCACTACTACTAATGTACCACCAGAGATGCAATTGTCGTGGTGGTAATGAGCGCCACCGATACGAATGTCAAAATATCGGTTTAGTATCATCATCGTTCTTGAAGAACAAAGAGAAGGAGAAGGAGAAGGAGAAGATGATGACGACGACGACGACGACGACGACGAGGAAAGGTGGGTGTATTGGCACGCTGCAGTATGTGCTACCTCCGACCATTTCTACGTGTCACCAAAACCAAGAGTCACAGCTGATGAACGCCGAAGTGGAGAGGTCCCTCTCTCTCCTTCATTCCTTTCCTCCCCCTGCCCCACACCTTCGTAACCTCACATATTCGTGTGACCCGACCCCACTTCGGTATATTCTCTCCTTCCATCACCCCTCTATTATTGACCGAAATTCACTGACATCCTTATTATTATTATTTCCCTTGCTGTTGTTTCAGTGCAGTCGTTGTCACTGTTGCGGCGCAGTTGCGAAAATAGAGTTTTGAATGCCGCGCCACTACATCGCGCTGATTCCGAAGTGCGGTATAACTTGCCGTATCGATTTTTCAAATAAGCAGCTAACTTGAAGCTTTCCTTTAATTTTCCTCTTCACTGCACGATCAATTTTTTTACATTTGATAATGGAGCAGTGTAATTTTTAAACCTTCCATCACGCACTTTCGTTGGGTCGATTCGATTAGCATTTCCATTGAGGTCAGACAGCAGCAATCAACGGCGCTGTTAATGTCGTCGTCTTCGTACGTTTGTCCGAAAATAAGGAATGTAAAGTAAGAAGGCGTCAATTGACGTGGAAGTTAAATAACACCAGTCGTTTGTATGACACCTGTCAAATATCACCAGTGGCAGATATGAATTCAGCACCGTGTCGCCTGCAGGTCAGTGCTCTCATCGGGCAGAGGTCGCTGCAAGGTTTCATTTCACTTCGCAATGTTATATTAAAGGTGAACCTCATCACTTTTCGTTCACAATTCACAAGTGTTAATGGCGCTAGTTGTCGTATCATTCATTCTTTGTCTTCCCATAATCCATTCATTCCTTATGAAAATTCATTTTTCGAGAAGAAAAATGGAACTGTGATACTTCCTGATTCATTTCTCGTTTTTTACACAGCGCGGAAATATGTTCATAGCTCCGATTTGCTGTACAAAGCGGTTTCTCAGGAAACGGAGAGGGAGGTTGAAGTAGAAGTGAAAGAGAGAGACAGTGCTTCTAGCAAATCAAACAATCACAGTTTTTTCCATCCTAACAGCCAACAATTTCCCAACGCATTCGATTGTCATTTCCATTATGTTTGGATTTGCAATTAAAAAAAGTCCTGTGATGATGACGTGATTCATGATTTCTTCAATTACTAGACGATAGCCGGATGATGAGATGATGACTGTTGGCTGTTGCTAGAAGGTCAACGAAATTTCATCAACTGTCTTTTCATTCTCAAAATAAAAAAGTTGGAAGACAGGATGAAATGTTAGACTTCGGAAAATGTTGAACCCATTGATAGTCACTTCATTTCCTCCTCCTATTGGCCCTGCTGTGTGCATCATTAAATCATTCCCTTCCGTATTTATAATTACAAAATACTTCAAAGTCCATTCTCTGTTTATTTGTTATTATTGTTAAAAATGAATTAAATTCAATTTGTGAAGCAAATAGTTGTAATCAAAAAAGGAATATTTGCCAATTAATATTCTAGCAAACCATTTTTTGCCCAACTTTCTTCCACTTTTTCTTTAAAAATGAAAGGAATCGAAGGGAAAGCTAGTTGGGAAGAAAAACTACTTGTCGCTGGTTCCACTTTCAATTTCATATCAAGAAATGCATTATCGCCTGAAAGATTTATTTTCGTAGGTTTCTCCCTTCTCAAACAGGCCTGCCCCTCTTACCTGTTTATCTGACAGTTATTTATTGAAATAACTGAAATTTTTCTCGACCAACTCCTGTATAGCAAGCAACCTAAAAAAATTGCTGCAGTAGAGAATGGAAAATGGCAATGCTCTTTCTTCACGAAATTGAACTAGTAAGTACTCGAAGAATAACTACTGCATGATCGAATATCTATCTGCAAGATATAGATCCGGTTGTCCGGAAGAATTGAAATGCCTGAAGAGTAAGAACAGAATCTTTACCTATATCTTTACCTCATAACATTCCCAAACAATCCATAACTTCCAGAGAATTATGACTGCTGAAAAGTTTTCTTGAAAAAATTTTTGCATATGCCTTCACTGTGCGACCTATTTCAGAAATAACTGTCCCACTACTCTCTCTCGCTATCTCTCTCTCCCTTTCTTTTCATCCCTTCTTGTCTTTCGTTGCTCTGTTTTATCCACTTATTGAATTTGAATTACAAACTTAAACTCCATCTTTTACATGGAGCAATCGTTCGAGGAGTCCGATCAATATTTATTAGGTGACTGTTCAATTAATTTAAATTGGGTTTGAACTCGTATTATACTAATTATGATTTACAAGAATGTAGTAACGATTCCTTCCTTGCTGCTGTTCTACATAAAAGCCAATATACGATATATGATGTCATCGCGAACAAATTTGCATAACTACTAGGCCAGTAAGAACTATACTATCCACCATAATCCATAATCTTATATGTGGAAAAGATTGCTGATGCGTCCTGCTGGAAGGAAAATTTAATTTCTCATGAATTTTCAGATAGATGTTTTGCTTTGCCTTCTTTTCATCATCCAACAAGAAACTCGTCAAGGGGCCACGACGAAGAGAGCGGTGTACTAAGTTACATCCAACTTACTTTTTTTTTTAAGTAAGACACTGGAGGAGAGTGAATTACAGTCCGCTTAGCAGCAATTCAAATAAAACGTGTGAGAGAAATGAGATTAATTTCCAAAATTCAAATAAAATACTGCGGTATGTGTGAGCCCTCTCATCCAATTGCCTTATTATTTGACTCACTGAAACGTATTTGGTACTAACTTTTCATAAATCTGCTAACTCTAGTAGAGCAATAAGAAAACAATAAAGTCTTCAAGAAAACGCTCTTCCAGACTTGTGGATGAAAAATTAATTCACTTTAACATCAAACAATCTCATTTAAATAAGATACATTACTTACAGTGCTGATGAACGCTCTATTGATTTCCGTGCTACGATCAGAAGTTCACCTCTTAGTTCTCATTACAATACTAAAAATTTAACACAAATTAATCCCCTCTTACGACAATATGTATATATATATATATATATATATATATATATATATATTTGTATTGTTCACTAATTCCAACCAGTTGAAGTGATCCGTGAAATTGTCTTCAAATGTCCCATTTCATGAAAAAATACGATAAAACAGCTCTCGCCATCTATTGCCAGGAGCAACGGCCGTTACATCTGCTGGGAAAATATTTTAAAAAGCTAAATGAAAATTTCTCCTTTACTATTTCACTTCAATTACCATCTCTCAAGTAATCTTACTTCTTCAAGAACTTAATAATTACTGAAAAGTTTGCTTAGATTTACGCGGATGAGTTTTAAAACCGCAAACCATTATTAATTAGTTCTATCATCCATTTACGTGTTCGTTCATTAATATTACTAACTGTCGCATCACGCGAGTATCTATTTCATACATTTCCAATCAAAACATCCATTCAACTGTGTTTCCCTTCCGAATTTACACTTCTCAAAGGATGTAATTCAGGTCAATACTGCTAATAAAAATAATGAGCATGCATCTTTAATTCCTGCCCATCTTTCCTTTTCTTATTCTTCTAAAATTGAAAAATTTTTTGAAGAAATTGCAATTTTTATCAGCAGTTGCAATAAATGATTGGTTTTTTGAGTGCGAAATTATTGTTGACGAGCTTTTTTAAAATGTTACTCATTCGATTTATATAATATTGAAATATATTTCAGTGAAAGTGTTTTCTCCTAAAATTGATGTGCGCTCATTTTTCATGTCAAAGAAGCTTTAGTTGAAATTTAAGAAATTTCAGCATTTATTTTGATTTATTTCCTTCTAAATTTTACCGTGAAAACTTCGTATGCTTTGATTTAAATTTGCATTAGCGCTTTATTTTCAAATTTCTGACATTTTTTTAAAATTTGTCAGGACGTGTGAAAGTTTTATCAAAATTTTACGGTCATTTAATGACTGTTATCATCAAACGATGTGATGATTTATCACTGATCTTAACAGATCCATAATTCGTCATTTATTCACTCTCCTGCCTGTGCTTTTTTTGAAAGCTCACATAACCTGTTTGCTAACTGCTAACTGCTTATTCCATTCTTTTCATCCTTCTCATAAACAACAACAATTCAGCTACAGTTTTACTTTGCTTTCAGCCTTCCCTCTACAGTTATGTCCCACTTAGCCCTTCTTCACTCCAACAGATTGCTAATTAAATTCCTTCCCTTGCAGCAATTTCAGTGATATGCACATAAATGTTAATTTGTAAAAATGAAGAGAGCACAACTCTGTTCAATGTAATCACTAAACGTTGAAGATGAGAATGTGAAATGAGAAAGAAATGATTGTTTATCAGGCATGCTTTATCATCCAATAAGCTAGTTTCCCAAAAATTAACTAAATTCATTTGAACGATTTCCATGAATTTCAATTCAACGGTTCTTCCTATCCATCTATTTACAAAGCTTTTCATTTCGATCTCTCATTTTCCTCTCATTTCTTGTAACCTGCGCGGTTCAGCGCTCACTCTTCCATTCCCCCCTTCGGCACTTATTTCTACTTAAATAAATTGATGATAAGGATGACCAGTAATAGCTTAGGTATGGCAATTAGCCAAGAATTTGGCTAATACAATTGGCTAATATAATTTTCGTCTCTAATTTTTGCAGCTCAAAAAGTTCTAGTTTTATATCAACTGTCGACAGTACAATAGCAGCTTTGATGATTGCGATACTTACTGATTGCAAGTGATAAGGAATTGTCATTAGTACTCTTTTCCATGATTCTAACCATTTCATTTCTTACATCACATATTACGCAGGTGCATTACTGTAAACTTGATGTTAATATTCGGTATTAAATACACTTCAGTAATGTTTTTTTTTGTCGCAAAACCGGTTCTGTCATCATTTATACCAACCAAATGTGATCTTTTGCTGATTCTGTTCTCATTTCTTACCCGTTTCTATCAAATTGTCATTAATTAAATATTTTTGAAATATCAGTATCCACGTTTTTTGAATGTCAACGATCATTGAGCTGTGTCCGAGCTAGCACAGCGTCGTTACCTTTTAGTGTGCGTTGCTGTTCGTGTTGTTGGGAGTGAGGAGATTTGGGGCGTCTCCTAAAAATACACGCACGGAATTTTTTTTCAAACTAACTCCCACAAGTATTATTCATCGACTTCCTGACCTCAGGAACGTGAAAATTACGCTTCACTAACACTAACACGTTTCTTATGAATAAATTGGGAGTGCATTGAAAATAAAGTAAAGTGATTAGTTCTTTCAATGAAACAATTAGAAACGATTTGAAGGCCGTTTCACATACAAATCCTGTTCTAATTTCTCCTGTGGCAGAAGCATCATTGTTATATGACTGCCATGGCACACACACACACGCACACGCACACGCACACACACGTATAATATATATGTGCACATACATGCAGATAGATATACATGTCATGTATATTCTCTCAAATCAAATGACTCCCGGTGACAACTTCTTCCCGTAAACAGCTGAATTGTTTAATTGATTTCTTCCTAAATGTATTTTACAGTGATATTTGTAGCCCAGGTTGGTACCACACCTGTGCCTGATGAATGACCCTCACAACTGTCCTCGTCGTTTCAGCAAATGGTGGATTGGTCAGTGAAAGGAGCTCATCGTGCTAGTTATCAGTGACTTTTAACGAATCAGACAAATTCATGCCAGAGCTTTTCTCGACTTATTTCTGGCGCACGTCCTCCTGCAGTGTGCCGCATGCAATGCACTAATTAACAATTAGTAGTGCTAGTCATATTACCGTGAGAAACAAATATGATTTTGAAAAGGGTGCAGTGAAATATGTTGATATTTCAAAAATCTGTTTTCCATTCAACACGTCTTGGTAAGTGAGCTCTCTCTCTCTCTCTCTCTCTCCCTCCCAACTAACAACTCTGTGCTAATGAAGGTTTTGGAGTACTTGTGCAGTGAAGGTGAGAATGTTCCGGTTGGTTTGCAGAGGAGAGTAAAACGGATTGCGAGTGTTAGTTACCGGAATTGCTACGCGACGCCACAGCCACAGCCCATTTCATCCCGCATTCCCGTTTCATCACTTCGCCTCCTCGTCCGTCTTTCGTTCGTTCTTGACCCATATAACTCTCAGATCATCCCTGCTGTCCTCTCTTTTTCTTCGTTTCACCACACCTAGCAGCATCTTTTCTTCCTTTCTCCTCCTACCTATTTCAATTTTCTTCTCCTTCTTCTTCCACTGCTACTACACACGCGCGCGCACACGCACATACATATTAATACCGAAGAAAGAAGGCGTAATTACGTTTGCTGTGCTATTCCCATCTAATTAACAGATAAATTTATGAGTAGATAAATATTATTGTAGCAAAGTATAAACAGTGTCTGTGCGTTGTTGCACTTTCTAATTGTAGCTGCTGGAAACCATAAGTTAATGAGTTCAGTAGTCTGAAGGAGGTCACTACAAACTTAATATTACTAAGGTTTAAAAGCTACAGTCAAACTCTGTTCCTCATCAACATATCGTATGTACGCATTCAAGTACGGTTTTGATTTCTCTAGCCTTACACGAAAATGTCATGCAATGTCACATTGAAATGAGCAGCTAATTAGCGCATTTCTCGATGGCTGATAATTTTTGAATTATGTAACTTTAATTTTAATTTTGACAGGTCCTCCACCTTTTGCTATGGTGGCAGTACCATTCTGCCGATGCCGAGTGCTTTACATTGGCAGTGCCGTACCGACAATAACCAAAGATGGACTGCAGGGAATTCAACAACCGTTACGTGAACGTTATCCAATTGGTGGTGATGCTGATACAAAGGGAATTGATTCTTGGTTTGTTTGTACATTTTTACCCTTCAGCTGATATTTCATAGCATTTACGACTTATGAAGTTCGCGTATTGCACAATCAGAAATATTCCATTCCATTTTTAAAATTTAAACTTCTAAAAGAAATGTGGAAGCCCTAGAGGCTTTTTATTGATACGCTATCCTTCAGGTACAATAAGCTTTATTAATAAATAAACGAAATTGAATCATTTAACAGTTTGGTTAATTGTTTTCAAAACTCAGTAAACTAGAGGTCACCAGTTTGGAAGCATAAGGATTTCATTTTGAAAAAGACACTAATGGCACTTTTTCTTTTCAAACATTTCAGGTTATCAGTATGGTCGAACGGTTTGTTGCTGGAATACATCAATGGCGATAAGAGAACCGAAACGGCCTTTCATCCGATTAATTCCCTTCATTACTGTGCAGCAGTACGATATGTGAACGTAACCGGATATGCAATAGAGGGTGGCGGAGAACGATTTCTCCCTTTGGATTCGCCATTTGCAAGTGGTGAGGACAGTCCACATCCGCCAATTTTCGCTGCCATTTTCAGGAGGACAACTGGAATAAAAGTTAGTTTCAGGAGTTTGTGCTACTTCCGATATTCTCAGGTTAGAAGGTCGCACGTAAGGCGATGACGGGCAACAAGGTGACATTTTCACTAATTAAAAACATTTTCAAGTGCTGCATGTAAGCACATGACTTCCCTTATCATCTATAAATCAGTCAAAACAACAAAAGTGAAATTTAAATAGGAAGTAATATTTTGAAAAATTCACGATAAATGTCACGTAGTAAAATTTCATCGATAAGTCACATAGATAGTGTCACATAAATTTACGATATGCGAACGTTAGACCAAAATAAGAGTATAAGTGTGATGAGAAAAAAGTTGCTATGGAGTTGCTATTCACGTGTTGAACCAATCTGGCATTCGAGTCTGATCAAATCACCTCGGGTCTGATCAAACCTTTTCAACAGACATTGATGAGTATCTGATAGTTAAGTTTATTTGTGAATTTTTCAGCTGAGTAAAAGAGACTTAGAACTGGTATCATTTATATGCCCAATTTCTTGCATAGAATTTTACTTGAATTCAGTCTAGTGCAAATTTCAGGTATTAGAATGTCATGCATTTATATGTACGAATGCAAAAGCAGCAAATGCTCTCGTGCGTTGCTGCTTTCATGCGTATGCTGAATCGATGTATATCAAGTTAGATGAACGACTACCCGCTCTGAAATCTATCAAGGAGGCTAGTAGAAGTGCTAGTCCACCAAGTGAACCGCTTCCAAGGTTTGTCTTTTAAACTTTGCGAGTGTGACTCATAAAGGTCCATGTTAGTTGAATAGTTCTTCGACCTGATAATTGATGCAAGTGAAGCAGTCCAACTTTCTCATCAACGAGATAGAATAGTGTCATGGAGTCTTCCACGAGGGGGGTGACCTTTTTCCCAGTCGCATTGAGATCAAAAGATATAAATTATCTTCTATTAGTAACAAATTAGTGCTCTACTGATTTATATTCCAATTCAATTGGAATAATCGAATTATTGGTATCAGTGAAATCGAAGAAATAGCGGCAATCGAAGATGATAAAGAGTTGGAGCAACAAAGATGGGCTGAACGTGCAATCGGAAAGGAAGCCTGGGAAAGGCGACAACAGTCAGGTGAATACGATTCGGCAAGTATCTCATCATCCATCGCTAATCGCTTTCGAACCAAAAAGCAAGATCGTGATCGAATAAATGGTTAGTAATTGGATTCATGATATTTTGCGGGACGGTTTGAAATGTGCTAATAGCCCAAAGCTGTTTTTTTCCTCTGCGATTATTTTTGTGTGCGAACAGTGTACATGAGTCCCTGCACTTGCAGGGTGACTTGGTTTTAACTTTAAATTCGGAGTCTGCGGAGTAGTCAAGTCTTTTTATTTATAAGCCTCTATGTTTCAGCTAATTTAGCAACTGTTCAAGATGTTAATATTATTTACCGTATTTGTTCAAATCTATTTTATCTGTATAGAGTGAATTTGAGTCCGAATCCAGAAATCAGTGTTGACTCGACATTCTGAGTAACATTGGCCGGCCGTTCATGCGCAAAACCACCACGAGCTTCGTGGTCTGTATGGATGAAGCCTTAATTCCTCACTATAGTGGCATTGAAATTGAATTAGCTAATTGAATTCATGAGTAGATCGAGTTGTTGTTTTATTCTTGAAAATTAGTGGTTAAATCAGTAATGTCTTAATCCGACTTCTTCATCGAAGTATCAAAGCGTAGTTAATGAATCGGTTGGGATAACTGATGAATCGGTCTGCCGGTGGGCAATTGACCAGTAACGCTTCTCTCTCATGTTTCTGCTTGAATTTTCCTTAAATTTGCTCGATTTGTTGCATTAGTAAGGTATCATTAGCGCATATTTCCAGTGCTATAACGTGGTCGTATAATCATGGGTTGCTAAGAAAAGAAAAGTATTAGGCGCGAAATGGCTACTAGGCAAAGATTTTCGTTTTTAATATTGGTTTTTAAAAAATATGAAGATTTAGTGCCACCGATCAGACTGATAATTTAAAGGACAATAGAGAGAAATGAAAGAAAATCTTGCAGTCGGATTTATCACCATCTGCAAAGAGGAAAGAGAAACAAACGCATAGCAATGCTTCTGCAATAGCTTGGAAGACTATCGTAGTGCAATCAAATGTCGAGGTCATCAAATTTTCGATTAGTGATATTAGTGATAAACCAGACTAGGTTGATGGTCAAGATTGATGGAAATGTGATGAGCAAGCGCAGAGAGAAGAGTGTGCTATCGTAGATTCCGTTCAATCACCAATTGCTACAAATTTAACATATAAATGCAAAGCAAATGATTTTTTTTTTGTAAGACAATGAAATATTAAAAAAAAAAATCAGTTCAAGGACTAACATCCCTTTTCTACAGGTTTTAGAAGATTTTTTACATTTTAAATTCCGTATCTTGAAGGTGCTTCCCGTACACTTCCAATAAAATCCGACGAATATAAGAGTATTCCGTGAGTTTAAGATTAGCAGAAATAGTCCGAGGTGTTTGAAAGTCCTGTAGCAATTATCTCTCACTCGATAGATCCATCTACACATATGCAATTGCAGTAGTGAAGCTTACTTAAACCATTATTTCAATCTCCTGAAACGATTTGTTAAGTCATCAAGATTAGATTATCCCATTCTCGTTGATATATTACTGTGCTTGAGTAATGTTAGGCAAGGAAAAGCGCCAGTGGATTCATTTCCCACCGATCGAATTATAAATAGTAACCTAAAAATCACGACATGTAATAATTCCTATGTTGTTTGACTCAAAAATTACATTCATGGAGTACCTCACGTTGTAAAACCGAACTTTTCTAAAATTAAACATGTATATTGAGAGAGAGAGAGATAGAGGGAGGGAGGGCTGGAGGAAAGAAGGGAAAGAAGAAATGGAAGTAAAGAAGAAAAAAGCTATTGCCAACTACTGGACGAATATTGTCAACAAAACAATTCATTGGTTCCTTAGAGGTTTGTAGACGCTTTAGGCAACAAGCTGCTCATTCGCTTGTATTGTAATGGAAAAAGTTACTTGGCAAGAAAACGGTTTAGAAAACAAATAACTAAAAGGATTTTTGCAAAAGGAAATTGATAATCAAATTTTAAAATTTTCAATGCCTCAACTGAGATTTAGAAAAATCTCAGAGCAAACTACATGAAATGATTATTTTAATCTAAAATTAATTCAATTTTCATAAGCTAACACGATAATTAAGACGATAACAACTAAGCATACGATTACAAGAAGGATTCCAGGTGATCAAGCTTTGGTACCGTATACGAATGGCATAGATTCATTTTCGCAACGGGCGGGTAGCGATATTGGTATGGCCTGTGGTAATGGCAGCGGTGAAGCACAATACGCCGGTACGCAACTGTTGATTATCTTTGGGGACTATTAGAAAGCGGAAGTCGTATTTGCAAAATTGTACAACGAAATAGGGACTCATGAAATTCAAAAATCTATGTAGTATTAAGCTTTTATAATTAATACGTTTGTTATGTACGCCCAAAAGCTACCTTGTTGAGTTTGCGATTTAAATTTATGATTTGAACTTAATACTTCATAGATTTCTTCTTTATTTGATAAGCATTAGTCAAATCAAATAGGTTGCTTTCTTCCCAACATATTGTTACATTCATTATTGCACGACAATTCTGATATAATGGAAACAAGCGTTTTGGTTTTTTAGGCATGTATCCAGGTATGTTACCGCCGCATTTTCGTGGCGGATCATTACCGTTGCCGCACATGATGCCAGCGCATTCACTAATGCGGCCGCCATTATTTGTTCCATTTCCGCCACCGTCACCGTCACCATCGCATTTACTGCCACCTATGCATCGCCTTATGCCAGTGATGGGAGCACCACCTCCACCGAATTTTGGTTAGTCCTTCCATGTCCTGCAGCTAAACTGGTGACTTGTGACGATTAATGAGAGGTAGCAGCTATTTGAGAACTATTGTTAATAAATTCAAAAGTGCTCAAACTATTGTTAATAAATTCAAAAGTGCTCATTTATAACTGTCGTCATTACAGGAATGCCACCACATCTACCGCCTGGCATCTATCCTCTGCCGCCACCACATTTCGCCGTCCTACCACCTCGATTTATAGCTCCATATGGACCAATGCCACCGCCAATAGGACGACCACGAACGCCACCAGATGGCCCGATTATCACTGGTCCTGAATCGGTCTATGGCACGTTACCAAGGAGACCTGCTTACGAAGAACCTATTTATATGCCCGGAAGTGCACCCTATATGCCGCCACAAGCAAGCTACCAACCGGGAAATTACTTAACAGACCAATACGATGCTTATTATGATTCTTTGAAAATGCAACGCAGCCCACGCCATAACAATAAGGTTAGAAGGCCAGGCATGGCCACTAAAGTCGACCTTCAAAATAGTTAAGCAATTTTCCGGAAATTCATGATTGTACGTCGAATGTTTAAAAACTTAATATTATACCAAATTTACATTTCGACAAAATATTATACCAAATTTACATTTTCAAATCATCGTCTGATTCGGTCTTCTCAAGCGTTGATCAAATGCAGGACTAGTGTATTAGTATTAAAGGACTTTTAAAGGACAAATCATCGCAATTTTGGATTCGTACAAAGTATAAATGGAATTCCAGGTGTAAAAATTGCAGGAATCGGCTGGCGCAGAATCTCAAACGAGCTCGAGGCGTGCGGCAATTGCATTGGAAAATGACGAATCATCCCAATTTTGGGATTCTTATGAAGCTAGTATATACCGAAAACCACACTTAAATGAAAAGGTTGAAATTTTTACTGCAAATTGAGATGACTAACGTGCTATGTCATTGAGGAAAGTCAATTTTAATCTGTTTACTATTATTTATGAATTTCAAATTGATTACAGTTGTGCTGCTTTCTTGCATAATTTTTAAGAAAAAAATTCACAGTGGTTTAAATAAGGTCTGAAAGTAGTGAAGGGTGAAGCTGCTTTACGGCAAAAGACTAAATGATTTTTAATGAATTATAATCAGACATTGATTTGCAATTAATATTAATATCTCCAAGATGCCTTATACTTCTGGAAGTATTTCAAGCAGAAAAATCCAAGCAAAAAGTATTCTATACCTCAACCAGGTCAAAAGCAAAATGAAAGGCATTACTTGAATCAGTGATTCCTTAGCTTATTTCTCGTGTCTCTGTTCATTTGTTGAGTTAATTTGTTTTGTATTCTTTGCCAAACAAATTTTCTTATAGATTTTGTAGGCATTTTCTGCAACGGCACGCTCAATGACAACAGCTACAGCAGTTGTAACTGCTAATCATAATCATTCGGGCACAAGCAGTATCAATCATCAGAGTACAACTACAGCGGTGGGATTGGGCTCCTCAGCGGTACGGGAAACGGTCGACATCGTTGCCAGGTCTGAAACACCACCTGCTGATTACGATACCGCATTTAGTGAAATGCATATCAGTAGTAATGCGAATAGCAGTAAGCAGCAGCAACAGTGTGCTACTGACGTCATTTATTGAAAATTGTTGCGTAATATGTAAATTCTCGAAATTTGAAAACTTTCTTTAAATACCTAAAACTTCACTCATAGTTTATGGTAAAGATGAGGAGAAAAAGCAGCACCGACACTTGTCACGAAAAGTCTTGCTTTAGATGTGTAAAAAAATCAAAATAGGAACTTTTTCTCTTGAACGATATATATGCGTATATATCAGGGAAAAGAGCCCATCTCTCCGTTTGGCACTTCAAATAGCATCACATTCCGTCCGCTGAAAGAGTTCAAATATGACATATTTAGTGCTGCGCTTCAAGTACAAAGCCGGACATATTACCTTTGTTTTTTCACACCTTCACTTCTGTGAAAATGTCCTTCTGTTATCTCTTTCACAGACTCATTTTCTCGTTCATTATGATACATCAAAGTCATGACGGAAATCTCGCTTTCGACATTTTTAACATTTCTCCCTATATTCTTATAATGCTCACATTTATCTGTCTGTCTCTGTTGTTTCAGCATTCCGTGACCGTTATCTATCACCATCCGATCGCAGCACTTCTGCGAGATAAAGCCAAACTATGCCTGCCATGCATAAACCTACTCCCTCCACTCTCCTAGCTCTCAATCTATCAGTTGACAAAGTTTCTTGCTTCGTGCTCATCTCGCAGAACTGCACTGCTGTAGCATGCGTGCAGTCACTACCTGCATAACAAAAACCCCATACTCCTGCTAATTTTATCAAGAAAACTGTGATTACATGTCTTTATACAGTAATAAATTCACTGCTTTCATAGTATGGACCACCGATACGTATTCATTCAGAATTAAAAGTATCATATATCCACGCCGCTCCTGCAGAAATGTATAAGCAGTGATTTATTGGAGCTGCATTTTAGTGCCATTATTTTCCACTCAATAAACTATATTTCAGTGTCGCTTATTTATTTAATGTCTAAGCAAACTCTGAAATAACTCCATTTGGTAAATTTATTCAATAGTTTATGTTTAAAAAAATTGAAATAATGAATTTATTAATATGATTTCACAAATAAGCAGCTAAATTTTCTGCAGAATTAGTTAAATTTTATTAGTCAGTTATGAAGATTACATTTATAACTGTATCGTGGTATTCCAAATTCATTATTTCGGACAAATTTTGGATGATTTCAGCATCGAAATATTGTCACTGGAAATTACTACCCTTAAAGATTACTGAAACCACTGGGTAAGAAAGTATTAAAGTCATTTAGTTAACAAAGAAAAACCATTATCCGGCATGCGATTCTTGATAAGTAAATTGGGGAATGCTAGCAAAAGGAATGAGATAACACATACAGAAGCAATAAATATTCAACAATAATAAACTAACTTTCAAAAAAGTAATAGCGATAAAATCGGAATTGATGCGATATTAAAAAAAGGAAGGGACAACGGATAAGAAATCACTTTCTCGTCATCCAAGACAAAAATCCATCAAAAGTGCTTATACAACTATAAAAGATATAAAAGCCATTTAATTTTTTGTTTACTCCCCCCACATAAATGTATGAATTTTATAATAGGGGAAAACATGCTTTTTGTAATAGAATTTGTTCATCTTTAAGAAGAAATAATCAGCTGATATATGTCATTCATATTCGCTATTGCCGCTGTATGACGCGATTTCAATGATAGCTGAAACGAAATGAGAAATAAATCAAAGATAGTGAAAAATCTCATGAAAAGGTGCAAGTATTGTGAATTAAAAGAACTGATTTTGTAATGGAAAGGAGAACTAATTCCTCGTTATCCCAAAAGGAATTCAACCACAATAGTATTATTACACTTTCTTTATGATTTAGTGAATGGCTCCATAAGGAAAAAATTTACTGTAAGAGGTTGTGATATTTCCTGCATTTTAAGTTCCGAGAGGACGTAGATCTGATTGGTATACTTGATGGAATGATAGAGTAATTCTTGCCCTTCTACATTTCGACGAGCAACTGTGAATACATTGTTCTGTTGCAGTTTAGTACATATGTCGTCTGTAATAAATAGTAAAATAATCCTTTAGAAAATTCAAAAAGTTGAGCCCTCTTTTGAATAACTTGAATGTATTCAACTAAAAATACAACTGAGGATACTTATTAACTTTAATTGCAAAGCTCCGATTTATTTTAATATTAGCCCTATTGTTAAGCCACCTTATTGTTATTACTAGTACTGAAGAAAAAATTTACCACCGTAACGGACATAAAAACAAAAGTTTCTTGAAATATTGGATTAGTAAACCACAACATAAAAAAGTAACTTTACAATATAATGATAATAACTTTGAAATGGAAAAGAGGTCTTCCCAAATTACAGCACACCTCTCTTACATATTTTAATTGTCAAATAGATATTTTAACCAAGATCAACTATTCGGTTTCACTAGCATCACATTTACTACCTATAGCCTATTCCATTGCATCAACACTAAAATTCTATAATCATCGCCACTAAAGTGTTGTGATGCGTATTTAATGGGCCAACACATATGAACGACTGAATAGAGCACATTTGAAATCTACTAATGCTCCAAATCTACTCCAATGCTATAAACAAACCTGCGCTAAGACCCTTGACATTATTGATAACAAATTGCACTTCATTTTGCTCCGGTATTTCTTTCCACATTTGCAGGAAATCTCGTTTATCCATCTGACCATTTTCATCAAAATATATGTTTAGTGGTACGACGGTAGCGAAATAAAACACACCGACATCATTTTTTATAGCTACCTGGAGTTGAAAAACACAGCAAACATGAACAATGCAAGGCAGAAAAATGTTAATATTAATCAACCAAATGAGTTTCTTTGTGTGGCTAACCAACACCTACTTTACTCCAACCGATAGTTGTTATATTTATAAAATGAAAGTTACGAAACAATTCCTCAAAAAAGTTGTGCTAATATTTGATTAACTCTATTTGTGTATGTAAAGGTAAATGCAAATCATTGTTTTCAACAGCTTCACAACACTAACGATATATTCAAGTACTATGCATTTCTATACCCACTTGTTATGTTAGCACCTGCACACTGACTACTTTTTTGTCATAAGAAAATAGCGATAAAAGTAGCATCACTTTAAGTCTCGCTCTGATAACTAACTGTTGATCCTGATTGTCATCACAAATCTTATCTAGCAGACCTTTGGAATGGAGACACTTTTTCGTAAATTAACATTTCAAAAAAGTGAACCTGTAAATTAGTAAGAGGTTCCATTTTCTGCACCGGACCATTCGTATGGCACAGAAGTGATGTCTGTACTGACTGATTGGGATAAAGTGGTGAATTTACTTGAAGAGGTTCAGCTGGAATTAAACCAAACCTGAAATATGTGAAAAATTTATTTGTCTAACCTAGTATATGTATATATGAAATGAATCTGTCGTCAAAATTTCATTTCGTGTATATAGAAAGTACGTGAAAAGGCAAATAGTTGTTTCCATAGTTCTACTTTTGTATCCTGAATAATTCTCCCTACAAAACTAATACAGTGTCATAATATCTGCTGCTGAATTAAAAAGCAATGTAACTTTTTAAGCAATGTAGCTCTAGACACATAAAAGACAGCCGAGGACTGATAACTTGTTATAAAAATACTTCCTAATACGTAAAATACAAGTTGAAAAAATTTCAACTACTCCTAAACGAATTGGCTGTCACTTATCAAATACAACTTACGAATTTTTGTTAAACTGGATAGCAAATCCAGTAAAAGGTTGCATTGCGCGATTCGTAAAAATCATATCCATGTAAATTTGTCCACCACGGCGAGCGAAAGTTCCTTCAATTTGTGTGCCCTTACCTCTACTAGCGTCTAACCAAACCTGAAGTTTTGAAATAAGAAATACCGATAACATAACCGAAATTAGTCAACATAAAATATACACATTTATGGAAATAGAAAGAAAAGGATTTATATGTAGAAACAAATAGTAAATTCTGACCACATCGGACTTCAAGCATATCCTAGAATTATTATCTGAATTTATATTCGTCAATAAATAACATACAGTGAAAAGCATGTTAAGCCAAAATTTCTGCCATTATTTAGAAATATGAAGTTCGAAAAGCTCACAGTTTTCGGGACCACATATCCTGTTTGGCTTGAGAGAATTGGTGCACCCATTGCAGATCCACCAAAAAGGTCATTCAAGTTAGTGAATGGATTGGAAATGGTGGTAGCGATTGGAGCTGTTGTTGCTACACCAGCAGATGACACTACTGTCTGAAGCGGACCATAAAAATTGCTTTTTTTTTCAATGAAATATAGTTAGCCAATTAAAGCCTGAAGCTGGAAATCTTCAGTTTTTGACTTTTTTCCGCTACAAGGATTCAATTTTTGGATTAACCAAACAACGAAAACAAATTTGTGGAAGAGGAAAAGCAGTTGCCTGCGGGACAAGCACTGATGAAGGAACACCGAATATTCCTCCGGCAGTTGCCTCAGGAAGTGACACTTGAGCTGGCATTATAGGTGATGAACTTGTTCCGCCAACATCACCAAGCAGCCCATCAGACCCAAGACCTAACAAGTCGTCAAGACCAGAAGACATCGGTGCCGGCTGATACGAGTCCATACCTAGATTTTAAGTTAAAAAAACTTCAAACAAAAACCTAAAATAAAATTGACTTTAAAATTTGCATTTTAGAAATGTAAATAAAGCATTTTTTTCAGCCTTCTACGTATTGCATTAATATATTCTATTACCGTGTGTAGTGACGCCAGTACTTGGTGCCGATATGTCAAGTGATAAAAGATTAGCGACTAATGTATCTTGAGATGGTATTACTGTTAACGCTTGTGCTATGTCCGTTGCACCGCTTGGTCGATTCATTGAATCACCGCTTTCCGACACAACCTGAGCTCTTCTGAAACATCTATTTTAAAATTGAATTTGTCAGTGTTCGAAGCCGAAAAGTACTGAAAATAATAATAGGAGCACTATCATTACCGTAAATAACAGTTTACTCGCTATGTCAAAAATATGTAAAAATCAGTGAATTCATTATTAAAAAACCAGAAACGTGATTAATCCTGCTCGTATTTCTAATATTGAGTAGCATGAACTTACTATCCTTCGAATAACTATTACATTAAAAAAAAAACCACATCAAATTTCGTTTTTCAGCTGAGTAGACTGTCATGCAAAGCAAGCAAAAACAAATCTTCAATAATACGTTAGCACGTGCGTTCCATAGAAATTCAGTAAAAAACTTTTTGCATAAAGTAGAATTAATAGACAGATGGAAAAAAAGTAAAAGATAATTGTTTTTATCAATTTATATAAAAAATGTAACGCAAACCCCGCAGCAGCATTTGTGGTCCTCAGGGGATGCTTCGTAATATCAACGAAAGATGACGGTGGTTTATGGTAAACAGATGCTAGCGAACCAATGTGACAAACAAGTTGATCCAACAATGACGGCTCCAACAAATCCGTTTCCTCCGAAATAAGCGGTTTTTCGGCTAGGACAACCTAAGCTAACTTGCTAAAACGTACGAAACGAACTGCACCAAACTTTGTCTTACCCGCATTATCAATCCACCTCCATCTTTCGAAAAGTTAATGAAAATAATGTTATTTAAAGCCTTCTTTGGACATTGACAATCCTCACCAAGCACTGGCAAGAAAACTTATCACTCTCCACAATTATATTAACATCTACTAAGAAGTGAATACATTTGCCAGCATTTCGTGCACTAAGAGCTATTTCAATTTTTATTAAACGAATTAAGTTTTCCATTGGGTAATCACCCTCTCAAATCCATAACCAAAAATAAATAACTTCTTTTGCAGCGGCTGGATCAGCACTTAACAAACGCCAATAAATATATCCACGATCCCGCAGATCTGGATTATCACTGTCTTGAGTTGTCAAGGATAACACTCGTTGAACAAGCTGTTGTGTTTCACTCGGGCGTTTCAAAAATAACTTAACTACTGCCGTCAGCAATTGCAATTGGACCTGGAAAATAAAAAAATTATTAAAAATTTTTTCAAAACTGTCTACTGAAGAATTTCAATGTAAGAAAAAATCTGCATCAATTCACATTTGAATCAATATAAATTAAGGTAACATTAAAGCTCGTAATCAAAGCGTAAGAATTTTGCAGAAAACCGTAACGACGGATCTTTCATTCTGAAACTTATGAGCATGACACGCAAGGTAAGATAAATAATGCGAAAAACCACTCACTCTTACCTGTGTGTTTTCATCATGAAAACCCTCAACAAAAGATTCCAATAATTCATCCGCATTATCTATACGTTCTGCATATTCCCCAATGATCCAGATCATTGATGCGCGAGCTTCTGGTTCATCCAACGTATCAAGATTTTCACAAAGCGTAGAAATTATACTTTCATATTTATTTGGGTATTTACGAAAGATATCCTGAAATTTCCAAACTACGATGGAATCGTAATAATACTTGTTGCAGAAATAAATAACCCATAAAACTAGTAAAAAAATCACTCTGTCCAATTAACTCAATGTAACACGTTTACAATCCTAACATTTCTGCACTTTAAAAGTACATCGCACATCGGACTAGTGACTTTCAGATGAAAATTACGACTTTGAGTAATACCTAGTGTATACAGAAAACCATACTTTTTCCTTCTAAACTACATTGCTTGTTTAAATCAATTGAAAATGTCATTTAATATCTGAAATCATTTAATTATTTAATGCCCAAAACTGGTTTCATATACATATTTTCAAACATGCCGGCGAAATAAAATATTTTTTGCAGAACCTTAATAACAACAACGGCCTCCTGGACGACGTAATTGACTTTAGTCTGGATTAAGTCCAACAATGTACTAACACACTTTTCCGCACTTTGCTCTACTTTAATTGCACAACGACCAATCGCACGAACTGCTTTCCTCACAAAATCAACATCCACTTCCGTTGCGTATCTAAGAAAATTATGTAACTTTTTGGTGTTAGCGAGATATATTTTCTAGCAAAGCTTCTAAAACAAATTCACTAAGAAGCAAAGGAAAAACATGATGAACTCGGTATTCACATCCAGAAAACTCCAGCAGCATCAGTTTTATAATTTTTCTTGTCACTTCAAGCACTATCCTCCATCTTAGTTAGATAGGGGAACAACAAATCTCATATCGTACAGGTAACAATTATAGTAAACCTTACTCTTTTAACTCGCTTAGTACTTGGTTGATATTATTTTGCTGTGCAAGACGAATCATTATATCAAGTTTTTCCATTTTTACATAAATTGGATCATTATATTTCACGAAGAATACCTTCATTTCTTGTTTCAGAATTTCTGGCCTACAAAACAGAGCTTAAAAGTTTGAAATTCGTCTAGTTTACACCCTAATACTTATTTGAAACAAAAAAATCAATTCATCAAAAACCAAAATTCATTCATTTTACAAATGTTTTAATATAAAAGGAATTATAACACTTGAAATTTGTCGCTACAAATTTATTCATTCATCGCGTTATAAAAAACCTTTTCTGTACTATCAAATTGATATTCCGCAGTGCTACGTATTGAATTTCAGGTTCAGCAGACAGTAATGTAACCATTGGTGGTGCTAGCTTCTTTGTTAGCTGTCCAATGAATTCTGAACTTTCCGGTAGCATTTCCACTAATTTCATGAGAACTTTCACACTCGACAAAACAACGGCAGCATTTGCGTGGGCCAAACGAGGGCTAATACGCTCACAAATGCTGCAACATGTAGAATATTATTATAAGTAATCACATTTATCACTATGTTACATAGTGAAGCAAAGTCAATGATTTTAGAAAAAAAAAAAAGATATAGTAAAAACGAACTTTTGCGCTTCGCGTTCATCTTTTGGTTGATATGACGAAAGAGCATCCAGGATAAATACTTGTCCCCACTCAGTACATTCATTTAATGCTGTCAATAGTTTATTTATCGTTTGCGAATTGATCTCGATAAGGACATGTGATTCATTGATTTCTGCCAGTGCTGCTACGGCATTTGCTACTACCTGGAATACAATTCAGGAAAAACAAATATTTTTAACAAAGTTAAGTCACAACGATAACATGGTAATTTACAGAGCTCCATCCCTCCGATCTTGTTAGTTATGAAAACAAAGAGAAGCAACCAACCATGGGATTTGAGTCACTTAGTAAATCGTTAAGTAAATCGACGAATCCTTGATCCTCTACAAGTGAAGCATTGATATCATGTAATTTTGCTACACACACAGCTGCAGTCTTGCGAACATACGGATCCTCATCCTTCATACACTTACGCAGCGGTTCACACAAATATTCAGTTATCTGGATTTTGAAATAAACAGAAATTTTTAACATCAAAATTTAGTCCGATCTCCTTTTTTAAAGAGGCATATCCTTTCGGATTTGAAAATTGATATTTATCTGAAATTGACAATTTGTTTCGCTAGCTTCGTAAATCTAAAAAGTTCAATTTAAATATATCCTGATCGAATAAATTTACTTTGTCAACCCGTATGCAACCCATTGTTCGTACTGCTAGTGCTCGGATAAGCGGATTTGGATCTTCGCAGTCCTTAAAAATTTTTTCCTTTGATATTTCACGAAGAAATTGAATTACGGAAATCATTTCATTTATTTGCACATTATTCTTAATATTCATTGACATGAAAATATTGCGAATTTGATGAATTTCTACAGTTTCTTACATTTCAATCTCAAAATATGATTGACACCACTGACTGTCTCGATAATCCTTAGCATAATCGTATCCAAAATATGTCCGGATAATCCAGTATTTTAAACATGTTGTGAAAGAAAGAAGCTAACTTTCACAAATGTGTTGACTGCCATAATTGCAAGATCTGGTTGACTTTTGGCATAATTCATCAAATACAAATAAACGAGCTTCTTCAGTTCCACATTGTCTGTTTGCATACAATTCACCACATCCGGAAATAGTGCACTGAAAAAGTCGAAATTGGAAATAGTACCTGAATTTTGCAAATCTGTGGAAAAATATCTACTACAGTGCATTTACTACAAACTTACTACAGTGCACGAAAACCTCCCCTCTAATGTAACATACACTGCGCAGTAGCATATACTGAAATGATATGATAGATCCAAAGCTATCAAATTTACGTCTAGCGCATAATATAGAGATTTTTTGCACTAAATAACTAAATATCCCAATTATCATAATTATGACCAATAAAGTCCTGATAAATAGATCATCCGAAAATAGGAATGCTAAATTCAGCAAAAAGTACCTGACGTCTTTACCGACGGTCATGCTTGCAATAACTTTTTTCACCGCTTCCCTCTTCTTCTCCTTCTTGTCCGAGTTCAATTCATTTTTCAACTCAAATATTTCACCTTCAAATAAATCCCAATAACCTCTTCTTATACTCTCCTTTACAAGCTGCACGACATTATATTTCAAGGAAGAAATCGTCAGAACCTAGTGTTATTCTAAAAATACTCTGAGATGACTTTTGAATCTTCTGCAGTCTTGGGCAACAATCAAACATGAAATAATTTTCGATGCTATTGGGTCTTATAACAAATCTTAGAGGATTGGAAAAGGTACATCGGAGAAGTGTTATTACAAAACACAGAAAATTCTGAAATAACCTGGCTTCAATACATTAGATTTTATCACATTAATCGAAGTTAAAATTAACCTTTCTTGGTGGTCGTAAAGTACTTTGAATCGGTCATAACGAGTTATCTGCAAAAAACTGGAAAACAGCACGGATGTAGTTTCATTACAGCATCACAAGGGGTGGAAAGCGTAACTGCTTCCGATGATTATGGTGAGTCCCAAGCTTGTTAATCCGTAATGTCATAATAGAAGATTGTTTGATGAGGACAGCATAAACCCAAATTCATCAAAATGAAAAACATTAACCTAAAAAAGCTATTTCGCTCACATTTGCCCCATCCCTAAATTTCACTACATAAGCAGGAGCTCTTTCTCCAAATGGTAAGCCAAAAAAACCAAATCTCAGCCAAATGGAAAATCTCGATAAATTTCAAATGAAATATCTGAAAAAAATTCCGTGATAGAGTCAAAAACACTTTTGTATAACAGAGAGCTTCTCATCAGCAATTGAAGGGAATGATTTTGCTGTTTCGAATCAAATTTTGACGTATGAAAGATGATTTCTTGTAAAATAATATCTCTTAGTGAAGCGACACTGAGCTGTCATACCCTGCCAGTCAACAGCGCTTACACTATTCAAAACTAACAGATAAAATACAGTCCGTTAAGTCACGTGACACTACTACTTTATGTCCTCACAACAAAGGAATGGGTTTTAAAATCATGAATCATTTTTAATTTTAAATATTTCGCAGCTTCAAAAATAGTTTAAAAAACTGTTGGTAATTGGTTTCGATCTCATATAATGTATATACAACACAGAAAAAAGACACTGTAACCGACATAATCTGTCGGCACTTACTCAGTAAATTTAATCTGCCGAACAATGAGTTTATTCTATGGCAAAATCTTGTGTATGCAAGAAAAATGTGTTTTGAACAAAACCTGCAACGGTTGAAGAAAAAACCACAAAAGAATGACCAGAGGATAGTTTAACTGGAAGAAGGTAAGACTAAAACAAAAATAGCACTGCTAATTGACACACTGATGTAAGTGCCAGAAAGTGATACTTCAAAAATCGTACTGAAACAAGGCAGGAAGCGAAATCACACAAGCCTTCGAATCGTAACGGAATTTCAAACATACAAAATAAACTAGACGTGTTAAACTCTCAATTTCTTTGCACATTCTAGCACAAATCAGCATGTCCTTGTCAAAGTGCGAAGAATTAACGGCAGAACTTTACGAAATTTGTAAAATCTCTCATCCAATCATTGCATGAGTTTCGATTAAATTATTCGTGCGACAAGAACAAGCATACTACAACAGTCCACAACGACAGGCATTATTCCTCTTCCTCTCGCAGGAATGGTGCAGGTTTGCAGCAGCATTTACTTCTTTTACAATACTTCTTACAGCAACAACTACACGAATTCAAGAATTTAGGCAAATACTTCTTACAAAAGTAGAATTCAAAAAAAAAATGAGGAAAATTAACAAAATATTACATCAGGCTACGAAGGAAAAGAACAAAAAGACACTAACAAATCTTAGAATTTCAGCATCTCTTCTATGCTATTACAGTCAAATTGATAGTTTTCCAACAAAAAGGAAAAAAGACCAGATTTATTGAAAAATGTTTTTTCAGCCAAAAGCTCAACATACGAGGCCCGATCGGTTGTTATTCCTTATCTAAGAAGAACACGAACACTTTCAGTTACCTCATTTATCTTTTAGAACTTGACATTTTTCATTTCTTCATTATTCACATAAGGTCGCTGAGAAGAGAATATGCAAATTACAAATATCGCTAAAAATTCGCTACAGTACTATGTTTTCTTCCTTTCCCTTAAGAAACATGAAGCTAACCCTCGATTTCCACCTACAGTATTCAAACAGTTTATGACCGTTATATTCTAATCAGAAATTTTAGCAGCTGATCCACATTTCTCAAAATAAGCATTGCTTAGTTGCTGCATCAGTACAAAATAACTTCTTGCAGGAATCAATTCCGTCAAGTTATGATTCATATTATTACACCCTTATATTCCGATGATATCTATGCCTTGCACATTCCCTTTTAGAAGCAATAAGTGGGAGAAAAAAACAAAATCACAACTTCAGTATCGTCGAAAAATAACTTCAATAGTTGAATTAAACAAAAACCACCTTCGCCATAAAAATTCAAGGGTGGTGGAATATTACCGTTCCTAGTATCATACTACGCTCAAGAAATAATTTGGGAATGATGCGTAAGTAATATCAGTATGTGAACTAGAATTCCGCTATCATAGCTTTTTACCTAGAATCTATTAAACTGGATAAGGATAATCAAAATTGATTAACCTAGTACGTTATCCAAAAATATTTACAGTGATGAACCAGAATGTTATCATTGCCGCACAATCAAATGATATCAAAAAAATCCAATTCTTACACAATGAAAAATGTTGTACATTAAGAAAATTACGAGATAATCATACACAAATAACAAATGACCGGGAAAACAATGCACGCAGAAAATTCGTCTCACCAAAAACTGAAAGAAAAACCAAAGTCAAAAAAACAAAATGTGACATATAATGGCTCAAATCACGTTGAAAAAAACCCTATCTATTGTAAAAGATTAGCTTATTCAGCACGCATACCATCTGGTTTCACATTCTTTATAATAAATCTTTTTCCTATTAAACACTAGTGCCCACAAGCGGTTACTGATAAAAATATCACTACCGTTTTAAATTAATTCAAGCTAAGATTTTAAAATCATTATAAGCAATACCACTTACTCATCTACCCAACTATTCATCTGTTATGAACTGATGATAAGCGTGATGATAAGTCGTAGATTTCACATAAAAGGGATCACTATAAATACTCCATTCTTCATTTTCAAATACACTGGCGCCTACAAGCCAAATTTTACAATTACTTCATAGACTATTAAGCGCACATAAAAACAAACAATTTTTCTTGCATTCTCATTCATTTAAAAAGCATGATGTAAGAATAATTATGAACAATTATGAATATGTTTCATACACAACAACTTTTCCAACTACATATTAAAGTTCCGCTCCTACGAGTGACATGAAGAATTCCTTGAAGCATGTAAAAATTGGGCATAATTCGAGGAACAGAATAATTAAACTTTCCCTTAGTATTTTAAATACTTATAACTCGCTTTTTTCTTTCCTACAATACAATTCTTTCAATGTCTTCAACTCTTCAATCAATGCTTTGTTTTGATTTTCCAAAACAGCAACACGATTTTCTAAACATTTCACATATTCTTTTTTCTTCCGCCTGCATTCTTTCGCTGCTTCTCTTTAACAAGAAAAGAAATTGTAATTCTGACAATTATGCGTCTTTTTATTTTCAAAAACATTACGACACATCATCTACATATGACCGAATTTGACATTCAGTAATGTGACTAAAACATTATTATCCCAATAACATCCCGAAATTCTATGAATCCTACACCCGAGTTCTCAATCATGTTTTCGAATCTTAACATCATCGATATTTAATCATTCCTCTTTGAAATTAAAGTGTACCTATTTTTCAAAAGCCGAACTTGTCTCTTTCTTGTGCTATCATCACTTTCGGTTGCTGTTCTACTACTACCTGCCATTCCAAGTGGTGATGGAGATGACGTGTAACCAGACATCACAGTGGATTGCCAATCTGCAATTTAAACATTGCTATGGTGTCAGAGTTTCAAAAACCGTCTGGAGTTTTCAAGAGATATATTATATATATATTGTATATATCATGCACATGTATATCATATATTACATATTGTATATATCATACATATTGTGTATATTATATATTATATATATCATACGTATCATGCACATATGCATATATATATATATATATATATATATATCAACGCTTGACCAGGTGATCCCTACTTTTTTCTACAAGCCGCTGCTTGTTCATATCTCTTATTCATACTTTTTTTTTTGCTATGTTATGTTCATCCAAATCGATTTGAAAAGTTAACTACCTTAAATGGCTTCAGCGCTAGTTCAATTCAGCAAAAAAACTGTGCGAGACTCGTTGATGATTTACGCACTTTTTAGCTTAATGCAACAATTTCCTAACTCATGATTAGCGTACCTCTAATGTTCATAAAGCCTCGCCTGAAAGTCTTTAAAGAGCTAGGAGTGCTCAGTAATAATATGTGATCACTACCTTGACTAGTTCCTTGATTTGGCGAGACATATTGCTGCTGACCGTCACCACCACTCATTGTTTTAAGGCCCAAAACTTCGGCATTTACTGGAAGCATCCCTGGAACTGATCCCGATGATGATCCTGCCGTTTGGGCTAACTCCTGTAAACACTAATTGTGAACGTCAGTGAAACTGTTCCTATATTTCCATGACTGAAATTACGTCTTCGCCAAGTCCACCGCATTTCCTTTACTTCAACTATCAACTGTTTCCCTACTCACCCATCTAACCTTTTTCATATCTTCGCGTGCTATTTATCATTGATAGTAAAGAGATCAGAAATTCTATACAACAAATTACAGAGAAAAAATTAAATAGGCATCCAATACCTGTGCGTTCTTCGGTGCACTGCTACTTGCTCGTGATGCAGCTGCAGCTGCAGCTGCAGCCGCTGCTGCAACCGTAGCAACTGGTGAGTACTGTCTAATTATACCTGCTCCCACACTGTGCATGCCGGTTAATGTTGCTGAATTCAACGTTAAACTGCCGTTTGTGGTATGTAGGCGAGTCAACCCTGCAATTCTTTACTATATTACTAAGTTCCAAGTTCAGCAAGTCAAGCAGTTCGAAGTACATTGATCTTTGTCACGCGAAATCTGATCATTCAGTGTCAAGTCTTCGTAGAATGATGATATATACACCTCAATTTTCTGGAATTGGAGTGCCGGAGAATTCCCATAATTTTATCAAACTGTTCCATTTAATTTGCCCATTCGCCAGGGCTTTCGACGATCCCAACCGCTTTCACCCATCAGGACAACATCTCAGCCTACTTGAAGGACATGACACATGGTATATTAGATAACGAGTGAGAACAACACTATTGTACCAAGAAGAAAAATAAAATGCTCGAGCTGATTTTGACTGGTCACTGCATAAGGGAATTTACAGTGTCAAAAAACATTTAATTTTGATGATAATCAACTTAAAGAGAAAGATGAACTTTCGTTTAATAAACATACCGGAAGGTGCAATGTACTGAACTTCCTCAAGTTGAGAAGAGATTGCTTGCTGCTCTGATAACTGAGCAGTGGGACCTTGCCTCAGCGACATCTGTGATCGAACTGCCTCCGCTGCAATAAGCTATCAGTGCTATTTCGCTCCTAACATATTGTGTGACATCGTGTAGTTTTATTTTTATCAAGTGCAAGATTCAAATTGGTCTGCAGACGAACTGCGCAATAACTTTGGTCACATCGTTCAACAAAGTGTAGAGCCACTTCAAAGGAAGAAAAACAGAATAAGGAAGTCTCTGCTCACTTCCGAAAATAACTGCAATGGGCCAATTCCTGATGATATGTTATGTTAGCACCCTATCATTTATTTGTTTCCGATAAAATCTCTTGGACAACACAATAATGAACAGTTAGATTTTATACATTCTAAACATTCCGATAAACAGAGAATCCAATCAGTCTTGCTTGGTTCTAAAAGCAACTGCCCGAAAAAGTTTCAAATAAACCGACTAAATTATAGCGTTTTACGTCTGAACAAATATTACGTTTAAAAAACTGCAAGTGAAAGAAGCTTCTAAACCTGATTCTGCCGATGACTGAATGACCACCGAAGCAACACTCTGCTCATCCGGCTCCTTTTTAAGCTGCTTATCCACAGTCTCCAAGTCTTTTAGAATCATCCTGCAAAGAAAAATTATGCTATTACGAGCTTTGAAAAAACTCTAAACACAACCCGATTTCCTTTTCAAAGACAGTTGTCTGTCGGCTGCATTAATACATTATGCTTATCAAAGATACGATATATGCAATATCACTAACTTGCGTTCATTTCAACACTGTTCAAGTTTACAATTAAATTTCACGTACTAGAAGTCAAATATCCAATATCACTGCCATTGTAACATCTTAATCAAGATCAATACTACTTGCTGTTAACTTATCTACAGAGAATGATGAAAAATTAGAAAATATACTTGCAAGAGAAAATTTCACAAAAATTTGAACCCATAGTTTGAGGAAACACTTTATGCTTTTAGTCATCATATCGACAATGTTTAAATAAAAAACAAATAATAGAAACTTCTTGAAAGAGAAATTAAAGAATAGATCCTTACAATTTCTTGAAATAGAACATTAGGTATTAAAAAAAGTAATGGACACGAGTTCAATCAAACAGTTTTGCAAAGGAGGCAAAAGAACTGCAGAAAAAGTTGCAACGAAAGACAGCATACGCAAAAATGTACCGAGTCCTGTTCCCTAGTTACATTTTCTAAAATGCATAGAGGACTGGAGAATGAATCGATAGAAGCATGATCCGGCTAGCCATTGAGTGTAACAGAAAGTAAACATGCTTTTACGTAAAAGCGATGAATCTTCTGAGAAGTGAGAAACAGTGATGAATTATTTTTTATATGTAACAATCGAGCCAGGAATGCGCACAAAAATTTATAAATGTGCACAAGTAAAGAGTGAACCTTTGCTACTTGGCACAAAAATATTCACAAAAATGAGCAAATCTGCAGAAAATAATGCACTCCTCGTGAACTGGAAAGGTGCGAAAAAAGTACATATTATGGACTGAATTTTAGATGAAACCGTATGAATTTTGTTGTTGTCGTAATAATTTGTTATATGCCAAGGTCATTCATCGGTGGTTCAATGCCTCGGTATTTGATTAACTGAATATCATGCGTGGTACTCCTTCATTATATAAAAAAACCACAGATCGATTGGTGGAAGACAGCCATAAGCAAAGTCCCGTCTTTGTTCTTGAAAGCTTCATCCTTCTAACTTCTCTCGATCCTTTTTTTCTGTATTTTCACTTCTGCTAACATTTTGGTCAGCTCTTTAGATAGATGTTAAGGAAACAGAAGTTAATTAACAGACCAAATGAAAAAGGTAGTAAGAATTAAGAATTCGCTTCACATGCAATCACTGCAACTTTTTGTAAGTATATAATACAGTAAACGACGAACATCACTGACGTAATAACTCCCGAGCTCAATTTTATTTTCACAGAACATTAAGTTTAGACATGAAGTGGACATAGAGGTGATATTCGTCTCCTCCAGGAATGCTTTTTCCTTCTGTTATGCACATTATACGTTGACATACACCTACAGCAACTCTCCAAATAAATATGATTGCTTTCAGTAAAAATCACTAATCACTGTCATTACCAGTACGAGCACTTTTTAAATTGTGAGGAAAGGAAGCTAAGAAAGTTTCAGCTCATAAAACCGACTTCGACTGTCGGCTACACACCCTATGTGGAGAGTCATTTTTCTCGTTAAGTGAGTTAGGATGCGTACATTTTAGAAGCCAAATATGTTAACTGTGAGTCACTGAATCGCTTGCTCTTTAATCTCCACTAAATGAATAATTCTAGACGAAATGTGGGAATGGAAAGTTTATATGGTCAAAGCGTCATTTTAAGTTGCTTAATCTATTAAAAACGAATGTCAAACAAGCAACTAAAAGGAATAAATTGGAAAGAAAGAAAATTTTCGAAGGAATTTCACAAGTGTTTAAGAAGGTAACATCCATGGTTTAATACTTGAAGGAACATTGAAAGGAATTTAAATTTCATCCGAACGTACTCAGTTGCATATCTACTAGGCTTTTCAATATATCGGAACATAGGTGTCAAATTCGTTTAATAATTAATCACAGTAGCAGATTTTTAAAAAGGATTATAAAGAAAATGGTGTGGCACCAACAAAGGTTTTTGAAATAACTTTCGAGCTTCTAGGAAATTTTTAAATGAAAATTAAAATTCATTCAAATGAAAAAGATGGAATAAAATTACGAAATTTGAAAGTGCCAAATTAAAGTATTTCTAAAAGCAACTGATTTCAGATAGACCGCTCTGAAATAGCGGAGCAACAGAAGAAAAAGGACAACAAATATAGCAGAAGCAGAACATGTTTAGCTAATAATAAATCCCAGAGCGATATGATTGATATCCATAGGTGGTGGTGGAGAGCAGAGAAGGTAGAGACAGCTTCTAGCCTTCTTCGATAGAGGAGAGAGCCGGAACTTTACTCTACATACAAGCAGTGAGCATGAATGACTGCAATGTAAGCCGCATCTGACATCCTCTACTTTGTAACCACTGGTAGAGCATAAAAGTTCGGATTGTTGCTCGGTGGTGCACACGAAGAGGCGACTGCGGGATGCTCAGTGTTGCTGCTGTAGAGAGTTCATCTTCATGCCTCCTCCACTGCAACTGATATCATATCTCCCTCCCGCAACCGCATCATCATCTATTCATTCCTCCTCTCCAATGCATCCATCTCTCGCTCAAAGGACGAGGGCCTCCATTACTTGCACCTGCACCCCATCAACCTGCATACAAGGTTACTTTTACTTCTATAATTCACACCTCATTGTCTCCTTAGCCGTTAAAACAATTTCAGTGAAGTCGCAGGCAAGCGGGCAGGCACTATTCAGCGGAAGTGTTACTTGCATTCGATGCTTAGAGCAGTGCAATAACAGAAGGAGAATTATAACGAAGGAGAGAAATAATTTGGCTTTCCTACGTCAAATTCACAACACAAATAAAATGTCTGTTCTTTGCGGCAAGAGAAATTGTGGGTAGGTTCATAGGAATGCATGTATCTGCGTGCATGTGTGCGCGTGTTCGTATGTGTATGTGTGTGTGTGTGTGTGTGTGTGTGTGTGTGTGTGTGTGTGTGTGTGTGTGTGTGTGTGTGTGTGTGTGTGTGTGGTGTGCACTTGTGTGTTGGCATATGCTGTTTTATACGGTACACTAAGTATGAAGGAATAAAAAAATTCAAAATAAATGAAAAGGCCTTATCTGAGAGTATGAAATGATCGAACAACATCTCTGCTTGCTTTGCATTACCATTACTCGCTCCCTTTCTCTCTCTCTCTCTCATACTCTTTACCATTTACTTTCAACGCGTTTTTCCAGTAGTATCAGGAAAGCTAGCTGAAGAGAGAAACGAACTGATAGAAGCAAATGAAAGAAGTGAGGAGAATTTTTGATCATTAAGTGATATTTTGGGAAGAAACGTGGCAGATTGTGTGATGCATAGGACTAAAATTGAGCGACACGAGGCTGAAAACCATTAACTGCAAAATTGCTCTCTCTCTCCGTCAGATGATCTGTGGGATGAAGGGATAATCTTGCTATCACAGCCATCATTCACTATTACACCTCTTTCTGCATTTTTGTATACGTCGTTTACTTTTTTGTGTACGCATTTTATCTACGTATTTATTATTATTATTATTATTATTATTATTATAGTTTACTACATCATATACGTATTTCTGCCTCTTTATACGAGGATGCCAATATTTTTGCTAAGGGGAAGTTATGAAAGTTGTTGCTGCTAGGTTTTCAGCATCTTCCTTAGGTACGAAACATCCCAACAAATGTTAAAAAAAACTATAACCAGAGCAAAGAAATACCAAGAAGTGGAGAAAGAATGGAGATATTTTCGATCCTTCAAATGCATGAACATTCTACGAACGAATAATCTTATAAACATTTAATTTATTGGAATAATAAAACCCAAAATTCGGGAAGGAAATGATAAAGTTGAACCGATAGAGAGAAACCGAACATATGAGTAGAGCGATAGGCAAATAAACGGATAAACCAATAAGCTTTAAAAGAGCTAGAGAAATTTCGATTGATGGAAGGAAAATGTTGTTCAAATCATTGTCTTCACGTCACCAGATACACATACATACATACATATTCATAATTATTACTAGCCGAAGTTCCACCTCTTCCTCCTCTCCACAACTCGAAATTGACGTCACCTTTGCACTTCTAACAGAAAATGACGAATATGGGGGAGAAAGAAAAACAGAAGACGACTGACTCTACTTTCTCTCTGCCTTTTTCCCTCGGTAACAGTTTCCTTACTGAACAAACAAGACTGAAATTTGCATCATTGAATGGACTTTCTTTTTTCACAATACGTTAAAAAGAAGGATGCTCGCTCAAGAAGGAACGTTCTAGAATTTTTTGGGAAAGTTTGAAATGTCATCAATTTTTTTAATTTTCTTCACTTAACAAGTAATTTAAAATGAAAAACGAATGATTTCCAACTTGTAATATTAAGCCAAACCGAGAGGACACGATGCGAAACGGCTCATGTAAGCGATAAGAGATAGCACTGGTAAAAGAGACTGAAGAAAGCACGTCTTTCCAATATATTTAGCCGACCAGAATTAGGCCTCATCAAGACATATCAACCGGAACCGACGAATAACAAATAACGACCCAATCCGAGAAGTCAATCTGACTGATATTTTGAAATCCTCCCTGATATCGGTACAACAGTAACATCTAATAGAATTTGTCATCTAAAGTGACATGATGTACAACGATGTTTGCCGCAAGTGAACAGAAATTTTTTTCCCACTTTTCATAAAAGTATAGAAAAGATAGGTTCAGCGAACTGAAGCATCTAACAAAAATCGAAATTTGTTCATCCCAATACGTTGTTTAAAATTTATAAGGTACAAAATGGCAAAGACTTGTAAGTCTTACACATAAGATTGCAAAAACGCATTGGAAAAAGGACTTTGTTTTACAAATTATTCATGAACCGTTCTCAGATTTCTGTTGAAATTTATACGATTAGCAGATGGTAGTTGCATGCAGAACATGAATGAATTCATAAAAATAAGTGTAATTGCTTATGCATATTTTTTTATAATAAGTATACTCTTCTGGAATCTCTTTTAATAACATTTTCAGCTACTGCACTAGATATATTTTGAAGTAAGCCACCATGTGACTTGTAAAAGCGTAGAATGGTTTTTTTTGTAGACATGGAGTAGAAAAAAATCCTAAACTGTGAATGAGTTACACTGAACTTTTTTTCCTAAAACTATTGTAGAATGGATAAAAGACTAACCTGAAACCACCAAATTTTTTCTAAAATATTCATAAAGATATGTCAGTAATGAATTGCTATCACTTCAGAATTTTTTAAAAAAAATTAATGAGAAAACCAACAAAGAGGATGGACTTGCGATATATCAATATCCTCCCTCTCACAAAGAAAATATCATGGAAAAATCAAAGAAAAACGAAAGAAAAAATTCATATCAACTAAGACATATTTCCGTCTCTATCATCGCATGAACTTTTAGAACTTGAATTCAAAAGGTTTCGCATTTGTTTTGCACTGTTAACCGATATTGTGGGATTCTCCACTCCTAACTAGGCTTCCAACTTCAACTCTGTCTTTAATTCCTTCTAAATCTTTAATGTTTACTTTTTTTGTCTGTTTGCTTTCAATCTTGTAGCTCGAAATGAAATCTACAAGAAGTTCAGAACTACATTTTTCTCATAGTGCACCTTCCGTACAATTTTTTTGCGGTGTACCAATGAAGCTTCATTATTCGAGACTAAGAACCAATGGAATAAAGCCGCGAAACAGAGATTTTTAAGAAAAATTCTATTATTAATAGTATAATGAAAGAAAATTTGTCTATTTAAATCGTAAATGTGGAGTAATGATGAAATCACTTGTGGTGTGTGCTTTCCTCAAAATATGTTGAGAGAAAGACGATTGAAAGTGATAAGTCAGAGTAAAGCAACAAAAATTTTAAATTGAAATCGGAGATTGATTTCTACGCCTCACTTTTTCCTCTGACTTTCCGACTGATATCAAATGTTGTTGGAATACGCTTCGTTCCTTTTTACTTCCCTCCGCAATCGAAAGAGCCTACATTAATGCCTTCGAGACAAAAATTTATGGTAAAAATCAAATCAAGTGATCCGAGTAAAATGTACCTATACAAATAATGCCTTGAAGGAGAAGTCTGCAGTGTGCTATACAATCTCCTTAAATTGCTAAGTAGAAAACACTTTTTCTCTAAGTCTCCACGTATAAAGTTATCTGCTACAACAAAGAAGGAAAAAAATACATATGGCTCCTTTCCTATTTTTTCCTAAAAGACACTAATCTAAAGTAAAAGCGGCTCCATTCTAATTAACGAAGGGTTATTTTGAGTTATCTCCAGTCTTTGTTTTAAGAATACGATTCACATCTTTTACTCTAACTTGAACTAAATTACCACCTAATTAACACAAACACTGTTGATCTCAATTATTCACAAATCACACAATTTGAAAAGCTAAAAAGTTATACCGTACAGTTGAAAGAAATTGTATTCTGAATTAACTATGAACAAAAGACATATTGATAAAAAGAACGGAGAAGAAGTAATTAACCGGTATGATGGTCGTCGATTGAGTTGTTCGCGACGCCGTCGTGCCTCATCATCACTGATTATTTCATCGTTTGATTGGTTCTGTAGGATCACTTTTGCGAGGACTTTCAGCTGAAAATGCAACACACTAAAACGCTTTAACAACATTAAACATGCAAATATAATAATACTTTAATGAATGAATGAAATTACACATCAGAAGACCAAAATGTAACAAAGGCGGGAAAAAAGAAAAGTTTATTTCCAACATAAATACCCACTAATCAAATGTATTTTCCAGGTTTAGATTGAGAAGCAATATTTTTTAGGCACCTCTGTAATAAATCTTCAGTACGAAAACTTCCAGAAGTGGAAAAAAATGAAATACGAAATGTAATTTTACCCATCTTCAAAACTACACCATTCTTTAGATAGTAGTTAATATGCTCATTAAAGACATACCAAATTCAAAACATAAACTATATTTTGATATCGATTTTATGATCCGTGATATTATTTTTTACAATAAAGTAGATAATTGACAGACTGCTAACGTAAAGCTGCATTTCGAAGCTTCCTCAAAATGTTACCATCCGTTAATAATTTAATAGCCCTTTCGTGATTACCTACTTTAACGACAACTGAAATTCCTCATTTTTTCAAAATAAGCACATCTGCGACAAAACGCCAACGATACTTAAAATCGTCTCATGCGACTCTTTTTCTGGCTTACCAATATCATGTATACATCATCCTTCCATTACATATCTATGTGAAAAGCAATGTCCCACCTTTCTTACTAATCATAAAAACCAAAATTGAAAACATTTACCGCTTCTGGTTCGCTTGTTGATGGATTATGTATAATGGAAGGCTCGCGCGACATTGCTTTTGTTCTTCGTTTCCACTCCTTCTAACGCATATTTTCCCTGAAATAATGTTATTATATTGGTAGAAATAGGAGGAAAAGTTATTTCCGAAACGTAGCACAACACACCACCTTTTGCTACATATACTGGTATCAAGAAACAGATTCGATGTTAGAGGACTTGCCTTTCTGGAAAGAAACATGGAATTAGACATAAGATAATTTAAAATATTTTTGTCATTAAATAGCTCTGGAAACATTGAGACGAAGAAAGCGAAAGGAAACGACGAACAGGAATAAAAATTCAATATATATCTATAAAAAAATCAGTACTGCTTATGCCTTTTTTCACATCTTTTTTACATTGCTTTTGTTTCATATTTATACAGATTTGCTTAGCAGCTGCAGTTGCATTATCTTTAAATTTATGAAGCGAATTCGACAAATCTATAAGTCAATGAACCAAAATTAATAAAAAAAGGTATTAGCTCTTTGTACACATTTTTTTGGTTTGGATCAGTTCATCATCTAAAAGTTGAATCAAAGCAAGATAGTTAAACCAACTAAAATCTAAAAAAAAAAACAAGATATATTTTAAAAGAAAACCAAAACCCCACTTGTAACCTTTCAGGATATATAACAGTACTTCCCTTCTGCCTCCATTTTTCCAATACATTGTTATGATCAATCTTACGGAAAACTGTACTTTTATTTCCAAAGTTGTTGCAAAATATTAAGAATTTAGAATAGAACCGCCGCATTCATTGATAGTAGAAGTCCTCCATTAGAATCACAACAAATTACAATTGGAAACAATTCACATAAAAAAGCTACTACCAAAAAAGACTGCCATTTAAGTGCTTTTTTTTATTGTAATACAATAAATTGAAGCACACAAAAAAAATTAGACCAGAAGGATACCTGCTACTAGACGACATTTCATGGCTAGCTATAAAATTTCAGTAAAAACTCGTTGTATCTTTGACGAGACTCTCACTTATGAAAAGGAAATTAACACATGGCTTACTTTCGTTTTTCATTGTCTTTTTGGAATACTTTATGGTTTGAACTTTTTGCATTGTAATGTCAACTTGACGCAAATATATATAGGAAAAACCTGTCAACTTGACCCAAATATATATACACATCGCACGACAGTAGAGACTGTATGAACAAATGATACTGCTAATAAGATGTAAAAATAACTGTCAATGAAAGACGCGCAGCAAGTGAACCGGATAGAGTTTACGTGTACCCTCTGCTATAAAATATTGTTTTCAGTCTTTGATTCATAGTGTAATTCCTCATTATTTCTGGTTAATCAAAACACATGAAAGTCCTCCGCTATGGCGCAGAACCATAGCAACCCCACTCGAAGCCTCCCCCTCCTTCCACTCACATAACATCATGAAACATAAAATGACGTCGCCCAGCACCGTAACCTGAACACCACCGACCTCATGAACATCAAACTAATGACGCGGCCCAAAAAGAGCAACACATGCGATGTGCAACGTTGACATCCCCACTTCTGTACTTGGCTTTGGTATAGAGCTAAGGAGGTAGCGTACCTTGTTTAAGGCTGAAGAGAGTTGCCGACTGTCGAATTAATTTTAATGAAAAACATACCGGCAGATATTCTGTTTGAAACATATGCAAATGACAAAGACGTCCAATTGTTCAATTATTATACAAAATCTCGTAATGGAAAATTGACAGAAGTACGGAAATCTACAACAGTAAATCTACAACACTAGAAAATATGGAACCACATGGTTCCATATTTTATGAATATATGCAACGATGGGACCACAACGAATATTTGCTTCAGTCTAACAATAAGTAACAGCAAGTAATATGCATGCTTAACTCTTTTAGAATTGATCATAATGGTGGCAAATTAAGATTCAGAGATCTTCATGTAGCACCTTTTTAGGCTCAAGTTCGGGATCAACTTCTTGTATGTACCACTGAAATGACCTGCAATTCAGTCTTTCCTTCAGCTTCAAACGTTCACTTAAATCGCCGACTTCTATCATTTTCGCATCTGGTTGTCTCTCATAGAAGTATTTCTGAAAAACATTAGTAAGAGCTGAAAGTAGTTTTAACAATTCAACAAAAACAGCATTCAAGGATAAGATATAAGGTAAAACAATAGTTCTATTTGCGATAAGATAGAGAAACAGTTAACATAATTTTTTGCATAATTTTTGCATAATTTTCATTCAGCTGGATCAGTCGTGAACTAGAACTGATTTAGTCATATATGTACCATTGTAAAAGTATAATATTGCATTTGTAGCACTCGAAGCAGTATGGATGAAGCAAATAACTAGGGAAGGCATGGAAGTAGAACGGTTGCCAAATGTATTTGAAAGTATTTCTCCTAAGAAAAGCATTACAGCTATAGCATATTATCGCTGTTCTAAATGATGTCAGGATATGAGATTTGAGCTTCAGATATAAGCTGAAGAGGTACAGTAGAAATAAAAACGAAACATCAACCCACATCGTAATCATCGAACCAAACTTTAACTGTTCGCACTGAATTATACAGTTTTGAATCTATACCAGGCTTACTCTTATATGGACGATGCGTACGAAAAACGTGACCAACGTGGCTGCATGGCGCCACCAAGATCGATCCGCCACATAGCCATATCTGAAGATTTCTGGACCCAATAATTTTTTTAAGTACTAAGTGATATCCTCACATTAAATTTGGTCCGAACATTCTCTACTAGTCGATGTTTTTGACATCAGTGATGGAGATGGAGAAAGCAAGTACTCGTGAAAATTTTGAGTCGACAGATTTTCAATCGACTCTGAGATAGGATCTTTCGTTGGCGAATTCTTCACTTAACACTGGTGTATAAATTTTTCATTTAAATATTCTTACAGTGCCATCAAACAAATGCAGTAAGATCATTATCGTTAATAATTCAATCCAGATGGTGATATGAATGTGTATCGGACTAATCTCGTTCATCAGTTAGAAGATATTTTCAATTGAATATCAAATTTGCCGGTTGCTTAAATCACACAAAACGTTATAGCCTATAGACATTAATCTGCGTTAGGGATTCTGCGAGATGCTTTAAATTTGACGAACCCGTACGGACATTTCGATGTTTTCAACCCCCCAAATCTCCATTCCGGTATCATATTCACCAATTATATGAAAATACTTGCGATCAATTGCTAGAAGACCACCTGACATGGTCGGTGACCTGCAATCAAAAAAATCCTATCATTTCTTTTAACAGCACATGTTCTGCTCATGCCGCGATCTTTGTTCCACCATGATATTCGTCGAGAAAAGCGCTACTACTTTTTACCAAATTCTATAAAATTTACATGTTTCATAATACATATTTTGAGAATGAAAATCACTGTGCAAAAATAATTAGGCGTGCACAAAGATCACGTAATATTGCATACTTTTGTGGCATGCAGTATTGTGGACCAGATTCCTTTCAACAGCATTGCTGCAACGAACATGAAGCACTTACCGAAATGGCTTAACGTGGTTTTCCGGTAATTCCCAATACTCCCACGGAAAATATTTCCACGTGAATGTAAGATCCCAGTTGAACGTACCCTTTGTTATCATTGCTTTTGAAAATTCAAATGTTTTTGCACTAATTAAATCAACGACTGGAAGAACAGCTCTGAATTTTTTAATTTTATCTTCCACAGCCTTGAAGTCACTTAATAAAGCATTAATCAAGCACTGGGAATAAAATATGTCCGCTCATCCTTTGGTCATAATTTTTCATCTCCCTTGGTCACTAATCCTTTTTTTTCCTACCAGTTATCTTGTTGAGCTACAAAAATGGCCACATTTTAAAAGACGGTTTTTTCATGCAACTCTTCCATTTTGTCCACTACATTATGATCTCAGACACTTTCATTTGATAATTAAATAAGATTTCATATTTGTTGGTCTGCTTTTACTCAAAAAAGGACTTATTCTGAAACCTGAAATGCAAAAGAGAGAGGAGGACTCGACGAGGAGTAGGACTTAAAATTCCTTAAATTTAAATTTGGATTGTTTTTTATTTAAGAATTTTCGTGCACAGAACCAATATGAAACAATAACAAATAAGCAATGACAGAGCGTAGTTTACTCCCAACCTTGTGGAATCTTCCTGAATTGGCAACAGTAAAGGTTCGATCCATAACGGAGTTACTTCGCAATGGCTGTCCAAAAACACGAGGACATCACCACAAGCCACACGTGATGCGTAGACCTGCAAGAAAAAAACAATTTTGATAACGAAGGAAAAAAACTGCTATCTAACGAGGAGTTCCAAAAAGTCATTTATTGCTTAATAAATTAACTTCGCAATAAAAAGCCTATTGATTGAAAAAGCTCAACCTTGGCCTTGATAAGTCCTAATCGTTCATCACTCCGTCGCATGGCTATCTTTTTCATTGGCCACTGTACGTGGTTGCCGTAACTTATAACGTGATTAATAAGTAATGCATCATGGTCACTACAGTCGTCGTACAATATAATCTCTTTGAGAAGCTCGTGTGGAGTATGATCGAAGATACTATTTAGCATGCGAACTAATACTGATAGTGCTTCATTGTGATAAACAATTACTATGCTTACACTCAAACTGATATTGCGAGGTAGTGATTCACACCTGAAAAGAGGAAATATATACACTTCCAACTGATTTTAGTAGCTCTTTAACGGAAGTTATGCCCAATCACGACCTACTGGCAAAAAATGATAAACACTTTCGGAAACTAATATCAAAAAATTATTCATTTATTTGAATCACCGTAGTTGCAACACTATCTCATCATAATTCAAACATGAAAAATATTGTAAAAAAATTAAAAATTTAGTGACAAATTTCATACAGTTCGTGGTAAAGGGGTGACAATTTACGGCGTGGTCCTATTTTATCACTTGCCAATATGTTGTAAGCAAATTTCTTGGTTCCCCATACATATCGCTTTCTTTCTGCTTCATTTGCGACCGTACCACCCTCACTTGGAGTAGATGGATTGCAATTAGTAACATTAGGGTCAACTGTTGACCATGTGATTACGCTGGAATTTTGGTATTATATATGCATAAGATGTCACTATTTTGAGGATACAATACAATAGCAATAAATCGAAGTAAGCAAATTATCGTTTGAGAGAAAGCGATGGATGCTTCCTGTTTTACCTTCTAATTGTACGTCGTAAGAAAGCATAACAAACCAACGAATGACGTTAGATTATATGATTGGGGAAAAATAACTAGACTATTGTTAAAGCGAAGCAAGTTTAGACAGAGAAAATAAGGGTTTAATGCGCTGGAGCTTACTTTAAATATGGATCCACATGTAGGCAATTTTTCAGTGCTGTTTTATTTCCCAACTGATCTTCATCCAAAACCGTCAGCCTTTCTTCATCTGACGTGTTTTCTTCGGCAAATTTACGAATATTACTCTCATCGTCAAGAGTAACACCAACACATATCAGAAACTGAAAAAGTATCGGCAGAAGAACATTGACCGCCAACATCAGCAGCGATGTGGAAAGATGATGGCATAGCCTTGCGGTGACACAATCATTCGATCATGATCGAACGACAATGATGACAATGCGCACCGATAGAAAGCACATGGTTCGAAGATGAATGATCCAAAACCTGCTCTTCAAAATTACACCATCCCACTCAAAAGTTGTGTCCTCGTTAAAAACTACTTTAAATGTAGCAGTTGAAAGTTAGCTGAAAACAGACCTATGCAAATCATCCAGTGCCAACCAGATTTTCAGATGAGCATGAATCACAAGCAGTTCTCCAGATCTTGATAAAACACTGAGGAATGACTGTCTTCCCTGACTCCACTATTTTTTTTTTTCATAATACAGATATAATTGGGGAAAAATTTTATGCTTGCTCTATTTACAGAACAACTGGTTGAGTGAACACATTAGACGAATAACAATACCGAATCTCAAAGAACAGAACCGAAAACAACTATGAAGAAATGAAGTACAACTTCACAATGACTACCTCCAAATCCAGTTCCAGCACATCACAGTACTCGTTACAGGAAGAGAATTTATCAACAGATTAGATGCTGCTGCCAAGTGAGATAAACTTAACTTTTAAACATGAACAACCGATGAATTCCACTTTCGGAACCGACAAGTGGATTATGTGGAAATTTAAACATTTATAAAAAGCGCAAAAATAACTAGCCCTCACAATCTTCTTCTTCGAACTGTTCCTTCATCTTTGTTCTCTATAACAGGTGCAATTGTTGCAAAGAAATGTTGAATATTAAATGTTGAACTGTTCCCACCTTCCAAGCATGTCCAAATATTTCCGATAGATTTGCCGCCACAATAATTTAAAAACGAAAAAATTGGTAATAATACATGCTGAGGTACCAACCAATTGTAGACGTCCATTGAGCACTAACATCATCAAAGAGATGACTTTGGAGAGTCAAAAAGTTGGAAGGATATGCTAAATTGTAAAACAGAAAGCCCATATTTTCACGTTTTTAAATGCTACGGAAAATGCAAGAGGGCTTTACAAATTTTTAAACTCCTTTTTTTTTGTTTCATAAATTTCCATAGGAAATGATGTGACCATTTCATTCTTTCCGAGCGAAGAGCTAGGAAGTCAAATGAAATAATCAAGAACGCTGGTTTTCTGTCGTCTATACTAACAATCACCGATAAGTCGGCTCGTAAAATGTGACACAGCTTGATTACTTCAAAATTTATGAACCCGTCTTTTCCACACAACTTAAAGAACGATTATGAGAAGATTAATCGCAGACTTTCAGTCCTTATGGCTAATATTCTAGTCTGAATCAACTTTTTCAGGTTTAAAACACAGTTAGTGTTAACACCGGCAAACATAAAACAATGAAACTTTGATGTACCCGGATTGTTCATCATTCTATGAAAGTCTACACTAGGAGGAACAATGAAATTTTCAAACAAAAGAAAAGGCAAGATTGACCAAATATAAGCACAAAAGAAGCATGCATAATTTGGACATCGCAAAAAATTAAAAAAAATAATCTAAATTAATTTATGTAAATCAAGTTTAGTTGCAGCCTACTGTGGTAAGTATGTTTATAGTACCTTGAAAAGTTACTCCCCACAGCTGTACTTCGGTCAACTTGTAAAGAGGAAATTTCTGGATTTGCTCGAAACTTTTCCCTTAAAAATTTGAAATATGACTTTTTCATAATACAGCTATTCTCGAACAATCAATAAAAATTATACTAAATGAATCAGCTAATGAAACATTCCCAAAATTAGTAATGTACATGCTAGCGAATATAAATACATAAACATACAGAACATAAAACAACCCAGTAAATAATCATCACCACAGATTAGCCAGTGCAGCTACAGAAAGAATGGAATCATTGGTGTAGACTTATTAACTCATTACGGAGAAATTTCTTTCGTAAGTACTAAATTGTTTTTACCCATCATACCAGAAAGCAAAAGTACAAACACTGACCATAATTATAAGTTACAACCAAAATTAGTTTGTCAGAAAAACCACGTTATTCTACCATTTGCTGTCCGCTTTCAACCATAGCTTCATCCAAGTTTTTCCTCACCACATCATTCGCTTCCGAAACCGATGCACCACTATGCCGTCGTATTTTGGGCAATACGCTTTCGTAAGAAATTTTACGATCCTTTAGCAACTGCTTCAACTTGTCATTTTCCAATTGCAGCGAACTTACGCGATCCGCGAGCTTACTGTTAATCTTCTCTAAATGCATATATTCTCGTACAACCTAAAATCAACGTATACTTTAACCGTTATTAAATGATGTAAACCAGTAAACTTGTCCTATTACTTATGAAGTTTGAACTCCTACACTAGAACAGCTCCCACATCATTGCCACCAAAATTCTTACAATCACTTCATTCACAGATCTCGTTTCAATAACTGGCAGCTTTTATTTTTCATCCCTTATCTTCCGGTATTTTCGAAAATAAACAATCCTAACTTTTCCAAAAGTTCGGATAGGAAGAGCCAATGGAATTTCTTTGAACGTTGAAAAACAGTGCACTAAAACGTATATTTTAATTTTCCGAACTACCTTCACTCTTCCTCCAATCACTGAGTAATGCTACCATTAACACCAACAACGACGGAACAAAAAGCATACTTCATCTTTTGTCATATTACTGATGCGTTCCATATTAACATAATCATAATCAGCATCAAATTGTCGTTCCATCTCATCATCTTCCGCACCTGAGTAACTTGCACTGTCTGTTGTATTGCCACCCATTTCAGACCCTGATTGACCAACTGTGCCAAATCTATAAGCTTTTTGCTGGTCAATTAGAGGAAAACAAAACCACATGCAGCAGCTTTATCTTTTCGAATTTGCATAGACTTTTAAGTCTAAATGCTTCCAGGACGTATAATCTGCAAATATTGTGACTACGTGAATCAGCTTCCACACAGAAACGAAGCATTCGCCCAACATTCGGAAATTCTCGTAATCAGCACGAATCGAAAAGGAAAAGGGGATAGACTTTAAGCTATGACGTTTCCCGATAGGTCTTTTTACCTACTGCACTAAGCTCCTTTAGTTCCACGTATCATCCAAAATTCCAGCACTTATAAGTGCTTATGACGAAAAAATTCAACAGCATAGTGCCATTTTGAAAATGTCTATTCCAGATGTATCATAATATGTATCCCCATCTCCCCTCAACTGACGGAACATTCGCCCAGCTTCGTTACTAGCACTATCATGTTTTCCAGAAGAAATAGATCGTCAAGACAAGTATACAATACTCAAACTGATTGACTCGTCAAATCGACTATATGAAAATCTGCTCGCCTTTGGAGATTTTCAGAGTCGATCGAAAACGGAGTGTAGCACATGCGCGTATGTATGTGAATGTACGTTGTTGTCGCAATACGCTCATCACAATTTTTTTTAGCATAATTGCAGACAACGTCTAGAAAAATTTGGAACTGGTTTATTTTTTCATAGAAAAAACTTTATTCACTTATACTTCATACTTCAGTTATGTTATTGATACTGCTAACAAGTGACGTCATCATTTCCTGTGCGACGTCACGCAACACTATTCCCCTTCTTTATGATAGCAAGTACAGCTGAGCTTGAACTTACAGATGAATGAAAGACTGCTTTTAAATCCTACAACTAAATAAAAAAAGTGCCAGTCAAACCAGACATTACGGCAGTAACAACACAAATCGCCTATTTTGACATTCTCGAAAAAATTATATCTTCGCTAGTCACCACAGTAGTCTCGCTGACTTTTCTAGCGATACAGCGGTTAGGAAGTAACTATCCTCGTGTTAAACAGTGAAACTTCAAACTAACAATATAAATACGTGAGCTTTGATATCGTTACAATGAAGAGCGATAAATACGGATCTGTATGCAGCAAGAAGTGGAGCAATAATTTGCAATAATAGCAAGCAAAATAATATAAACCTTTCATGAGTTGGCGAGAATCCTCCCGTAGACTGCCGTTGATGCGTAACTATCACAGAAGACGAATCGCTCACATCTGGAGGCATGGTACGCTTTTCATGATCCTCCAGCAAAAACTGCGTTGTGTTGTACGGTGCCATAGGCTTGCCGCGTGAAAACAATCTCAAAAAGGAGTCAGTTGTAATTTCAGGATCAAGTTGATTATACTTGAATTGAACGTAGTTAAACATAAAGTAGTTATACAGAATCTTAGAAACAACATGTTCACAGCGACAATATATTTCACTTTATATCTTCTGTTAGTTATTTTAGAACTTGCAGCAAAATAATTTTCAGTTTACCTGTTAGATTTGCCTTAAGCTCAGCACAACTTATAAGGGTCTAGGACAAGGACATCACGAAACAATGAATACTCCATAATGTAATGCAGCAGCATTTGCATGAGGTATGCACAATTTATAAATAACTAATTCAATTAGATAAAATGATTGTAATGCATAGTTTTCTGTAATAAACTCATTAAATAAAAAACTATTCGAAAAAATGTGTATGCGAAATATAGCTCTCAACTTTCTCTATATACACATTCAGATCATTTCTTCTCCTCAAAGTACTTTAAACGATCGACTCTACAAAGTTTATCACGATTAAATTTACTGCAAGTACGTCAGAATCGATCCACAATGACACTAGTCGAACTACTCTAATAAACAAATAAAAAACAACCAAAAATTTTCATTGAAACTAACCTTTCCCGCTTCTCCACTGCATTCCGATCTTCCTTCTCTTCCTTGGCAATTTTTTCCTTCAGTGATAACGTGTGATACGGTTTCCAGCGTCCTTTTCCACCCCTCCTATAAGTTATCCTATTCACTTTACTGCTGAATTGTTGATAAGAAAATGAAAGCACAACATGAACAATGAAGCTTCGCACCGTTAAAAACAGCAAAAAAATCACTACATTAAAAAACTCTTATAATGGCCATTCCTTATAAAAGAATTATTATTTCGGAGAGTATTCCAAGTACAACACTTGAAATGCGATAACATCTCTAAATCCGTAAACTATTACTAAATCGGCTGGCTGACAATATAACTTTCCCGAACTCAATTTTTCAAAAATCGTATGCTCACACATCCAGTTAGTCGCTACCTAAACTATTCGCTTTCATTCCGTTTGCAATTGAATTTCTACAACAGTAGGTTCTATGATTGTTGGAAAAGCGAGGGAGGGTGACGCAGAGCATGGATAAAAGGATGGATGAGCTTTTTCATAAATGAACGAGAAAGGGGAAAAGTTTTTCTACACAATTTCGTCACTCTGACTAGAGGAAAATTGAAAAAGATTACAGAACGAAACAAAGCAAAACTGCAAACCTTCTGCGGGATTTCTTCGTTTTTATATGTGAAGCGTTCGCCGAAAGAATCCCGACATCCGGGACTCTTTCAGAATCATGTTGCTCTTCCGTTGGATCAGGTTCCGAGGCATCTCGACGGCTTGTATCGGTGGAAATGTCAAGCGAAACTGCAACAGCAACTTCGTCATCGGTACCTTCCATCGATGCAACAACAATATCATGCTCTGGTTGCAGTTGCTGTGATAAATGCTGCTTCCAAGTATGCTCTTGATCTTGCTGCTGATGTTGTTGCTTATCGGAATGGTCTACGACAGTTGCAGTCATCGTGAGAGTTATTACTTAAAATAACCCGTACTAATGTCCCCAGCACAAAACGGGCTTTCGAATGACAGGTCACAAGCCCCGTGGCTTTACTGTTAAAGTTGAGACTGTAGCTGTGTGTAGGGTTCTGCAGCAAAGGTTAACAGGTGATAAGCTTGCAGTGACCCAAACTCACAGTTATGTTTGCAGTAGCACAGCACCCTACTCTTGTCAATGCTGCTGCTACCTATCACGAGCGTGTGCCTGATTCACGTGTCTATCTGTCTGTACGTGTCTATGTGTATATGTGTGGAAGCGCGACTGTATGAATACACTCGTACGTAATCGCCAAGAGTGTATGCGTAGCAGTCTGTATGAGCAGCGTCTGCTCTTACACGAAAGAAACTAGCCGATGCCGACTACAGCTCCAACACTGATTATGAAGGGGCCGCCTCAAACGCTCCTTTTATAAGGATAATGAGAGCGAACGCGACGCGATACGCACGCCTCATTACTCCGCGCGCGTCCTGTAAACAATTTTCATTGTGCTGAATTGGACGGATGCGAAATAGTGCCTGAAACGTATACGGATTTTTACTTTTTATTACCGAGAAATCGTGGAAAAATTCACTGATGGGATGGTAGACAAGGTTCGAAAACTTAAGTGATTACAAATTTTCATTTGTAATTGTTGGTTCACAATTCACTTATTAAACCAGTGTGTGCACCGTGGTTTTAACTTTTCCGAAATTTGCTACGCAAAAGTCGGACGCAGAAGTGGCAGTTTAAGCGTAAGATTCGACTTTCAACTTAAAATGCGTTTACTTCATGCTACTATTGTGCAGTGGTTGGTTTAGCGGTAAAAAAAGTGCACGTAATGCGGAAGGCTAGGTACCTCAGCTGTCTTGATTGTAAATTAAAATTTTCCATCCTTTTCCGGAGCACTGTAACCATTTCCGCACATTTTTTTACTCGAAGCTATTAATTTTCTTCTTCTTGCGTTCTATTCAAATTCTGAATTTAAGCCTGCACCGGGTACGCCAACGAGCCACGAGCCATGCTGCTCACTCATGTAATCATTTGACGTGTTGAAATTGTACAAGTTATTCAAGTTATTCCCAGTGCATTCATTTTTGCCAGACTAGTAATAAGTTATGATGATGATGAAATTAATGAAAAAAATATTCAAACATCTCGAACTGAGGCTTTTCCGGTTCCTGACAGAGTGTGTCAGTGACGCGCAATCACGGAAGTTAAAGGTGCAAAAATGGAGATACGTAACGCGTGCAGTTACGCAAAACTGAGAAAGAGAGAGAGAGAGAGAGAGAGAGGGAGAAGACAATTTTGTAAAAGCTTCTTCATACTTCCTTCAATTAACATCGAAAATTTCCACTTTTCTTCGGGTGTTGTAGCTTCAGCATCCTTCTACTGCTACAGATAGCTTGCTCCTGGCGCTCTACTGTGGTTTAAGGTCGCAATAAGGTGAGAGGTGGAGGAGGGAGTGAATAATCGGGGTAGCAGGCTGCATCCCTCATAATTAGGCATTTTCCATCTAGCCTGCTGCTGGGCCACCTTCGCAAGGGGAACGCTTTGAGATGGCTGATGTTTGCTTTCTTTAAAACATCATTACCCTTCCATTGATCCACCAGGTTTCTGAGGAACCTTATCCGTAATATCCATTGTTTTTTTACATCATTCCGCTCGGAGGTGCAGCTCTAATCTCTTCGAAAGAATAAGCATGTTAGACCCAGAGGAATGTAATAATAATAATAATAATCTGTCAATTCAACGCTTGCTGATGCATTTAAAATCTTTGACGCAATCGTCTCACTCATTTCATTATGCCTTACTTGTTTGTGTAGAAGCAGTAATGCCAGATTACTGAAAATACGATCAAGCAAATTAAAGCAAACCAACAATGATACGGACTGCATTCGGAACATTCTTTTCATGTCGTTAAAAGTTTAAGAGATTACGACTCGTATTCCTTCACAACACTACGTGTAAATTAAGCTGCTACATAAGCTCTTCGATTGTAGCTTAGCTCTATCTTGTCTTCCTTTACACTGTTGAGAATACAACTTTTACGGTTAAAACAAGTAACTATTTTCTTCCTCGAATATAAGCGATTGGGAATGACATATCAGAAATTAGGGCATGACCATTGTTTTTTTACAGTATATTCAGGCCCGCATTTGATCTTTTTCTGACTTCATCTACCTGGCTGCTCATTTCTCTGCTACATTTTCTTCACTCCTTTACAATTTTGTAGATAGTCAGAAAATTCTACTCCGCTGATGAAACTAAGATGTAAGATCCCGCAGCAAACTTTCATCGCTGCCTAGTTGACAAGGTAATAAATGTTCGATATTTCATTCATGCACTCTTACCTAAATGGTTTTCGCAATCTCATCCCATTTCACCACTTCTAAATTCAACTCTCTGACAGGAAATGGCAATCAGTTGATCAAACGAACTGACTACTTGCTATTCGAATTGAGTAGTGCTGTAGGATGGCATTCCTTATTATTTACGCATTGGAATCTCTCTTTTGAAGGAAATGATCAGTGAGACAGTACTTGTCTCAGGCATCTGCACTTGGCCTCGAATTCGATGGACACCGGTTCTCTTTCAAAACAGAAATAGCAATGATTGGCATTAGTTGCGTGATATGATGATATGCTGATCAATGGTAAGGTTTAGGATGAGATGCATACGCTCTGATTGATGTAGGAATAGGATAAAAATATTTTGCTGAACTATTTCTCGTAATTTGTATGAAGGTGTGCTGCATCTGCAGCAGCAGCAGCAGCGGCAGCAGCAGCGGCAGCAGCGGCAGCGGCAGCAGCAGCAGCAGCAGCGGCAGCAGCGGCAGCGGCAGCAGCAGCAGCGGCAGCAGCAGCAGCGGCAGCGGCAGCAGCGGAAGCAGCGGCAGCAGCAGCAGCAGCAGCGGCAGCGGCAGCGGCAGCAGCGGCAGCAGCAGCAGCGGCAGCAGCAGCAGCGGCAGCGACAGCAGCGGCAGCAGCAGCAGCGGCAGCAGCGGCAGCAGCAGCAGCGGCAGCGGCAGCAGCGGCACTAATCATTCGACTGGAAAGAAAGGCACGTCTTGACATTTTCCACCCAACTTCTCCTCGCAGACTTTTCCTTCCTTTCATTCGCAGCGAAACGGTGGAGCTGAAGAATGCACGCCTTGTTGTGTTCGCACTACGCCGCCACATGGCTTCATTGAAAAGATAGGATGAGACGTGTATGGCGCTGATAATATTCTCATTATTATTACTGTAAATTCTACAAACTCTGCACATCTCGGATGAGCAAATACACTAGGCTGAAAATTGAAGTTGTGTTTTAGAACTTCAACTTTTGCAAGGTTCAATTCAATTGGAGAAATGAATGTCACGGGCAGAAGCTATTCTTCGCCTCACAGTGAGTTTCAGGATCAGTGAATTCATTTCTGATGATAAAAAGTAAGTGAGCGGGAGTGCAAACATATAAATTTGACATGTACAAAAATGTAAAACTGACACTATCAACACACCAATTCATTTTTCCCCATTATCACTTTCTCATAGAGAGAGAGGGATTTAGATTCTTAGCAGAAATTGGTTGGTTTTTAACTTACAAACAAATTACGGTTGTTTATGAAGTGGAAGGTAGAACAGGGATAGAGAAGGAAGAGATGCACGTGAACATAAGATGATACTTGGAATAAACGAGGTTGAAGTTTGAGAGAAATAAGTGAAGGGAGTGGGAACAGACGAGATTTGCAAACGAAAGAAGTGTTAAACGTATCACTTCCACTCAAATTATCAGCCGAACTCTCCAAATTTATTTGTCTTCCAACTATTAAATTAGTTATGGAAATATGGCATCGAATTTAATGCAATTGGAGTGTCACTTATACTCATCTCCCTACGATGTACCCGTTCGATGGTTTTCACTATGCAATTTTCAATTGTTCGAAATGTCGCCTTTTAACGGAGCATCTTATCTATAATAGGATGTTATCTACCACCCCGCCACTGATTCTCCTATATCCGAATAACATCTCTCTGTTCGATTACTGCTGTAAATGTCAAAAGTATTACTGCTCTAAATATCAAAAGTTTCATTCCAAGCAGAAATAACAAAAGAAAGGAAAAGCAGGGAGAGTAAAAATAAAATTATCACTGGAAAATGCTTGTAATTAATTACCTACTTTGATGGGTGCTGCGAAGAATTTTCATTTGTTTGTTTTCAAAATGAGTTTGGAACCTATGGCATTGTTCACTCAACCAGTCTTTCAATGACCGGCACGACGACTAGTCTACCAACAGTCGCCTTCTCATCTCAGAGTATCACTGAATATGAGTAAAAAATATGCAAGATCTAAAACAATCTGTAACTGTATGCTTTACATCACCAGCCTATTCCTTAAAATTTCACATAATGCTGTTGACCTGATTTTCGTTCCTTACTCTCTCTCAATTCACCGTTGATCACACCTTTCCACAGATGTTATCGTGGAAGTTATGAAAACAAAACCTTGTTTATGAATTGTCATTTTAATTTAAGGGTAATTTTATTATTTCACTAATTAAACATCTGTATTTTTTCTAAATAAAACTGTTTCATATCTTTTTAATTTTCTTTTTTGGTTTTTTTTATTCGTGGACCTGAGATATACTTTTGCATTTTGTGCAAAGTAATTCTCATCAGCACCATTCTAAAATGGGATCGTCTAATGTGGCGGAATAGAGGTTTTGTCTGGCTGTTCAAATCGCTCTGCAAAATCGCACTTTATCCTCCCTCACTCATTGTACCACTGTATCCATCCATCAGTTAATATGTGGTTCAGTGATAAAACAAAGTTCACTTCAAATTTACATAGACTAAAAACTTGGCAACAACGCAGGTCGTTATATCTTTGAATTGCTAAACTATTGGTCGGAAGAAGGATTGCGATACCTTGTCAACCTAAGGCTTCCTTTTTCCTGCCTTAACAGCCTCATTGTTATCGCTAGAGCACAGCTTTCAATCCAACGGTGCATTGCATGCTACTTCTGCAAACCGACGTTTCTCACCATTACTCATCATTTTGTCCACACGTAATCTCCGCTGCGCCGACATTTGACCGAAAAAATGCTTTCGTACACATCAAATGAAGGACCGTGTGTTTCCGTGAACAGATGTTATCTTGCAAGGTAATCACTCCATTCTGCTGCATGCCTTCCTTAGAGATGGTACCTTTGCTTTTCATTCAAAAGGGATACATTGTACCTTTAATTCAAATGGATTTGGCAACGAAGTTAGTTTGTAGGAACTAACCCTGCAATCCGTAACGAAATATAACGACAGTTGAAAACTTAGCTCAGTCTATCCTGTATCACGCCAGGATGGAATTTCAGGTCGATTGGAGTTGAAATTTTGGGGTAGTTGTAACTGTAACTATAGTGGACAACAAAACAAAGTTCTTTGTAATTATTTTTCTTAATATTCCCTCTGATCCCATCTGATAATGATTATCACTTTGAAACTTTTACCAAAAAAAAAAATGCCTGACAAACCAGGAAGAGAAAAGAGATGGTAACAATGACTTGAAGATATACCCTTCGTTTATTTCTATGGATGGTGAATTATCGTGAAGAGAATTTCAAAAGTCATTTATTTTTTTAGATATTTAACCTTTACCATGAAAACCTACAATGAATACAATATGGGGATATGACCAGTGGATTTTAATATACGATGAAAGGAGTGCTCGAAAATATAACTGAGTTATTGTAAAACAGCAGTAAGAGGAAAATTGAATATTGCAAGATCGGAGAAGATACCAATAATGAGACTATCATTTCAACTTTACCAAATCTCAATTAAAAATATGAATGGCAACCGATGCTATGAACTAAGAAATAATGTATTATGGAAAGTATCAGTCAATTATTAAACCTTGTCATACATTTCGTTTTACAATAAGTTAGTGAAAAAATCACACTAACTGCGGTAAGGCGCAAACTTCAAATATCAATTTCGATTGGATAAATGCGTAGCACTTATATTGCTTCGTTTTATATTTGCTTGTTTCCAATTTTAGCAATGCCATAAGCAACAACTGCATGGAAAAAGAAATTCATCCTCAACTGATAAATTTTGGCTCTTCTCCGCAATTTTTTTTTTATGACTTTGAGACAGGGTATTTTATTCTGGAAGAATTAGCAAATTTGATTGAGTGATCGTTTTAAATTTACACGTGTAGCATTTGGTGAAAATACGGTTATGTCAAACGTATGTGACTGAAACATGTTAGCATGGGTGGGTACGCATGTAACTCACCTAAATGGATAATTGAAAGTATACGCTTAGCGATGGTTTTTTCCTCTTTGCTATCCTTAAATTTTATTTTTTGTTAGCTGTTAGTCCTATTAGCATGCTTGAAGCACTAAAATTTTAGTCTTCCTCAGCTTGCTGCATTTTTTAACTTCGTCCCGCAAATACTGCCTTCATCTCCTTCCATATGAATTATGAAGTAGGAAAGTGATCGATGATATGTATGTGTGTGTGTGCGTGTATGCTACGCGATCGGAGAGGAATTGATTGTGAGTGAAATGCCAACAGTGCTCTCGGCAAACTGCAAGAAATTGAACGAAAAGGTAAATGATGAAGGAAAAATGGTGCAGGCGGAGAAAGAAGGAAAAATTTATTTTTTAAAATTTTGCGACAAACTGATAGAAAATGGGGAATAACGCAGAAATGTGGTTAAGTTGAGGGAAGCAGTGCAAGTTAGTTACTTCTTAGTTGGAGAAAGGGAAGGGAAGGTAGAGAGAGAGGAAAGCGCTTGTTTTTAGATCGGAAAACGGGCGTTCGAATTAGCTGTGGAGCGCGGCAAATTTCTGTAAACTATTCCTCACTGGGAGTATTTTCCCAATTCCTAAGCATTATACTGCTTTTCTGATGGCAACTTTCCCACAAATCATTCGAAAAGTGGAATTATTCCAGCGATTCAGAATCTGGCAAAACGCGTTCATCTACGACACGCAATGATATGAATTTTCAAGTTTCATGCAATCATTCATATCGATTACACACCCCGTACCCCTTCACAATCTGCCACACGTCTCGCAATCAGTTACAATCCCCTGTACTTCTCTTAACGATTCATAATTCGTTACACACCCTCTAACAATAACAGTTTTCTCGCCACTCGGTCTTCTTAAACCATACAGCAAACAACATTCATTCATCTCACTCCGGAAAGTAACTGTCGCCACTTGAACGTTTCTTCGTTTCCACCAGAAAACGAAGCACACCCCAGCCGTCCCAAAGAAACCGATTATTACATGCTGTGACAAGTAACGTTGCAAAACGATGATGAATATGGGTTGCTTTTAGCGATCCCGTTTCACACTTTCAAATCTATTTGAAATATAACGATGGAAGAGATCACAAAAGCATCAAAAATGAGTACCCTAAAGCCATAAGTCAGGTCTTATCAAACAGTAATCCCTAATCGACCAAAATTACTTCTCTCCTCCAAAATCTTTCCCCACTTTAGATTACTCACGCAATTACCTTTTTCTCGGTATTTGTACTTTTTACAAACAAAAAAAGTGTAGTTTATAGCCTGCCAGATTTGCACCAACTGCTTTCACGTCGGGTAACTTGCATACACTTTGTTTCCAGTGCCGATTAACTGCTATGATTTATATGAACTAAGAGATGAAAAAAGGAATTACATGAATATGCCAAAAATTTCTCAATTCAATTAATGCTAAAAATTTAACAGATTTGTAGGGACGTCAAATAAATGAGCAAAATGAAATAAAACAAACTTGCGAGCATTATTTCTATTCACAACTGCTGTGTGCTAGCCCAACTTCACTAGACGAATAAAACGACGAGGACGAACAAATAAAGAGGGCAAGAAAAATTTAACACGACAACATAAAGTAATTCCCTTTCATATTTGGCAAAATAACATACATAAAAATTCGAGAATTTTAGACCTCGAAATTTTGAACTAAATTCATTCTAGAAAATACATACTATTGGTGAACAAGGAAAAAACAGAACGAGATAAACATTTCCCTTTTTCTATACGTTTTAAATCAACACAGCAAATGCAGCAATCAACTAAACATACAAACAACAATTTCCATGTAAAAGTCGTCAAATCCAGGCAAAAATTGGAACTAAGAAATTTATAGGGAAGGACACATTCAGGACAAAAAATCACTGAAGTTTGTATTTTGTAATATGTCATCAAATGAACTGGGTAACAGTGACTGCTGCTGCTGTCCCAAGTAATAACCGCGTACTGTCGATTCCTAAAAATTTAGAGGTAGGTCGACATGTATCTATTTGTAATGGTAACAGGAACGGTGAAATTTCTGGACGAGTTTAATTGTTACACCAATCTGACAATTATGAACAAAAACAGCCTTAAACATATCTATCCATCCATCCATCCATCCATCCATATATATATATATATATATATATATATAGACAGATAAAACTAGCCAGTATAGCTTACTGGCTTTTGCTTGTTAACCCATCTATATTATTCGTTGCCTTACGTCTTTGTAATTTTTGAAATCAAGCCATTCAAAGGTATAAATTTTATCGCGATATCTCGGAGACACAAATCTCACCCAAGTTTCAAGGAAATCTGTCACCGTTCGCAGACCCGGTCGAGCCAAACGTTCGTGTATCACATTTTGCAAATCATCGAAGAAAAACGAATCTAAATGAGAATTTTTTAATAATGAGATCAAGCTTCGTCTTTGCTGAACTGGAAATTAAACTATCTAATCGTTGACGTTTTATACGAGTTTTAATGAAAAAAAGTGACTTCGTCTTAAGGAAGTATTAAACTATCCCACTCACTTCTTCAATTTTCTCCGCGGAATTAAAATTTAGTTATCAATTTTGACTGAAATTATTCATGCCAAACCGCTGTAATAATCAACTAACAAACCTAAATCCAGTGCGGCACGGCCTACCAGAACTTCACCATTGGGATATGTTTTCGGTATAATTAATTGTAACGGTGGCACATTGTGCGAGGCTTAAAAGCAGTTATTACTGGATTCAAATATTTAAATTCTTAAGTCGCACAAATTTCTTCTGACGATTAGCACTCAATTATTTTATATAAGCCTCCTCGCTTTAATAAAAACATAAAAATGTTGTCATATTTCCATAATCCACTAAAATTTCTTGCAAAAAAACTTACTTAACGAAAACTTAACAACAACAGAATGCGAATCTGTTATTTGTTCAACGTTAGAATCGGTAAAAAAACGATCTCCGAATGCTAGCAGTTCTTGACGTACTGCTTCCGGCAGCTGACATTCTGTCTACAAGAAAAACAAATTACAGATTTTAAACCTTTAAATAGTTCGAAATATGATATAATTAAAGTGATATCGTTTCAACATTCTTCATAAATGACCTGACATTGTATATTTATGCAAGATTTTGTATAGTTATTCACTAATATTACGACTGATAAAAACTTCATTCGATTTAAAAGTATATTGAACATTTGACTCAAAAAAGTAAACCTGTGAAGATGTGCTGTTCGGCACTGCTTCTATAGGAGTTGGCAAGAAATCATCTACTACATAAAGATCTTCAACTCCACTGCAATCAGTTGTTGGTGCGCGATTCGCTTCTGAGAATGATGGTAAAGTTGCCGCTACTGCTGTTGCTTGTTGCTGAAGACTTGAAATTCTGATATATTTAAATTACATAAGAATTTGATATGCTTTCTGATGTGCTTTAATTTAGTAGATTAAAGATATGTAAAATTATGAAAATTAAATAAGCTATTAAAGTCTTTGAAAGGAATGGAAGGAAAATATAAACAGACATATTAATAAAAGTGTTCAATCACGCCTAAAACACCAATAACATATTTTGATACGCAAAACAGGAGTTTCTCGTGCCTAAAATTGAAGGAAATGTAAAAATACAAACCATCCTGGTCACACCATGATGCAGCACCACTGACTGAACTTGCGCACTCGGACGTAATCCAGCGTTTGGATTTGGATAGGGCGAATGTCGTTGATAAGTATGCTCAACTGAATGCCGTGCAACCTGTTGGCCACCAGTAGCTTGCAGCGGTACTGGTGACTGCATTAGAGTACTTCGTGTTGCACAAAGGGCGACTGGAACTGATGGTGATACCATAGTAGGCAACATTTGAGGTGATGCTTGTTGTTGTTGCTGTGCTCGATTAGATGGCATTGGCCAATTTCCTGCGGATGGCGCACCACTATTCGTTTGTACCCGATCACCGTAGCCAACTTGTGTTTCGCTATTTAACAAGACCGCATTTACTGCATCCACCAGTGGTTGTGGTTGTAATGTTCCAGTAGTCAACGAAGCTTGCTAAAAAAAATTTTTGTATGTTGCGTTGGACCAAATAACAATTCTATAATTTGACATTGTTAGATAGTAGCTTCACCTCTAAGGACCATGAAAACTTAAAAGTCAATGAAACAACGCCGAAATTATGCAGAAGGTTCTACATTTGTAGCCTAATTGACGTCAATTATCTGCTTGGGAGCTGCGGCCCGATTCCTAAATGTCAGTAATTTCTCAAACAATTTTGGGAATGCAAAGCTTGTGTAGAAGCTTCTATTAATCAATTAATTTTAACTTCACGTCCCATAGGCTTGCGTTCTTCATGAACTTCATATCTATATGGTACTACTACTAGCATATTTCCCTTTTAAACTAATACGTAAAAATGGATATTTAAATCATATTACTTACCAGAAAATGCTGCTTTTTGTATATCCATGCTTCTATTTGCAAAAGATATTCAAATGATACCCGTCTGCAATTAATAATAAAAGATTGGTTAACAGTAGCACTTTTCATTAAATGATAAAGGAATAAGTGAACTCTGTTAAAGTAACAGAACCTAGAAGAAGTACTTTTTATTAATCAGCATCTAATTATTATTTTTATTCATATTAAAACAAATATAAAGCCAAAATGGATAATATTGTTTCATTTCCTGAAAAACAAATTACAAAAAATTTAAAAATGAGGAAACTGAATTTTAGTAGCGTGTAGCTAACAGTTCAGACCGTAACTGACTACTCGAATTAAGCAAATATATCCTTTAATGTTAATTCTTTGTAGTTTTTAAATTTCGAAAATAAAATTTTAAACACAAGCAGACATACGATTTGCCATCAAGAACGTTGCACATTGTATCAAATTTACTTGCAGCAATTTCGTTGCCCTCCAGTCGACACTGTTGTGCCCGTGCTCGTAAACTTTCAACATAAGGTCTTAGTGAGCGTAACTTCTCGCTATATATATGCTGCAATAAGATTAATTGAGTCAGACGGCTAATTTTTAATAAATCGTTTTTGAGACTTCTTATCCATGCACATATTTTAAATGACTGACCTCCTCATTTTGTTGTGCAGCATTTCCAAATGGCAAATTAGTAACGTTTGGATTACCAGATCCATTTAAATGCCGTGAGGATGGTGCCGGTGACCCATAATGAGGTGAATTGATAAGATTTTCTAAAACTGATGGCTGATGATGCTGCTGGTGATGTGGTGAAGCAGTTTGTTGTGAAGGAAGAATGGGTGTTCCTCGTGACATAAACGATGCCGATGAATGAGTACGTTCAATGTACTGACTGGAACCTGTAGCACCGTAAGGACCTGTGAAGTTTATTGTGACGCATTATGCAATGTTAAAAATTTCTGCAAATTATTTTTTACAAGAGTAATCAAAAGCCAAGCGAACGCAAATATGACTGACAAAACTTATTTAGAGAGTTTTAAATACCAACTGAAATTTAAAAGTCAGATACCTGCCGAGTAATAACCACCGGGAGGAAGAACTTCACGTTTCCATGCATGAGTGGACATTGAATCCGATACTGGAACTTCCGCAGCACCCGTACCATCATTGCCAATTTTTGGTTCAGTTTTTACACGACTATATATCTGATGATTAGGAGAGGTACTGTGTGAGCCAGGGACAGAAGGAACAGGCGAAACCATATTATACGGCGTTTGCTGCGGAACTACTGGGTGTGTTACCGGAGAGTGCTGTTGCATACTGGGTTGTGACGATTGCATATTACTGGTCGATAACGCACCAACTGATGATTGCTGCGACTGTATCATTGACGGCGGTTGACCAAATGAAGGAGCATGGTATCTATCCTGAAAAAAGACATGGGTAGCTAGCATAGTCTTCGCCTTAATAAGGAAGAGTGAACATAAACATCAATGAAACAGTAATTTATGCAGTAATTTCTCAACTCCGTTGAATGTCCATTTTGGTATCAGTTATGTTTTATAAGCGAAACATTTTCTAAATGATAAATTTCGGTAAAAAATACTAACAATCGCCGAAAACTGGCAATAAAGAAAAATCATCAAATTTTGAAACTACATAAATTAATTTTCCTCAATCTTACCATGGTTTTCTGTTGCTGCTGCTGGTGGGTGGGTTGCGGATCTGGTGGTATACCAAGACCCACAGCTCGGTAGTTTTGAGATACCGAATGAATGCGAGGTGGTTGAAGAAGGGATGGTACCGACGTTGATTTTGCTGGAAAATAAGGAAAACTTTACTAACAAAGCTTTAACTCGATAAATAATTGTACATTTTCTTGATTTCACAATGCTACTAGTGAAATAAACTTACTAACTGATATTTGACCAACTGAAATAGCTAAACTATTGCTGCAGGAGATAGATTCCTGGCATGTGCTGACCATGAACATGATATGTACTACCGAAAACACCTAGATAATCCTAATAAACCTCATAAAACGCTTGTATAAGTAGTCATTTTTGCTCCAAAATTACTCCAACTATATTATTCCAAACTTTTCATGAAACCATACGAAAATTTCATGGAAAATATTTGGCTTCCCTATCTTACTCTAATATTTCTTAAGAACCGCTTCATATTAAGCTTTCTGTCAATCGGATTATTACTAACACTTTTTTGTACGTTAAATTATTTAAAGCATATAACACTAGAAATAGGAGAACATAAGAAATAGTTACAGTTACAATTGATTGCATTGATAACTTTGGCAATTGTTCGCATATACTCATCTTTACTAACGCATTTGTTGAAAACATATTCCTCCACCTATAAAAAATTATAAAATAATTCTGCTTCATTTCATGCCATAAAAACATATTAGAAAGAAATGTACTATAAAATTTTCAACAGGATTACATCATATATAATAGCGAATAAATGTTGAGCTTTTTTTTCATTCAACAAAACTTTAACATACGTTTGCAAGTGTAAATAATTTGAATGCCGATATGTAAGTGCATGTGCGAATAATCAATGTAATTAAAAATCGAACAGACAAAATGACAAGGAAGAGCAATAAATCCATTTCCATAAGTTACCTGTCTTGCATCACCGGGTACAGGTAGATTCGGAGAATTTTGACGATTTCTCGCTAGTTCTGGTTCTAATCGATTAATAACATGATCGCGAAATCGTTGTGATGGCCAATCATCGTCCCCCATCTAGTTATCACATGACCTGCTCCTGACTTATTAGAGCCCGGTGCACCTGAATAAATCCAGTGCTTCGTGCTGTTACCCGAACGTGCCTTGCAAGATCCTACACGAAGTCCACAACACCAGATGACAAATCTCAATCCTGCAACAATTTCGTAGTCATAACAAATACAGAACAATTTGATGGGCAACACGTGAATACGAAATTCAAAACTACATAAATTGCTATTAAAATATTCCTGACAAATTCTACGCCTCTCTTCATTACCAGTTTCGATGTTACCATCATCTTGAAGTGCAAAGTCCTATTTCCCATGCATCATAAAATTTCACTGATCCTCAAACAGTCATCCTCTTTCAAACTCTATCTCCTACTCTGCAAGGGATTTTAACAAAATATAATTAAGTGGAAGAACATAGCATTAAAGCAAGACAACGCCAAGGCTAGTAATATCACAAATTCATTCTCAATAAGTGAAAATTAATGAAATGGAAAAGGAAAACTATCTCATAATCACTTCCATTTCTCTCCAGCATTTTTATTTCACTATTCAATTACCTGCCATAACTAAAAGGAGATATAACAAGCACATCTTACATTTAAATGTAAGTTATCTAATTCTACTACATTTGGTCTATCCTCATACTTCACGCAATGACCAAACTTGTCCAATACATGCGAAATACTTTGGTAAAAACCTAACGAAGTGTCATAATTCCCAAAAAATGTAACGATGTATGACTTAAAAATGTCTAATTTACTACCACCAAACACGTGACGAGGGAAACACAGAGCGACCGCTTATTTCATAACTGGTCAAAATTCTATGCACCTGCCCATCTGAAATAAAACTTACATTTCTTAAAACCTTAAAACCCATAATATTAAATGCATTTTTCATCTTAAATTTTCCAAGCATTCATATTTTCTTTCATCTGTTCAAAAAATTGGAAAAAACTAAGAAATTGACAAACAAACGGAAAAGATAAGTGCAAGTAAGCAATCGTATCAATATGTTACAAAACAAGCTGAAAAGTTACCAATCATCAAGAAAAAACGAAAAGGCGCACAATTTTATTGCAATTCTGTGGAGAGAAATACTGAGTTTAGAAACAATTGTAAGTTAATCCAATCAAAAAATCAAAATGCCTTCAACTTATACATTTTAGTTTCACTAATCCCAAAATTTAACTCGTTTATTTTTAAAATTTCTGAGCTTCCCCTTTCCCTGTTAGTAATACTTCATGTCGCAAATCATGATCAAACATAAAACAAGGAAAACTTTTACATACTACAGCTATGAAATCTTTAACAAAATGCTGCTAATTCCATAATTTTCTAAAGAAAAATCAAATTTTAGCGGGTATTTTCAGAAACAAAAGGAGTTCCTTTACAATTTGAAACAATTTGGAATATCAAGAAAGAAGCAATTCGAGAATGTTCCTGTAAAGTTTACAATCAGTATAGTCTATCAAGAATAATTTTAAAAATATCTCTTCATAGCAGTTCTCGAGGATAACACCTCCAAAATCCATATAATGCCATTTTCAAACCAATGCAAAAGGTATTATTTTTAGATGAAATATATTAGTTCCCATTTTGTATGCATCATCCATATAAACAAATTAGTCCAAAGAAATGCACAAACATTAGAACAAATACTGTTTATAGTAAAATCACAAACAACTGGATGAGAAATGATAGTAACAAAAGAAACAACATTAATTGCGAAACAAAGTTTCCTCCTGACGTTTCTTGGGGACAAATGTACCCGGTTTGTGCTGGGCTTCCGGATGGTTGGCTAATTCAGGTGGACAAGATGATACTGGACTCTCCAGAAGACATTGCTTCAAATCATAGAAAACATCCTTATCTTCCGGTGTTAAGAAAGTTATCGCCTTACCATGTTTTCCGGCACGTCCTGAAGAGAAAAAGAGTTGTACAGAACAATCTGCATTAGGAAAACCATAGTATGTGATTGCAAGAATAAAACTAACTCATCTGCAACTTTTATTTGTAGACAGTGCTTACACATGAGATTTAAATCGGTTTCAGAAGACCGTTAGTGATCGAGAGTGAAAGGGCAAAAAACGTTTTGATCGCGTTTATCGAGTACGGTCTAATTAACTTCCCTAGTTATTAACTCATTTCAAACCAACTGCTCCTTATCGATACAAACACATTTATATCGAAAAAAAAGAAAAAAACAAAAAGTTTGGAACAATATTTGGAATATAAAAAAAATATTTGGAAAAAGAATAGGTCATTAAAAGTGAACTATTAAAAAAGCGAGAAAGAGAATCAGCCGGAAAAAATCTTTTAGTTTCCATGAAATGTTACTCCATTGCCTCCTCCATTGTTCTTTGTTTAAATTTCAACAAACAATCTGTGGCAATTTTATTAATTACTTTCATTCACTGCCCTATCCACTAAACCGTTTTCTTTTAGCTGATCATAAAAATATTAAAAAATTGAAATAAGAAAACAAAATAAGACAGATATAGAAAAAAGAGTAGGAGAAATAAAACAGAATAGGGAGAAGGGAAGCTTTTGATGCAGTAGGAAGGATGAATGGGGAGAATTTTTTAAAAAATCAAAATTCTTTTTCGTTTTGAAGAAATAAATAATACATGCTTCATTTAAAATAACAGGACGAGGGAAAGTTTTTTATAAAGAGAGAAGGAAAAGAAAAAGAGAATGTGCCAGATTTAGATAATAAAATTGCACTGTTAGAGTGCACAATTAATCATTAGCAAGCACAAATTCAGGAAAAACAAGCACACCAAACTTGGGATATTCTTTCTTTTCATTCAAGCGAAATTCATAATTAAACGAAATAATAAGAGAAGAGAGTTTATTTCTTCAGTTTCTTTAATGTTCCACCTATATATAACTGTTATTTTGCAAAGTGATTACAGGTGCAAAAAACAAAAGAAAGCAAAATCTAGAAAAACATCTCAAAAATCCATCTTGAAATTTATGATTTAATGAGGTAACGTTTTTTCAACACACCAACTGTATCACCACTTCAAATACATAGTTGCGGGATTTGAGGAATTTGTTCCATGGTTTTTTAACCTACACCTATATTCAGCGCGAACCACTTTTCGGAACTCAGGTAACAGAAGAAAATAGTTGCTGCGCTTCGAAACCAACACTCACGGGACCCTCGAAGTACGGAAGTACTAAGTTTCCGGATTGAGAAAAATTGCTTGTCAGCTGATAAGTCTAAATTGGCAACTCCCGTTTTGCTTGACGCATTCACGGAAATGGTCGTGATTTCTTTCACTCCCACAGTCACACATTTCCCTCAATTCTTATAAAATATATATAGTACCTAATATAAATTTATTTCGCGAATATGAAGAGTTATAGCGTTACCTGTTCGACCGATTCTGTGAGTATAATCTTCAATTGACTTCGCCATATCATAATTGAGAACTAAAGAAACATCTTTGATATCAATACCACGCCCAGCGACATCTGTTGCCACCAGAATATCTTTAGTTCCATCTTTGAGTGCTGCCAAGGAATATTCCCGAGCATCTTGACCTTTACCACCATGTAAAACACAGGGTTGAAAACCTAACTTTGTGAGACCTTTGGCCAACATATCTGCTCCCTAAAAAAGCAGAATGAACAAATTTCAATCTAAAGATGTGATAATTGAAACTAAAAATTAAATATTGAATTAAAAAGCTTATTAATAAGGTAAAGAAGGCAAAAACATACCCGCTTTTGATTAACAAAAATGATAATAGGCGGTTCAAATGCATCGGATGAGATCAATTCAACAAGTTTCTTGCGTTTACTTTCTTCACCAATCATATAAACGATTTGTTCAACACGTTCCGTTGGTCTTCCAACAGAACCGATATATACAACAGCTGGGCGTCGAAGGTATGCTCGAGCTAATCGCTCAATTGCTGGACTCATGGTTGCCGTGAACATGACGGTCTGAAAAGAATTTGAAAACTTTAAATCTTATACTTAGCTTTGGACTGGTGTTCTTTCTTAAGATAAACTTATCTTCATATCAGTTAACTTGATGCTTTAACTGAATATTTATCTTAACACAAGCTCACTCATCTAATGTATTGTTTAGTTATAATATAAAATCATCCTCAGAGTGATGTACTATCTGACAACTTCTTCAAATTAGAAATAAATAACAGGCATTTTAATTTAATATTATTAGAATGAATCAAATAGAAATTTCACCAACAGGATACTGATTAATCTATTGTCATGTAAGAAATAAATTCTTATAAATATTAGTCATTTGAATTTCCTTTGAGACAATAGAGAAAATTTTTTTTTGTTCAGCAAGGAATATTTACTTGGCGATACTTCTTCTTCGAAAAGAAGTTTTCCATTATGGATTCTTCTTTTTCTGCATCTTCAGTATCTGGTTTCAGATTCGTTACCGGAATATACTCAAGGACCTGTATAAATTGTGGAAAATAATAACAGCAAAGTAAAAACAATGAGATAATACGGTGAAGGAAAAAAAGGATATTATATGTATATGTCCCGCAAAAAATTTTATGATGCTTGAACTTACTTTCTGCACTTCTGGTTCAAAACCCATATCTAACATTCTGTCAGCTTCGTCCAAAATAACATAAGTGCATTGATCCAATGATAAATAACGGTTTTCCAAAACATCCAACAAACGCCCTGGAGTAGCGATAACTACCTGAATAAAATATAATAAATTCCCAGGAGAAGTCAAGCAAAACCAGCAGATAAATGAAAAATTGCCATAAAATAAAAGCAATTCACTACATTCGACCTAATAAATTAAACGGATTTGTCACACAAAATTCAATTTTCTTGCAGCGCTATAATTTCTTTACAATTTACAACACAAACAAGGTGTTAGAATTTTAAGCAATTAATTGAGAATCTCCTATAGAAAATTCTCAAAATAAATTAGACTTCCCCATCATTTCCACAGATACTAAGAAAAATATCAAATATCAAAATGTCAAAAACAAAAAAATCTTAAGTTCAAACAACATCCGAAAGCTTACCAACAATCAACCGAATTGAACATGGTAAAACAGAAGTCTACATAAATTTCTTAAAAACTTAAAAGTATTTCAGAAATCCGACAGTGGAGTTGGAATTAAAATTCTTTTTGACAAAACGCAATAAATCCTTTTCTGGAAAACAAAAACTGCGTCTCTCTGTCCAAATGAGTAATACCGCTCTTGCTCCTTATTTCTGCATTATCTAGGCCCGAAATTTACAACTGCTCATTTATCATGATGGAATCAACTCCTTTTCTCGATTAAAAGAAATAGTGTGCTTTCAAGCTTCAAATTCATAACAAAATCCAGATTTCAATCGTAAAACCATGAAAGAAAAGCCCAATTACAACTCCGCTCATGTACGAGATCAAAAACATAACGTCAAGATAATCATTTTGCACAAAATACATGGCTTGTGGAGAAAAAAAAAAGGAAAAACTAAATCCTTATGAGAAAAAGAAGTCCGCCAGATGAATGGGTAATAATAAGTAATTCCAACATTTTCCATTTCCAACATCTTTCTAATGGTTTTATGAATTATGAGGGAAAAACTTTTCTGTAAGGGCATCTTAACAAAATGAAATTTGACCAAAATTTAACCAATGAATAGGCCAAATGAAATTAGATGGATATTCAGATATATAGCTCATGCTAATTTAGCTGCATAAGTTAGCGCATAAAATCATGATTTTTCTCATTATTCTAGGAAAATGCACCTTTCCAGCTGTAGGTAATGAAGTAACATTTGTTGTGAATGCAAGAGATCAAATGAGTGCACCTCAACACAAAAAAAAGTGTACCTCAACGCCAAGACGAAGTTTTAGACCTTGCTCTTCACGTGAAGCACCACCGATTACTGATACTGTTCGGATACCAAGTAGCTGTCCAAATTTAACTGTTTCCTCCTCAATTTGCTGCGCTAACTCACGTGTTGGTGCCATGATAATAGCGTAAGGCCCCTGAAATATACCGATATCATTTCATGTACAACAGAAAAGGAAAGTTTACAATCCCCACTGTTTTTTAAAACAGTTCCAAATTTTCTAAAGCTAAAAATACCTCACTTTTAGCACAAAAATTTACCTAACAATAAGGTTCAACATACATTATTTAGCTTGAGTAACGTAAAAATACGTCGACAATATTCTAAGCATTCATCAAGCTTATACTTCATGATGTTTCCATTTACTTTAATTTTTAATTGCTTACAGCTAATTCGTAAAAAAAATAACCGTGTCTTGCTCATCGTTACCATGAAATTTTGGTATTGATGTTATCCACACCAGAAGCGGTATTAAAAAAGCAGCCGTTTTTCCCGATCCAGTTTCCGCTACGCCGATTATATCTCTATTTTGCAAGCCGATGGGAATTGCCTGTCGCTGAATTGGTGTTGGTTCCTACAAACAAACCATTCTTCCCAAAATGCCAGAGTATTACGGACAAAAAAGAAACAGGTAGATTTTTTCAATGATCAATTCGACAATTTCGAAGGGAAACAAAAATGCTTTGATTTCAGTATTACTAAAACCTATTGATATTTTGGCAAAATTCATTAAATCCGACCAACCTTATAACCAATTTTCATAATAACATCGAAGACTTCTGAAGGTAAGCCTGCTTCGTCCCAATTACGCAGTGGCTTCGGAACACGACCACCTTTAATAGAAATATTGAAGTCTTCCCTAAATATGCGCCAATCGCGTTCCGTCATCTGATCCAAGTTTTTTTGTGTCCAATGACGATTATCAAATGCTTCCTTCTTTTCTTTCTTCTTTACACCAGCCAATCTACAAATGAAAAATATATGAGAGAAGCACGAAAAAATAAATAAAACCTTGCAAAGGACATACGTACCGTAATTCTTCTTGTTGTTTCTCTTCTTTAGTACGTCGCTTTTCCATTAAATTTGCATAAAATTCCGATTTTTGCTTCTTTTGAGCGTTCACATCCATCCCAGCTATGGATCCTCGACCGAAAAATTGCACTTCATGTCTCTGAAGCCATAGTTGAACAGTATATATATATATATATATATATATATATATATATATATATATATGAATATAAGAAAAATACATATATCGTAGTCGTTATACTATATTTCAAATGTACATTATATACAATAAACCTGATTCTGCTAACAATTTTATTTCTACATTCCCTGAAATTAATATGAAATAAGGAAAAATTCATTAATTGCCATCAATTGAAAAAAACCTCTACGAGCAAAAAATTTTTAGAACTTCCGCCTTTCCCAAAATTCGGAAATTGTGACAAATACATATGCAAGAAATTAAAGCCTATATTCCAATTTGTGAAATCATGCATACATTTTGGTATAATTTATTGTAGTCACTTGATGTATCTTCGCCAGCATCCCAATCAAAAATGAATTTCCGCTCATGCAATCGACGACCGCGTTTTCGTTTTTCTCGCTGTCCTCCTAGATTCCGATAATTTGGGATTTTAATTTTTACTCTCAACAGGATAAATGAGACACACATACAATTCAAAAAACTATATAGGGTATTTAAAAAAAAATGTGATATCAAAACTAAGAAAAGCAAAAAAAGTAATGCGACGCAAAATAAGATCATGCAACTGGGGAAAATTTTTTCACGGAGATAATGATTCGTTGCTGATTATAATTTTTTAATATCCATTCGACCAGTTTCATAAGCTTGGAATCTGGCACACCAATCTATTTTAAAACTAAAGACTTTGTCTTGGAAATTACAAAAGCTACGAAAAAGCTAAACAATTTTGCCAGTGTGTGCATGTGATTCAATACACCAAGATTTTGAAAGTAAGAGCTTGCCGAGATAACGCTGACGGATGGCTTCATTGAGCTTCTCCAAATCTTTATCAGTCTCCCTTTCATCTTTCGTTTCCCCATTATAATCACTTTTTTCCATCTCTTGACGTTTCTCACGACTACGGCTACGTCGTTCACGACTCCTACTTCTCCTTTCACGACTTCTGCTTCGTCTTTCACGACTTCGACTTCTTCTTTCTCGACTCCTGCTTCTTCGTCCTTAAGAAAAAAAAGACAAAAATCGCGCGTAATCAATTAGTGAAAGGAAGGAAACAATTCAATAATAAAGGTCTGTTACTCAACGAACTTGATATACTGGATAAAGACTACCAAATTTTACCTTCTCGATCATGACTTCGACTTCTTCGCCCTCGCTCACGATCCATGTCTTTTTCGCGCTCGCGGTCTTTACGCTCCTTTTCACGTTCTCTATCCCGTTCTTTTTCTACAAAATGCTGGTATGAAATAAAAAACGAAAACTGAAAACTATAAAGAATAAAATTTATTTGAGTAAGCGGACAAACTGTTTAGATATGAAAGCACCAATTGAATAAAAGCTGTGTTTAAACCTTAAAGAATGAGAAACAATAAGAACAAAAGAAGGTTTGCTATCTCAAAAATTATTAAGAAGAATCACGAAACCTGCTCTTTTAGCATCCTGAATAAATGCTTTCCGTTTCTCAAGCAGTACTTTTTGAGCTTCTCGTTGTTTTGCTACTTGCTCTTCACGTTTTTTTAACGCTAGTGCTTCACGTTCAGCTCGTGTCAAAAATTTCGGCTGTAAGTAATTAACTTAATAACAAGTCACTATATACATACATAGTTCCCTTTTGCGACAACCATTAACGACTTTCCCCATTTAGCAAAAGCAAGAACAGAAAAGGACATGAAAAGCAAACAGGGATGCGTTATCTATAATTCCACCAAATACCTTGAGAAAAACCTTTAAATCGTACTTCCTAAAATGTTATTCACAAGGTTTCTAAACAAGGTTATTTAAGCGATATACCGATATATCCAATATTAAACGCTATAATCCTGCAGAATTTTACTTGGGAAAATAGGAAATTTAACATTTTCTGTTTTAATAAATAAAATTGCGAATCCTCATGCTTAATCTTTAAATCGCCAGTTTACTTTTTCATTTACGATGCAATACCGAATAAAATTTCAAAACTCTGCAGGACTTACGCGGACTTCCAGTAACTTTTATTAGCAATAAAACAGAATATTTAGTTTTTTCACCTAAACTGCAACTCTCTTAATGTTTTCATTCGTTACACGTTTGAAGGAAATCATGTTCTGTCATTCCTCATCTTATGTACGAATGAGCATGCCTTTTTCCGAGTTATCTACAATTTATCTAGGGAGACCTACGTAGGACTATTATATAGCAAGTAATGAAAGGATGCACAAGAAAAACAAAAAGTACCTAATCTTTTCACTTTGATCCGCATATTTCCCTATATTTTACAAGCAGTTATGGAAAACTAAGACAAGCGTTAGATTACACAAGAAAGTACCAACACCAACACTTTGTGCTCGTAGATCGATAATTCACAATTTCATAATAACCTTCAACTCATCAGCACAATTATGCAGAAGACACCGGAAGCATCTTTGATTACTTATTACTAATTCCAAAATTTCACTACGTTTTCGCTTTCCCCCTTCCACGTTATTGATTTTTAAACGAAATCAAAGACAGCTTTTTTCACTTCAAAAATTTAGTGAGAAGTTCGAATCCAATTCGTAGTTAATTTTGGTGTCTACGATTAAGTTATCAATTACAATCTTTCAGTGGATAATGAAAATAAATGAATTCCCTGCTTTATTATCCAATAATTCTTTTTACTTTACTTTTTGGTCAATTTTATAGCACGAGAGCTCTATAATTTTCACTAATCTCTGATTTAGTGTTATGATAAATATTTAAACGAACTCAATTTTTGAACATGTCTCTTTAAACATTTGTCATTTTTCGAAAGTCCCAAAAAACGATCATTATCATGAGAAAGAAATGTCCCATGGGAATGAGGATGACTTAGCTTGAATAATATATCACAAAACACAAAATATTCCCTTTGTCTCATCCTTTTAACATAATCACAATAACAGCCCGGAATGGATAAATTTATGTAAATATCCTCGAAAAAACACCGCTCCAGCAAGCAAGTAAACTAAAATAAATGGCTAAACAGTTGAATCATGCAGCTATTTCCATTCCGGTAAAAATTCCAGTGCATAATTAAGTGGTAGTAGAAAATATCATAAAGCACCAATTATATAATCAGATAAGATTATCGCGACAATATAAGACAATAAATTATGAACTGACGTTTTCCTTATTTAAACATGAAAGATGATTAGAAATGTCAAATATGATGGTTATCAATAATTACCACGTTATTAGCGATATCGACGATTGTAACAGTAAACAGGAAAATGGCAGATTACCTTTGTTTCAGCTTCCTCAAGCTCCTTCTTCTTGGCGATCAATTCTTCAATTGCTAACGGCTCCTTCCTCATTGCAGACATCATTCTGTTTTTTTTCTTGCCGCCGTATCACTGAAATGGTGAAATTTTTATCAATTTATTTTTCACCACCACGACGGTGTACGGGCGCATGAAATCAAAACTAAACGAATGATGATCAGCCAGTCCAAAACTAACAATTTAACAACATGGCAACATTCCAGAAAGGCGAAATAAAGGAGAAAATGATGAGGAGAAGTCATATGTGTGCACTGAAATGCAGCCCGGAAATATGCAGGACGAGAAATCCCTCTGTTTCCTCCTCTCTCCTCCGCTCCCACACACCTCAATATACGACCAACCATGAAGAAAATTTATTCCCCCTACCATCAATAACTTTCTACCTCCCCCGTCTCTCCCACATGTTCTCTTTAATGTTTTCAGTAGATGAATTAAGTTCTTATTAAGAACCACAATCGAACTTACGTACTTCGTTAACGTTATTTATGGTTGTAAAAATGGAACCAAACCCAAATTTTCGGATTGGCAAGGAGAAAATGGGAAAAGGAGTGTGGAGATAAACAAATTCCGAAAGTCATGTGATTGGTCGATGATGGCTAATGGCCGATGCAACTCTTTGATACGTTGCCAAAAACTCCACTGGAAATTTCGAAATGCGCGAAATATGAAAATTAACTGTTGAAGAATTCGCATGGGTTTGTTGTTTCTAGTTATGGCAACGCAATATTACAACACTATTGGGCGTCTTCAAATTAGCGATGTCAATAACGAGTTGCCTTTCGAAAAAAAGTTGACCAGCGTGAGGGGCACTTTAGCGGTAGTAGTAGCAATAGTAGTAGTAGTAGTAGTAGTTGTAGTAGCAGTTGTGATGGTGGTGTTGGTGGTGGAATGAAAAATGATTTCTCTCTTTGATCACAGCACAACAGCAAACGTCAGTGCAGTGACGCGTTAATCTCTCCTCTACTGAATTGCTGCACGGCTGTTAAGGGGAATTGTTTGAAGTGCGGCGACAGCGGCTCGTTGGTACCACAAGGAAGATGGATCATTCCTGCACTGTACCCACCTACCTACCTGGATGTGCACCTGCGGCGTTAAGCTACCGCAACAGGCTAGCCTGATGATGATGAGCGTGTGTGCTGGGGTGCTGCCGCGTGTTACGATGCTTCCTTTCCGTGCAGCTTTGCAGCAATGCTCCAAGCAAGCCACACTCCTCCGACATTTGCCACTCGCTCCCTCCCCACCAATTTCAACGTTCTCTCCGAACATCAACCAGCAAATCAAATATTTTCATACAACAATTCATCCCCCTCCCCCTCCCCTCATTCCTTCCTTTTTTTCTTCTTTTTCTCTCAATTAGCAGGACACACACACACACACACACACACACACAAACAATACAGGCAGTGATAACTGTCAACATTCTCATACTTCCTGCCATTTATCGCCCACCATTCTTTCTTCACAAGTGCCTGCGCACCTTCCTGCTGCCCGCAGCGATGTATAACAACATTGTGTGCATGAAGCTGTATCTCTCTCCTTCTGTCTCTTCCCTCTCCCTCCCAAACCATCAACTTTTGGCGCTTTCGCCTTCAACGTTTGCTTTGTGCATGCAGCGCACGTACTCGTGTTTCACGTAAACATTAATTACATTCTATAGTATAATACAATTTTCTATAAAAATGGACCCCTTACTCTTTGTTTTTATGGACATCGATCTGTTATAACTATAACTGTCCTCTCTACACGGCAACCAAAAACACGTATCCTTTTTTCCTACTACCCTCACGCTTAACTTCCCCTTCATCTTTCCTCATTCAAAAAGAAGGTATGAAAAAAGTAAAGTGAGCGTAAGGCAAAAGTAACTAAAATTGAGAAACGGAATTAGAAATACTTTCGAAAAGAGGACACCCTACTTCATAACCTAAATCTTCCATGTAATCTATAAATTTATTTTCGCTTCCTTCTCATTTTCCTCTCCTTCCCATCTCGACCACTTCATTTTTCTGAAGGACATCATATTCCTGAAAGTCCGAATCGCACAGTTCTTATCGTAATTTGTATTCACAGAGCGAGATCGAAGAAAATAAAACCAAAAAGGAACATTCCGTAAAAAAGATCAATGCACACATCTGTTATGTTAATTATCATTTCTAATTCTTGAAAACTTCTCTCTTGAAAAGCATTATACTCTTCGGTTTATGTTTCCTATAAATCAACTATCTCGCAAACTCTTCCCTTCAACGAACCTTTCATTTTCTAACCTCACTGTGAATTTCTCACTAACTCTTACGCTTCAGAGAAATCGTCGGATAATTCATCACTTCTAATTTTCATATGTTTTCACGATAAGCAGCATAATCCTGAAGACAACATTTTCATTTTGTGCTTTACTCTTTCACTTTTTTTGATAATGATAAATAACAAAATTTAAAAAGTCTTTGAACAGCTCTAACGACTGTTGCATTTAAATCCTTTATACTATTGTCTAAAAAATTCGCACGTGCTTTCACCGGGTATTTGTTTAAAATTTCATGGAAAGAGTCGAAAAAATGTCACTAATACTTTTACAACATGAAAAAAAACAAGCATTGATATGTGAAAAGGAGCTATTGTCCCATCAGCTTCATTATCTTGTATTGAATAAAGGGGATGATATAGCAAAATATCTATCCAGATTAACCGTACAAGTTACTCTTAATCGTGATAAGATCATTAAAAGATGTCTACATTTGTCCTTTTATTTGAAATTAAAAAAAAATTGAAATTATACAGGATTTAAACGGAAGGACAAAGTTTCCAAGGTGAAGTATTTTATATCTATTACCATGACGACGAAATAAATAATCATTGCGTATGTAAAAAAAAAGAAAATATACTTCCAGCACTTTTACCACGGGATTATTTAATCGCGTAGGTATACTATATCACGTGACAAACCCATAACTACATGCCTGGAAAGGTTCCGATTCTGCAGTTGAAAAAAAATCTGTAAAATCTACTTTTAATCACACTTATTAAATTTATTTCTACCAAAAAATGCTAGTGGTCATGTCATTCTATAATCCACTTTTTGCTGCTTTGACGCAGAATATTACTCGCTATTAATACTATTCAGTACCCCCAATTTACAGAATCCCACTGGGCGTAAGCAAGAATCAACAAGACTACCGGAATTAATGGGAAATAACTATAACTGAAGAAATGAGAAAAAGTGAGGAAGCAGATGAGCTCGAATGTTGCAGAATTCATAAAAACTGTCAGAAAAACTTTTCATCTCTTTCTCTTTTACCTGAAATTTAATTCATATAACGAAGATATGATGATACAGAAGAAAACAAGTGGCAAAACGAACTTTTTTCTCGCAGCACAGTGTGAATATCAGAACTACTGATAACAGAACCTGATTTCGATGAATGTAGCAAATGTATCTGTTACAGTTTCCCTACCACTGGAAAGTCAACGAAAAACCGGTATGATTTTTATGTTGACGGGAGAGAAAAAAGAAAAGCAAACATACAAACTGGGAAATGAGAGGCTCCATTAAAGTCCTTCGAATTCTTGTTAAGGCTCGTGAATAAAGAAACAACATGCTTAACGAGAGCAAAATGAAACCTAATAATGCCAGACTATCTTATTTTTCTTCTATAAACACTATTTCTTTAGTCTGATATTTTGTTACATCCTACGAATTTAATTCTATCCCAAATTTGTGTCATGCCCAAACCTATTCTTTCAAACTTAATCCAATATCTAATATCATATTTCTATATGAATTTACATTCATTTTTATATCCAGGTAAAAGCTAACTGGTTACATCGGTCAACTTGTCTCAGAGAAAATGCAGATGACCATGAAATAGCAACTTTTATCTAAATCTGAAATACACTAAAGTTCTTTTTAATTAATTCAAATTTCACTATTCAAATAAAAATTAAAAGTAAATGAAACGAGCTTAATGACTGGTAATCTAATTATTTAAAAACAAATCTGTTGAACCTTCACAACTCAGTTTCAAGGTATCCATTTAAATTTTTCCAAAATTTCAAAAACTACATTCAAATTAGCTATGCAATTAGCCGAATTTCAACCTAAAATAAGAGCAAAAAGCGGGCTTGAAGCTTTACAAATAGGATAAAAGTAACTACCTGAATCCTAACTTCGATAAATTGATAACAGCTTCAGTCTATCCATCCCTTTAAGCAAAAGTTCGTCACAAGCCTTCTGAAGATTACTCCTTTATGAATATAGCTTAAAAGTATAACTCCAGGTTCTATCCATAACACTTTACGACAGTTGCATGCTTTTTCACGTTTCCTTTTCGCATCATTCCATGTTCTCGGCCTTGCTCAATATTTTATTTGCAAAAAAATAAAGGTAATTTAATTCGGATAAAACTGACTCACAATGACTAATTTTCTTTCTAAATTTAGCAATTACCAGAAAGAAAGACTACCAAACGATGAAAAAGAAAACAGCAAGATAACCTAGAAATCATATTTTCATATCGTAGCAACACACTAGTACACTTCACCATTGCTAGTTAGTTACAAAAAAACTTTAAGAACAGTAATATCATATGTTACTAATGGAATTAATGTTATTTAGCATCGGGCAATGTTTAGTTAATTAGCGATCTTTGATATGCCTTTAATAATTAAAAACTTTGCCAATTGGTTGTCAATTTATTGATAATTTTGCTATGCTTGTTTGAGATTACGGTAGCGACGGCCATCTAAAATTAAATATTGCAGCAAAGCATTTCGTTAGTAAGACAGTGACACTGGTCAATTTACGAAATATGAGAGAGTGGCAAAAATTCAAGAGCACGACTAAGAGGACACAAAGCAGAGAAGTAAACATAGACCGACTAAAGTTAGATAAGATTACTAATCCAAAATTCACTACTTCGTAACTCCATCCTGCATAATGTTTCTTAAACTAAGGACAAAGGGAAAGTTGATTGTTGAGGACAGAGAACTGTCAGAGTACCGAACTGCAAATTGGCTCAATTTAAAGAAACGAAAAACACCGAGTGTTAGCAGCAAGACCAGGAGGGAAACAAACCCCGACAATCCCTGCGGTAGAAGAAAGAATACAAAAGCCTTCCTTGCGGTAGGGTTCATATTCAGGTTGCTACTAGAATATTTCTACATAACACAAAACTTCTAATTACGTAGGTCGTAAAGTAATTCTTTGAAAAGCTTGAGAATCGTTATCATGATAACATGTAGGTTATAACATAGTCCTTAAATTGAAATTAAAAATCTGAGAAACAAGTCAAATTTTAGAAAAAATATCTTTTTGGAGCGCAGTTTCCAGTCACCACTGCAAGTGTAAATTTCTGTCTAAAAGTGAGAATTCAGCCAGTTGGATTGAAATAACATATACTTCAATTAAAGGCGGATTAGCTTTAAAAGATTTTGGAGAACATAATACACTGTTAAATGACTTAAAACACAGTAACTTAGTTGTCCTAATACCAGTTTTTCAGTAACTTTTTGTTTTGTAGTTATTTGATGTGCGGTAATACAGAACCATGATTTCTCATACGACAAGAATATTACGAACTACTTTTTCTTCCAAACGTGTAACACTTCCAAATGGTCCTTCATTAGAAGATTTTATTGAAGCAGGTAATCTTTTTCAAACTTTTTTTTAGCGTTTCTCAAATGTTTGCGAGACATAGTATCGATAAGTTTTCCTAGAAAAAAACACATTACATTATCCTTGACATAAAAACAAAAGTAATATAACACTATTAATTTGTGAACAGTACCTTTTCAGATAATATTACACATCCAACCAAAGCCCAAAATAATATTATATCAGTGACAAGGACGAAAATTACCATCGATGAACAGGCAAAACAAAAGAAAATATAATGAAAATGTAATTATCGCCACTTTTTCTTTCTAGGGAATCTGAATGATGCTGTGGAAAAGTACGGAATGCAGTTGAAATTGGAAACTAATGCTAAGAGATTGCGTTTACCACCATGGCTGAAACGTAGCGTACCTTCCACTGATAATACGAATTTCATGCATCTGAAGAAACAAGTGAAGAAATTAAAGCTTGCAACAGTATGTAATAATGTCTTCTACTTCTCGTTTTTGTAACTTTTTCAATTTGTTTCATCATTTCAACCTGTTATGAAGTTGCAATCGCTTCATTTTTAACCGACCGACTATGTCTAAACGTGTTTTGAGCGAAATGTATCTGCTTTTCGTTTGAAAATGTTCATGAGTTATTAAAGTAGTTCCATTGATTTAAGCGATTTTTATAACAGGGCTTGTTACAAGCTTTTAATATTGTTTAGTTCTGCTTTTACAATATTTTAGGCCATGTCTCGTAGTAGAGGGATAGTCAACTTAAATTTGAAAAATTTACAGGTTTGCGAAGAAGCTCGATGCCCTAACATTGAAGAATGTTGGAGTGGCTCGAAAAATGTACCATCGACAGCAACCATTATGCTAATGGGTGACACATGTACTAGAGGATGCAAGTTAGTTATTTTTTTCCAAAGTTGTCCATCGGAGGTAACTGTTCATTTAAGAGTGGTGCGTGTTGAGATTCTTTGAATTGTTTTTTTACTCCTTAGTGATAGTAATAGTTTTGCTTTAACAATTTGTCAAAATATTTAAAATTTTTAGTGACATACATTCCATAATTTTTCGTCCAAGATATTGGAATTCAAATAATCATTTCTGTTTAATAGATGCTTATCACTTTATTTGTCTTTAGATTTTGTTCTGTCAAGACATCACGTAAGCCACCTCCGCTCAACCCCGATGAACCAATGAATACAGCTAAAGCTGTTTCGGATTGGGGAATTAGTTATGTAGTGCTTACATCAGTAGACAGGTTCGTAAATGTTGATGACATTTGTATGCTTTTCAAGTTTCCATTATCCGTAGAGCATTTCAGTTGAAATTCCATCTTTAATCAATTTGAATTCCAGAGACGATATTGAAGATGGCGGTGCGTCTCATATAGCAGCGACCGTGCATCATCTAAAACAGGAATGTCCAGAAATACTAATTGAATGTCTTGTACCCGATTTCCGCGGCTCGTTGAGCTCTGTCAAGACAATTGCTTCTTCTGGAGTAGATGTTTATGCTCATAACGTGGAAACTGTGAGAAGATTGACACCGTGGGTACGAGATCCGAGAGCCACATACGACCAATCGCTGAAAGTTCTGGAACATGCGAAGAAAGTAAGTTTTAGGGACTTACGATTTTTTGGTTGTTTTTGTTGCATTTGGCTTTCCTTCCTCAAAAAACATTTTACACGGTCATATGATTTTCAGCTTCGTACGGATATTATAACAAAAACTTCATTAATGCTTGGTTTGGGCGAGACAGATGAAGAAGTTTTAACAACGTTATTCGATTTACGTGAAATCGGTAAAAATGTTTTTCTTTTAAATTAAGACTTTTATTGAAAATGTTTATAGATAAATCAGAGAACTTACATACCAAGTAAAGGTCATTTCAAGTACAGGTTTGTTTCTTAATTTAAAATCCGAATTTGCACTCTGATTATAGGCGGGAACATGTTTTAAGCAATTTTTATTGTGTTTTTCAACCACAGAAACAATAAAACAGTGAGCAAAGATTTCGAAGAGAATGAATTACTAGTAAAGCAATGTGTCATATGAATAAAAATGCCTCTACAAGAATATTAGCGTATTTTTAATGTCCAGGTATTGATGCAATTACATTCGGACAGTATATGCAACCCACCAAAAGACATTTATTGGTAAAAGAATGGATCACTCCAGAAAAATTCGAGAAGTGGCGTGAGGTGGGAGATAAAATGGGATTCCTGTATACAGCAAGTGGTCCTCTCGTTCGATCATCTTACAGGGTACAATGTTTATATTTTATATCTTTTGAAATTCTGAGATTCTGAATTATCTGTCAATAAGAGATTGTAGTATGATATATGATTCACTAGAATCTGATTAATATTTGACATTAACCACTTCAACTTTAGGGAAAATTATACATGGGTGTGAAAGTATGTTCTACTTTAATTTCATTTCAGGCCGGCGAATATTTTTTGGAAAAGATTGCGAAGAACCGCAAAAGAGATGTTCGGAAAAATTAGTCTTATGAATTTCATGCTCATTTTTAGTTTCATCATTTCTGGTTGCATATTTGCTCATCCTGATATATATATATATATATATATATATATATATATATATATATATATATATATATATATATATATATATATATATATATATATATATATGTCAAATTTTATGGCTTATTGTACAAGTTTATACTGTGAAATGCTTTCCGTTATGAAAGTTGCAATTATCTGTGTTGAATATTAAGTCATGAAAATGGTTTATAAATATGCTTTATCATGTTGATATACTGATCTATCGACTTTTGTTGCTTCAGTCAAAATATGTAGTTGGAATGGGTAGCAGTAAACCAAATCAGCAGGTTGCAGTTGGGTTGTTTGTCGACTGCGGTTATAATGGTGTCGGCGAACTGTATTATTATATTAGTCACACTTTAGTATGGAAGTTATCTTCTAGGTTAAAGGAAATTAGATGCCAATTCTTTTGTAAAGCCCTATTTAAAGCACTTGTTTAAAACAAATTTGAAAATAGCTACCACATACAAAAATAAAATGTTCTAAGCGAATTTAAACAAGTTTTTTTTTTCCTTTTTTCCAGATCTCTCCAGCGCTATGAACAATATCCTAACGGGTCGGGCACGTGTAGTATATGTCGGTGATGAATTTATTCATTTGTCGAAGGGCGGCTTGGATGGCAAAATTGTCGCATTTAAGGATTCATGGCTTGCAAGTAGTTACGATTTGCAAGATTGGGTCACTTTTAAAGCGAAGTCGTACGAAGCTGTGAGTTATTACGCTAAAATTAACTTTTATTTGATGGTCGGTTTCTTTTCGTCTTCAACAGTTTAAATTTATTTGAATTAATTTTATTCAAAAGAAAACTGACGAAGGAGCGAAATAGTGACTTGGCTTTATATATTTTAGTTCCGTTTAAGTTTTTGTTTGGTTAACTTTAACTCTCATGCTTTCTATTCCGTTTTTACAACGAGCAATTTATTCCTTGTTAGTACTAGGTCATTTATTTGCATTCTGTACTGACAGGTATAATGATTCTTCAGCAGTGTCTAACAGTAAACGAATCACATGCTACATAAAAATAAATGAAGTCATGACAATTAGTAGTCTAGGTGCATGATATCCTTTGAATAACTGATTTTGCCGTAGGTGAAATTAGAGTCTGAGAATGCTATTTTTGTTTCTATTTCAGTTTGTCTTACCTTTCTCCCTCTCCTAATTGAAATAGATTTACAATAGTTTCTTTGTCCGGTTATTAGCAAACGAGTTATACTATTCATTAATTGTCGATGTTGCCTTAAACATGGAGAAGACCTACGGTCCATGGGATCATAAAAAGTGCTTGTAACATTACTAGCTTCCTTTTCCCATAATTAATTTAAATATTTTGTATTATTGCGTATTTTTCGTTTATAGGAACCTCCACATTGTAATTTTGGTGTTAGGTTCAAGGCTCTTGCAAAAAGTGTAAAATTTGAATCGAAAGCCGTGATGTCGGAAGGTATTGGAACATTATTCAAAGTGGACGAACATCAGGGCCAATACGGTTTTATTATGGTATATCCAAACAAATCTTTAGATGAGCAGAAGGAATATATGTTAATGTTTTACTTCACTTTTTTTGGTTATTTGTTTACAATCAATTAGATATCTCTATAATTATCAAAATTTGTCCTCTGTAACAATTCTAATGTAGATTTAACTTTATTCTGTAGTCTCAAACTTAAACACTTCTTCAGTTTTAAACTCTTCTTCAATTTGGAAGATTTATTTGCGTCAGATGCACTTTATTAAAATTCATTTAGACAAGTGATGGCAATACTGTTTATTTTACCGCAAGCGTCGTTCGCCCAGAAACACAAGTAAAATCACGTTTCATTTTTTTCATGTAGTCTTTTTGAAGGAAGTGTTTTACGGAATTTTTAGAATTTTTTGTTGGACTAAATGAAACGATGAGCATTTTTTTAAGGATATTCGCAATGCATTTAAAACTGGGATACAAATAAGATACAAAGCAATTGAGCAGAAGCAAAATAATTGCCGTTGGAGGGCAATTGCTGTTTGTAACAAAAATGCTACATTTGAGGGCTTTTCGTGGCGACAGCAAAAGCTTGTAGAATCAACAAATAACAGGTGAATATGTAAATTCCTTAAAAATTTTCCGTCGACACTTAGTATTTGTATTGGGTTACATGGAAGTTTTGAAATTTCAGGCAAGTGACGACAACTCCCATAAAAATGGCATCGCAAAGCTGTGCACCAGCAGCATGTGCTGTGACAAAGCATACTGCAAATAATGGTGTACAACACCCTAATAGTTTGGTAAGTCGATATTCTGTTGAAGTGAGTTTGTGCATTTGTTAATAACTCGACGAGATGCCAAGGCACTTTCGATAGTTAAGTTTTTTGATTTGTGGCATTTGTGGTTTTTAACAGGCTACGGTATGGACAACTAATTTGTCTCAGAATAACAGTACGCACTCGACAAAGCAAGCAAACCTGATAGTTCGTTCACGTTCAAGCTCTGTTTCCCGCCCCGAAACCCCAGGCGCAGAAGGCTCAAGTGGGTTGTTGTCTACATCTCTGCTAGCAGCAAATGCTTTGCCATCAGCTACATTTGCGGAGTCAACTGGGAGTATGTTTTTAATTATATTAAGGTGTTTCTTCCGGGATAAAGGTTTTAGTGAAGTATGTTTTTTTACGATCTCATTTACGAGAAATTAAGACTTTTTAAGGTTATATTAAATTTCTCCGGTGCTCCAGGAATTTTTGCTTTATTGAAGCTCAGAAGGCGAAGAATTAACGTTTTATTTTGAAATATTCATGTTAATATTTTTGGCTACTGTTATTCCGTTATTAGTTCTCTCTACAGTAAAACTTATTTGATCAGAATTTCTTTGATTTTGTCAGGCGTGAATAATTTTAAATAGAAAATTTGAATAATTTAAAAATTGGATTTAAATAAATATTATTTTTTTAGCTGGTGATGCTTACGAAGATGCTGTCCGACTTATGGCATATTTTAGGCACTTGGTAACTGAATGTTCATGTCAGTCATGTGTTTTACGTTAATGATTTCTTCCTGGCAGATTCATAACTTGTCTAATCTGAGCTTTGTTATGCATTTAATGCAATAAAATATGCAGTTAATACTGCGTTATTAGTTTATTTATAATGAATTTGACAGCTTGATTCTTTAAAAAGCTATAGTTTTTTCAGGCTACAAAATGCTTTGCATTTACAGATTATAGTGCAATATTTCTTTCCTTCTTACATCCTGCTACAAGTGCTCGTTGATGTGTTTTTAAACGTGAAATGAATTGAATTTTAAACTCTCTAAATTTGATTAGATATACTTCATAATATATTCGGATATATAGTTTTAATTATTGTGCTTTCAAATGAGTCATCTACAGAATTCCCTGGCACAGGACGGAGTTTTTAAAAGGAATTCTATTGTGAGTAAGACCTGAGTCAATTAATTTGTACTTGTATTGTCTCTTAATTTGTCTTTATTGTAATTAAATTTGTGAAATGTTTAATGTACTGAAAAGACTCCTGCTTACGCTTTGTCATCGAAAATGGGCGATCTCCTTGCTTACATATATGTTATATGTAGGTGAACACTGGCTTTCTGAATGAATCTCGTAATAGCTGTCTTGTGCTTCATTTAATCCGTCTTCTAATTGTCGTCTGTGTCTCAGGCAAATCTTTTTCTATGTAGTTATTTAATAGATTTATAATGACGTGTCTTGCTTTCATTGTTGAACTGATATGGAATCATTTTTCGTTTAGTTGCATTAAATCATACATCATGCAGATGTTCATTTCTTTTCCATTGTGCAGTTTACATCGAGAAGTTTTCCCATCTTGCGAATTTGTACCTTAATTTATTTTTTTTGTCATTTTTTTTGTCCTTAGAAAAAGCAAAAGATTTCTTCCATAAGTTTAGGTTAACTTAAAAACTGTTAAATAGTAATTAACTTATTGAGATAGTGTTAAATGATCACTTTGAACCTAAAATATTATGTTCGGCTTTTTTTCATATAAACTGATCCAAATTTGGGACGAAGTTGGTTTTTAAGGATTTAGGAATTAATGGTTTCTAGAAAAAGTTCTTTAAAATATATGAGGACGAATGAAATTGAATTCTACATTCGAATTACTTATAATTATGGTTTGGTATTGAACGATTTCGTCGGTCCGAAGTTAGGTAATTTGAATAAGAATGAAGTAAAGTGAATCGCTTATAAAATTTCTCTTTTTAGTTCAACTCTAATGTAACTAGCATTTTTCTGAATGCATTCAAGGGTATTTTCACTTTATTATAGTTGTCTTCCAAAAAATGCCGATTGAAATAGTAGCAAAACTGGATCGCGAACCAGCGGTATATCTTGCTGGAGAAGCTATACAATGCAAGGTATTGGTTGCAACTTTTCGTACAGTATCTTTGCTTCCTGAATATAACAGCCATTCTTTGCCTCTTTACAACCTTCCATTCTGTTCATTTTAGATTCAGTTCCTATTCATGTAAAATAAATGTTTTACTGTTTTTCCTGCTATTTACAGAGGTAGGTAAATACGACAGCATAAGACATTAATACTGTCAATTCTTCAGCTTTCCTAAACCCTTTCCTAAATTTCATTTCAATCACAAATCGGATAAACGCTGGTAACTGCTGTTCATTTCTTTCGCAATTTAATTCTCTATACTGATGTGGTATGCTGAAGAAAAGAGTTACACTATAACATCGTTATAGTGTAACTCTTTTCCAATACTTTGATATTTTTGTCCTAGGTAATAGTGCAAAATATTGGTAATGGTGAGGAATCCTTGGCGTGGGGAAGCGTTCATGTACAATGTGAACAGATTGTGCGAGCTAGTAAGGCCAATGTTCCTCTATCAAGGAAAAGTTCAGTGGAAGGAAAATCAAATCGGATCGTGACGACTGCAATGTCAAGTTCGGCTTTTACCGTGTTTTCTTGTCGGCCTGTTATTTTGTTTTGCGAATTGGTTCTAAATGCTGCGGAAAGTCGTAGTTTTGAATGTACGCAACAGTTACCACTGGATTCCATACCGCCATCATTCAAGTTTGTTTTCAGCCCACTATATTTCTTACAAAGTCTACTGTTGAAATCGAAAAATTTTTTTACCTCGCATGTCTTATTGGATTAGATCACTTAGCCAATTCTGCATACCATATGAATTATTAAATTTTTTTTAGGGGACAGCTTGTGCGTTATGTATATAAATTAACACTTGGGGTGCAGCACGTTAAATCACCAGTCAAACTGATACACGTACCGTTGCGAATTATACAAGCCGATCTCGGATTGGTGTTACCTTCTTCACCAACGCTTATGAACCCTTTCATCAGTAGTCGTAGTCTTGGGTAACTTCCTCATTATATCAAAATAAATTCAGTATTGTGTTATTTTGGTTATGAGATGAATTATCTATACGTAATTTCTGGTTTAATTAAGTTTTCGTACTCGAGATGTTCTTCAATGATTTTTGCATGATTAATTACTTGTAATTAATTGAACAGGTGGGAGGGACAGGATGCGTCTGCTTGATGCATTAATTGACAATTCGTTTTATTTTTCAAGTAGTTGCTATTCGATTTTGTTTCAAGTAATCCTTCCTTGCAGACCATCGATTGTTGATTTAGCTATGGAAGCAACTGACTGTTTAACAGCACCACATGGCGCTTATAGTTATAGTATAACAAATGCATCTGGTCGGGTTGCCAGTTTTTCACTCAACAAAAAAGCCTACAAATTGGGAGAAGATGTTATCGGAAGGTTTAATTTCGATAATTGCACCGCACGATGTCTTCAGGTTTATAGCTTTATGATATTTTATCTAATGAGAGGGAGAGAGAGAGAGTGTGGTGTGTTCATGCACATTGTTCACTGATTTAAATGGGAAATGAAAAATATGTGCCGAACAGCCATTAATGGGACCTTACACATTTGCTATCCACAAGACGTTCTTACAAATCCGAAGGAAATTAAATTTTAAACTGCTAGGTCTAGAAAATGCAAGCACATCATAGTTTTTTATTGAAATCAATTTCCAGTTTGCTGTCAGTTTACAATCAGTTGAGAGTTTGGTAAACGAAGAGTGTTCACATAAATTTGTAACCACTTACATGACTGAACATATTGTTTGTGCGTATTGGACCGAAGCAACGATACGACTGCGTATACCGCTTTCTGCTACATCGACTTTTTATACCGATATAGGTGAGTTTTATGCAGTGATTGAGAGTTAATCTCTAAATTCCGTTTAGCCTGTGAACTGTTATTTGGCAATCCCTAATATCTTCACCTAACATTTATAAAGTTGTGCACTTACAAATGATAAAGTTAACTTCGAAAAGAGAAACAAAAATATGAATACAAAATTTCTTCACTTACATTTTGGGCATTCCCACTGTAGTCTTGTCTGTTACGCGTCAGTTGTATGTTTACATGTTTATGAAACTAATTCACTTAGTGATATGCTGTTTCTAATATGCTTCGCTTTGACACATTTTTTAGTGCATTTGAAATGGCGCCTTCACTTCGAATTCGTAACATGTAATGATTTTAATGAAGAAGTGGAAGAAGGTCTTTGGCAAGCACCTAAAGATGTAAACATAGAAACTATGGCATGGGATTTGGATATAAAGGTAATGGATATTTTCAAACATCGAGTAATATCTTTAATTTTATCAAATTTCCAGTTAATGTACTGAATTGTCATACAGTATATTTTTTTCAGGTTTTCCCATGTAATCCACACAATGCGGCTCTTACATTATCGAGTTCAGCTGCCCCTGCTTCTATTATCGTGTAATTTATGCCACAGGGCTAAAAGTGTAACATTTCTCTGCTGTGCGAAATGGACCACTGAAAAGGTGATTTTATGACAGTTTGATGCACAAAACCAAAAAAGATTACAATAAAACTGGGATTTTGTGCAATTTATACCTAAAAGAATTTTACTCGAACAATCAGAATTCAACCTGACGCTTTTCACACTTTTCGAAATTCACGGTATAATTGTTGAAAGTGCAAGAAGCAATAAGCGAAGCTTGTGGTGAGAAATCCGCATCATATAACAGCTTTTCGCCTAGTTTATTGTTTTCCTGAAGAACATCAAAATTCTCCTTCCGAATCATCGCCCAACCACCGTACATGCAAGCGACGATATAGGATTTTTCATCGGCAATACGTATACTCCATGCACTGCCATTCATCTGAAATGAGTGGATAATTTTGTATCATTGTTCTTAACTTTTTGTTTTTAAACATGAGACTCTTCGTGTTGATGTACTGAATTTTGAAACTTTAAATTTAAATAGTCTATTGACCGCAGTTAGCTAAATGAGTCTTAAAAGACACACAGTTTTAATTCCTAACGCAGCCTTCGGGTCTTCTGCGTGGAATTTTGGATTACGAAATACATTTATCTATCACCTATAGCTCATTCTTTCCAAACAGCTAAAGTAAATTTGTGATCATAGAACTCGAAAAGAAAAATAGACCTTTTTTTCAAGAATGCATTGGACGAAATTTCTGAGATCGACACGACGTAGATGATCATCATAAGAACCACTAAGGATGTATTCTGAATTTTCCTTACGAACAGAAATGACACCACATTTATGTGTCCTGTTTACATTGACTGGCCTCTTAACATCTGACCGCAAGTCCCATAGTTTTAATGAATTATCCTCACCACCCGATACAATACAATTGCTATCGAGCCATGTCGTTGTCCAAACCTCACATGGTTCATTTGTATATGGTGATGTGTGCCCCAGAAAGGAAGATATATTTCCTGAAAATAAAGAATATGGACTATAGCAAAGGTGCAGAAATTTTGAAAGTAAATGTAGAGGAAAAGTATCTACATCAAAAACTCAGGTTATTGCTTCTGCGTTACGCAAACAATCATCTCATTCTGAACAATAATGATCTTAGTAACATTCTATCATTTACAACCATATAAAAGTGCATATTGAATTGCAATATTCAACAACAAAAACCTAATGCTACCTACATAAACATTTGAGATATCAATATTTTAGACAGTCAATTACTGTGTGGCAGTATTGTATGCTTACTTTTTCAGTTTGCGCCTTCATGGTTGAAGAGAATATAAATATTTCCAGATGGTCATACATGAATCTATCAATGTTATTTTTATCTCAGAAAAAGATGGTTACAATAAAAGATTTTAAATTTCAAAGTCTAAATTCTAACCAAAAAAATACCCGTTTCTAAATTGATAACATGTACTATTCCATAAATATCAGAACATAGCGCGAGGTTCCCGAAAACTGCAATCGAAAGTAATGTCCCCCTTTCGATCACTGACAAAATATGCACAGAGTCCAAATCCCTATCGACTACGCCGACTGATCCGGTTGTTAAAACAGAAATAATATGTTCATTAGGTCCTATGGCAAAACGAAAAATTCCTCCGGGTAAAGCGATTGACTTATCCGTTTTGTTCCCTTGCATTTTATATATGCTACCCGAATGTGCGTTATTGTCATGCAACTGATAAGTTCCAACAATATATTTCACTGATTCTTTGTCTGTGAATTCCAAAGCAGCGGGTCTTTCATGAAGGACGAGCGAGTGGGATTGCATGACTGCAATTTTTTCAAGCCAAAATACCGCAGTCTAGAGATTAGTTTGAAAAGCAATACATCCCCAAAAATTCTAATGAATTATTGCTGTCGAGCGCTTCGATCAGTCTCTATTAGGCATTCTCGTACAAGAATGCGAGCACGAATGATATTTCGCTTCAGACGTTCCGAGCAAATTTTATTGTTTGTATAGGATGGCCGAATATCCTTGCCCAGTTCTTCAACCACCTATAAAACATTTGAAATTTTATGGAGAACTACGATTTATTCAATTTCCTATATAAGGAAAAAGTAAATGATGACTAACTGATACTTTTCACTATCTACTTCAGCCTATTTCAATTGCTTGCAAGTGGCAAGGAGGAGAAAGGAGTAAATTTATTTTGAGTTTAATGAGTACAATGAGTGTAACAATTTCAAACAGTTCCTGAAAGAATAATTGAAGTAGCGAATTTGGAATTATGAAATTTGAAAAACCAACACTCAATAATTGGGTGTATTTTGACGTCCCTGACACTTGAGCAGCTGGCACCGAGTACTGTGGAAGTGTTGCGGTAGTTGACGATTGATTAGAAGTTAACTGCTGTATAGTATGCCCACCACCAGTTTCACAAGACATAACACTTCTCAGACGATCACGTTACTGGTGCTGGCTGACGTAGCGGCATGTGAAAAGCATGGTAGTGACAAAGAAACGGCACGTATACACTAAACTTTATCATTTAATATATCCGATAATGGGATAAGCGTTATTTTAGATGAAATGAGATAAATGAGCACAATAATTTCCAACTTCTGAAAATTAATGGAATCCCCTCGTAAACAGTTTTTTCTCACTTAATCGAATTTAACGCATTACGAATTCATCATGTCTTATACATCTTAAACGCGCTCAAACACACAAAGAGTGAAATCTCACTAGAAAATCGGGGAGATGACAAAGAACGCCTGATGACAAAGCACACGTGAGTCGTTGCACGACAGTCGCATGATATAGCACATGAAACGCAAGAAGTGCAATGGGTATATATGTATCCCATGGGCAGCAGCATGGAGCTAACTTCTTGCACGGTCATTAAAGTTCTCTCTGTAATGCACTTTCTGGGAAGCCTTATGCTTTTTCGGAGCATTTCAGCAAAATTGTTTACGGAGAATTGCTATATCTAAGTATTGATTTCATTATTTGAAGTGTGCCGGAAAATCGGGATCGTGCTCAATCTGTTTTAACGATCTATGGATAAAGAGTACACATTTCCCTTTTCAGTTTGCTACCTTATGAGATCCTGATCGCCTGTTTATGGATCATTTCGGAAGTCATTTGATCTCGGTTTTTAAGTTTCTTTTTATTAGATTTTTTTAAAAATTTACTCAGATTGTTCATTACTAGCTGATTAAAGGTTCCATTCAACAGTCGATCCGTCCGGAACCGTTTTGCTTGGGCGTAGGACTTTTGCATTGGAATATTTTCAGCCGTGCACCATAGATTAATTCTTCAGTACTGGTTCGGTATTACTTCTGTTTCCATCTGAAGAATACTGCGAAATGTCTAACGTGAGATTCGTTTTAGTAAAGGTTTATGAATTTTTAAAGGCTCCGAAATCCATAACATTTGATGTTTGAAACCAATGAATTGATCTTACATAGAGTAGTTACTAACATCCATCAAGATGTCCAGATTTTTGATGATTCATTTACTAGAGCTCTATTGGCATTGAAGAAAAACTCTGTACCTCAGGTTATATTACCAGTATTAGACTACTTATCAAATCCAGTTGTCGAAATTCGTTTGAATTTCAGACATATACATTTGAATTAAACATGACTTGTGAAGGATGCGCGAATGCAGCAAAAAACGTGTTGTCGAAATTGGGAGGCATGTTTTTTTTTTCAAATAACATTTTAAGCTTTAAGAAACTTCCCTAGATTGAGATATGTTATCGGTAAGTTGGTCCTTGAATGGTCGATATAAAGGAAAGCGTTTAAATCCTGTAGTCCCATTTTGAGACAGGTAATATCTGAAATTCCTTTTCCGTTCTCAGTCCTTTATTTTTATTATTGCAGCTGATATATCTGACATACAAATCGATGTAAGGGCCCAGCGTGTTATTGTTAAAACCACATTGCCCGCTGACTCCGTGCTTGCAGCCTTGGAAAAAACTGGCAGAAAATGCAGGCGAATTTGTTGAAGACCGCCTACCCACCCACCACTTGGGATTTTATTTAAAATTTTTTAGTAGTTCCTCGCATCATGCACGAAAGAGCAAGATAAATTAAACTTGTAGGATACGAGCAAAGTTCAATGACTCATTCTGGTACCGTACATTGATTTGGAATTTTTAGTAGTCTTATCAATTTTTACCATGCCCAAATCATGATTCGGATTTTCAGCCTGATGTTTCATTCCAATTTCCAATGCGAAGTTTGTGTGACTTTTTTAAAGCTTTTCAGATGGGTTCATTTTGTTCCATTAAACTCCATAAAAGTGAACGTTGCGTTACTCTTCGTTAGGGCCATTTTAGTGTACTATTCAGCCTTACATCCATCTACAATCATATTCTGATTTGGCGGGTCCTACCTAGCATTTTTGATACTTTCATTTTATTTCTCCATGTTTGTCATCAGTCCAACTAAAATTGTAATTTTATTACCATTTATCCACTAATTCCATGAATTTGTTCGGCACATGTCTACTATATATGTTCATTAATTTGACTGTATTATAATCTATTGTTACTATTGATGGAACAGTTAGCTTTTTCTCCACTTCATCGTTATCCAAAATTTCTTTTACAATGCTTCGAACTTGACAATGCTTAACCATGATTACATCTGAACACATAAATTTAAAAATTTAGTTTCTACCGGCTTACCAAAACATGCATTGTTTTAGTGGAAGACATTACTTGCCGCATGCAATTATCACCAAATATGTGAGCCATACGGAAGAGGTCAAATTTTGTGTATAGTACACGGACATGAGCATAATTACAATCCACCCGGTTGATCATTTCGTGGTAAAATTTGGATTGCACTGGAGGCTGATAAAAAACGAGTGACTTGACACCCTGAATTACAAAAGATGGAAGATATTTACAAAACTGCAAGGATAAAGGTTCAAAAACCATCTAGTTTCAGTGAAATTTAAAAGAAATTCAGCTGGGAGAATTTTCTCCCCAATTATTCTTTCTTTTTCGAAATAAAACGTTATAAAAAACAATAATTACCTTGATATTGTAACGTCTATAGAAATGAAATCGTTCTGTTATAAGCATAAGTTTCTTTTCCTTCTTATAGAATAACGCCCGTGCTTTTGCTACCTGTATATTTTGCTTATATTTTAAGAATCTTTCAACCAAGTCCAACTTCTATGAATATTTCTTAAAATTAACACTGCGGGCCGAAATTAACCACATTTTCCATCGTTTGGTACACCTTCTGGAGAAAGAGGTGTAGAAAAAGCTATAGCATAAACCGACCTTCCCTTCTTTTGCATACTCATGAAGTTGGACGAAGCTTTCGTTCCCATTCTTCAGATAATTCCGAATCCTCACGAAGTCAAAATATGACGGAATAAAGATAACCGTACTCAGTTCACATTTCGGCAGAATCTTCTCCTGGAATCAATTTTTTCCATCTATTCATATACAAGTATCTGTGTATGCATATTATGAGCATGTACATACTAATAATACTAATAATTACGAGATTGAATTCTTTCATAAATTAAGAATCTATTTTATATTAGTTCTATTAAAAAAATGAATTCTAATGCTTAAAAAAAGATTTGTTGAGTTATGAGTCGCATACTTCGAAAAATTTAAATCGAAGATCAGACTGGTTTTCTGGCACGTCAACATCGATTCGATGCAACTCCTGGCAGTACGGAATTTCTATCTGAAATTATCATGACTTTTGATGTCGATATCGAACTAGAAAATTGCTCGTAGTCCGAAACTTTTCGCTTAACATCTATTTTAGGGCAATTTGTGATATCAGAAACTTCCCTTTTGGAAAAGTGCCCTATATTCTCATTGATGTGCTTAACTATTGAACTTTAGCTTACATCTGCAGAAAAAAAAGAAAATAAAAACAAAAAACATACATTATATAGCAATCCTTCACTTGGTGTAAGAAGCTTGACGAAGCCAGCAAAGTTCATGCAATAACGAGCAAATAATGCATCACATTCCGCACGACGTTCTTCCGATATCAGCACCGTTTGTCTTACAGTACAATTAATTTCATTAGATAACACACATAAAACACACAAAAGTGTTCTTCAAAAATCTTTCAAAAATTGCAAACCTATAGAATTTGGAGTATTGTTCGAGATGCCAACGCCGAACTCGTGATATATCAACTGTGAGTTTCTTAGGTTGCATGTGCAAACTGCCGACAACATTCAACAAATGTTCCCAATTCTGCATTAGCAATATGTCAGCCTAAACTTTTTTGATTTTTATTCTAAATGGGATAAATTTTGAACAGTAAAACATGGAAATGTTCCACATTTCTGTCCAGCACTAAGTGTTTTAATGACTGGAAGATTTCACAATTATGGGGCATTTCACTAAAATTATTCCACTAATCTCCCTTTACTCATAAAAAGTTAGAAAAGCATTGTTTATCAGCGATATCTTTTATTTTTCTAATTTTTCATAATGCTGATAAACGACGAATACGCCTGTTTCAAATCTCATCAAAAACAGATCTACCTTATCAATGATCAACACTTCTATAGAAGCCAGAAAATCTGTTTCTCGCTCCGCGTTATTTTCACCACCTTCTCCCACAATCATCCGTAAACCCAAAGGTGAGGAAATTAAAATATCTGATTCATCAAAAGCTGTATAAAGTTTCAAACTCTTTTTAGCAATTGCAACACCAATTCGGAAGCAATCATCAATATTTCCACTCATGAGCTTTCGGTAATCTGCCGAAACCTGAAAACATTCTAATGAATAAAGAGCTATATGAAAAACTGAATGAAAGAGAAAAAAACACGCATGCAAACAAAAAAATAACAGTTACTGATCAAAAGAAAGTGCGTAATGGGACTAAAATAACTACACGATAAAATAAAAAATAAGCAGTATAATTTTTGAAAATCTTGCCTCCCTTTTCTCCGATATCTTGAATCCCGTGTCACCAAATTCTGCTTTGAAACGACGATAATTTGAAATAAACGGCTTGTCTGAATTACCGAAAATCAGTACTCGGAAATTTTCAATAATTGAAAAGGCATCCTTTTTCATGGGGCATATAATCAACACTTTGGGTCGAGATAACCCCTGATCACGTGCCCTTTCAATATCATCTTCGGTCACCGACTTCTAAACTTGAAATTCGAATTAAAAAAAAGATGAATAAACGTTTACTTTTACCTTTCCGCTTCATTTTTAAACTCATTTTCAAAAAGCAGTTGAAGTCATAGTAACGTTGTAGAACGTTGCGCACATCACCATATGCATGCCCAGTGAAATAAGCAACATCTTTTCGATTTGACAGAAAAATAACCGTTACTAACACTTAGTAAATAATTAATTGAAAACAATTATAAAGCAAAAAAATTACCTTTTCGCGACACTGTTGCAAGAACTGTTTGTTTTGTATTACCATATTCCGTGTTTGCATGATATGACTGATAGCATGTAGGCAGTACAACGGCTAGATTATTTCTATTTATAATTCAAAACTCTCATTTACATTTCAACTGTGGCAAATAAAAACTAAATACTATCTTTTTCCTGCAGCCCAATGTTTCTCTTTATTAGACGGAATCATAATTATTGGAAACAATGAAGGAAACAGTACCGTACAATCGACTTTTAATTCTGTCGCATAAAGATCGATGTATCTGCCAATAATGGTGTACAATGATAGCTGGGCACTGGTCATCGGATTTCCATTAAGAATTTCAAAGTTTTGCACTAATTTCAAATTTAAACCAAAATTTCCAAGTTCCTCTTGCTTTAGAGAGGTAGCATCTTTCAGTTTAAAACAGCGTTGGTGAAATAAGCCTACCCCAAGATCGTCCTGCAAACACTGCAGTTTTTTTTTAGACACTGCAGTTCTTTTTTGTAAAAATTGAATTAAAATTATATCAATAAATTACAAAGTCATCAAACTGAAATTCACAAAATCGATTTACATATGCAAACCAACCAGAAAAATGCGTTCCGGCTCACTGGCCGGTGACACTAATGTACGCGCAACAGTTGGATCTAAAGTTTCGCCGAAATGCCGCTGGAAGTAACTCGCAGTAGTATTTTCATTTCTCTCAAATGCTTCCCGAAATTTCCGTTTCCCTCTGATCATTCCGTCCTTTTATTATGATAACTGAAAATTTATGATGAGATCCATAAAATTCGTTTACTGTGAGCAGTGCAGATGCTTCAACCTTTAAGTACAGTTGATCTTTTGAAGTATATGAGTGAAAAAAGGCGATATTGAACACAACACACAAAAACTAAAGAAAAGAGATTTTAATTAACAAAAGATTATCCTTGCAATCACAAATGAATAAGTTGAACAGAATCAGAACATCAAACAGTACTTGTAGGAAATGAATAACATTAAAACTGAAAAGCTAGTTGTTTTTTTAAATGCTACTACACATCTTTCCTTTTCACCAATAACGTATAAGATCAAACTAACTTGAATAACATAGATTTTCGAAAGAACAAATTAAAATAAATTTATAAAGCAGTTATACTAATTTTCCAATAACATTTGCATATTCTCAAGTATTTTGCATTGGAGAAATACGTTGTAACGGAAAAGAAATTCATCAAAATTGTAAAAATATTTATTTCAGACAAAAATCGTGAAAGCCAAGTAAATGTCGATGACAGATACAATGAAATAAAACGCAATGGTAGTTTACATGAAGAAAAATCCTGTTATAGAAGATACAGGCTCACTGATCATTTGTAGCGGCTTGTTCAGGCCTCATTGCATCTGGCACTGGTGGTGGAATTGATAGAGGCTCAATTACAACGTCCTCTTCTTCTGAAATTGAAATCAGAAGCAAATTCAGTGAAATAAAGTGGTAAAATAAAAACGTGTATCATTCGTAGGAGTAACCATTTTGTAGGTCGCAAATACTGATGGGAAAATCTGTGAAAATTCCTTTCGATAATCTCCTGGGAAGTAGGCTCTATCATCACAACCCTTCAAAGGAAGTGGTCACTATCGTTGCAGCTTTGATGTTATTACAACAAGTTACCTTTTTTGTCCTTGTCTAATTTTTAAAACAAAGGACCTCATTTCAGAGAATTAACAATAAACTGTTTATTAAACTGCCTAGTGCAACAAACACTTCTAACAACTTTGACACCGTCTGTGCAACTTCACCAGACCTGAAAGTTTTTCAGAAACACGCATACATGACTGCAAGAATACGAAAAAAACTTAATGCGACATAATCCGAAAATTAAAACTTTTTGAAGATTACACTACTCTCACCGTTAGCGACAACAAGTGCTAGCGGCGCCGGTGCCTGTGCGCGAGAATTTTGAGGAGTGTAACCACATTCAGAAAGTGTCTGCCGATCTTCAATTGTATGCCAGAAACCATCTTCGGTTTGTTTTTTCAAAATTTGCTTATTGATTGGTACCTGAAGCATAAACACATCGTAAAATTTTAAACAAAACCTCTTGTTTTCTATAAAACACTCTGATTCTGAAATCTAAACATCAAATCAGATTAGGCTGTGCTTACCTTCAGGATGCCCTCAATTATTTTTTTAAGTTCCAAAACTGTCGAGTTTTCCTTGACATCACAAAAGATGTGGGTTTTACGACGTAGTATTTCGAAAAAGAGATCCTGGAATTCTACGCTAATAAAATGTACACAATTTTCCACAGATAACCTAATAACTTGGCAAGATGTCTTTGAAAGTTCCATATGGCTAAAAAACAATAAAATCAATATTAGATCGAATATTGCGCAGAAAACATATTCAGTTAAAAATTAACGTAAAACAAGTTTCTTAAATTATACAAAAAGCGCAAAGGTAAAGGAAGAAACGAACCATTTTACTACTATCCATAGAAGTGGATACCTGCTTAAACGCTAAGCATTACCCAATAAGTCATGAAAGTGAAATGAAAAAATGAGTCCTGCAACTGGAAATGATAAAATATTGAAATATACATAATTTAGGCATTAAACAAAGATGACCTGACGCTTACTATTATTATCAGCTCTTCTGTATTTTCAGATTTACACTTTAGCAAGATAGAAGATTGTCTAAACTAAAAGTACTCACATATTCTCAGCACTTTCTAATTTTTTGCAACTTTCTGTTGCAAATGCTTCATTTAAATACTTTCAGAATTAAGGAAAGGAATTAGCTCTCAGCTCTTAACAGCAGCTTTGCAGAAGTAGCTCAAAAGGACCACAGCAAAGGCAAATACCAGTTAAGAATTGCATTACTAAAAATTTTAGAACTCGACCTAGAGACGACACGAATACTTGCCAGGAATCATTAATGATCGCAACTACTCTGCATGCAGTAAGGGAAATACCATATAACATATACAGATACGCACACCCTTCATAAAGCACACTACAACTTTCACCATTATTCATAGCTGTTAAATTTGGCTTCAGCACAGAACAACACTTTAGGGACAATCAGGAATATATCAAAGATTTTATTTTAGCTACGTATTCTTATTTACCCTTACTAATCAAATTCTGTAGGAAACGAGTGAAAAACTAATTGGGAAATTTTAATTTAAAGAAACTACACGAATAAGAACCTACGCTGCGACAACACTATAAATGGTCTATCATAATGAATTAGCAAACCCCTAACTAGTACATAATTCTTCTATAAACTAATGTCACAACCATATCTCGCAAAATTCTGGAAAAAAACCACTTTCAAGCAAAGCCTTTTCTATGTAGTGTAAGTAACAAAACCACACATTTCTATCATATAGTCTTCTCTAACGCAGTGCAGTGTGTGATAGAGCAAAGCGAAAAAATACGTACAAATGAAAAATTTGCAGTATCTCGAAAACACACGATATGCTTCCGAATTAAAGAACAATTACCTCATATTTTATTAGACCGAAATTATTTTCAAGACATTTACATTTTACATACAGACAAAGGAAACAATAAATACATATATCGAACCGAATTTAAAAACAATAAAAAACACTCAACACTACTGGTTAATTTTGCAAACACTTCGATGAGTAATGAGAGAAGTTCAAGCCTTTGTTTTGTTGGAATCAAATACTCTCCTCCATTTCAAAAACTAGTCTTACCTACCCACTCCACCTTAAAGGCACAACGCTAACGTACAAAGATGAAAGCCCGTATCTATAAGATAGAACTATAAATTTCGGCATAAAATAAAGTTAAATTTTCTCTCGTTTATGACTATACTTTTTAATGTAAAGTTATCTTCCCAACCAATATTACATATTTGAGAATTTTACAGACGTGGAAAGAAACAAAATTTTTGACCACCCCTATGTGAAATAACTTTAAATTCATAAAAAATATAGTGCTCACATGAGTTGACCGCAAGGTCAAATGAACACAAAAATACATTTCAGATGCCATAAAACTTGAGAAAGTTCAGAAAATGAGCAGAAAATAAAAAAAATAAAGATTGTAAATTTACTTTGCAAGCATATATATTATTTATCCACTGGGCAATCATCATGATCTTGACAGTAAAGAAACTCCAAAAAAAGCCATTAAACTGATTATGCAAGTGAATGTAATGTCAGTTACTGTGCTCAAAGTCATATTCTAATTAACGTTTTTGATCACCATGATCTTCAACTAAACTTGGATCAATAAATGGCCATTTTTTTCCTATTATTTCTAGTATTTCATCTTTCACATCACCTTGTACTACTATTTCATCAGCTGCCGTTACCGATGAACCGCATGCAAAATGTCCAGCAAATAATTTAGCGGTAGCTTTCAAATCCACATCTGCAAATAAATAACTCCACGAAATTTAATTTATTATCTCAGAAACTGACATGTCATTTATAGAACCATATCAACAAAACTGTTACGCATATTACAAAACCACTATCTTAATTGTCTATACTAAGTGAGGATAAAATTCCGATAGTTTCCTAGTGAGACGTGCAGAAGAGAGAGTAAAATGTTAAGCATATAAAAGCCCCTACCGCTCTTCATCAAAGAAATATTTCTAAATTCAACGATCTCGACAAATCAGATGGAAAAATAAGCAGACGTTTGTAATTTGTGGATAAGTTAGAATGGTCCCTTAACATAAAAGCAAAATATCATCAAAAGTACCGAATGAAGCAAGTCCTTTGATCACCGTAACGGATTTGTTTTTACCGCGAGCCAACCGTTGTAATGTAACTTTCTTCACCACATTTACTGCTGCATTTTTTTCATTAATTATCTTAGAGCCCTAAAAAAGATGGTAATTATTGCAGACATAACTTAGAGATATTCATAGGTAGTAACTTTCAAACGCTACTGTAAAACTATCTTCAGAACCTGACACTTTTAAGATCAAAATATTACACTACAAAACAATTTTTGTAAACATTTGAATCATCTCCATACAACTTTAATTTTACGACAGTTCATTAATCCTACATACCATAATAAAACATATCCCTACAAATGCAAAGAAAACAAGATAATACAGAGAGCGAATTTATCTTTAATTTACTCATTATTCCAGCTGCGAATGACAAATTTAAGAAATACTCACAACCAATTACGGATAGCACGTCAGCTCTGTGCACAATCAGAGTTCCCTCACAACCATTTATTTTTCAATGAATAGAGTGGCCGCTATTCAGGATCATTCCTGATTTCCTTTCTTCTCTCCTACATCCAAAAAACTTTATTCATTCAAGAAATTTCTACCTTGCCACCTCTTTTTTGATGTTTCTTTTCAGCATCAGTTGGCTCCTTTAGATCTGCCAAATTCAATTTCGTGAATTCCGACGGCAAGTTAGCTTCCAACCAACTTAAGCATTTGTCAGTCATCCCACTGTACTCGCAATATTCAAGCGGCATAGTGCACACTAAAAAAAAGTATAATTCGTGTTTTTAGTGAAATTATATTTAAAAGTTCGATTTCTGGATGATAGCCGGTTTGGAATCGCTACTGTTATTTTTAAAAATAGAAAGCAACCTCCGCAATACTGCACCTTGAGAGGATATTTAACAGGTATTGCATCAGTTGTCTCGCCTTTATCATCAGCCATCCCTGCAGAATCCGCAATTTAAATTAAAGTTCAAACCTTAGACACCATGCAAGCACGAGTCCTATCATAAAAACGCCCTTTGATAAATATACGACACTTCTCCAATTTCGCTTTTGTCGCTTTCATCAAAAAGCAAAAAGTGATCGGAGGTTGTGAAAAGATTTGAAAGTTACAATGAAAAGATTTTCATTCCTGTCAACAACCAGGAATGAATCACATTCAATCTTTTGGATTCAAAATCGACACAACCGCCAATATAACTATACAAAATTTATAACCGGACAATTATATTTTACACCTCAAATTCCGCAACGCAGATCCCACAGTTTTAGACTAAATAAAAAACGGAACATGAGGTAATGTATGCAAGCTACATTAAAGCATAAAAATCCTTGCAATATTTGTCGATAGTATCAACCTTTTTACACCATCACTTTTAGAACCGATTAAGATACATTACCGTAGACTTCACTGAGCCAATGACTACCACCATTAAATAAGCTGCAAAGTTGTACCGTTAAAAAAAGTCATCAATTGATTTTTTCTATTATTTTGTCTTCACCTTTTGGCTTAGGACAGAAATGAAATCCCAAAAAATCAATCGATTACCTCTTTCCAATTATACATTTTGAACATTTGAGAAAGGTTTCACGCAACGTGGCAAAAATAAATATAAAGAAATATGAATATACAAATAGGATTTATGAACACAACAGATACGATCCTACATTTGATAGAAAACGTGATCGAAGAACTAAATGAATCTAAACATTAAGAACCTATTACGATGACAGCAACATATTGCTTTGCAAAAGTCGATGCTCAAAACAACAATGGATAAGAAAATTTTGAAGCTCCCTCTCTGTTTAGCTATGTATATATGCAAAATTAATTAAATATGAACTTGAATTCCGAAGCATAAATAATGTGGATTTCAATTTGTAATTGGTATTTTTAAAAATTTTAGATAACCTCCTTTTCAACGTCAGTAAATCAGGACCAATGTTAATTGGTGAGGGACGACTACGCTGCGCACTAGGGCAATAGATCAATGGGACGCCACTATACACTTTTCAGAAATGCGAATAAAAAACACCTATATCTTATAGATAAAAACTAGGAACCCATAAAGCGAATGACTTATAGCAAAAATACGCAATCAATTGTAGCAAAAACATATATATATATATTTCTCATAAAAGAAAATGAAATAGAGCACAAACTTGAAAGCAGACAGATTCCGCTAGACAAAAGAACAAAAGAACATCCCTAAGGGAGAATATGTATAATCCATGACTGTCTCTGTTTTATGTAATGTACAGTTTTACAGCACAATATTACAGACTACTTTCCAAGATTTCCCACTTCTGCGTATCGAAGTCGTTTGCACAGTTGCGTGCAACGATATTATCATTATTTTTCAATCCCATTACATCCAAACAAAGATTCACATTTTCGTTTCGCAATTTCCCATTCTAAAAATTTTAGGTTAGTGTAGAAGTTTGTAGAATAACGGAAGTAATCCAGTCTAAAAACTCCCACACCATAAGTGTTCTCAAAACACTAGTTTCCACCTTCGCAAGGAATATCAAACGGATGAAAAGTCTACAAACCTTCAGGTAAAAACACTTCATTACTAACAAAAAAGTCACCTCCAAGATCCATCTGTCTTCTTCCTCACTTTCCCCACAAAACGTTAATTTAACAGTTGCCTTGTTATCCGCAATAGTATTACGATCAATTTTAACGCAGGTTAATTCACGTCGTAGCTTTCCGTCATTTGTCAAGGAAAACAGCTAAAAACAAAAAAATATGCTGACTGCTCGCTCCCTTTAATCCAAGATATATCAAATGAGATTTTTTAACGAAAAAATGAAGTTTAGATATTATCTGCGTAATTTATTTCTTGACACTGATAATCTCATTCATAAGTGGGATGTAAATCCTATCCACGACTGATCAAATCATTACGGTAATACCATTTAATGAATACACATTAGGTAATCACTCACAGTTATCATTTTATGGTTAACTATTCCCCCTCTTCATTTGGCCCATTTCACAGCGTGAGAACCATCTTAAGCTACAATAAATCTTTATGAATTAAGTGGTTAGAAAGCGACCACAATCATTTTGTCTGCCGTTCGCACTTTGTAGTCACTATTATCAAACTAAATACTACTTAAAGGCTTCAAACCAGTACAGTAGCTAATTTCGTATAATCATTGAAATAGCACCTAAGCAATGTTTTGAAGTTCGAAAATTCTAGAAATCCCTTGTGCACCGGAAGATCATATTTCACATTTATTCAAACTTCAGAACATACTTGAGCTTCGCTTTTACCACTTTGGCACGGAAAAATACCAAGAGATATAACATTGTCTTCATTTTGTTGTAGTGTATCCAAACAAAGTCCACTAGAAGGATTTCGAAACTAAAATTAGTAAATTCAAATTCAAAGCATAACAATGAATTTTTTGCCTATATCCGACAGCGTAAAATACTCTCAACAACAATTCTTGTGGAGCATTGATTACCATAATTCGATATATAATCTTTAAAAAATTTCAACAAAAACTGAAGATTAACAATCAGCATACATATTATGAATGCTCCTAGCCACTCACTAAACATCTTTTCCGGTAACTCAACCTGTTAACTTAAGTTCATTTATAATCTAAGAAGGGAAATAATATACCGCGCCAAATACTACAACATTTTCATCCAAAACGAATTTATGTTTCGCAACGTTTTCCAAATACCATTTAAATGACTTGCATTTCAATTTTTCGCGCAAAGATCTTCTTTCTGAGAGATCGCCAACATCCTTCTCCTGTAAGCCAAAGTACAAATATACAAAATTCAAAGTTGTACAAAGTTCACGAGTTTCTTCTCCTAACTTCAACCTCATCTTCTAATAACTTTAGCTCAACATTCTTCGATCTATTCCATTTCAATTTCATTGCTATATCTTGAAAATTGGCAACAATAATTTATATGTGACCAGAGAGAATTTCTTCATAGAATGTGCAACAAAACAGTTATTACACTGTGTTCCAAACTTCCAATATAAGTTACATTCAACTCATTTCCTTGCAGTGGTTTTCATACTCGTATATCAGGCAGAAGTAATTTAAATTAAAACATGAGTATCGCAATATACAGTAACATTTTCGCTGTAGGATATCATAAAAATAAAAAAATTACTTGAAAAATAATTAAATTGGAACTACAAAAAATTATAGCGTAAAATTTTCTGTATCCCACCTTCAAATCTCTCCGGTGAAGATAATAAAATCTCTTATAATCATCCATCCATACTTCTGCTAATCTTTTAGAATTAGTGCCGTGCACATCCTTATTATTACCAGGCCCAGTCATATTATACGGATGACCTGCTCGAAATATGTGACCAACATGAGAACAAGGAATAAATTCAATACTTCCACCGCACATCCACACCTGAGGCAATAGAAAGTAAAATGATGAATAACTTAATAAAATCCCTAAAATGTTGAATATTATTCCCATAGTTTTAAAAGCACATCTTTTCGATATTACAAATTAATTTAAAGGAATCTTAATGAAAATTTCAAAAAATAACCCTAAATGACATTTCAAGATTTTCCCCGCCCCATATATCCATTTTTGGATCATATCCACCAACTTCGAAAAAATATAACCTGTCCACTGCTAAAAGGCCACCCGCCATCGTTGGAGATCTGGAAATGTCGTTTAAACACAGCAATTTAATGTACGTTAAGATGAAAGTAAGTTTCGCAAACGCACTTCATGCGATATGAAAAAGTGATTAAAAATGAAACGATCAAAGGTAAAACTGGAAAATACAAGATAGGATCTGGTAAGCCCAATAAATGGATTCACGAACTTAATTGGCTTTGTTGGATCCGCATCGCGATCTTCGCTCGGTAAAGGATCCCACCGGAAATGAAGGCTCCACCAAAACCCGCCAACATCTGAAGGACGATCACTACCCGAATAAGCCAGTGTTTCCGCTGATATATGATCAATTATAGGACAAAGAACGGCTGATCGGTTATCTTTGATACGCGCTAACAACGGTTCTAACCTGGAAGAAATGAAAGTTGAAATCTGTATAAAATTCAGACTTTAATTACCAACAATTATCTTCAATGAGAATTCCGAACTCCTTCTGTTTATTTTCATCTCGTAGAATGCAACTGTTCACTTGATACAAATAATAAAATACCTCACACCATTATTACAGAAAAGAAAACTTCAAAATCATTATGTGAATATTTGGATTATCGCTTTCTAAGAACTAGAGACAAGTAAATCTCTAACACGAATGTGCCAGGATTATCGATGATGCGTTCCTGCACTTTATTATACCCGTAATTATATTTTTTGATTTTTTAAAATAAAAACTTAGATGGATTTTCGTTTTCACGATATATGTGCAAACAAAAAAATATAATGAAAACAAATTTACCATCCATTTGACACTTCACAGTGGGAATCAAGGAATACTAATACATCACCAACTGCCTCTTTCGCGCCCAGTAATTTTGCTCTTATTAAACCCTGTCGTTCCCGTGCCCGTATTAAACGAACTTTATCGCCAAAGCGTTTAATGTATTCTCTCAGTTTGCCTTTCAATTCATCTAAAATTGAAATTAAATTCAAATCATTGCTTCAATCATATTCCCCATAAAAAAATTCAATTCATCAATGCCGAACAACGTTTCAAGCGAGAATAATTGTCCAAATTTCCAAATGCCCAAAGTTTCACCTTATGCAAACATTAAAAAAAATAAGAAATGTTTTCTTTAACGAAATTTGATGTAGTTAAGAACATTTTGTTTTTAATTCAGTGATGCAATAAATAACCGAATTGTTGAAAAACGCTTAAAGGCACAGACGCATAAAACAAAGCTTTATTACAATGATATTGAAGCCCGATTATTCTGTTTTCCTACTTGAGTCACAAATATTACTATGGCAGTAATTTCTCTAATGATGATGCAAGACGATAATAAAGCTTTGCGAAAAAGCAAAAAAAAACACTACAATTTGCTGCAAATTTTGCAATAAAAAAACTACAAATGAGAACAAAAAAACAACCTCTCTGACTAAAATCATCAATAAGAATGATTTCTTGTAATAATTTAAGCGGTGTTCTGTTGATTACAGAATGCACAGTTCGCATTAAGGGTGACCATGCTTCATCAGTAAAAATAATCACTACTGAGGCAACTGGTAAATTATCTGCATAAGTAATTTTACGGCACTGTTCGGGGCGATTGTCAGGTACACTCCGGTCTAGTGATATCATATCACTGAAACAAAAAACTGCAGAGTGTTGACACCGAGTAATGCCAAAAACAAAATAATTCCATGACAACAGCAATAGAAACCTTGATTAAAATAACTGTCTTGGCATCCTAACCATCCAAATATTAAGACAACTAAAGCGAAGTATAGAAAAGTTGTTACAGTTTTTGGTAACATGGGAACTTACAGAAATTATTCTAGAGAGAATAATCTTGATAAAGCTAATCTTAACCAGTTAGCGATATGATAGATCACAATTAAGTGATTGATATTCTACTATTCATATTTTTTCACATCTGAACAGTTTGGTTGTTATGAAAGCTTGACAAATGAAAAATTATCATTAAAAAATGGTTATTTTCAAAGTAAGCTTTACAAAAATCTCCTTTAGTTAAAACATAAGGTATTTAACTCCTGCAAAGCAATCCTTCTAAATTTTTTTAAATATTTCTTATCGAAAATAAATGGATATGTGTTACCTTACAACCAAATTCATGAACCACTTTTTCATGTCCGCTTTTCCCTGTACTTTTTGTTTTCCTGTCAGATACACACCACTACCATCTTCTCCTGGACCGGTACGTTTTTTGGAATAATCCGGTATTTCATGCAGCATAACACCGTGCTTCCGCTAGAGGAAAAAATCATAATCCATCAAAAGCGGACATCAGCAATGTCCATTTTCTCAGAACAATGCATCTCTCGTAATAATCAAAACTGTGTTCGATCACTGAGCATAGTGTCTTTTCCAGTGATGACCAGGGCTCTATCTGACTTTTTTTAACGCCTTTCAGTGACCGAGACTGTGTCTGGTCTTTCACCGCAATACGTCGTTGATCAACGCGGTTCAGAAAACGGAACGCTTGAACCATTGAAGTGGGTATGGCGATGTTTGTTATCTGGTTGATGAAGTGAACTTAAATTAGCAAAATTTAAACTTTAAATGAAATGAAAATGCATACTTTCCGTGAAGGTAATTGGAACCGCAATGGATTATGCGCATACAGCGCTACGAAAAAGATGAGCGTCATAATAAACATAATGTTTAATAATACGCTTGATTTGTAACGTGGAATAAAATATCGTATCATACTGCAAATTATATAAATATGATAAATGAATGACTGATTAGGAATTGAATCCATTACATAAGACACATTTGCTAAATGACGAACTTAAAATTCAATAATTAGTGACTGTAATTTAGAATCAAAATCCGTTCAAGCAACATAACCTAAAACGCTGAATACTCGGGCACGAAATAACTTGGTAATAGCGTTGATCTTTTAGGAAAAACAAAAGAACCCACAAAATTTAATCACTACGAGAAAAGCCAATCAAATACTTAAAATGAAACCCACAACCAGTCCACCACGCCTAACCATCCACCAAATACGCTCAAACTGGCTTCGCGTTCTCCCATGCCGCCACTACCCACCACCAAGTCAGGCTGTTGCGGCCCAACTCGTTCCTTAAACAGCGCGAGTGGCCCATTATGAAAATTTCACAATTTGATTTCCGCTCTTGCACATATAACTCGGTGAACTAAGGTATTTATTTACTTAAATAATTAACAAGAGAAATGAAACGATAAGGGAAAGTGACCAGATTAGCCGTTTGTTCTGTAATGATGACCCTTTAATATCCTCCTATGATTTCTTCCTCTGTCTGTGCCTTCATCCCCTTCTGTCCATCAGCAATATATTGTTGCGTCTTTTTTTGTTCTGAGAGTTATATGAAGAACGATTAAAATGAAACTACCGATTGACCTTCAGGAATGAGTGATTTGTTAGTAACGCTACCTTTATTATTATCATTGCGCTGTTGATTATTAACTTAATACATTAAATTACTGCCAATTTACTATTATTGATGTTACTGGTAATCTTGCAGTGGTAACTGTTGTCATCGTGATTGTAATTCTGATCATTGTTATCACGGTCACTATTGTTGTACACTTCCTGTTATTGCCTCATTTACGAGAAATTCCGGTTATTTAGACACGTATCAGTTTGTTAAATCGATTGTCAGATCAATCAGAAGCAGAAGCATTAGTTTGTTCCCTTCCTAAGGCTTCATAATTTGCGACATTTTTTTGCTTGGTCTGATCATTCTCAGCCTGCCCCTCACTCACGTATATCTTCTTTTCCGAACAGCGTGAGAATTTCGAACCCTTACACTAATGTTTCCAATACTTCGAAATACTAGTAAAGAGCTAGTATTCGGAAAGGAAGTTCAGATTTATGCACATGCGAACAGGCGATACAGTAACTAGGAAGTATGAACAATTGTGGTATTTCAATATTTCATTTTTCAAAATCAGTTTCAATCAACAATGTCCTCTTTTCCGAATTCAAAAGAGACGAAAAGGCTTTTGTTTGTTGCAAAATTTTGAATTTTATGAATTGCGATGATTTCATCGGAATTATTGGCGAAAAAAGAGCATAGAGTCGCTTTTGAAGGCAAATTATTTGCTGCTATGTTGTCAGTTTTTCTATACATTTCTTACTTTTCATTGTTGTTGTTTCTCAATGTCTTCTTAAGGGATCCCTGTAAAAGGGATTAGTTACACTAATTGGTAGTAAGCAACCTAATCAGAAAATAGTAAATACTCAAAATCATTTCTTTCTAACTGCATAAATAGACTGTTTCTGTTATACTTCCGGAACCACTGGTCCTGTTCCGTAACTGTTTGAAAAAGGAATGAAATTGGCCGATCGATTCTGATCGTTCGCTGCTGAGGATGATAACTAAGCGATGATTTTTGTATGCGAAGAATGATTCTTTTTATTTTTTTCATTTCAACTTTTGCCTTTCTTCTTCAACACATCCTTTATCTTTTTATTCATCAGAGTAATAGTCAAGCACACATTTAACCATTTTTCCTATCTAAAAAGACGCAATGAGAGGTGGTTAAAAAGAAACAAGAGAGGGAAGAGAGGCTAAAATTACCATTCTAATTTTTAAAAGCAGATCAATTTAATTATTTCTTCAAATAACTTTTGTGGGACGGATGGAAAGGGAAAAAAGACATTGGAAATTCGAAATGTGAAAGGCAATGAAATCAATTTCTAATAGTTTGAGGTGTATGTGAGCTAAGGATGTTGTTGCCCAAGCCTTTTAAACCGTAATGATGGGAAGTCTACTCACTATCCTTTGTAATACCATTATCAAGCTCATCTGTCTGAATTATCATTCAAGATTGATTTCTGACAGTAAGAGCCTTTTGCAAGCTGCAAGCTAAACTGTTTCTGTGGTACAAATGTGGCGTGGGAACGCTAAGTGCTAGCATAATCTCAAATTTAAGCTAAATATCTTGGAAAGCGAAAGAAAGCTTCTATTAATTGCTCAGTGAGAAAGAAGAAACAAAGATATTGATTATATTCATATTTGATAGAATGACAGTAATATCAGAGAAAAAAGCAAATTCAAGAGTGTTTCAACTATTACCATTTTATATTATTAACATAATTATAATCACGATTCTTGTCCCTAAACAGCTATCGATCGTCAAATAGAAAATGAAAGAAATGCTTTTTTTTCGCAAAGCATCCCTTCAAGCTTTAAGATATTAATCATCGAGATATTGAAACTTAATAATAAGTCTGTCAGGTTCAAAAAACTCAGTGTCGAAAAACTCATTAGAAGAGTAAAAACACTGGAGAAGGGAAAAGATTAAAGAACTACAACTAACCCGTGTTATCATTCATTTGGATTTTGCACTTTTAATTTTTTACTTCCAAATATTCGGAAAACCAAAGAGTGCTAGAACCTAAAAAGTTTTGGTGAATTTTAAAATCTAAAAATTCCAAATTAAACAGATTTATAGAGATAAAATTCGAAATTCGAAATCGCATATAAAGTTGATTTTATGGAGAAAAAGATAAGGATTTGTGGATTTCGTGGATGACACTTGTACTGAAAATAAAGGAGCGGACGCATAAAAAACCACCCCTCATCATTTACAAACAAAAGGTCAAGCAAATCAATCTACAGTGACCCTCCGCATAAGACCACGACACCTTCGTCATATTTTTACGTCCATCCAATTGATCCCAACTTTCTTTCGACAAGTTTTTTGTTTCTTTTGCACCATTCATCCTCGTAGCTCACAATTCTTTTTTCATTACTTCTTCCGAAAGTGCTGAAAATATTCTCATTTCTTTGAGTCAACGATTGAGCAATTTAAGACATTTCAAATTTACTTCATCTGCCCTAAAATTATCCTAAAACTAAATCGCGTCCTATAAACCATAAAATCTATAAGCCATCAAATCACACACACTACGGCAGCCAATTCTCAATATCTAAGAGTTTAATGAAATCTTCTCAAGGAAATAAAGACGACTTTAAATTCTTCTTAGCTTCAAGATTAACGCTTTTTTTGCGTACTTTCAGACCGCAAATTTGTCAAGGATCAATCCCGATTGGTGTTTCTTTCGAAGCTTGTAGTGCATATAAGGAATATCAAGATCACATATTTTCAGCTTTTCATTACCAGAATTTCTCATGGCCGATAATTATTGGTTGGTGTGATCTTTTTTTGAATAGCAAACATTAATACAAACTGTTAATGTTTATGGAATTTATTGAATACTGCATTGGAACGATACATAATATATCGTCTCCGGAAATATGTAAGCAAAAAAACCAATGACCCACTTATTATCCATAAATTTTCACTTCATTTATGATTAAAAAACAGAAACTTATTTGCTGTTAGCACTCCGGTTATTTGGAAAAATGCTGACAAGATCCGATTTGTTAGCAAATTCATTGACCGGATAAAATCGTGATGTTAAACAACATTTCACAAAACAATTTATGATCGAAGCAACAAGTTTTAAAATTAAAAAAAAGAAAAATCAATTCTGCTTTTAAACTTGCTACTTCCATCACAGCGAGATACTGTTTAACAAGCACGATTTTATTCTATACAAATCAAATCAATTAATGATAAACATTCTCTAGCACAACAAAAGAACAAAAAGGAAAACAATAAGTAACAATGAAAGTAAAAAATTCACTGACGCTTTACTTGTTGTGAATTTTACAAATCTCTGAAACACAGATAATAAATTATTTCTAAGGGAGACAAATTATACGGATCGAAAGCTTACTCACTGATAAAACCTACATTTCATTAGTAATGCTTTCAACAAAGTTCCATTTTTCTCGAAATTTGATTGGCAACTATTGTGCTTGAAAACATGTAAACCCGTCCGATATTGCAAACTATATTTATCCCCAAAACATCTCATCTACAAAGTACCTACCGTTTTCCTTCTAACATTTCGCTAGAATTCATATGCAATTCCAGTAGAATCTCTGAAATCACGAAGCATTCTGAAGTGATGAGAAAGAGAAGAAATAAAACAGAAATACCATTTCTAACATAACAAGACAACCACTTTAAAAAGCAACTTCAATCATTAATACAAGCTGTTCCGCTAATTTAGCTACAATTCAACAAAATACTGCTCAAAGAAGTATTATGCACAGATGTCTCTAAATTCCAACTATTTCAAATAGTTTACTTCATCATATTCTTCCCATATCTCTTGTTTATTCATCTTCAGCTAAAATTACTTGAGACACTGCTACATGTTCTGTCAGTATACAGTTATTGAGCACGAAATCAACAAACTATCTTCTCGCAGAAAAAAGAAATACATCGGAAGCTTTCTGCATGTTCAAATAAATGAGAATTAACTAAATGACTGAAAAAAGTAGATATAACAAAAAAAAAAACGGAACAAAAAGTGAAGAGCACTTCCAACGTAAATATCAAAAGAGAAGGAAACAAACCATAATTTACTCAGTTCATAAATTTCATTTATCATAACCGAACAACGTTTTCCAATTTTCTTCCTTTCAAGTGATAATGCTGAGTACAGATAATAGAAGCTGAGCAGATTCATACATAGAAAGATACAGAAAATGCTCCTAGTTTCAAGGACCCAGAAAAACAAAGTCCCATCAAATTTGTAAAATTTTTTAAATTAAATGTATGAATTATGATAGCGCCAAGGAATTGTGTTTATAAGGAAGCAAAATACTTAAAATTTCAACACTTTCAGGATAATCTATAATAAAGAGGAATCATTATACTTTTCAGATAAGACGGAAAGCCACGCAAATTTTGATAGGTTGTATTTAGTTGTCAGTTAAAACGCCCACACGAAAACCACAAGGCAAGATATTACTTATCATAAATCGTCATGCGAATGTAAATGAAAACTGTTCGGATTTGATCGTTGATTTTTGCCGATTGCATGCATTAGATGTGGCCAGTATGGTTTCGCAAGCCAGTAAAAATAACCAACACAAAGACTAGTTAGCATAACAATGGTAAGTAGGGTACGTGACACACGTTTTTTGATTGGTTTTTCATAACCACTGGAACGGCAAACAACCTCACCATCGATGTAATTTCGGGCAATGAATTTCAAGACTTCATCCAGAAGAATAACGGGAAACGAAATTTTCAACACTGCGAACCATTCCACTAGTGTGAGTGGTGTAATCTGGAAGATCGTTGCCAGAATTTCCACGTAGAGGATAACAAAGTGTAATGATAGCGATAGAGCTATCGATGACATCAACCAGATGTTTTTCCAAGGTGGCATTACCAAAAGAGATTGATTTTCCGACAAACTGAAAATGATATATATTTCATGTGTCTTCAATTTTCAAAATATCTACTTCGTCAAATTGATGGCAGTCATCAGCTACTCAGACGATTTCGATTCCAACAGTACATCATGATGAGGCTTACACAAGCATAGCATCTATTATATATGACGTGAAAAATCGGCGGACTTGGATAGTTTATCCGGAAATCACCGGAACAGAACAGGCACAACTTGGGTATGAATTCAACATTAATAATACAAACACTCATGTAACATAACAAACAAAATAAAAGGAAACCTGTTCAATGCATTGAACATTTCAATTGTGACTAAAACTGAAAGCGCCATTGCATTCGGATGTGCATCTTCAAAAACGGTACAGTCAAGATCGGCAAAGTTTTCCGGTTCAATTTCACATCGCATCCAATGTGTCAACTGATAATAACTGATCTGTGGACCATCTTCATACAACAAAAACCACCACATCGCAGCACCAACAGTTGCCAATCCAACATATGCTGAAAAAAGAGAAAAAGAAATGCACAAGACAGTATCGGATATGATTTAGAAAGAGATATTTTAGTACATCCTAAAAAATATTTCAAGCATTCAATAATATGGCAATTCAGTGAAGGGGAATGCCTAATAAATCAAGTCACTGACACAATATATAGAGATATCTGAGTATGATGATAACAGTGAAATAAATAGTGGCTTCCTTTTTTTTTTCTGATAAGACACTGTTAAATTGAACTCTCAAAGTCCTCGCTGTTTTTTATAACAACAAAGTGTTTTTTATCAAGAACTATTTTCTATATAATGTTAAAAACTAACATCCAACAGCCATGTAACGAAAGAAAAGCCATTTAGAAATAAGCGACTCTCCAGCAGAACGTGGCGGTCTGTCCATAATATCCAGATCAGGAGGATTGAAACCTAAAGCGGTAGCTGGAAGGCCATCGGTGACCAAATTTACCCATAGTAACTGCACGGGAATTAATGCCTCAGGTATGCCTAAGGCCGCTACCAAGAAAATCGATACAACCTGGAAAAGCACCATTTTATTTACCAGGTAATAGATTGAAACATTTATTTTCAGGGATTTTGACTCTTTAACTTACTTTCGCTGATCAATATTCTCAAGTAGAGTTAATATTCTTAAATATAAACCCACCATCTAGCCGTTCTTTGACACTATCTCATTACACGCACTTGAAAGAAACAGATAAAACAGCTTACTTAATTTACTTGGGTCACCAATCGTCAAACCATCCTGAATTCATTTACATTCCAAAACTATAGTAGTCGAATCCATGACAAGAAAAAATTTTCGAAAAACATTAAAACCCTTGTTTTCTAAACTTTTCAGGATGTGACTTGATTGGGCTAGCTTTACCAAAAATATGAGATTTCCGTGGCTCTTAAATTAGATTTCACTGCGCTTTTTGATTGGGAAAAGTATTTTAAAAATAAAAACACATTAAATTTTGAAACCTCGCCGATATTTGATGAAATAAGATAACGAATAAATTGCTTCATGTTATTGTAAATAGCTCGTCCTTCCTCAACCGCCGCAACAATTGTTGCAAAATTATCGTCAGCTAGAACCATTTCCGATGCCGTCTTTGCAACCGCTGTTCCTGAACCCATAGCAATGCCTAAAATCAAAACAGCTATGCAATTCAGTTTTTTTTTTACTTTAAAACATTAGATGTGCTGACTTTAACATAATGTTTGCATGATATGTCTTCATGGCTTATAAATAGATATCACGAAAAATCGTTTTTATTTGTGTTCCCTTTTTCAGATTGTACATGCATGACAAATATAGCCTTAAACTATACAAAAAATCAAATTCACGTTAGTCAACAGGAAATGTTGTGTTAAACTAAATTTGCTATCTGTGTCATGTATTCTCAAAATTCGTTTATTTCTTAGACCGTTAACCAAAGACTCCTAAACATATGCATATATTAGGAGTGATCGAACTGTATGAATATGAATTCTTTTAACTTCTATACATTTCAAAAATTTAAACTGCTGTATCATACCGATTTCTGATTTCTTCAATGCCGGTGCATCGTTTACTCCATCACCGGTCATAGCAGTTATTTCGCCATGTGATTGAAGGAATTCAACAATTTTTGACTTATGTGCAGGTTCAACACGTGCAAAAAGTTTAGCTCGTCGGCATGCATCGCTCTGTTGCTCTGGTGGTAGATCGTCAAATTCCCGTCCAGTAAATGCTTTGCCTAAATTTGTTTTCATATTACGATCAAGTTTTTGTATTCTGCGTGATCAAACTCTCTTTGTCAGCACATCATCGACAACAGTTCTCGTATTGATCAATTTTTCAATTGCCGTAATTTACTCCATAGCTAGACAATCACATGATCATGGTTATTATCAAAGAAAGGGTAATGAATTTGAATATGTTTATCGTTTTTTTTTTTTTAAATCGCGTTTCTAATAATCATTTACGACTTCTATAAATAATATGTGATTATTCTCCAAATTATGTGATAATTACCAGTAGAATCCTCATCTTCTCCGAAAAGTCCAATACGACGACCGATTGCTTCAGCAGTATTTTTGTTATCGCCGGTGATCATGATAACTCGAATACCGGCCATGCGACATTCCTTAATTGAAGGAATCACCTCGGCTCGCGGTGGATCTAACATACCAACCACACCCACAAATGTAATATCCTTTTCATAAAGAACAAACTGCGACGAATCTTCCAAATTCATACTACAAAATTGTTAAAAGTCTTAAAATACATAGCAAAAGTTACATTACAGCGCAAGTCTCCTTTATATTTTGAAAAAAACAATACAGTAATTGTAGAAAGCCGTGCAATTCTAAGTAGGAAAAATAGTTTTGCATTAAACATTATCCCTTCTCTTTTCCTTGCTCAATATATGATAATAAATTACGTGCGAGGATCTGACGGGTTATCGATTGTCCCCAAAGCCAAACATCGTAAAGTATCACGGCCCGTACCATACTGGATGCACTGATCAACGATTTTTTGCGTTATCTTTTGCGTTAATGGTATTCGTTGTCCGTTTACTCGAACATGAGTGCACCGATTCAATACACCTGAAATTAGAATCTATAAAACCAACAACACAATTGGTGCTTACTAACACAGTAACAATTTAATAAAATAGTATTTACATGTTATAGCCATTATTACACCCTTTTTGATATTTTATGGATCTAAAATTTTCCTCTCGGTTATCTAGCATATTGGCTGCAGTATCGCTCATGTAATAAGTCGGCTGCACATATACACAATCAGGAACACCTATTAAATTAAACTAGTAAAATCTTAGTGTACACTTTCGAATTTTTATGCCAGATTTTTGAAATAAGGCGTAATCTAAAATTTCAACAACTAAGATTTCTTTCAAAATTCAAAAAAATCCGCGAAGTTGTTTTAAAAGATAAAAATGTGCTAAAATAACCTTCTGGTGCTCCTTTCACAAACATTTTTGCATTTGATCCACCAGATGACGGTATACAAAAGACACTCATACTTTTCCGATCACGTGAAAATTCCAAGGTAAATTCTTTCTTCCATTTTTGTTGAATTACTCGGTTACAAACATTTCCCAAATCTCGGGGTGATAAACCTGTCTTACTGGTCCCATACACATTCATTTTCTCGCATAAAACAACTAGCGCCGTTTCCGTTGCTTCACCAACTTTCTCATATACATGTTTCGTCTGAAAAGCTCAAATATGAACAGACATTTTCAACATTTTCATTATTTCACTCCATTTTAAATTCTATGCATTCCCTTCATAATTGTGGTATCTCGAAACAATGTAATATATACTTTATATTCCTTCATATTGCTGAACACTTTTTTCCTTTTTAAAGCAACTTGAGAATCTCGTATGAATTAAAACAAAAAGAAATATCACATTCCGAAAATTTTAAATGAAGTGCAGCCCAATCATTCAAAACTGCAAAAAGGAAAAATTAAAGTTATATCGCACTTCGTTATAATCAATAGCAGAATCGTTGCACATTGCACAGATAGTCGCCAATTCTGTTAAAGCTTCAAATTCACCGCTTGCGCAGTTTATTTGCCGTCCATGATGAGATACCTAAAAATAAACTAAGTTTTCGTCTTAAGATGAAAATGTGTTGTTGGAAAATGATTTCAAGCGTAACATCCATTTCTGCTGATCGTACCATTTTATTAGAAATATCGAGTAGCGAATATGATAATATCAATATTAACTCCAATCCGTTTGCATTGCTTCGCAGAAACACTAATTAATATCCAAAATCTCATCAGAAATTTTCAATTTCCGCTTTTACTTGCAAATCCAATATATCCTTCTAAGCTTCTATAGAACCACACAAACCGTGAATGGAAAATCCGTAGTAAAAGATAGAAATAGTTTGTCAAGACTAAATTTATCTGTAGGAAGGAGTTTTCCTAAGTGTCAAAGAATCGATTACAGGGAGCAAATAAGAAAAGGTAAAAAAAAATTTTGATGAAACAAATTCAGTTGTTACCTGTCCTGATGGTTCATAGGTTGACCCGCTAACAGTGAATTCCAAGAAATCAATATCATCCCCAGTTACTTTGCTTGCAATGAACATTTTCGAAACACTCATCTGATTAGTAGTAAGTGTTCCGGTTTTATCAGAGCAAATTACGGAAGTGCAACCCAAAGTTTCCACTGATGGTAACGAACGCACAATAGCATTTTTCTTTGCCATCCGACGTGTACCCAAAGCCAAGCAAGTGGTGATCACAGCCGGAAGACCTGTAATATCGTATATAGATATAATTTACTTAACTTGAATATGATCACATCCTCCGTTTTCGACCTTTTTGAACCAATTAAGTGAGAAATTTGAATCACTTTAGTTAATTCGAAAGAAATTTCATTCCATAAGGACTGTCTCCTTTTCTTACATTTTGAAAAGTGAATTAAATCGAGGAAACAAACCTTCTGGAATAGCAGCAACAGCAAGCGCAACAGCAATCTTGAAATAATAAATAGCACCCTTAATCCACGAACCACCATGAGCAGGATCATTGAAGTGACCGATATTAATCGCCCATACAGCTACACAGATAATTGAAATAACCTAAACAAATTTCCACTTAAAACCTAAAGTATAGGTTTGCTTGAAGGTCCTTTTACAAATGAATGCTGTTGAAACTAGAACAATAAGAGATTCGTAATTTAATTTGAATTTCAAAAAAATCAGTGAATGAAAATAAAGCAAGTAATACTTTGGACAGCTGTTCACCAAATTCATCAAGTTTTTGCTGCAACGGTGTGCGATCTGTCTCAGTTTCAGCCATTTCAGTACGAATTTTACCAATTTCTGTATTCAGCCCAATGCCGAACACAACACCACGAGCCTAAAACACAGATACTTCCGACTTGATATCCACACATTTAGGATGATTAATAATTTCATTTTCTGGATTTATCAACGTCAAAAATTTGCTAATAATTACAAATGTGATACCTTACGATCGCAAAAAAAGATTCAACAGTCTCGTACAATAATGCCTGCACGACTCTACCTCACGGTATAGTTGAACAGCGATTGGCAATTAAAACGAGTGACCGCATGAAGATCATTTTATGCTTACCTTCCCAGCGGCGACATTTGTTCCGGAGAAAAGGCAATTCTTTTTATCCTGATTCACAGCCCTTGGATCAGGCACACTATCTGTATGCTTAATTACAGAAACTGATTCACCGGTAAGAATTGATTGGTCGATTCGTAGCGTTGTTGAATAAATTTTAGTCAAACGCAAATCTGCAGGGATTTTGTCACCCACTGAAACAAAGGTAATTTGTATCGATTCCTCCGAACCTAATAATAATTATGATTTTCTGTCACTACATTTTCCAGGCGACAATAATTGACAGCAGTATGAAATTATTTTCTTGACTAAAACAAAACCAACAGCAGCACATTGACATTGTTTTTGGGACCTAAAATACTTCGAAAAACCATCTAGAAAAATCTGCAAAGTATTCTTTATCTGGAAGGCACCTGAAACTTCAACAATATCACCGGGTACAAGTTCATTAGCCCGAATCATTTGAATGCCATGTTTCCCTTCACGCAATACTTTCGCCATTTCTGGTTCGTATTCTTTAAGAGCTTCTATAGCACTTTCAGCGTTCCTTTCCTGCAAAATAAATTACCCTCTAGCACGGAGAATGTCTTGCATCTTACCGTCTACAAATTACTTATAATCTTACGTTTCAGTCTACAAGTAATAGAAGTAAAAAGAAAGAAAATGTAACATCACTTTTTTCAATAGTACTATCTCACTAAAAACAATGCTCATATCCTACTTTCCCGTCGACCCATAAAAATAACCAATTTATTAGTTCTGTCCAACACAAACATAAAATTTTTTAATGATATTAAATGTACACATGAGAATATTCCATGAATTATATTTGGTCGAATATGTGATATACCATTCGACATTAATTATGTATTTCAAAAATAAAGTTGGATTTTTTCCGACTGTTGAAACAATAACGCACAAATTACAATGTAACAAACTTACTTGCCAAACCCCAACCGTAGCATTTGCTATTAAGATTAAGAGAATTACGAAAGGTTCGACGAAAGCCGTGACCGCTGATGTTTGATCGTCATGCTCTTCAAATAAGGCTAGTACCTTAAAAATAGTATGAATAAGAAAAGAGAACATGAACGATAAAAAAATTAGGAATTTTGAAGTTCTCTGAATGTGAAAATAGCCTCTGAATTTTATAATTTCCAAATAAAACATCAAAAGTTGGAAGTTTTCAAACATATGCTTACGAATGAGATGATGGCTGCGAGAAGCAAAATTTTAACAAGAAGATCGTCGAATTGCTCCAATATTAATTCCCATAATTTCTTGCCTTCTTCGGCTGGCAGTTCTAAAGTTTCAAAAAAGATTAGTCCAATTAACCTGATTTAATGAATATGCTAAAAGTGCTTGATATAAATGCTAAGTAATGATCGCAAGAATTGCTGATAACATGGATTGTTTTTCAAGATTTATTGGATTTATACCAAAGAAAACTCGAATTTATCTTTTTTTTAAGGGATTAACTCAACACAGTAAAAGACCTATAACACGAAAGAAACTGTCTACCATTAACTTACAATATTAATCGTTTTGCTTTATAAAACAGTGAAACATAAAAGGAAGTTCCTAATTATATTGAAAAACCTTACAGTTTGAGTGGGGAACACATAAAAGATAAAAAAGACACCATTGGAACCGTATTTTTCTCTGTTTTGAAGGACTTGTTTCTCGGTAAGGCCAACATCACCATTGACACCGAAATATTGCAAGACCTCAACGGCTGATTTCGTGTGGGCGTCTTCCATATCGGCCTCCCCTTTTACACTCTTCAGCCCTGAAACAAAGATGAAATTCAGAAGAGTTTTATCGATGAAGATTACGAATAAAAAATTAACGCAGAATTGCATGTATACATTAGCACTTCCATTGTCGACAGCTTTATTGACAGGTAGCCTTTATGGGACACATTTTGAAATAAAATTCATTTAATACTTGGCGTATTCCCCATTGATCAATATCTCAAGTTTATTAATTCCCCTTTCAGTTTCAGATGCTATATCAAGCTGTACCTTTAATGGAAATAATCAGAATTAATCCATTTAAATAACCTAAGCGAAATTAAAATTGATATTTGAAAAAATACACAGCCGGAAATGTGCAACTTACACAATATCTAAATGAAGCACAATTATTTATGTTCATTTTCTAAGTCGAGGTATGAGTCACGGATGTTAAATCTGGACTTATTAGCTTAAAATGAAAAATTCGGACAGTATTGATTAATGGAGTTCTTATGACACTTTCACATCGAATATGAACAAAAATGAAAGCTGGGTGATAAAAAGATAATGGTAGCAAGTAATATGACAAGAATTCAGAAACTGTGATATTTAAAACTTCTGACAGATACGGAAGGAAATATTTATGCAACAATTTTTATGTAATAAAGACATGATCAAAAAAATCTACAATATGCATCGCCCATGCCACAGTCTGCTTCCGCTGCTCCAACTTAATTGATTTCAGTTGGAAGGAAAATATATATTCACAATGTCGAATTATTGCTTTCATTTTATCTCGAATTAACACAACAGTTGTATTTTCGGTTAGAAAGCTCTCTTTATCTTCTCTTTTAAGATTCGTAATGAGATTTTAGAACAGCACTCATGCATCAATAATTATAAATAATTTTCACGTCGAACAATATGAAACAGAAGAATGCAGACGAGAAGAGGCCCTTTCCAAACAGATTTCTACTCCGGTCCAACAAAGAAAAATAGACAGCGATTTGACTGAAAATTTACCTCCCTAATTTCATCAAACACGAGTGGTTACAACATGTCCAAGAATTTTAATCGAAGATTCTGTAATAATAGATTACAAATTCTAGAGAACTGTAAAAACAAACAGAAGTCAGTCGAGAATTTGTAGAATATGAATTCTCCCAAAACAAAATGCTATGAAATCAATATACCCCTAATTTGTTGGCAATCTTTAGGTGAAAAAGTAGATAACGAACACATTTTGCATACGCAAATTCTGGAAGATTAAACGTGAAAAATTAAATGTAAAAGACCGAGAATCAATTTTAAACTCATAAAAAAATAGAAAACACTGGAATGAGTACCACCCTCAACCGTGCACGAAGTCCACAACGGGCAATCGATTGAAATACCACCACACTTCGTGCCATCTCAAAGAAAAAACCGCATCTCAACAGAATGAACGAATTATAACAAAGGGCCACGCGGCCCAATTCGTCATCGTTATTTCTAATTCATTCTATTTTTGACAATGTTGTCTACAAGGAAAAGAGAGAGGACGATGTGGGCGAGGGGCTCATGATCGTTGCGATGCTCCAATTCAGTCCTTCCAGCCTTTCAGCTATTCATCTTCTAAAGTCCCGAAATTCAATTGAATATCTCTTATCAAGCAAGTCATTCACTGTTTTCTGATTGATTTTGATCGAATTTTTGAGAATTAAGTAAATTGACTCTATTGGCTCTCGCTAAATCGATCAAAAGTGATTGGAATACTCGAGAAGCTCTTCTTTCCAGTCTTGCCATGGTCTGCATGTGGTGATAGATGGAGTGAGAGCTGAGCAATTTTAGGTAAACGTTTAGCAATGTTTATCGCAATTAATTTGCTGAGATTGATTATTCGAAATAAACGGAATAGTTTGACTGTAAATTCCTCATATTTTGCTTTCTATAGATATTATTCCGTACTGTCACGAAAGTAAATTAAATTAAAGTGAGTTCCCAGGTAATTCGAAGAAATGAGCCATCCATTTGAAGAAATTTGTTCACTTTCACTAAAGAAAAGATAGAGAGGGAAGACAAGAGTAATTTGTAGAACGATTTTATTTAAATATCCTCCCACTTATGCCAATGCCCCAATTTTACCTGCCAGTTACAGCAGTTGTCAACTTAGTGATAAATGCTTAAATTATTAAACCAATCAGACAAATGCTCAATATATCGCTTTCAAAAAAATGCTCCGTTGTAATCTGCTCTAACTTACATGTGAAACAGTACTTCATTTCAATAAGTTCCTTCTTTCTTTTTTCTTAGTTGACTGTAGCGCAGCTGTTCTATTTACGGTTTGTAAAACGGTGCGTTTTACATATCATATGACTACGGCACCATTACGGTTATCCGATAGGAACATATCATTAACTATTCTATTAAAATGTCTGAGATTAACACTCTGAGTGTTTTTTTTAGTTTTCTTGTCATGCTTAAAACTACACAGCACTGTACTTTTGTCTTTGATTTATACATTTGATTTACTCTATAACAATCACCACAACTAATTATATTTAATTTTACGCAGTGATGAATCAAAAGATACAGGGTGTAATAAAATTGTTCGCTAACTTAGAATATTGAATCCAATAGCTCAAAGTAATTCAATAAGTAGGATAAGATTTCGGTGATGCATCGCGCAAAAGAGATGGAAAGTTTGGAGAGACGTGAATTGCGTTACTAATGGTGACAGTGTAATATTAAAAGTGAAAAGAAGAGGAGTACATTATTTCAATTTATTTAGTGCTTTAATTGCACAGTGTTTTTGCTGAGTGTACTTGAAGTGGAAAAGCTTTTCACAAATATGTTTGTAGCAGCAAACGATTACAAGAAAATTGCTTACATTGATAAATTGTTCTTAATTAATTTTTCCAATGAAAATTAGATTTTCCAATTTTCTTGATTGCAATTTTTTGTTATTATTGGAAATGCTCTCAGTAGAGTTCGAAAAAGAAAATGGAATAAAGGATCGTGTGAAACTGTGGAGTTTTAATAAGTGGAACATTTATACTAATCTGTTGCGGAATCTTGAATTCATCAAATTTTAACCCAACTAATGCAAGAAATATAGATCCGGTTGGCGAAGACGGGGAAGAAATCTGATTCTGTTAGGATTATAATAGAGATTTGGTTTACTTTTTTCAAAAACAAATCACTCCTGTCCAAAAGCGTTTCAGAATGAAATTTGGAAAATTAAGAACTCTTATCAGCTGAAATGTTGTAAAAGGAGAGTACAAAAAAAGCGCAATTATTTGCATTATTTTTTCTTCAGCTCTTCTCGTAAGTCTAGGAATGCAGCAAATCACTTTTCTTTCTTGCCAACTTAAGCAAACAAAAATTGAAGCATGTCGTAACAAGCGAGAAAAAAATTATGCCGTCGAAAATGAAGAGATTTCCGTAATTGCGTAAGATTTACAGAAAATTTTATTTAAAAAAGAAATCTTCCCTGTAGGTGATGGAAACCAATGCTTTATTATTTGATAAAAATTATTTGAATTCATACCGAGCGGAAATATTTTTTCTCTGTGACATCAAATTCAAGAAAATTTTGTGCTTTCGCTCTTTTTCCTCTGCTTGTACAGTTATATTATGATTAAATGGAAAACTTTTTTGCATAACCACATAAAATTTCAATTATCATGCTTTTGCCTGTCACATTTTTAATTATAATTTTAATTTCACTGAGCTCTTATACCTCATCGTTAAGTCAAACCTTCTCTATTATCATTTAACTTATACCTGTAATACTTTGCGTTTGTACTTACTCGAAGTTTGGTTACTCTTACACAAGTTAAAATTTAAAGTTTTTCACTGTACTAAAATACTTCTTTAAATTATCTTTTGGGTAGGTTTTTCATTCCTCTAAAATGTTATGATTAAGACATTTAGCTATTATGATAAATAAAGCTACGACGTGTTTGAAATGAATATGAGCAAGTGATTTAATATTTTTACGGGGACATTGATGGCAACATAAGACAAACCGTTTAATATAATTTTATTTTTCTTCCATAGCCATTGATGGAAAATAAAATCGCTTTTTGAATATTTTGAATATGTTTCTGTCTTTCAGCGAGGACTTTTAAAGAATCAGTGATTAATAAAGAAACTTTGAGTAAAAGAAGAGAGAAAGAAATATATTTTAATGATTTTTAAAGAAACAGTAATAGCAATATGTAACTCTTTAGAGCCTTAACGATCTGTGAAAATTAGAGCTACAAAATCGTAGTATCTAACCTAGGCGTTTATCAAAACGTGAAAAGAAAAATTTGCCGTATTGGGAGCACAGAATCTATTTTTCCATCTAGCGGAGATGTTCTACCAAACTCTCCGCACATCTGACCGTAATTACAGTTTTTTTTCTCCAATTCTTTTCAATATGTCTTTGTGAAGTGGGACTCTCGAGGAAATTTCGCTAGATACGTCAACGATTTCAACGTTTTGAACAATTTGGAAGGACAAAAGAAACTTTTTTGTATGACTTCTTAAAACAGCGAAAGAGAAAGAAAGCTACAGTGAAAGATTTCAGGAAAAAATTTCATTCTCGTCACTGATATAACCTCAACTTAGATCATTGCCAAGCGATAAGTTGCCGTTTAATTATGTTAAAAAGCGCTAATTCCAGCTAAATTTGAATCACTGTGAAGTGTTTAAGAGAAATAATTTTCAAATGCTAATGTTAAGTTCAGATTTCAGTTTAATTCATGAAATAGTAAAAGTTCTAGAAATGTATGTGTAAGGCTGACGTTTCTTAGGGAAGGAATAGGTGAGAGGAAAGAAGAAAGCCTTAAGTCTGCTTATTGTTTAGAGGACAGTTACAGCGGTTGCAAAGTGGATGGATGTTGAAACAAACAGTTTTCTTTTTTCGCTTTTCAGCTTATACTTTCTTCGATGTCTGAGAATATTTCTTACTTCCTTATCTCTGTTATTTTTCAACGTTAGAAAAGGCGAAAACGATAAAATAGCTGGCTAATATCACCAATTACTAATCGGAATTCATGAATTTAATAGCTAAACGACATTACAGTCATTTTCAAACATTTATTATTCGCCAAATTTGTGGAGTTATTTTAAAAACAGCGGCTACTTTTATTTTTCATCATAAATTCAATTTAGTCGTTTCCCAATGAATTTTGTTGTTTTTTCTTTCTTTTTTACTGATAAAAATACTTTTTCATCAATTAAGAAAGAGGATATAGGAAGATGAGTTTGGAGCAGAAATTCCAAGGTGCAATCACCGATTAGCATCAATCGGAACTAAAAATGTTAAGTGTTGGAGTAAATTGAAATTAATAATGATGATGCGAAAGAGGAGGAGGAGGACGAAGAGGAAGATATTATTGATGTGAATAGCATGTTATTCCGTATATTTCATTCAAAATTAACACGAAATAATTAGCAGCGAATATTGACAGAAGGTTTAAAATTTCAATGGGTCGAAAATTTCGAATTACTGTGCAGATGTGTAAAACATTTGAAAAAAAGCTTATGCCTAAGTCTGATAAAAGGCTATCTGTTGAATAATTATGCAACCTTAAACTCTCGTCAGGTGTTGTTCTCAGATATTAATTAACAGAGAAGCCTTAGCATCAGGTTATCCTATCATCACTATTGTTTTTATTTAGATCACAAGTTATTATTAGTTTTTCATTTGACCTCAACTAAAAAGGATCGACTAATAAATTATTAAAGGAGAAAGAAACATAAGCTGTTGGGACTGGGCGAAATTTTAATCGTTGAAGAAATGTTTAATTTAACTAAGCATTACATGAAAAAAAAGTGAAAATGTGAAAAGTGAAAATGCTACCCATCAATTGAAAACTCCTTGCTGCACTTCAAATTTTGCTTTATTTTTTTTCTCAGCATATCTGTTCAACAAAAAAAAGGGGGAAAAAGAGAAAAAAGAAGCGGACAGTTGTAGAAACTGTGTTTCGCTAAAATTAATTTCTTGTGTGTTTTTCGTTTAAATTAGTGTATTTTAGCATCAAATAGCCTTATATATTCAATTGGACAATGTTTAATATTGATAAAAATTAATATCACATTTGTATGAGTTTATAATTTCTTGCAATTCAGGGAATGAAAATGTTATAAAGCAGAAATTTGAGGATAAAGTAATAATTGCTGTGTTTTGTATTTTGGGAGAGAGAAGTTGCGTCTTAGAACGAACAGCTGTCTCTTTCAAATTTCTCGTTTTGTTTTTTTAACGCATAAATAAGAGTGCTTAGCATCGTTTTTGAGCGGAAAAAAAGAAAAAGGAAAAAAGTTTGCAAAGGATGAACAAACAGACTGTTATGCATTTCGCACTCTTCCCAGAAATATGAAAATTTGAAGCAATTTTACTACTAGTAAAAATTTGTTTATTTTCATCTTTAACATCTACTAATGCTAAACCTAAATCATTTGCTGAAGCTAACTGATAAATTTAACAGTTTGTTAAATGAATAATCAGATGAGGCTTAAAAAAATGTGATAATTTTCCATGGAATACATTTGAATTTAACAGCAATTAAAACTGCCCCTATTTATTTCTACGCATTTGTTTGCATTTTGAATTTCAGTAGTGTAATGCCTGATCATTTTCAAATACAAATTAAATTTCTTAAACTGAAAAACACAAATTGTTGAAAGGAAGGAAGGAGAAAACTGTTTCCAAACTTTCTTAATTTAATTAGTAATAACTTTCGAACCGAACGAAGCCTTAATACTTTATTGTTTATTTATTTCACTATTAATTAAATTAGGAATTTAGTTTTTTTTTTCACTCATTGTCTTTATATTTTCATTTACACTTTAATAACGTCCTATTTCCTGTGGCAATAGCAAAAGAACTGATTCACTCAAATATTTGAATACTACATCAAATTGTTAGAATATTTTCCAACAGGCTAAATTTATTCGGTTAATAAAATTTCATTGCACTTATTATATCGGACTATTTTTAAGCTTAAGGTAATTGGTAATTGAGAATTGAATTAGATGGTAATGGAAAATTAGCTAAATGCTTGACGGAGTCGATTGGAATTCATTATCGCTAGTGAATGGCAAAAACGTGGCATGTAGAAATTTTACACGGAACTGAAAACGAAGTTTCAGAGTTAATGCTTTGGTTGGACTAAAATCATGAATTTAAACATATAGGCTTGTTAGCTTCACTATTTGGAAAAGCTCTTCCAATGAAGAAGCAACAGTGTGGTCATTTCGTCCCTGATGGAGTGATTTCGCAGTTGGCAAAACTTTAGAAATGACCCGATAAGTAGCTATTTGTGACAACGAAAAACACAAACAGTAAAGTAATGAAAGAGCAATTCACCAATTACTGTGATATCGTTAGTGAAAGAACAGTAGTGAGAAGTATTTTTCTCTTTTTTGAAATAAAATATATAGCAATATTAAAAATATGATGTAAAAAGGATGGATATAACATTATCCGAGGACGGTTAGAATATAAGAATTGGCAGTATTCTTGAAATCCATGGCTGCAGTTTTGAAAAATTTGAAAAGTACAGTAAGAGAGATGGGTGGATGAGACAGACTGAGTGAAAAAGGTAGATTGGAAAGGATTGTTCAGCAATGTAAAGTAAAAATATTGCTTTACATTACTGAAAAGTTCTCTTCCCTCAAGGAATCAACGCTTGCTCTTCTCTGTTTTGTTGTCATAACTTTCAGGACAACTGGTTAACAGCTGTTCTGCATGAGTCAGTAAAAATGATAAGGGAAATGAGGGAGGAAGAGAGAGAGACAGAGTAAGGGAAAGATGAAAAGACGAAAAAGGTCAAGAGTTTGATGATGTCAAGAATTTTTAGACAAATAGCACAGAGAAAAAGCTGTTGGAGCAGACTGAGAAAGTGATTTTAAAATTCATTTTAAAATTTCATTTTAAAATTCATCGAAAAAAAGATCTTTGTTAAGCCTAAAATATATGCTCAGAGTAATATAAATGGTGCTGAATTCGTAATGTAGCTCTCTAACATCCATGAAATATGTACAAGACCGACAAGTAGCTAAGCAGTTACCTTCCTACTGTATTTTGAATTTACTACTATTGCTGCATAGCCCAGTTGGATGTCAACATCAATCCCATCTATTTCACACTGAGCAGAAAAACAGCCAACATTATGAATTAATGTGGGAGCTAATTTAAGGACGAAAAATTTTGATATTTCGGTGAAATTGCTTTGTTAACAGCTTTATTCCTTAAGTTTTATCTAACCTTAAAAAAAATTTGGTTGAAAACACTGTTTTTATTAGAAATCAAAATATATCAAAGCAAATTGAAGAGAAGCAAATTAAAAATCGCAAGCATAAAATTTTTTTCAAATGCAAATTTCATCCAGATGTGAAATTAAAATTTATCCCCACAATTTACAGCTGTAAAAAGCACTTTCTCTATACTTTTTCGAAATAATTTGTTTTGGAAAGAACGTTTTGACAGATTTCATTTATTTCATTACAGTTATTTCTTATCACACAGACATGCATATATAAATACTAAAATTTAAAATATCAGTAAAATTGGAGGAATTTTAGACAAATTTGTTGAGAATTCATTTTGTTCTGGCGGAAAAATAACGACAGAGTTGTATATTACTGAATGGCTTATTCTAACTCAAATAATCTTGGCTGATGTTTTGGTGGTTGTAGTGAATCGGACCTTAATTTAACTTCGAATTAAGTTAAATAGAATAAATCATTTTTAGCACTGATAATAACCACTGTGCCAAGGAACGCAATTCGCTGTGTAAATTTTCTGAATTATCGTGATAGAACCACAAAACTATGCAAAACTATGAGGGCCCATAAATAATTAATTGGATTGGTATCATTAGATGATGAAATTTACAGGTAATTAAATTGTACTTTCAATTCGGCGTGCAATGAATTACCAATTCATAATGGGTGAATGTTTGTAAGGAATTCGTGGAAGGACCGCTTACTGAGGAGACAGCAGTACAACTAATGACAAAGCATTTTTAGTGGGCGTAGAATGGCAAATGTGCCACGCCACTTCTATGTACTTCTGATTCATCGTGAAGAAAGAAAAAAATGGCTTTTTGTTATCTAAAATCAATGTTGAATTACCAGTACAATGAAGCGTTGGCGGAGGACTGGAATGTAAAATGGAATTGAAATAAAAATGATACTGGACAATGCCTTTACAAGTGACTGGGTGAATGAAGTCAATTACACCTAGTAACTAATTATCAAGTACATGCTATTAGCAATTAATTGTGTAACTTATCACTCTACCCATGAATTACCTGCCAATTAGCTAATTTGCTGAATTTCAAAAGAAATGAAGAGAAGTGAAATAAAAGTCAAATACTCACAAGCGGTGAATTACATCACCTCATCGATAATCATGATAATTTGTCAACTTTAACAAGTATTTTGCTAATTCTCAACGCTACAAAAGGGGCAAAATGTGTTTTAAACAGAAAGACATTTTGCTACTTCAGTTAGTGAAATGTGCTAGAAATGAGAATAATCGTAAATGTTATTGCTTATGTGCTATAAGTGGAGAAGCTAACTTTTGGAATTAAACTTACTTCAATTGGAGAAATGCTGTTCAGAAGGAGCGCAAAGCATTGCAATCGCTGCTAACGCTAATATTGATTACAATCAACTGCCGCGCAACACATGATTTTCATTACATTTTCCATTACATCAATTGCAAATACCAATTGTAAATTCAAATTTCCATCACTGGCCCCTCCCCTCTTATTAGTTACTTTAATTTGCATAAATGGTTTCATTAAAGAAATCAAACATTTCGTAAAGAATTTTTGCAGCATACCATAACCGTACGATAATAAGTGATTTTTCATGTCTAACATTGAAAGAAATAAAAAATATTTGATAAAATTGAAGAAATAATGAAAATTTAGATAAAAAATGATTTGAAAACTAACTGAGCAAAAAATTACAGCACAAAACCTTCACTGTTTAGGTGCTGCAATTTCGGATTAGTTGTTTTGCTTTTCCTCTCTCTCAACCTGTCTATTACTGAAAAAGAGAACCTTCAAAATTACATGTTTTTCTTTTTTCAAATCCTTCCAAACGCATTACTCAGTTGTGTTTGATAATTCTTATTGCACGACACAGAGATCTTTAAGTGGCATGGAATATTCATTGAAATGATTAATGTGAAATTTTAGAAAGTTATTGGTCAATTAATCGATAAACAATTGAAGTGAAATTTGTGTGAATGATTGAATGGTTGAAATATCGACGATATAACGGTATAGTTATGTTCACACAGCGCGAATGAAACTGGAAGAGTGCCTGTAAAAAAAATGATACTACGAATGTCGAAAATAAGAAAATTCAGTTTTCCTGAATTAATCGCCAAAATTATTGCAATTGATTGATCGGTCATTTTAGCACTCTCGCCGGCCATCAGTTCCCAAGTAATTTTTCTACAACACAACTTATCAGACTGTTTCAGTTAATGAGTCGATTTTCTGAAACGAATGCTAAATCTCTAAAGCAAAGTTGACTTGGTGCTAAACAAGCTTGAATCATAAATAAGCTGTCATAATGGGCAAAATTTATGCTCATTATTTTCCAAACCAATTTATTTTCCTCCATTAGCAGTGTAAATAGCTACTTAGCATATATCTGCTACAAAACTACTTACAACATTACTGTTGGTCTGTAAATCTTATCAACAGAATGTTTCAGATACCTTTTAATCTGAACGTGTAGGAATAATTCTTCCACTCAACTCCGTGATGAAAATTTTACGTCGGCTTCTTTTTATCTAATGCATCAGCTGTCATCTGAATCGAATCTTAACACACACAATTTAACTAAGTTTGATTTGAAATCACAGAATATTGTTTCTTGCTGATCCAAATTGTTAATCAGCGATTTCAACGCAATCAATTCATGTTAACAAAATTTGCAAAAACAAGAAAAATCACGACGATCATCCGACTGTATTTTACAGCTGCAGCATTTCAATAAAAGTCATTTTGGTAATTTTATGGATAAATGCAGAAGATGAGAGATGTATTGGTTAAGCATTAGTTCAAAAACCTTCTAACATATTGTCCGTATGCTCAGGGATAGCTAAGTGCTGATCGATCGGAATACGATCAATCTATTTCGTAATGTAAACGCGAATTTCTCCGCTTAATGTAGCCAGCCGAGACCGAAGGAGCATTTTCCATCGCTCTTTTCCTTCCATTTTCAGTGCGTTAAAAAAAAGAAACTTTGCAACTTTCTCCTTCTCCTCTCCCTCCCCTCCAACGATATTCCCATTTTGTTCATCTCTGCTAAGCTTTGCTTCCATTCTCTCCTCTCTCCCAACCGCCTCATCCACCACCCTCTTTTGTTTCTCATTTCAACGACAACATTCTAATTTCAATCCCTTCCACATTATTTACATTTCCTCCACTCCTCTGTTTACCTTTCCAACCGTAATTCTCTTCTCCCATTGTATAAAGCGCGCATACCTAACCTGTTATTATCACTTCATCCCACTTCTTTTTTTTTTAAAAAACTTGAGACACAGGCCGTTTCTCCTTCCAAACGATTTAGTGATCATCGCATTTGTTGAATTAATTTTTATTTTGCGGAATCGATTAGATCGCTCACCTGCGATTCGCTGAATGGCTTATAAGAGTGCTTACTCATACGGAGGAGATGGCTACACTACAACCTATTCTAGTAACTACTACGCCTATCAAGTTTGTTTTAATTCTCTTATTATTCCACCATCGCTTTCATAAAATCAATCATGCTTTCATCAAAGAAGCAGAAGGTCCTTCCTTCAGTCATTAAATTTAAAAATCATTAATTCACTTAACAGCGATTAATAGCACTCTGAAAGCAAGTGGAACAAAAACAAGGGACCGCCAAATGCTATCTGAAATTTAGCCCGCCCTAACAACAATAAATTTTGTTTGTAAACACTCCTGCAAAATTTCTTTCATTTTTTTCCAATATAGCTTATCATTTAAGTTATTAAGTAATATGCTAAAACCTAGCTACGGTAGCTACTTATTGTAAAAAAATGGCATTTGAAGAACTATAGCCATCCATCTCTCCATGTTAATTGTCACTTATTTGTTTAATGTTATTTATTTATAGCTTCAATAAATTATTTTTGAAATGTTTTTGGAAAGTACAATTCATCAGCGTCCAGTCCTTCCTTTGTTCCAGCTTTGTTATATTCCTCTTTCAGATTGGTATAATATTTGCGATAGTAATTGCCGGTATTCTGTTTTTCGGAATATGCGTGGCAGTGATTTATTTTGGATTTGTTAAACGGGTGAGTTATTGTATCTTTCGGATCATACGTAATAACGTAGTAATGAACACCTCCGTTGTTTGCTGGTGTTTATGGCTGCTGTTGAGGAATGAAAAATTATATTAGCAATTTGAATTTGTCGCTGTCTCTCACAAAATTTCCTTCCTTTAGTTGCCCAGCAATTTCAAATGAAACGAAACTTGAAATTTGTTCACGTCTAATTTGTTTTTTGTTTTTTTTACTACTTCGAGTGTTTAAAAGCAGAGGAACAAATTGGCGGAATGGTTACTAGATGAGTCAGTTCGGTGCGGATAGTCAGTTGCGTCTTCGTCCACCGTCGAATAATTCCGGTGCCTTCATAACTTGTTGTAGATGAGAAGGAGTGAGAAGCAAAGACGGACAGGTACTGTTGCTCTGCTCAGATCGAACAATATTTCGAGAGAGCCAACCACAACGTACACATCGCTGAGAAACGGAAAATCGCCGTTAGTTTTTATGGATAAAATATGCAGCATTAAGGTGAAATTAAAGGCTTCTCGTTAATTAAGGTACTAACCTTACGATAAGCGCTAGCGATATCCTACGAGATAGCGTTATCACACCTTCTTCATAGCTATTATTGAATACTCAGCTTGGCAAATTTAGTCATGTGCTTTTGAAGTTTCCCTCCGTGGAACCTTTTCTCCAAAACTGTCTTAAGCAATATATGCATTTGAGGAAATCGCTATATTGAGAGATTTTAGGATTGTTTTTTTAGGCAACCGCGGGACGCTTACATTCCCAATTTGGAAACACCCATCATGCAATCATCGATGCATAGCCAACCTGTAACATATGTACAACAACCACCACCCATGTATGCAACTCAGCCAGGTGATCCACAGTCACACAGGCAGCTAACGAGCTACCCACGTCAAGAGGCTTCTGGAAGCGCCCACTCCCATCAAGTAACTATTTTTAAAGAAGCGTGAATATCAGGGTATTATTCAGGATGCCCATCTATCAACCCATGCTGATCCTTTGGAGACCTTCGAATGAAAGAAGCTATCTTAGCATGCGTGAAGTGCTTCTGTCACTGCTTTTATTTCATTACTCTACGAAAATACATAATACTGCAAAACACCAAAGCTCTGGTACTTCCCAATCCTAAATGCGCGCACACACACACACACAGGAAGGATAATATTATATCTTTTTTCCTAATTTTCGATAGCCACTTTTAATTTCCCTTCCTAGTAATGATGAACTTCCAGTCGCTTTCTGAGACATTTGAAATCACATGCATTTTCTGAAAGCATCGAATTATTACCCAAATAAGTTACAGCTATATAACAAATGCATCAGTGATATCTTACTCATTTGTTTGGTTTAGAATTTTTATTAAATTTGTTTAGAGTTACGCAACTTGGAAGGGCGCAACAAACGGTCTGCAACAAAATCTCATGCGTGAACAACGCACATTTTCCTTTCACACATCTGTTTGAGTTGTATTTGTTTTAATGTGCTATTTTTTACAATCAATAAAAAACGTAGGTGATTTTTTTCTGTGAAGAATGCTCTTATACTGTATACATATAAGTACGTTCGTAAAATTTGTTCGCTTTTTTGCAAAATCCTCAATTTTTTGATTTTTTTAAATTTTGTTGTATAATAAAACATTTGTTTCCTTTTATTACAGCACATTTTATTGTCCTTCCATCATTTCATTGCTAATTCAATTTATAATTTCAGGCTGATATTATAAATTTAGTCTTTTAGCTAAAAATGAGATAGAAAATAAAAGGAGCGCTTTTCTATCCTTACAGGTGTGATTTTAGTAAATCTAAATTTCAGATTTCAGCTTTGTAGTTGACCTTATTTGACTTATGAAGTTATCAATTTCAATATTGCAACTTGTCCTTTCCTTTTTTGATTATATTTGATTCACTTGCTTCATTTCTCTTTTTTTTCATATCTCTTTTCATTACCTCCTATTGTTCACTCTTCATTGGCAGGACAGAAGCACCCAAAATGCAAATGCGTATTTGTTGTTGTCGCCTTCTTTATTTATCAGTAACATGGAGATTTTGTAGCAGACAGAGCGGATAATTTGTTAAATTAAGCTTGTCATGATATCAATTGAACGGAAATCTCTACCACATTGAATTCAAATCTTTCTTTATGGTAGAGTCAAAATTTTGAATATATTGAATCGAAGTATCCAATGCATGTTTTAGGATTGATGTTAAGAGTTGCAAGAGAAGTTTAAAATTACAGATGATTACAGATAATTATCAATTAGACATCATTTGTAAGGTTATCTAAAATAAAATAACTCACTATGCTTCGAATGAGCAAATTAGGAATATTATTTACAACAAATACTTTTTATTATTAGTTGTGTTTGGTAATTAACCAAATTTTTGTCATCGAAAAGCTTAGCAAATACTTACACCTATATTTAATAATCGGAGCACTGAAACTGAAATATCCTTAAGAGGAGAGCTAGTCACTCTTAGGTTTACGCATACTGTTAGTATTTCATAAAATTCTGTAAATATTTTTGCTTACTGATGGAATTCAAATGGTCGATAATTTAATTAATGTGAATGAAAAATGAAATACTTGATTCAGTTCTGGTGTTTCATAGGAATTCCACCAGAACAATTGAGTAATTCGGGAATTTTTCTCAGTGATATAAATTCAAAGACTATCGCTTACTTACTTTAATTCAAAGACTACCGCTTACTTTATTTGCTCCATCAATAAACGGTGTGCCACTGCACCGTGCACAGTGTCGTCGCATAACAGTGGTTTTCTGAGACGATGATGACCATTGTTATTATTTTATCCCATTTTCAATCTTCTCTATCCACTCCCTAGAACTGATTAATAATTTTTCTTCCGTGTAAACAATTTGCAGAGGAAGAGCCTGCGAGAATCTCAGTGAGATATGATTGTGACTATGACGTAAAACCTGTTTGAAGATGTGAAACACCCACGGATGACATTTAATTCACTCACCACCGACCATTCTTCCATTCATCAATAACCTGAGCTCCACTTCGCCGTCTAAATTACAACAATTCGCTGCTGTCGAATGCCTTAAAAAGTTATGAATGACAAATTCGTTGGACGCAAATTATATTTATACAAATTATTCTTATAACATTTAATTTTTATTCCTAGAATTCATTCGTTTGCACTCCTCAAATAATTGAAATATGCTTATTCTTTATCATTTCACCTTTAACTTCATTGCTATGACTTCGATTGACATTTGTAAGATCATAATTATATCAGCCTAATAATAATTAATGATGATATAGTGATTAATAACGACTAATAATAACAATCAATAATAGTAATAATCAATAATAATAATAATTTAATAATAATAATAATAATAATAATAATAATAATAATAATAATAATAATAATAATAATAATAATAATAATAATAATAATAATAATAATAATAATAATAATAATAATAATAATAATAATAATAATAATAATAATAATAATAATAATAATAATAATAATAATAATAATAATAATAATAATAATAATAATAATAATAATAATAATAATAATAATAATAATAATAATAATAATAATAATAATAATAATAATAATAATAATAATAATAATAATAATAATAATAATAATAATAATAATAATAATAATAATAATAATAATAATAATAATAATAATAATAATAATAATAATAATAATAATAATAATAATAATAATAATAATAATAATAATAATAATAATAATAATAATAATAATAATAATAATAATAATAATAATAATAATAATAATAATAATAATAATAATAATAATAATAATAATAATAATAATAATAATAATAATAATAATAATAATAATAATAATAATAATAATAATAATAATAATAATAATAATAATAATAATAATAATAATAATAATAATAATAATAATAATAATAATAATAATAATAATAATAATAATAATAATAATAATAATAATAATAATAATAATAATAATAATAATAATAATAATAATAATAATAATAATAATAATAATAATAATAATAATAATAATAATAATAATAATAATAATAATAATAATAATAATAATAATAATAATAATAATAATAATAATAATAATAATAATAATAATAATAATAATAATAATAATAATAATAATAATAATAATAATAATAATAATAATAATAATAATAATAATAATAATAATAATAATAATAATAATAATAATAATAATAATAATAATAATAATAATAATAATAATAATAATAATAATAATAATAATAATAATAATAATAATAATAATAATAATAATAATAATAATAATAATAATAATAATAATAATAATAATAATAATAATAATAATAATAATAATAATAATAATAATAATAATAATAATAATAATAATAATAATAATAATAATAATAATAATAATAATAATAATACTTATTATAATAGTAATGCTTATTATAATAGTAATACTTATTATAATAGTAATACTTATTATAATAATAATACTTATTATAATTACAGTGATAATAATAAAATAATGATAATTATTATTATAATAAATAATAAAACAATAATAATTAGTGTCAAAAATGACACTAGGAAAAAAATTTTTGTTTTTTTTTAATTTTTGATATTCGAGATTTATATTCGTATTGGTAATAATCAAAAGAATGATCGGTAAATGCTTAAGCAAGCATAATTTGAATTTATGAAATATTTCAGTTCTGTTCGCCTGGTAAAAAATCTATACTGTAACACTTTTTCGTGGCGCAACAAAATTCCCATCATTTGAGAAAAAATTTTGCTTGATCATCTCACCAACTCATCCCTCAACTTTTGCAAATTCGTTTTCCATTATTTCGAGCATTTTAAATTAAATTTCGTATTTAATGGAATAATTGATTCTGTGAGAAAAAAATATTTTTTTTATTGCGTGCAAAAAATGATTTGGGATAGTAATTACTCATTAATTCCTAGTCTTTGTTGGCAATAATTTGTATTAATTAACATTAATGACTGCATTATAATTGAAATCAGTGATAGAGATATAATTCCAAGTATTACAACTATGATGATTTTAAATAACCTTTGGATGCATAATTATTTTATTAATGTTTGTTGAAATTAGCAGGAACAAATTTGAAAATACTTTCATATGGCAAACGTTAAGTGAGAGAAAGGAAAATATTGTCATTTAATATTAATTAATTATCCTTCCCATTGTTCTTTATTTCGGATAGGTTAGTTGAATTTTAAAAATTTCCTGTCGCTTCCCTTTTGCAATCCGAAATTTCTTCCATAAGTTGGGAATATTTCGCTTGGGGTCGTGCAACCTGTATCGGAGTATTATTAGTCAGTGGCTTGGTGAAATATTACCGTAGCTAACTCGTATTTTACTGTTGTCGCGTCTTATGATTGTCTCTCACAGCTTTGTTGGTCGTACGGTAAGCACGGTGGAATGGAATGATAAAATTGGAAAATTTTCAATTGTACTACGATTTCGCTGCGCATGAATTGTTCGTGTAGTTTCTATCGATTTTCGAGTTAATTATCTCAATGAAATATGAATATTCCGTAGTGCGTTGTCAGTTACGTCATTTTCGCTGTATTTTAATTTTTTTCTCTTTCTTACTTACACTCTCCCAATGAGTTATTTTCGGACTACAGTGCTAATCATGATGATAGTGGTGGTGGAGGCAAAGCGTCTGCGTCCTTGAAGGCTATCTCTCTAAATTTGCATTTCAACTTCAACAATGAATTTGCGAGTGCGAGGAATCGGTTAAATTCGGAGGGAAACGATTTTTTAGGTGCATTTTTTTAAAAAACAAAAGCGAAAATTGTTTCAAATATTCGAAAGTTTTCCTACCAACGACGGGAAGTTTCTTCCTCTTTGTTTTTGTTTGGAGCAATCCACAAGGAGAAGGAGAAGAGAATAATCATCGAAAGAAGCGCTTTTCTCCAATTTTATTTCAAACCATCTCGTGACTTGCCTTTCGTACTTCCCGAGAAGATCGGGCAGTGCCGCAACAAAGCGGTAAGAAAGGAAGGATAGAGGTGTGAAAGGAATTATCGATTTGCTTGATTAAATTATTACTCAATTTCAGTAATGCCGGAAGGATGTATGTCAAGTGTCACTGTGCGCTTCTACAACTTCATCCCTTATCTTAGAATACAAACGATAATTTAATTAATTACTCAATTAATTAACTGCGATTAACTCGATCAGCAACAGCTCCATTTCCCTTCTGGCCTTTTTTCGGATAGTTTTGAAAATTTTCTCATTGAAGATCGATCAGTGTGATATCACTTCAGAGATGACTTGCCATGTTAACCTCCCCACTGCCCCTCTCCTTATCCTTCCTCCCACCACCTTTTCTCCTCTTCACGTGCACTTTCTTGCAGAATTCAATCGTTGCTTGTTCATTCCTCTCCCTCCTTTCCGCACTCCTCTCCTATGCGCAGAAGAAAAACCTCAAACGTACTTCGTCAGGTAGAGCTGGCAGCAGCACTGCCGTGCACACACACACACACACACACACACACAGACGGACAGACAGACGGACAAACAAGTGCGCGAAGATACACACCTCATGGGGAAAGTTTTTTTAAACTTTTTTCCTACTTACTATATTTTCCTATCCAGTGTGCTATTATTCCATTCCATATCCCATTTAGCTTATCGATCATTTAAATGATTAATTTCTTTCCTTTGTCGTCATTAGCAGGGGGATAAAAAAGGGATGACGAGAAGTTTGATAGACTTTCGTCTGCTCACCGCGGAGATGTGTGTGCGACAAGGATGATCGGAGAGATGGAAAGGGATCGATCGCCTCTGTCGTCAATTGATGCTCATCCGACGTCATCGTGCAAAAATGCCTTCAAGGTGTGTATGGCTTAGAAAAGAGCAGTAATTGATTAATTGATTAATTAGCGTTGTCTTCTTTCACCAATTGATTGAAATATTTTTGAAATTATCACTATTCGTGCGGGACAATAGAATAATTCCATTTGTCTTTAGCAGCTAACTAAATGTGAATGTACAACAGACGTTCGATAGTTATCGCTTAAACTGAAATAATTTGACGTGCTCTTTCTAATGTACATGTACGAGCTGTCATCAGCTGAACTGAGCAGAGTTTGATCAAAATGATATTTGGCTTATCCTCTCTTTTTACCGCTTTATTTATGATTTCATTTTCACATGTCTAACAGATAGGTAGGTAGCTAATAATATTAGGAGATTTTTTGGAACTCGTAGCTTTCGGAACCCTAAATATCAATATTCTGAATTAAATTAAATCAAAGATCATTTTCGTGGAACAAAGGGTGGTAATATGCACACACATGTATGTCTGTATGTACAAAGAGAGAGAGGGAGAGGGAGGGAGAGGAAGGAAGACGAAAATGTATATATTTATGCGCACGTATGGTCCATGTGTTCATGTGTTCCTCTTCGATTCATTGCCTTATGGACGGGAAATCCAAATTGATGAAATCTCCGTGCTTCTCCTCCCTCTCTTCAGCCAGCTCTTTTCTCAAGTATTTTTTCTCTGACATACCGTGAAAGGTAATAGTATGCGGTTAAGTATATATATTTGAAAGTTTTTTTAGGAAATTAATTTGCAATAATTGCAAGTATTCCAATATGCCTGCTATTTCCACTTTTGCTTTATTTTCCAAATTGAAAAGGAGGAAAGCGAACATTTTGCACATCGAAGTTGTTGATGGGTTTTTTCGTTTTGCTTTGCAGTAGCAATGCGTGTTGGGGTGAAATGAAAGATTGCGCTGTTTTTTTTGGAGTATTTTCTATTTGATTTTTAATTCTTTTTCTTTCCACTAATATTCCACTCTTCTAGAAATGTTGAAAGTTTACAGAATATTTTTTAGAGCAATTTCAGCCTTTGAAAGTTTCCATCTATTTAGGCCTAATTTCCTAGTATCAAAATAACTACGATGTGGAAAAAAGTTGTATTTTGAAATGCTATTAGATTTAAGCCTCAATCATCATTGAAATTAATTTGTGACCATCAAGTGGTCTAAATTCGTCTTCTCGCCTATTCACGGAGGGAACTAAGATTGTTCCATCAACTCTCTCTTTCCTTTTGTATTTTTTGCAGAAGGTTTCTTCCAGCCTTGTTACATTGGAATTAGGACACTCATTAGTTGTTCTACGAACTAATTAGATGTTCGCCTTAAAAGTGTGAAACGAATTCCAATAAATAATTATTTGGTTGAAGACTGCGATGAACAGACTCATTTGCATACCTTTTTTAAAACAGCACACATGGAGAAACAAAGCATTGTGTTACTCCAACTAGTAGATTGCTTCGGAAATGTACTTTTAAATTCAATTTGATTATTACTTTAAAATTTACTTTCTCTAAAATTTCCACTATTTCTTCAGTTCGAAAATCTCCCCATTTTAAAACATCGTATAAAACAGAAGCAAATTTCTTCTTTTTCTTCATTGTTCCAGCGTCTGATGGGCAGTGTTGCAAAGAGTGGCTTGAGAGTGTTATTAATTTTCGGTTTCAGAACTGATCGAAGTAGTATTTGTAAAAAGTAAAGGAAAGGGACATGGCTTCATTGTTTCAGTAAATTTAGGTTGGAAATTTTTAATTTAAATTTGAGAGAAATTTCACTGTTAATTAAATTTTGACCAAACATGTGATGGAACGAGTGTATTCAGCAGTTCATTTTATTTACAACTTGAATCGATCATAATGACACTTAAAAATATTACAATCAGAGAATTTCTTTCGTTCTGAATACATATAAAACCGAAAACAAACAAATATTTTTATCCATTTCATTTCCATTTTCCGGTTTCATTCTTGTTTGTTTTTTTCTTCACCGTTCAAACAAAATTTATGATATATATGGCTGAGAGAAAAACAGAACAAAATTTGCTGAAAAATAAACGAAATGGTTTTTTCATTGCTTTGTAAAAGTAATGTGAATGAATGAAATGAGTTTGCCTGTTGTTTTTGAATACTCTTCTTCCTTCCTTTTTTTTTTTTCTTTTTTTTGAAAACGCAACGAAAGATGAAAATGAATCGTTTGACTGTGTGGACTATTTTATACTTGAAAGCTTCTTTATAAATCATTGGACCGACGATTTAAATCGAAATTAGGGAATGTTAATCAATTAATTATGCTTCTTACGTAATAATTTTAGTATCAAATTCCATTCACGGAGAAGAGAAATTTTTGAAATTGAATGGGGTGATGAAAATTAGAGAAATTATTTCGTCATCAATGTGACGGCAATGACTGATCGATTAGTCTTGTCGATGGTTGAAATTTGAATTTTTAATTCGGAAATGCAAGTATCTTTGTCATCGATGTGTGAAAAACGTAAATTATAACAAGCGATTAGTGAAATGCAATAAGATATTTCCTCAATTCAAATGTGTCTTAACAAATAATTAGTGAAATGCAATATTTATTATCCTTCCATCTCCGATAGTATTGAATTTTATTCACAGCGAAGGATTCTCGAAGAGTGGCAGAAGCAAAGTAGAAGCTTTTACAAGTGGACAGCTAAGTTGCAAACGAATAAAATTGTAAAATTAAAAGTCTTAAAAGAATCAAAACGCTTCGTTGGAAAATTCATCCGTAACAGTACCATCTATGGTTTAAAAGTTATAAAATTTTGTGAAATTTGGAATAAAACTTGAAAATTTTAGTTTAATCTAACAGAAAATCAACTTTGAAAAAACATGTTGTGCTTCAGTTTTTTCACCTCTTTCTGAAATTCTGTATAAAATTTGAGAAAAGAAAAGTGTGCACTTCCAAAGAAAACAAGAAAAAAGTTTTAAAAAATCTCAAAGGCGGGAAATAAATAAATTTTGGTGCAAAATCCTTCAATTCAAAAAATTTCCAATTGGTTAGAATGAGAATTGTAACTGTTAAATGCAAAAATGTTATGTTAAAAAAAACAAATGTGTAAACAAATTGCTTAACTTTGAACAAATCGCTGTTTTAGAAATTGAAAATTTTCCTGCTTGAAGAAGGAATTCACAATTTTTCTGAAATATTATCCCAAAATGGAGCAGGCAGTACGTTTCGTCATCGAAAGAGAAATTGTCGAGCAGATAAGGGGCGGTTTTTCCCATCTTTTTTAAGTTAACTATGAAGTTTGAAGCTTTTGCAGTTGGTTGAACATATTATCTACTCCGATTGATTAGCATCAGCGATCGTAGTGAGAATAACAAATTAATGATAATTTCATTGACTTGAAAGAAGTGGATTGATTAAAATTTTAATTAATGCAATGGAATCTTCCATTAATTAGATTAGAGTTTTCTTTTTAAAAGTTCATTATTCACTTACCCTATATACTTTCTCCGCTCTAATGAAACGGCAAATTTTTTGCGTGCGACGTTGTCGTAGTAAGTTTGCTTAGAATTTCGCCATTTGAAGGAAGAAAGGTAATAACATTTTAAAATTATCCAAACATTTTAATGATTTATGAATCACTGGAAAACCATGCATTGGGAAGGTGTCGGAAGAAGAACGGAAATATTTTGAATGACTGATTAATTGCTTAATTATTTCCCTTTCTTTTCTACGTTTCTTAGAAGCCAATAATGCTAAACTAATTTTTGGCAGCAATAAATCATTTGATCCATTTCACGGATTTCAAATTTTGCGCCTAAATGATTAAACTTCTTTTTTAAAAAAATAAAAATAAATTAAAATTTTTTCTTGTTAAAAAACAGCTCCCAAAGTGTACATTATAAATTATCCGTAAAGCGCTAATGATGTGAATCATTAAGCTTTAAATTTTATCTTACTGTAATTCATCTATCATACAATACCATCGATTCCTGTCCTAATTTTTCATTTCCATCGATATTTTTTTTGGAAATACGCAAAATCTTATCCTTCCTTCTTTCATGAAGTTTTTTTAATTTCACAAAAACTTCGCGCTGTTTGATTTTTTCTCATTTCTCGTCCTCTATTTTCATCAGTAATTAAGAAATCCTAAAATTCTTTCCCCTCTTCCAAGAAATCTTTCGTTTTTGATTTTCATTTTTGATTGAAAAAATAAGTTCTAATTAAGAATATTTTTTTTAATTTATTAAAAAAAGGAAGACAAAATAATTTTCTTAAAATACTAGGAAGCATACCAATTTGCTTCATCAAACATATTTCTTGCTAATATAATTTCATTCTTCCATTCCTCCTTTCCTTTATCTCTCTGACTATTCATTTATTTAAATTAATTTACTCAACAGTATTTCAACAGAAAAATTTCACCACCTTTGTGGTAATGAAAATAGCACTAATTCTGAAATTATCGTAAAAAGAAAAATGTTAATTTTATTATTTAATGTTTTGCTTGCGTCATTTATTTTAACAACGTTCACTAGAAAATTTTAATAACATTTAATAATCTTTGATCATCGATATGATTTGATTGTGATATTCTTAATTATCACTCCATTTCAAGTATTTACTAGCGAAATTGTGATTTCAACTACCAATACAACTAAATTTATTTAAAAATAATAACTGCATACCATACCGCCCGATCTTATGGTAATATCACAATTGGAAATCATCAAGTTTATAGCTTACTCAAATCATATTCAAATCATATCAGATTTCAAATTTTATCCAAATCAAATAATTAATAATAATAACAAATTGGGCCGGACTGCTGAATAATGCATCTCAGACATTTGAATTAAAGCGAAAAGAAGGCAACCAGATATTAGACATTCTTCATATTTCAAACAACACTCAAATGTTTTTTTGTTCATAAATGTTTGGATTGGGTCGGCGGCGACGAGGACAGAAGGAAGAAGGAATAAGGTCACTTATTGTGTAACAGATGATGATAAGCTGATAGGATTGAGGAGAGGGCATGGAGATTTAGGAGCAAATTCAAGAATGAGGACGACGTAACTGAAGTTGGGTAGATAAGCGAGAGGAGGAATTTGAAGAGGAGCAGGATCGTATTTTAATTTTTAGCGGAAAAGATCAGAAGCATTCAGCATTTCAATCGACTTCGAGAAGGATACCATTGTTCGGCAATGATAGAGAGAGAGAGAGGGAGGAGAGGAAGGAGGGGAAGACAAAATTCAAAAATCTCATGCAAAATTAGTCATGCTGAATCAACCGGATTTTGCAGTTTTGGATGAAATTGAAATGAAAAACGAAATTCGGCAAGTTACCTCTGCATTGTCTGTGCGGTATGTCGAAATGAGACAATTGCTAGTCGGGAAGGAAGTGGTGGTAATGTCACACCAACAGATGGGAAATGCAAAAAGGTAAAATTCTGATCAGTTGGAATAGCAATAGAGAGGGCAAGAGAAAGGCGGTTATCAGTGACAGTTAATTGTTCCTTTTCAGGAAGTGCTTTATTGATATTTATTTTTGCGCTCAGTTTTTTCTTCCACTTTTGTTTTCATCTTTTTCTTCCTTTCTGAAATTTAAAATGAGCAAATTTTGGGAGAACAAAAACAAAAACATTCCATTTTTTCAAAACAATAAATTGTTAAAGGAAAATGCAATTGTTCGTTTGTTAGAAATTTCGGTGAAACTATGAAAGATTGCTCTTTCACAGTTAGCTTTTTTCTTTAAAAAAAATTTTATCGAACATTTTTGATTTTAAATTGCATCTCAGATTTTCCTATACTTTTTTGTCGTTTTAATATTAATTGCCCCGACAGAAACTACGATTAAAAATTGTTTTTCCTTTGACATATATGTGAAGGGAAAAGAAATGAAAGAAAACGAAATATAATGGGAAATAATAATGAAAGAGGAGAAGAAGACATAAGAAACATTCAAGAGTTCGGAAAATTTGTTCATAATTTTAAGAGGAAGAGAAAAGCAGAGGCTATGCCGACCGAAACAGAGAAGTGATGAAGGAGTGAGGAGAAATGCCACGGATGGGATGGGATGGGACGGGATGGACAGTTGACCCGGCTGGTTCTCTCCATCCTCCGGTAAAACGGTCATGTTGACCGCTTGTTTACCTGTGCATCTTCCTCCTTACAACACACTACAGTTGAAGGGGAGAGACGAGGGGAATAGCAGGGAGGAAAAAAGAGCAGTGGGGAGAGGGAGTGGTTGGTGGACACAGTGACATCTTTTAGATGGAAGAGAGGAAGGAAAGAGAAGGTTACATGCTATAATTTCTCTTTTCCTCTCTGCCTTTTCTCTCTCTCTCTTCGTTCTTCATCTCTCTCCCGCACAGGCCCTCTATTTAAAATCTGCAAGTACGAATGAATGCGAATGATGGTTCCATCCTTCCCTTCCTTCCTCCCCCCCTCTCTCTCTCGCAATCGTTCACCTTGTTAAACGACAAAGCATCCCTTTCCTTTCTTCCTCCTCCCTTCTTCCCTTCCCTCCATCATCCCAAGGGCGATAGTAGTCGCATTAGTTTGGTTCCCCTCCCTGCCAAACCATCATTGATCGCACCCACTGGAAGATTGTTCCTTCAATTCCGACGTTTCTACAATTTTCCCTAAGTGTTCATTACTTTGTTACTACTTATTACTTACTACGTATTACTTACCACTACTACTACTACCACTATTACTACTACTACTACTACTACTACTATTACTCATCGCATTAGCTGTTGCAACAACTTCACTTCGCTTATGTTACGTTGATATTATGGTTTGATTGATTTAACTTTAGTTAACCGTGTTTAACCATTGACTACCTGTTTGGGATTTGCATTTACTCGAGCTGAACGTGTTCCCTCGTTGCAGTACCTAATTATAGAATTAGATAATTCGATTATTTCTTTGCCATTTAATGTTCTCTTTTTTTCTTCCCCGATATATTCATGGAATTTGCGTAGATGGCGATAATTAGCCTAGATGAAATCACTTTTACCATTATTGATGTTAATTAAGCACGCAGTGTAAATGCTTTAATTCTTCGAAAATTTGATAATTTTTTTTATCTCAGATTGAATGATAATTCATGGTGGAGGAAGAGATAATAAAAAGGCTGTTGTGTTATTACAATTAGCACTATACGCGTATTTTGACGTTGGTTTCAGACTAGAAGAATGATTTGTTGTGGATGGTAGTGTCGTAATGTTGCCGTGCCGTTTGTTTACATCAAGTAGCGTGAAATTTTCTCTCACATTCAATTTGACATTAAAAAAATGTAAATATTATGCAATAACTCATTTGAAAAATTGATTTATTCATGAAGCCACATAGGTTGCTTGCTATGAAACAATACTTATATGGTGCTTTATTCTTTTCTTTTTGATGAGGCATTAAATTTCGTTCAAAATTATATCGGTTGACAAGTGATCTAAACCGATCAATTATCTTTAGCTGTAAATTTTTTTTTTGTAATATTTGATTAACTAGTTAAAATCTAAAAAGATTTTTTAATATCTGCTATCGGTAATGTATTCGATGACATCATCATTGAAGTGTATACAAAATTCATGCAAATAATTTCATTAAACTTTCCTTAAATCTCTTTAGATTTTAACAATCTATCATTTTCTTCCCCATTTTCAGCTCTTTCTTTGAGTGAATGTAGTATTAAATTCTAAATCGAAATTCATGAATTGTTGAAAGGAAAGCGAAGTTACTTTTGGTCGTTCGTTCGAAACAAATACCATTCCCTTCTTCTTTCGCCTTCCTCCTTGCCATCCGTATGTTCGGGAAATTTTCAATTTTTTTTCTTCCAAAACAATCAGCAATTTACATTTACTGCTCCTCCTCATTAATTGCTGTCATCGTATCTTCTTATCTCTCTTCTGTCTTATCTTCATGATTTTACATGGAGATTTCGGCACAAATTTTGCCGGTTATTGAATGAATTTGAAAAAGCGGAACTTGGGGAAAGGGAGAGCTGATCAAGATGAAGAAGTACCAGGAACATATATGATTTTTTTCTGTTCATTGTTTTAAGGCTGACATCATCAAATTGAGAAATTAGAAATGAAAGAATGAAGCTTTTTTATAAATCCTATTGATTATTTAGATTGAGTGAATGGCGGATATCTGAGAGAACGGTTTGAATTTTGAGTACACACGTATGTGTCAGAGAAATATTGTATTGTGAATCTTATAATTATTAAGTTCTAACCTTAATTTTCATATTTTAGCAGCAAATTTGAGCTAAAATGTGTGAAGGTGGAAGAAGGAGAGTGAATAATGAAAAATATACAAAAATAATGATTATCAGCATTTTTTGGCATACTTGAAGTTGTTGTCATTTCCGTTTGAGTAGTTGTAATGCTCAGCAATAGTCTATGGTTTTTTGATAAATAGTTAATGAGCTTTTCAGATGAGTTGCTTGAAAATGGTAAACATAAAAAAACTTTATAGTAGAGATTTTATTAGGTTTAGAATGCCTTACAGTCGTTGATAGTTTGTTAATGCAGTGCCTTAGTGTTTTAATTTATCGAAGCCTTTTTTGCTATAAAATCGAACGTTTTAACGGACCATTTAAATTTCACCTGTTAAAAATTGTGAATTATGTTTTTGTTGCTGATTTGGATTAAATAGATGAGATCAGATTAGTAAATGCATAATTACTTGTACGCGTAATCCAAATCTAATACACTGTTCGTGTGTCTACTGCATGTGTCTACGTGCATGTTTTGTCATTCTAACAAAAAGCCAGCAATTCCTTCCTGTTGCCTTCAGCCTGAATGTTTGTATAAAGTTTTTCATTAATATTTTCCGCAACAGTTTATTTAAAAAGAATGGAAAAAGAAACATTCCGTGAAACTTTCGTAGAGGGCACATGAAATATTCACTGTACGGAAGGCATTTGGCACGATCGTTTACTTTTCGCATTAGTTTGTATCATCAAATCAGGTCTGTCTCGTCCTGCAATATGATGGCCATGCTTTTTTGTTATGCGTATAATCCTAATCATTCATCGCTCCCATTCTTTTGTCTTTATCATAGCGCTGCCGATCATCCTTTGTTTCGATTTTGATATTGCTTTTACATTAATTATTTACGGTACGTCAGTCTTTCACGTCGTTTACGTCTGACATTTGTGTTGCTATTGCATTATTAGATATTACCTCAGTGTTCTCTTTAGCTTAAAATTTTCATTTAGTGATAAATATTGCATGTTTAACAATTAAATGAAAATATCCGTAGCCAAGATTCAGTGAATGTTTCATAAGTTTTAAGTATATGGCTCACGTGAAACCATGGAGCATCTTTCGTAATCAAGAAGGAGTGATAGGTAGATATTTTAAGTGGAGAACAAAGGAAATAAATAAATCTTTAACACAGTTATTTGCTCGGTGAGTAATAATAACGTATAAATAGAGTGAAATTAATTAACAACTCATTGTTTGATACAGAGAAGGTTTTTAATTAATAAAATTAAAATTACTATACTGCAATTGACCAAATTTAATTATTTTTCTTTTTTTTAATTAGAAAAGGGAAATGTATCAATTAAAATTTTTTCTTTCTCTTCTCTATCAATCTCTTCACCACTTTTCTTTTTTCCGTCTCTTTTTTGATTTGTACATATTCCAAACCACTAACCGCACACGTTCATTATTACCCAGCAGAAGAAAAATGAATTTGTTCCTTTTTTCTCCTTTGTTTTTAAAACTTTTCTCCTTCATTCCTGTGCTTCCCTACATATGTGTGTATGACCTGCCATTGCGAGACTCCTCTCCGTCCTTTTTTTCATTATTTCTCTCCCTCCTCTTTTTATTTTCATTGTGTGGCTGCCTTCCCCCTCCCTCTTTCCGTTCTAACTTTCAGATCATCGTTTCAAATAACCTTGTCTGTATTATCCATATTGTTTTCTTATCTCATCCTATTGGCAATTAGCTTTTTCTTATCCCTCTTTCTCTTTTCCATTTATTTGTGCGCATTTACTGATTTTTGGTTTATTTCATTTGAGAATTTTTTAAATTCTTCGAAGATTTTTCAAATCATCTTGTGGTTTGTATTTTTATTTTTTTTCTGTTCTCCTCGCGTCCCTTTAAAACAAATCAATTGAAGCTGTACGTGTTCCAATGTATTTAATAAAGATAAAGAAGGAAGAAAAAGACATTTGTTTTTCATTTTGTGAAGTAAAACAAACATTTCTTATTCCTTCTGCGAATTTCGCCTTTTCATATTCCGATTAGGTTTTATTGTTATCAATGATACTTCACTGCATATTTCTCTATGGTCCAATTTTTCGTCATCATTCGATTTTTTGGCCTTATTTTTGAGGCACTGTTTGCATTAGCTAAATGCTCCGACTAGCTTCGGTCATTTCATACTTGAACTTCAGTTTCTTAGTTTTTAACTTTTATTTAAATATGCTTTCACAATTTCATACATTTATATGGGCAGATTTTTTTGCAGTGAAGTAGCCTAAAATGCTTTGAGAAAATGAATAACAACAACAAAAACGTTATGTAAAGTAGCACTAGACAGTGTAGTACGATAATTTGTTGGTTTGAGTATTGTTTATTTAATTGTGAAATAGAGTTCATTGAAGAAATAGTATTGAAAAGGAAACCTTTATATAGTTAAAAATCAGTTGAGTTATTGCTAATTAGCCACGGAACCTTAGCTTCTACATTTTCTTCCGCATATTACAAACATTGCTTATTTCACAAATTCAATTCACTCTTGCGTTCAACAACGAGCATATATATATATATATATATATATATATATATATATATATATATATATATATATATATATATGCTCGTTGTTGAATTCAAGATATATATAATTTTGCAGTGTAGAAATTAACATTTATTCATTGTAATCCCTTTTAATTTGTGGAGTTCTTGTTTTTTTATCATGAAAGAGCCTTGTCGCTAAGATTTATCACTTGAAATTTGCTTTTACCCATAATTGTGAGAATTTATGATAAAATGAAGAGCAAAGGTCGTTTAGTAGCATCAGTCGAAGGAACTGTTGGAAATCAGCGATCAATAAGTACAGCCATAACCATAACTTTTAGGAGGGAGAGAGGAATTGGAGATGAAGGGACATGGAGTTATATTTTAGGCATTAGCAGTGGTAATGAATTTATGAAAATACAATAATTTTAGCTAAGATGAATTAAACACTGAAATTCATGAGATACGTAGAGAAATGATGAAGAAGTTTAGAGAAATTTTCTGTTCTTTTTGATTATGTGAATGTGCTGCTTATTTCATGCCTTTTTATCAGTGATTTTCTCTCTTCTTTTCTTATTTTTCAGTTTCCCTTGCTTTTTCCCGTGCCTTTCTCTCGGCCCCTCTCAAATCAATTTTCCAAATTCACATTACAATTGTTCCCTTCGAATAAGGCTGGGGCCGGAAGAATGGCGAGTCAGTGGAAAGAAAAGGAAAAAAGGTAGGGAAAAGGAAGAAAGAGTGATAAAAATTCCACTGACATTTTTTTCCTTCTCTTTTTTGCTAACATATCCTTTCCTGATTGCTAATTTATGTTTAAAAAATTTTTTCTTTCCTTCAAACGGGTAGAGGGTGGGGACGATAAGGCAGAAGAGAAAGAGATGCTTTTAATTGATCGATGAACTAATTGGGGATTTGTTCTAAACAAATAGTTTTCATTAAGTGACAAACTGCATCTGTTAATTCCTCATAATATAAATCCAGCAGAAAAAGAAGAGAGGATATTAATCGATTAATCAATTAATTACGAATTTATTTCGGTTAATTTGATTTTGATTAAGTGATGAACCGACGAAATTCTTAGCTTCACCTCTACGTACGCAAATCTTACATTTTTATTATAATCAAATATATAAATGTCGTATTTCCATCTTAGTAATGTCTCTTTTCTTGTCATTCCATTAAGTTTGTTGAATGGCGCAAATGATATTAAATCAGTTCTTATTTAGTGTCAGTTACTAAGCAAAAAGGCTACAATGAAGTAATCAACCTTTGCCTTTTTACATGATTGTTTTATTGAGGGTTAAATCTTAAAATTACATTTTAGGGCCTAAATTTGCGGCAAATGAATCCTAATTTAATATGAGACGTGAATAGATTAAAGCTAAATTCCATTTACTTGACGGTGTAATATAATCGATTTGATTTGACCTAATTAATAATTATGAAGGCTTGTTGTTTATGTACTTGTCAGACAAATTACTGTACAAGGGAACCAGTGCAGTGTATGAATCTCAGTTTGTCTTTTAATTAATTTTATCATTTTCATAATTCTGTACCAGAGAGTTTACGTTCCGGTTTTCGATGAACGTCAGTCGGAAGTGTGATGGAGGATAGGTTGGAGGAGATGGCACTAACGAAAAGGGAGGACGAAATAGAGGAATGAAACAAATTCTATAAATGCTCAAAAAATGTGTTTTGCATGGTGAAGTAATGATTTGTTTTGCAGTAAACTTGTTTATTTATTTCCAAAAATATTTCAGACATTTTCATTTGCAATAAAGTTTTTTGTATTATAACAAGAATTTTGGAAATTCAATAATTAACTTAAAAATGGATTGTGAGTCGATTGACATCTAAAGCACTGTGGAACATTTGATGTGTTGAATGTTCTGACAGTTTTCTACTAATTAATAACATAAGGCACTTAGTTTATTAGTTAATTTGGTTCGAATTTTGGAATTTTTTTATTTTTGAGGAATTCGAATAACTAAACTTTATTTATTGTAACACACGTTATCGTTGTGTCGGTGCACGTGTGTTCGCGTATTCTTTCTATGCTCACATTGTAACCTCATTCACGTAAAGAAACCACTTTATTCATTGACTAATAATTGGTTATGCCCGGACATGTCGATGCTAGAAAGTAGTAATAAAAAAATAACGGTGCTGCCAGTTCCTTATGTATGTGAGGACATTGAAGTTGCCGCTTGTTTATTCATGTCGCATTTTTTTCTATTATTATTAGGTAGCTAGGTGTAAATGCAGGAAAGTTGTTGGATAGTGTCGTGTCGTAGTCTTCTCTATCGTCGTTGTGATTACCTATATAAAGTACTTTTCATTAACCTATGTCTATCAATTTCTGCTTTTTCCTTTTCCGCTCTGCTTCTCCATATCTCACACCCATTTTTTTCAAACTATTATGATAATTGTCGTTCATGTTGGTTATTGTAACAGTTACTGAATGATGTGATGATTGATATCTTTGTTGTCAGCTCATTTCTTCTTCTTCCATATGAATGAAGGAACGTTTAGGGATGATAATGAGCACGATAAATGATGGATGTATTATCATGTATCTGTTACTATACTATTCATTTATCGAATTAATGGGTGAGGAACTCTCCCTCTTTTTAAGCATCGCAACTGGAATTCGAGCGACCTTTTATGAGAAGTTAGTTAGAGAGAAGGAAAGGGAATTAATTCATCATGATATTTAATCGTTTCAAAGTACATAAGTACATGCATATTAACGACAGCTATATGCTGCCGTCTATTTCACGTACACATATGCATACACTTATAGTATATATGTAGTAGTCACATAGAGATTGGTGACAGTTGAAAATATAACAAGTGCCAAGTACGAGATCAGTGGACGAGATGGTTGAAAATTGTTGTTTTTACAAGCCATCATGTGTTTCTGTGTGGTTGGGCAATTTCCCTCTTTTCTGTGAAATAATTCTTCCGTTTGTGTGCGACAGTGCAAAATTTATAATTTAATTATGAAAATCTGCAATGTTTTTCATCCTCCCCTGCACAATTACACATTACTTTGAATTAAAGATAGTGAAATTGTGATGTTTTAGAATTAGACAAAAACTGCTGGGGGAATAGTTTCGTGTGTGGGTGGGTGGTTCGTGCGTGGGAAGTTTTGTGCACTCTATGTATGTTGGTTGGGCAGAAGGAAGGAGGGGGAGGTGAGGGAAAATTAGAATGAATGGTTTTTCAGATTATGTATTCTCGAACGGTTGCACATTTTCTCTTTTCCCCCTTTTCTGCCTTCCACGTTCTCTCGAAAGGTTCTTTAATCATTGATCTGTGAGAGAGGAGGCATTTCTTTTTTTTTATATTTATCATCTCAAATGAAGGAAAAGAGAAAGATGAAGTTTAGGGGATCGTGCTTGTTCGCATATTATTTAAAAATGTCAATTTAAAAAATTTCTGCTGAGCATCATAACAGTGAATTAAAATATTATGAAAGTAAAGGAAAGGCTAATTGCATTTTTTGAAGGTATTTCCCAATTGCTATTTGTTTTTTCATTGCGTGGTTTTTTTTATTTCGCCGAAGTTGTTTCTCGCAGTTAATTGGTTGCAGTTGCTATTTTAGTGGTAAATGTCATCCTCATGAATTTGTGAACTTTTTTTTTAACCGCATATATCGCTGACTATTATTTGAACCAAACATCTATTTAATTGCAGGTGTATTGCTTCTTACAACGCCAACATAGCACGGACAGTAAAAAAGTACCGCAAATTCATTTCAAGGAATTCCCAGGGACACTTAAATAAATGAATCGGTGAGATTAGGATATCACCTGAAATATGAAGGTGGATATGGCTTTGAATGTTTCATTTCCGTGTTTGAAGTAGTTCTCATAGTCGGATGGTGATGATGATGATGATGATATCATTCAACAGTCGCTTTTATGGAAATGTTCAAAAATCGAAAGTACTTTTTCTCAAGTGATGTTACAGATGAATACATTCGATATAAATCGCTATGCACACACACACACACACACACACACACACACACACACACACACACACACACACACACACGTACGTACATACGTACATGCTTTACAAACTCTTCAGCTCGCTCATTTTTTCATGCTTTTCACATGATTGAACGGTTCGGAGAAATCAGCGACAGCAATGGCGACGACAGTGGTAGCGGTGGTGGCAACGGACGCACTAGCAGTGTGTACACACGAGGACGACGGATTTTTCTTTTTTTCTCTCCCTTTAATAAACTTCAACTATTTTTAATGGCTGTTTGATTGCTACAGATGTGGATTGCGACGTATAATGGGCGTATTTGATTACGACTTATTAATCTGTGTATTTATGAAGCATTAATTAGAAACGTATCGATTTCGTGGTTTGAATTATATTTGCTTCATTAGTGTTGAAAAGCGTGATTCTATTGGCAAACTTATGAAAATCATTTCGCGCTTTTTCTTTTTCAATTTTTTGTGCGCTGTGTTTTGTTAGGCATTTAAAAAAATTTCAATTTTGGTTTTTTCATATTATTGCTTTAGAGAGCATACCTTCCTTAGGAGTACCAGAATAGTTAATGCATAGATAAATATTATAGGTGATTTGATAATTTTATATATTCAGCATCGGTTAACTTTTTCGTTTTCTAGTAGGAAAAGCAGAATTTAAGACGTTAGCGTTTGTTTTTTTTTTAAATGCTTATTTACACTTCTTTTCAAATTCTGGTTTTTTTTTTTAAATCTTTCTTTTTAAATTGGACATTTTTCTTTTCCTTTACTTCCACCGTGATGTTAGATGAAAATGAAAAAAGAAGGGGAAGAGTTATGAAAATTATCTTAGCAACAATAAGTTGAGGGAAGAAAATGTTTTAATTTCTTTTCAGTGGAAAAGAATTTTCATCAATACATGAATAAAACAGTGTGGAAAGTGTTCGATAAATCTGTCGAGATTCCCTTCTTTTCCTCTCATATGTTCAACAGTAATTTTGAGTATTAATTGAATAGGAATGATCGGACGGACATACGTTTACACGTATATTTTGTACTTTTTCCTTTAAAAATTCGTTCTGCTTTACTGTTGAACAATTACGTCGTGTAAAAGTGTTCGACAGCAACTTTTCCATCAAACATATTTCCTGAGCATATCACTTTCCTCATTAGACTGTGAGGATTATCGATTGATTGTTTACGTAATTGGAAAAGAGCCTCTTTCGACAACAGTATTCCCTTCCTATTTGTTTGTGGAATATATATATATATATATATATATATATATATATATATATATATATATATATATATATATATATATATATGATTGCGTTTTTTATTGGTAAGTCGAGAGAGCAGTTGCAAATATTAAAAGGCGTGGTAGAATGATAATATTAGTAGCAGCAATTAGTGATAGCGATGATGACAGTAGCGATTGTGGTGTTGGGGAAGGGATAGTATGCTGCTGAAGTGATGATATGAGAACAGCATTACGGATCGAAGCTCGAACTTCGAGCTAGGTAGCGAATAAGCGAGCTTTTAATATCTTTCCATTAACTAACTAACCAACAATAAAACTGTATAAAGCATCATTTGCGGTCTCTATTTCCTCATCGAGTAATTCATTTTTGCCTTTGGTTTAGCTAGCTAGACTTAGTTGGTTAGGCAGCTAAATGGAGAGGTGAAAGACTGGTTGGTTCGATTGGAGTATTGATTAGTTGTTGCAACAGTTACGTTCTATTGCAATTAGCATACAAGATTAATAATAAGCCTTTTAAGGCCTACTCATCTTGCCAGACATTCTATTTCTTCGACATTTTTCGAATTATGTTGTCTGTTATGATTTGCCTTATTTTGTCATGAAATTCTTTTTTACTAACCAAACTTTCAGTTCAAGTTGAAATTTGGTAGAGTAAACGCGTATTTGTGTCCAAGTCATTTCATTTTTCGGATTAATTTTCTACTTAATTTTATTTAGCACAATAATTTAAATTGATCGAATCAAAAGGTATTTTTGTATTTGCTTATGCGAACAAATGATCAATGTTACGTTTATGTGCTTAATTAAGCACTGTATAATTTGTTCATTTTGCCAAGTTGTGCGATGAGTTAACTGTGTTTGTAGAACAATTAGAGTTCTCTGACATTCTCTTTTTTATTTTTAGTTATTGCTTTTATTCCTAATTGTATTGATGAGATTTGTTGTTTTAAGCTCAATTCATATGTTCCTCCTCTTTTCTTATCTCTCTTTCTCTCTCTGTCTCTTTTTGACTCTCAAAACATTCGTTCCATTCCATTCAAATGGGGAAAAGAGGACAAATATTATTAGAAGTGTTAAAATATCATCGTAAAAATATAGAACGCAGGTAAGAACTGTTCAGCAACACTTTACTCTTTTCTTTCTATTCCTTTTTTTCTCTCTCTTTCTCTCTCCCTCTCATTGTTTATAATAATTTAAAATTCAATAAAATGCATGAAAAAAAGATTTGCCGAAATTACTAAAATTTTTTTTGCTAAAAATAGCTATAGGGATGAGGAAAATCGGTGGAGAAAACTTTCTTAATGTGTAAGTAGTATTAATCGTTTTTTTTAAATCAGATCAGCGGAACTTATTTTTTTATTCGTATTTGATGAATATATCTTCAGCTATGTTCCTTTTTTTGCTTTCCTTTTTTCCTTTATTTCTCTATCTATCCGTTCAATTACCTTTTTTAATTAATCGCTTAAAAATGAGGTGGGTAGTGTCTTGAAATATGTACGTAACAATATCAGGAATGTTATGATTAATTTTATTGGTGTGTACTTAAAGTTGTTTTTTGGCAATTAGTATTTCCGTTAAATGATTGCTTTTATTTTAAAACCTCTTTGTATACATATATGAAATTTAAAGTTAATATTAATTGGTTTGATTAGGGCTTTAAGTTTGACATAATGGATGGTGAAAAAAAGGCTAGGGTAGCATTCTAATGCTTCCTTTATAATTCATCGATAAATTACTGAATTTTATGTTTCTATTAAATTTTAAGCCGAAAAATTTTGTTTTTCTTAACTCATAACTTGTGTTTACTGTGCATTTATCATTATTAATATTATTATTATTATTATTATTATTATTATTATTATTATTATTATTATTATTATTATTATTATTATTATTATTATTATTATTATTATTATTATTATTATTATTATTATTATTATTATTATTATTATTATTATTATTATTATTATTATTATTATTATTATTATTATTATTATTATTATTATTATTATTATTATTATTATTATTATTATTATTATTATTATTATTATTATTATTATTATTATTATTATTATTATTATTATTATTATTATTATTATTATTATTATTATTATTATTATTATTATTATTATTATTATTATTATTATTATTATTATTATTATTATTATTATTATTATTATTATTATTATTATTATTATTATTATTATTATTATTATTATTATTATTATTATTATTATTATTATTATTATTATTATTATTATTATTATTATTATTATTATTATTATTATTATTATTATTATTATTATTATTATTATTATTATGATAATTATTATTATTATTAATTATTATTATTAATTATTATTATTATTAATTATTATTATTATATCGGTTAAAAATGTGCTTTGAATTTACTTTGTTCTAGAAATCTGTCCTACGAATTCTTTATTTGCAGCAATTGCACGTGCGTAATTATTTTTCTTTACATGGGTATTCGATATATGTGATGATCGGAAGAAATATTTGGCATGAAATCTGTCAATTTCGTAATTTCAGAATTTGCACCTGTAAATATCATCGTTGCAACGGATTGTTGGTAACATCGTTCACACGGATATTGCGGTCTGTTATTGCTGCAATTAATTTATTATCGTTATTACTGTTGTTATTACTACTACTGCCACCATCGCTACTACTCTGGTACAACTGCTGCTATAATTGCTGTTACAAGTGTGCAATTACGAGTTAGCAACGACAACAGCAGCCACAGCAGTTATTCTTTATTACTGTTGTAACACCAATTACTACTATTGTTATTACTTCATTACCGTTGATGAATTATTTTAATGTTTTGGGTGAAATCTAAAATCATCAGCGAGCTTACAAAAATTCAATGCGATTGATGGTATGAAGGAGAAAGAGCAATCATCGGTATGTGTTGGGGAGGAGAAGATTGGAACAAATACCACTGCTACTTTGTCACCAAGCGCAAGCAAGGAGATTTTTGATGACTCCTGCTTCAAGGCGCCCCTTCTTTTACCTCCGAGGTATCTGTTATGCTTGGTCTATTTCGAACATTACATTTATAAATTTTTCAATCTTTAATTTCATTAGTTTTAAAAGTAGCCATTATCGGAGCCTATAGCAGTTAATTTTTTTCTGAACTACGCGTTTTCAATATATGCAATATTTGGATAATTTTTTAAACCTTCCTTAAACATGTTTAAATTTTCTTTGGCTGATGAATCACTGAGTCCAACCTTTTTGAAACAATCGGTTTTATGGCAAACGTTTCTTTTCCTTATGCTACGATAACTTGTTGATGTAAAATACCAGAATTGCTTAACTGAAAAACAGGAAAATCATTTTATAAGACAGTTTCTACGGTATGCAGAATTACTATTTCATTTCCAAAAAGGGTTATATCACTAATTGCGTATGAATAACATGGGATAATTTTATACTTTAACAAATTCCGTTTTAACGAATTAAAATAACGTCTGACCTTTGAGTCAACAAGTAATGCATCTTAATTGTACTTTAGCAAAAAGCTTCCCTCATTTTTTCCTCCTTATTTGTTTTGCTTCTTGGCTATCGATGTGTTAGTCTTCCGATGTTGAAAGAACTGTGACAGTCCTAAACAATTATGATTTTAAACACATATTTCAAGTATTTTAAACAATATCTTCTATTGGTTGGAAATAGATAGTAAAATAACATTTATAATTAATTAATATTGGAAATGGTTGCTGTTTTAACGAAAGTAGTGAATTCAAAAGTTGAAGCAAAAGAAAGCACCGTTTGAACTATGAATTTGTTGATAGAATTGATTGATGCATGTACAATAGATGTGATTTAAACCCATAACGATGACTAATTCTTTGTTTTTGTTATTAATTGGTGCTAACTTGAATGAGATGGAAACCTTTTCTCATCTATTCTGACAAAAGGAAAATGCATTCTTTGAGTGAAATATTTCGTAAGTATTGTAATTCGTTGAATCCTGCTCCTTTATAATTAGTCAGCATTCCAGGAGGGGTACTTTTTTTCCCTTCAATTTTTAGTAGTTTGATAACTGAAGATGAGCATCAGTCTTTGTACGATTCATTTAGAATGTTCAAAGATTTCTAGAATTTTTGTTGTGTCATGATATTTCGTAGTTGGAATGGAATCAAATTCTCTGGAAAAATGACTCAATCGAGTACACCAATCCAAGTTATGGAGTTTATCGAATCGATAATAATTAAGGTCTCTTCGGGCATTTATAATATATAGCGAGACTAAAATTAAAGGAAAAAGAAGGAAGATTTATTGTGTGAACGAAATGGGAAAGCATGTAGTTTTTGATTTTTTATAAAAATTTGATTCTATTAAAAAAGGCGGAAGAGAAGGTGAAAAGGAACAAAGTAAAGCATTATAGTAAATTTTCCTTTTTGTTGAAAACAGTATTACAAAGAAATGAACTGTGTCCTTTTTAATTCTTATTTACGTTTAAAATTAATCGATTGAAATAGGACAATTCTTTCCATATTCGATAAATGCTGGATAATGATAGTGCAGTATGCATGAGAAATTCAGACTGTATCTATTCATGCTCGTTGCATGTAAAGAGTGGCGGTAACAGCTATACATATTATGATTCATTCTTAAAAGAAAGAGAAAACTAAAATTGAAACTTCGGAAGAGTAAAATTGAAAATTTAACAAAAAAAATCCAGTTTTTACAACAAGAAGCGATTTTCGTTTGCCATTATTTAGTAGTCTGTAATATATATAACATGTATGTTGATTTATGATGACCTGTTTGTGCTATTTTATAAAATTAAGGAAGTTTTTTGAAAAAATTCTTTTCGGAATAATTTTCAATCCTGGAAACCTTTCTCTCTCCATTGTATCTTTACATTTCAGTTTTCATCAATTAATGTTCATTTAGCTGCATTTATAAGAGAAAAAGCAGTTCCATTTGGCCTTTTTGGTCCATTAGGACCAAAAAAAAGATCGGAACAGAGCAAATAGCGAAAGAAGGATGAAAATGAGACGGGTGGATGGGAGTAGGAGAGGAAGGAAAATTATTCGATCGGTTCTGTTCACAATTATTTATAGCTATTCCATCTCCTCCTCCCCATCGCTTTCTAGCGCTTTTTTTTTTTGTTTTTTGTTAAATTTGGTGTAAATTCGTGTGTGTGTGTGTGTGTTTGTATGTGTGTGTGTGTGTGTGTGTGTGTGTGTGTGTGTGTGTGTGTGTGCTATGTGTTTGTTTGAAAAAGTATTTATTTGAAGGTGTTTGTTTGAAAAAAAATTTCATCGGCGTAGACACGTATAGCAGCGGCACATTTACAGCGAGGAAAAAGAGAGAGGGAATGATTAGATCAAAATGATTTATATTTACATGATTCAGTTATATCAGTATTTCTTTTCTTCTTTCTCCATTTTCATATTGTCATCTAAAATCGAATTAGTTTATCATCAAAATGAACAATGTTCTCTCATTTGTACTAATTTATTCTATGCATTTATTAGATGATTCTTTTACTTCCAACATTCATTGGATTTTGTAGAAAGAAGGAATTCTCGCCATTTTTGCTATTACTAATTTAAGATGAGCATTAATTTTTTGTTTTTTATTACTTTGAGAATTTTCGGGTGAAAATAAATGGAACGAAATGTGCAATTTACAAACGTATGATTGAAAGAAGGAAGAATAAGAAAAGGAAAACTGTTGTTACATTCAAATTTGAATGTCTTTTCTTGTAGGAAAATTTACAGTTTAATTTTCCAGTTTGCTTTTCATTTCTTTTTTTACAGGAAAAGTATTGGCCGTCGTCGTGGAAGCTCAATTCGTAACGGACAAGCGATTAGCGTTCATCCGACGCCGAAACGGTCACTTAGTCCAATGCAACCCGTAAAAGAAGGAACATCCACAATTTCATCTGTAATTTACCTTTCAACATTATTGCTCGTAATACGTTAAACGAATTGTTTCAACTCTTTTTATTTAAGATTTTTACAGTAAGTAATTATCATTTCTCCAGCGTATTATGAATGGACTGTTTAAACTCTTTTTTTTTATATGGCAGCCAGCGTCAGTTTGAATAATTTCATCCCATTTATTTTAGGATGAGAAAGGAAGGAAAGATGATAGGTATATCTATATGAATTACTGTAATAATGCTAGGCATCAGCAGATAGTGAACACTAGTTAAATTCCATAAACATATTTATTCAAGTTATTTTGTAGGTATTGTTAGGTTAGCAGGCAGTTAACAAAATAAAATCAAACTTTGTGGTAATATTAGTAACAGTGATAACAAAGGTGATAATAAATGACTAGTATTAGTGGTAATGACAATGGCATTGATTCTTATCGTAATTGTGAGTAGATAGGAAATGATTAATAATAATAAAAGCAATCAATAATGTTTCAATATCAATATGTTTCAACATTTTAATATCATATTATCAGTAATAACTGGTGATAATAAAACAACAATGACAATGGAAATAGTAGGAAAAATAATAAGCAGTAACAACAGTAGTCGTCGTTCGTTGCTCAAATTTCAAACTGATAATTTTTCGTCCCTCTCTTTCTCTCTGTACGGATATTGATTGTTCTGTGCATGTCCTCAACATGAAATTTTAACAAGCAGAGGAAAGTTTTCCTCCGGCTATTCGCTTCAGGTTGAATTATGAGAATGACAGTGTAATTGGTGCAACAACATTAAACATTGTCTAAGTAAAGATTTATAATGACTCTACTGAAGGAAGAAAAAGAAATAATTTTTCTGCTGAAAACGAAAATAGAGGGAGGGCCGTATATGTTTCTCCCTTCCTTTTCAATTTTGGTTGCTTCAGGAAGGAACTGGACTGGGAAGATTCTTTGTAATTAATCCTAAAATTATCTAGTTTAAGTTTTCTTCTAAAATATAATAGTAGTGAGAGAAAACAGTGAATAGAGGAAGAACATTCTCTTTTTTTCGTTCTTTTGGATCCATTTCGTTTTTGGAAGATGACAATCCATCATTTTCAGTTTTTTTTCTCTCCGTCACTACTTGCTCTCTGCATTTCCCCTTCTATTCATTCCTAATAAAATAGAATTTATTTTTGCAACTAGTCTTTCTGAAATTTTTAATAAAGCATTAAGGAAAAAAGTATAATGGATTAGGAGAAATTGGTTAACATGAATTGGTGATATCATTACAATTCTGCGTTTCAAAGCTATGAAACACTTACCAACGTGCAATTGCTATTTCTGTCATCCATTTTTTATGTAAAAGGATAAATTGTTATGCCTTATCATTTATAATTAATTTTTTCGAATTTTTGAAGCAAAATGAAGGACATAAAAATGTTGCAGTCATCTTTATTTTCACTTTTTGTTCCATTTAGCAGACATCTCATTTATTATTCAAGAAAGTGTGGATGTAATGCGATCATGTCGGATTTAGATACACTTTCTAATATTATCTGAAATATATTTATCAAATTTAAAATGTAAACTTCACTTTTTTCGTAATTTGATAAAAAAAAATATTAGTTATTTCTTGTTTTCCCACAGAGAAAGGGAGAGAGAAATTTCACCTGTAATATATGCTACGATAATTTAAAACTGTAATCTCTTTCTCATTATCAATGCTAATTGCTATCGGAACAGTGGATGCATGAAAGCCAATGTCATCGAATATATGAAATTAAGACAACTCCTACTGACTATTAGGATTACATTTTTTTCATTGGAAAGAGAAACGGAACGGAAGACAAAGTCTTTAAAAGCAAATTGTCCTTCAGTTTTCTTTCGTTCTTTAACTTTCCTTTAAATAAACCAATAAATGGTAATAGTGCAATAGTTTTGTGCAAGAATTTTAACACTATAATGAGGTTGCGATTTGCTATATTTGAAATGATAAATTTTGTAATTAATGGGGCAATCTTTCTCTTTTTCTTCCTCTTTCATTTTTTTTCTTTTAAGTTCAAACTGCTATTTTGTTCATTCATATCACTTCATTTTTCTTCGCTTTTTTACTCTCTTCACATCGTTTGTTGAAGATCATCATCGATCATGTTTTTCGATGTATTACTTTGAGAAACAAAAAATTAAAAAAATAGACGAATACAATGATATAATCAAAGAGTATTCTACTTAGAGTTTTTTATTCATACTTTTTGCTGAGACTGCGAAGAAATATCCTGTAAATACGTGAGGTTCCGTAACTCACACTGTGAAATTCAAAGTACAAGTATAATTTTAATCGCATCAGAAGGCATTTTGAAATCCAAACCATTTTTTCCATTTTTGCAAAAAAATCAGGGAAGAATTGGAAATTTTGCAGAATTATGGCATGTTATGATACATTGCTGTAAGTGAATTAATGAAATCAATAAATTTGAGAGAATAAATATCGATTTGTCTTTAATTAGCTAAATCATAATTTAAATAAAGAGGATATCATAATAAAAAAGTACAGTTTATTCTGGAACGTTGGCGAAAGTAGATAGTTAAAAGTCATTTATCAAGATTACTTCATTCTCGACTTATCATTTTCGGTGTCATTTAATTGTTGGGTTGGATATTTTAAGTTAAAGTAAGTAAGGGTGTAAATAAAAGATTGTACAGGAAAAGAAGTGGACAGGTTGATTAGTTAAGGTGGAGGAGGCGAATTTGGGAGCGAAAGGAACAGAAAGTTTAAAATTTCGGATTTGGATGTGTCAATATAAAATATAATTAAGATGAAAAGGGCAGTTAGATTGATTTACCAAAAATTTGAAGTCTTTTTTTTTCAGGATTCTTTATCATGTTCATGTTCCCAGTCTTATATAAAAACACTTGTGGTACAGGACAAGATCGCAGTTTTGAAGGAGTCAATTATCGATGATTTTTCCTTGTTGATGTTCAAGAATTTGGATGATTTACAGGTCACGTTTATTTTCTCATTTTTTTTATGTCGTGAATGATTCGACTAGGTACTACTAACAAGCTATTTTACTTTTGTTGTTCGGGATAACGATATGATTTATGGAAGGAAAAAAGAGTAGTCGGTATCTGAAGTTTTCGGAAAAAATTATCCGAATATTTATTAATTCTCCCAAAGTACATGGAGCAACTTGACATAAAAATGTGGTCGATTTTTAGTAATTAAAGAATAGTTCCCCAAAATTTCAATTTTCTTTCGAAATGTGTGTATGTATATTTGTATATATATATATTATATATATGTGTGTATGCATCATTTGGAAATAAAACATGCCGCCCGATCGTCCTTCACCTGATATCGTCCCAGTTTTAGGAAAAAGAGTAATCTGTCCTCCTTTTCCCCTTTTGCTGTCCATTCCTTTCTCATCTCCTTTTGTGCTCTTTGAAACCACATTTCAGAAGTTGCTGAGAGCTTTCGAAATTTGTGGCACATAGATTTCATTGCGAATAATCGTAATGTTGATTTTAGGGTTACGAATTTCTTCCATTTGTCAATGCTAAATTTCTCTGCTTTGGAGTAGAACTTCAAATTTCAATTGAATCCAAGTTTGAAATGTTCCTTTTTTCGGCCCAATTAATTTTATATGTTTCAGGTCTTTCAGGACGAGTTGAAAGCTATTAAAGCAAAGGAAGAAGCCGAAGAGAAACGGCGTAGGTATGAGGAAAATGTACGATTGGGCTTAATAAAGAAGAAAGGCCGGAAGAGCAAGGCCCAATTGGAAAAGGAGCGAAAACTGGAGAGGAGACGTTTGCGACGGGAGAAAAAAGAGCAGCGACGAAGAGATCGTAGGGAACGTCGTGAACGTGAAGGACGTGAAGGAACCAGCATTGATAGCGAGGAACGACGCTTACGGAAGGAGAGGAAACGCGAGCGGAAGGAACGACGTGAACGCGAAATGCGTGAACGTGAATTGATTGGTGACGATAAGTTGGAAAAGAAAGAGCGGAAACGGAAACTGAGAGAACCGAATGCTGCTAAAAAGCCGCCTCGACAACCGGTTAGTTATTCCATAATATTTGAATGTTTGCATTCTTTTGAAGCGGCAAACAAAGCTTACAGCATGAAACTTTATTTTGCGTTTATAATAAAATGTTTTTTAAAGGTCGTTGTGCGTGTGTGTGAAAAAATGTAAAGCAGTTTTTTATGTTGGTTTTTTTTCTGATGGCTTTTTTAAAGTTTAATTGTATCGCTTTGTCTAAAGAGGTTTGTGAATGGAGACGAGGAATGGAGGGAAAGAGAGAGAGGGTGTTATGGGAGGTGGATATGAGAGAATTTCAGAAGTTGAAAAGTGGAACCGGAATTATCAATTTTGTTTGCAGCAAAATGGGCTTAATGGATGTTTCTTCGAAAGATTTTTTAGAGTTTCTTTTTTGTTCTTTCTTTTCGTAGTGATGTCCACTCAATAAGCATCCTTCGTCATTTTTTCGAAATAGATATTCAACAATGCATTTTTATTTGAATGAAAGAGATCGACGTGCAGATTTAAATTCATCTTTTTGTCCTCTCCCATTTAAGTAGTAGCAGGAGAAAGTAGAAAAAAGGTTTAGCAAATATAACAAATGAACAGTAACAACTTATCATAGTCTTTGAAAAACGATGAGTTGCAGATATTTTCTTTAATCTTTAATGGTTATTTCAATTTACTCTTAGTTAATTACCTTATTGGAAATAAATCAAGCTAACAACGCATGTATAAGTTTCTAATGCAAAATAATCAGTCTACTATTAGCAAGTGAACTATTGCATTTCTGGTTGAAATCAGGTTTATTCTGAAGTCGAAAAGAGAAAGAATTGAGATTACTTGTGATATTTAGATTGAAAAGATTTAAGAAACGTTTCTTTTGTGTTTAGAATAATAGAAATGGTGAATTTATATAATTACCCACATTGACATGCGGGTGTTTTAAGTTAAAATTTCCGTAATTTATGTATGTATTTCCCTTTATTCATTTTTTTTTTCATACCGCAAATTTCATTTTTTTCATACCGCAAATTGGAATAATTGAGGGATCTTATTAAACTTCGTTCTTTTTTATTGCACAGCACTGAAGAATTAAAAGAGGCCAAGGTGGCAACTGTGAAATTTCTTGCTTGTCGTTGAATCAGGGGATATCACTCTGAGAGATTTCAAGGACATCGTATAATTGCCAAAGTTAAAAATTTTAAATGAACAATTTGTCTGTATATGTCAAACTAATTTTACCGATTTGTTGTCCTTCTGCAATTACTTCGTTATGTCAGTAGTTGTGTTCCGGATAGCAACGGAATGAGAAGGATTTAAAATATTGATGCATGCGTTGTTAGTCTTTTGATTAAACCATTCACTTATTTCCCTTCTTTGCATACAGCGGTGTGCTGTCATCACGTACATATCCTTTTTCATGTGAGCTTTAATAACTTTCAATAAGCCGCATAATAAAAGGACGAATTTTGAATTTTCATAAGGGATAATCAATGGTTGGAAGGTTCAGAGAGTATGGAATGAGAGGGAGGAATAGAACGTGAAGAAGGAAAAGCGGAGTTTTTCCTCGTCTGCAATTCTTTCTTTTTCTTCCCGTTTTGTTTTTGTTGTTCATTTCTTTTTGGCTTTTTTCTCATTTTTTTGAGTTTATTTTAAATTCCATCCTACCCACCTCCCCCTACACCTTCTCTTTTTTCTTAAATTAAAATGGAAATGTTCTTGTTTCACATCTTTTATTACTTCCCGCTTTCCCTCCCTATCACTTCATTTCATCTATTTCTTCACCCTTTCTCTTATCGACACAATAATCGTCTCCCCTCTTCTCTTTTTCTCTCTCGCTCTCCTTTTTTTAATCGACATTGTAGAAGGAACGGGCAGATTCCGTCCTTCTCGCTCTCCCTTCCTCTCTCCCCTTCTCTCCTCTCTCTTTTTTCAATGTTTCGTAATGGGTAATGCTGGATGCTTCTCCTGCAGCGAGAAGCATTATGTTATTGTATTCTTTTTGCCCACTTCCTCACTTCATCTTATTATTCGTTCACCATTCCTTTTCCATCTCTCTCTCCTTACCCTTCCCCTCTCCCTCAATTCACAATCAATTTTAATTAAAAATTAAGAAAAACACTCAATTTCTTTCGCATCTATTTGAAAACTCTGCCAAAAAATGAAGGTGAAAAGATAGCATAGTTGAATTATCCTGTTGTAATGGGGTTATTTGTCAGCAGCTATCATTCCTCATTTATTTATCCCAATTTTTCATTTCATCTTGCTTTTACTTCTCTCACTGATGGTATTTCCTTGAAAAAAACTAAGAAATGCATTTTAATTTAGGTCAGACATATTTTTAGCAAAAACGAATTCATATTAAATTTAAACCTACATGTTATAACATTCCTCGAGGAAGAAATTACAATGACGAATTTGAATAAATTAAATTCCCTGCACAATTTCGTTTCCTTGCCTTTTATATCCTTACTTTCTCTCGCGCTCCCTCTCAAGGTATATGTTTACTATCTACTTCTGTCATTGTCAATTTAGTTCTTTTCGTCGCAGTCTTCAGCGGATCGCTTTTTATTCTCTTTTCTTCCCATAGACAGTTTGTCCGTTTTTCATGTGCAGTGTATTTACTGACACACTTTATTTATTCCGTCATTAACTTATTCCATTAATTAGTCAGTCAGTTGACTGGCTAGTTTGTCAGCCAGTTACTTAGCTAATTCTTTAGTCAGTTATCCATCGGTTATCTTCAATCAGCCGTCCATCCGTTCGTTCGTCCTTTTTCACTTTCTCCTGTCATTTCTCCATTAGTAAATAGCATTGTTTGTTATCCTTTCCCTTTACATTTATTATTACCCTCGTCTGTTCAATTTTTTTTTTCATTTCACATCCTTCTTCCTTCCGTCCATCTCTGTAAAATCTTCTCTTTTTTTTAGGTTCCCTACCGAATTCCTTTCAGAGAATGATGGCTTTCCCTCTCCCTCTCTCTCTCTCTCTCTCTCCCTCCCTCCCTCCCTCCCTCTTTCTTCGCTATGTACTTGTACACACACGCATTTTTTTTTGCTTTTTTCTTCAGACAACATTTTACAGCAGTTGTTTGTCTTTAATCAATGACCTTTTTTACACATTTTTTCCACCATTTGTTTATTTTAATCCTTTCTCAACTCTTTACTTTTTAAGTTTTTCTCTCATGCTGTGTTCTTTCGCCCTATCTCTTTCTCCCTCTCCCTTTCTCCGTAATGTTTAGTGTTGAAAACGTTGCATATTAGTGTATTTGTAGCATTATTTGCTTACTGTTAGGAGAAATTTATTTCTCCTTGCTCTCCTCATCTCCCCTCTATTTCTCTCTCCACTAGTTTTAAGGCAACATGAAGGAGAGGGGGGAGGGATGAAAAAAAGAAGGGTTCAGGGATAATGATGGGAGGGGGAGATTGAGATGAAGTGAAGGTGAGGGAGGGGAGAGGATGGATTGAATTTCCCTTCGTCCTCCGGCGCACATGTCCACCTGCACGTCTTAAGTGCTGTCTGTTGCTGCTGCCTGCTGCCGCAAGTACTTGTTAGTGCCACCGCCGCTGTGTAGGCCAAAGGAGCCGCGGTGTGAAGAGGGAGTAGGAAGGGGAACGATGTTGCTATTGGTTTTGAAGGACGTCGTTCCGTTTCCATCATGTCTCTTTGTCTGTCTCTCTCGCTCTCTCTGTGTGTATGTCTTCTGTCGTGTTGTGCGTCTATGCGCATATGTTATGTTATTCGTGGAATTTGACAGGCGTTAAACCTTTTCCGCCCTTCCCCTCATCCACTCCCTATCTCTTATATCCGTTGCGGTTTCCATCACACGGCTGCTGCTGCTGCTGCTATGCCGGTTGTCCCGAGTGCACACTTCCCGTTTCATTGGCTTCTCTCTCTCTCTCTCTCTCTCCCCCTTCTTTTTCCACACATCTCCTCCCTCTTCTCCGCTTTCTCTTAGTTCGTTCCTCGCTTTTTTAAATCAAAAATGATTTCGTGGTAGTTATTGATGTCATTTGTCGTTTTAATTTTTTAAATTGAGAAGGGAAGAGATGATATGTGATGGAAGACAGGAAGAATGGCGAAAGTTGATGTCGTTCACCATTCCTCTCAACTCTTTGAAAATTATTATTAAATTGGTGCTTAATTTCATATTTGAATTTCACCACACCTGCATCTGTATTTATGGAAATGCTTTCGAGGAAATTTAATAATATCCAGTGTGCAAGTGTAGGATTAAAAGAGTACCCGGCTTTCTCTGTCACCTCCATTCTGCTCTATACTTTTGCCTTTCCGTACACAGATACGCACACAGGCACACGCACGTGTCTCTACGTGGCAGGATATTACTGAAATATGCTATAATGTATCATTGTCATCTCTCCCTAATAACTAATTGTTAGCTTTTTCCGTTCTATTTAAATTATTTCGTCAGGAGAATGCTCTGCAGTTTATTTTTTTCTTTGTTAGTATTTTATTTGAAATAGTTGCAGTTGAAAACACAGATTCAGGCAGAATATAACATTGGGGGCTTGGTTCATATGATATCCCTTAACACATGTGGAAGATTCATTTTTCCCCGCTTTCTTCTCATCACCAATTTACAAAGTAATCTTTCTTTGCAAGACTTTATGGTTCTTTTTTGGAAATTGTGAATAAGTGCATTTGCATAGGAGAACACGAAAAGAGCCCCGCATTTTGGGCGAGTTCTGATTCTCTGAGTAGGGCGAATCTCGCCTGCCTTCCTTTCCTATTCTATTTAAATTATGTTTCTCAGCTACTTTCTATAATAATAAGTTAGGAATAAGGGGGTCGAATTTGATTTGGAGGTGGAAAAGTTGAAATGAATCCACTCCAGTTTGGTTGGAAGAATGGATAATGTTTTTCGATACATATCAATTTTTGATTTCCGGTGCCCCTTATCGGTTAAGTATTAATTGATAGTGCATAATAGGTATGAAGAGTAATACATTGTGCATAATGAATATTTATGGTGCTAGGAGGACTTATCGTTTTCTAAAACAAAAATTATAGCACTTAGGATTACAATGTAAAAATTAAAATCATTTCAATTTGAAACATTGTTCTGCGCCTTAATTTCCAACTTTTCATATGCTAAGTTCACTTCTGCTTTGTTTTTAATTCTATGTTCTTTAAGGCTTATTACTAGTTAATTTCAACAATCCATTTTTATTTTTTACTTATGCTAAAATTGGTGCAGCGATTTCTCTTCCCCTCAATAATTTTCATTTGGTAATTCGCGTGTTTGACATGGAATAAAATGAAATGAAAATGGTAATGAGGTGAGATATTGATTAGTGGAAGAAGAGCTTGTGTCACAGCTGAATAAGCGAAAAACTGAGCGTGTGATGTTTGCTGAACGAGGTTGAGCTAGTGGTTGTTTGATAAAGGTTTGGAATTCTTATTATATCCACCCTGTATTCATTCATTCATTCATTCACTAGCTCGTTTATCCATTCATCCACGCCGTCATCGATTCGCAATATCTCAGCTGGTACTACCATTCCCTATCTCCGCCGGACCGGAACGGCTACGTATGCATTATTTCGTAATAACACACATAATGATTAATGATTAGATTATATTTTGTGTTAGATAATATAGAGAGAAAAAATAGGAATGTATGAGAGGAAAAGCGAAACAAAAAAAGGCAAGAACAATGAAGACTGAGCGAAAATGACAAGTGTGGTCGATCGTATGTGAAATGTTCTTCCCTTCTTTCTTTTTGAAACAGGAAATGCCTGAGACGGAGAGAGAGAGAAGGGGAGTGAGGTTTTGCTTTTTTCCTTGATAACAATTAAAAGAGGAGGAAGGGCGAAGAAAGATTTAGGACACTCCGATAATATGATTCGTCTTTCATGTACGTGTTGTTGTTGTGTGTTTGTGTTGATGACAGTGATATTTGGATGGATTCATTTTCAAGTGATAACCGCTGATATCATTAACAATTTTTTCGCTTCTTTTGAAATAAGTTTTATTTACAAATTTTGCTTAAATCAAAAAAAGTAAACTGTAGAAATTATCTGTATATATATATATATATATATATATACCAAAAATATCAGCTACTGAAATAAATGGTTATTTAAATGTTGTGATCCCAGAATAATGGAGAAATTTTAATTGAATTTTGTGGCTGAACGACAATGAATTTAAGTTTTGTCATATTTCTAATTAAGTGACATTAATTGGTCGACGAAAATTGCGAGGCGGAGTATGTTTATTTTTGAAATGGATACTGTTGATGATAAGAATCAGAACGATAAAAAAACAGGAAGAGATGAAAAGGGGAAAAGGGGAAAGGGTATTGTAATGAAATATTGTCGATACACTAATCTCTGTGGAACATTTTCGTCATCTCACAAGTCTTGAAAAGTGAATGAATGATACAATCGTAGTGATGATCGACGGTGATGATAATGATATTCTGTATGTACACATCGTTATTACCATTTTTGACGATCATCAGATAATGTATGGTATATTTTGAAAGGAAAAAATGAAATTATTGTAAAGTGAAGTGTGAAGTTGGCTGTAATTCTAAATGTGTTAAAAAAGAAAACTAAGGGAACTGGAGGGGAAGGAGAAATAGGGTAAGGGTAAAGGTTGAGAATTGAATTGATGACTTTCTTCTATAACTTAAAATAAAAAAATGAAGAAAAAGAGATGAAAAATGAATAAGAAGTTTCCGGAAGAAGGATCGTTGGTTTAAAGTGTAGGCGAAGGAATGGATAAATGTAATGTGTTATAGAAGACAGGAAGAAAATGTATAATTTGAGCAGAAAGAATAGAAGAGAATTTGGAAACAGGAGTGGCCTTTAAGTGGTTGGTTAGAAGTAGTGGGGTTGGTTAAATGAATGAATGGATAAGCGCGTGGGTGAAATGGGTTGTAAAAACGAGAGAAATCTCGTTGTAATTGATCATTTACTTTGTCGCAGGAGTTTTTTTTTCTTTTTTTGCATTTTCGCTTTCAGATTTTTGGAAAAAAGTGGCTCTTTTTTCTTGTCTAAAATTTAATGGTCGATAATTATCTTAATCAGTTAGTTTCTTTTCCGTGTACTTCCTCTCTCTGGTATATTTTTAGAGCGTGTACTTTTAACGTTATTTTTCCTTTTTTGACATATAAATAGATGTAATGCTGTAAAAAGGTAAAAAATTTCCAGATGTTTGACAAATGTTGCTGTTGCTCTTATTATGATGTGATGGTTCTGCAGTAGATGTGACGCTTCTCTGATAGTAATTGATTAAATTAATCAATTCATTGGTTAAAAATGTGTGAAAATAGTAGTAGTAGAAAAGTAATGCATATCTGTCAATGTGAAATTTTGAATACATTTCCAGTTTAAAAATTGGTGAAAGAGTTAGTAATAAATTAATGTTGAAAGAATGGTTTTCGTCCTTTATAAATTTTTGGCAAATAATGATCAGAAATTATTACTAATGAGGTGGTAATTTTGAGGTACTTGGATAAACAAAGTTCTAAACATATTCTCTTCATTCTATGCAACAATTCACTTTTTTGTATTCTCTTAATTAAGGAAAACAACACATCATTAGGAAGATTTAGGAATTACAAAAAGTTGTTAAATCAAAAAGCTCATAAATTATAATCCATAAGTGTGATTTTGTTACTACAATGTTTTTTTCGTAGCAACTGGTTGTCGCCATAATTAATTTCTTCTCTTCTTTCTCAACTTGTGGCTCTTCCACTTTTTTGCTCAGTTACGGATGTAGAGTAAAATCGGTGATAAAAAAGGAAAAACCGTAAAATCAGTGATAAAAAAGGAAAAAGCGAAGAAATGAGAACGATCAAGGTGCCAAATTAGAAGATAAGAGGAGCAAAAAAACAGTGAAGAAATATTTCTCTTTTTTTTTTTATTTTTTCCATTTGGTTCTTCCTTGTCTGTTTAATTTGTACCAAATTAATTGGGAAATAGCATTTCTCTTCGTCCTCGCACTCGTTCATTCGTATTTGCTTTTTTAAGGCCAAATGTTTCCCTTTGTAAAATTTTATGTGTACAAAAAAAAGGGGAAAGGATGGGAGAAGGAAAAAAAAACAGAAATTGAAAATTTATTAAATTGCTGCTTTCTTAAGGTTTTTTTCCTTCATAATTTTGTTCGTACCTCTTCAGTCAGTCAATCATTGACTTATTTTGATGAAGCATTTTGAAACGTAAGGGAAAGAGAAAAGAGAAGATTCTTTTTGATTGTAAAAATTTTCTTTTGATTTGTCGTAAGGGGGATATTTAAAGCCGAAGTTGAGGCAATGAAACAAAGAATTTGCTTTTTTTTTTTTGTTTGGAATAATTTCATCCTTCATCTTTTCTTTTATGACACTAAAAATGACACTAAAAAGGAAGAAAAGGTAATAGTTTTTTACTGTTAGTATGAAGACATTTCATTTCATCTTTCCTTCATAATTTTTTTAAATTAAGATTTTTGTTCAGAATTTATTAAACCATTATAATTGTCCCGCTATACATTTTGTTGCCGTATTGTGCATATATTTCGAAGTTCCAATTTTCCAAAATTTCCAAATTATTTTTTATACATTGAAAGAGGTGTTTAGGCAATTACAAATCTTACTTTTCTCCGGTACATATGTATGCTTATATATGTGCTTCTCTCTTATAACCATTTTATCTATTTAGAAAATTAAGTTTTTTTTACTAGCTTTCCGAAGTTTCTGTTTTTTTTGCAAACAAAAAAGATCCAATTCCAAATTATCGAATTTCACCGACGTTATTATATCAAAGTATGCGGTAGTATCAAAAGCATATGAATTTAAAGAGCTAACCTTGGCTGACATGATTTATGCAGAGTAAAATTACTTCAGTTGAGTTGAATATTTCACTTTTGCATAGAATAAAGTTAGGCATAACCCTTTTCTTTCCCTTCTCACATCTTCTCTTTTTTCTCCCTTATATAGCATATTATTCATCAAACCTGTTTATGTAGTTGAGGGCATTACTCTTCGATGTGATTAAAATGATGTGAGCGCTGAATTCTCTCCTCCTTCTACCCGCTCTCTCCCCCGCAATCTTTTCTCATTTCTTCATAATCACCATTAATTTATGGCGGAACTTCTCATATGTTTGTATGGTCGAAGGGATTTTAACCTTTTCAGGCCGTTCACTCATTTTGGCATGTAATTTTATTGCTTATTCCATTCACGTGCTGTTGACGATTGAATTTCCGTACTTGTCAATTTTTTTCAATATGTAAATTTATATGCAAATAGTTTACTGAACCATTTGCAAACAATATATTTATTTGTTCGCTTCCCATACTGTGCTCAATTAATTTGTTTCTGCATTTGTGAATCATTATTTGCCTCACTTGCATAATTATATGTCCATTTTGTTCATGTATGTATTAAGAAGTTATTCGTTGTTATTACCCTTCTTCATTACCGGTTGCTTTTTTTATAACCAATCAATTCATTATCGTACAACAACAAAACTAACAATTTAGGATTATTGAAAACAGAAAACAGTGATGAGAATGTTGAAACCATAGTCAAATAAGATTCTGCACCCAAATTTCATACACACACACACACACACACACACACACACACACGCACTTCATTACTGCCCCTTTTTCTATTCAGAAACAAGATCAAACGAAAGAATTTATTCATATCACTTCTTGCTTCGTAATGATAAAGTTGGAAGTATACTTGAAACCGATCTATCAGGACTTCAATTACTGATAATACTCCTCTCCTTGCATTACCTTTTTCTTCCATTGCGTACTTTTTGGTCTTTTGCTCTCTTTTTTTTGCTACTTTTAGTTGAAGCGATAGCTTTAAAAATTGTTACATTGCAGTATTTGATAAATGAATGGTCGGATCGCTGTCATTCACAACATGCTATTGTTAAAGCGATGAGGAATTAGCATTTGTTGTGTGCTCTCTTATTTTATCCGACTAATTTCATTGTTTTCTATGTTGAACTTTCTCGGGAACAGTTGGCTGTGCTGCTGCTGCCACTGAAAAGGAAGAGCACGAGATTTGAAATTGTGTATACATGTGTGTGTGTGTGTGTGTCTGTCTGTCTGTCTGTCTGTCTGTCCGTGTCCGTGCACCTGTGTGTATGACGATGGTAGTAATAGTTTTGATGATAGTTGTTAAATTCCTTCTGCAATTGATATTTAGTTAAAAGAAATGGTTTTAAATGTCCATTTTGGATATATTTACAATTCTTTCTATTTATAATCTTTGATCGCTCTTCTGATACACTGCCCATATTTTCATTTTCTTTGATTCTGTGCGTGTGTGTGTGTATATGTGTGCCTGAAGTATAATATGAAATGTTGATATATGTTTCCTTGTTTGGTTTTTTTCGTTGATTTTTTATAGTGGCAATTTTTATAATAATTTTACTGCTTCTATTTTAATTATTTTTGCCTTTTCAGCGTTATTCACGATCATTAGGACGAATTGAAGCGGTTGTAAGCGAAACAGCACATATCGAAGGAAGCGGTGGTACAACAGCAGCAACCTGGATGAGTGACACTGGTATTTCGGTGTGTTCTGCAAATGTTGTTACCACTGGTAATCAAAATAATGCATTGAGTAATATGCTTAAACGACCATCTGACTTACTCGTAGACAGTGTTGGATATGACAAACGAGTCAAATTGGAGTCGAATCATCAAGATGATCATAAGTTAGTGCCTTCTTTTTTCTTCTCTTCATCAATACCTAAGCTTTGCGGTACAAACTTCCTCTTTCTACACTTAATTACTATGATGGTTGTTGCTAAGTGATCCAAGTTTGGATGGAAAATGTGTGAAAGGGAGAATTTGTATAAATAAAATCAGTATGCTAGCTTATATGCATACAGAGAAATGCCTAATTATAATCCGTTTACGTACGGGAAGGTTATATGTATCATAGAATTTTGCAAACAAAATCCATGAAAACTACAAATTTAAGTCAGTGCAAGTTAAAAAATGGACAGTCAAATCGTGTTTTTCTCTTTCCAAATTTCTTTAGTCAATAAACTGGAGGTATTGCATGAACTGTGATTTTGTGCAACATTTGCGACAAGGGTTTTGAAGGCATATTTCGTTGTTTTTCAAATTTGTGCTCTTTAGTCAATTTCGCAACTGTTCCAATTTAAGAAAAACCTATTGATAGAACTGGTGTTTTGCAGGGTGTAATCCATTTAGGATAAGATCCCATGATCTAAGTATCGATTTACAAATAGGTTTTTCTAGAAAAAAAGTATAGCTGCGGTAGCGTGTATATTCGTGTCTTAACATTGTTCAGGAAAACTATTAAGATTTGTTTTCCTGAAAATTGATAAAGCGGGGTTAGTGGAAAAAATAAGTAGGTTGCTACTTTAAAGCGTCGACCAAGAGTTGTGATAATGGTGAAAATTATCAGAGTGTAAGAGTTTGCTCTTTGTTAGCAGCAGATGAATGTAATTTGTAATGCATTCAATTATCGAACAAACCTTAATTAAGGGTTGTTTTCCATTGATGGTTAAAAAATTATGCGGAATGAAACTACCAGATGTTTTACAAATGGAGGATAAGGAATTTACTTAAATTTGAATTAAGGGCAGTGGAAAAGGTCAAATGAAATTAAAATCAGTAATAAGAGAAAAATATTGAAATTTAAATTAATATGGAACATGCTTTCCGTCGTTATCTACTCCATGTATTTCTCGCCGTTATTCGGGACCATATTTTTGGCACATCCATACGGATCGATAAATAATCCGTCTGTGTACCACACGGAACAGTGTGGTATGGTTCCTTCCTATGTGACAATTATTTGTTTTAATTTTCAAAAAATATGCTACTGTTAGTTGCTTAAGTTGCGATCACATAGATCTCATTTTTTAGGGATGAAAAGTATTGTTATTTTCAGTATTTTCCATTCTCTCTGTATTTACTTACCACATGTCAGGATTTTTCAAATCAAGCCGTTTTCAGAAATGGTCTAATTGGCATAGCAGCAAAGACAGATATATCAGCGATAGTGAGTGGGTCACCACCACGTGGAGGTACGGCAGGAGTAACACGAGTAAATACTATCGTGACAAAGGTTGACATGTCATCTGCAGCCGATAATCTTGGACAAATGGCATGGAATGGGCAATTACCACGTATGACCGATGCACGTGATCCTACATCATCGTCCTCTGTTGAAAGTAAGCTTATTACTATTTGTCTGACTTCAAAAAAAAACTCAAAAGGATGGAGGAGGAATTGGCTTCGTGTCATCCAATTCTAAAGGATCCTAATGTCATGGATGACGTTGAAATTACTTGGGACCATCAGATTTTTCTTTTTTATTTTTTGCTTTTGTTGTTTGTGAGCAACAGGACATAGAATATGATGGTTGATCCGGGTAGGTCTCTTAAATTGTCTAATCTTGTGTAATGTTTGGTTTGATGTTTGTGGTAGGAAAAGTCTAGGTAATTGGTAATAATGCTAGTGCTAACATTAAATGAAAATGAAAGGTTGCATCGTTTAGAAAGACAGTTCAAGTTCCTTTTCTTTCTTGTAACGGACAATGATCGCCATTAATGGTGGTATATTTTTTGTTGTTGCTTTTTGTTGTAAATGTAGAGATGACTGAGACACCTAGTGTTGTTTTACCTTTGATCACATTTTTTGCTGAGTTTTCTGTTGAGGCATCGGGATGTTTTGATGGCAGAGGTAGTTGGATATAATTTCATCAGATGAGAAAAAAAATGAGTATTCTGCGAAATAGGAATAGCCCAAGGGATTACGATATACCGTGTTGCAGCAACACATCCAGTGGATCCAGGACACGATGTACCGTCAACATCAGTGGTTGCAGGTCATCAGCAGCAACAAACGGGCGTTAGCGCTGCATTACCAATAAATCTACCGAATTTGTCGTCCGTTAATTCCTGTGGTGAAGGAGCTGGACTCTCGATTGGTGTACTTGCTCCTGCCGGACGGAATGAATTATCATCAGCTGTTGCTACCGTTGGTACCACCAATTCGGATAATCGTGGAGCAACCGGTGCACCATCAGCACCACCACCGCTACCACCATCCACCGCATCTTTACTCGATCCATTTCGACAAGCCTTTTTTGGTGGCACTAGTCTTGCTGCATTGAATGCCGCTGCCGCTGCTGCTGCTGCCGCTGCTGCTGGTGGCGGCGGTACCGCATCTGCAATTAGTAGTGCGGATTTTGGTAATTTATTTTTCCCTAGTGCACCGCCGAATGCTGCAGCTGCAGCTGCATTTCCATTTCTTGCGGCGCAAATTCTTCAGCAACAACAGACACAACAGGTTAGCCATGTGCTACTGATTACTTTAGGTGGATTAGCGGCGAAAAATGATTAACCATTTAACAACTGATAGATATTATTTATGGTGCTTGTTCCCAACATTTTCTTTGACCTGAACGAATCTCCCCATTCGCTAGTGATATCGATTTCCATTCTGTTGTCAGCATAAAGAAAAATTTTCAGATTTCCTGTTGGCACAAATTTTATGTACCTTCGAAATTTATTCGCTTATTGTAAACAGAAGAGCTTCTTCCTTCTTTTTTTATTGACATTAATGATGAATTTTATATACACTATCCTCGAATAATTTCTGACCTGAAATGGCTCATTTATTCATTTTTTTATATAATTTCATTTGATTATGTATTTTTTACTGATTGCAGCCAATATCACTTGCTCAGGGTACCGTGCCTCCGACAACTCTTTCAGCAGGAGCGCAGTCGTCAACCTCAACAACGTCATCAATCGGATGCATTCAATTTCCACCGGGCGCTGCCCTTGGTTCACAACTTGCTAGTGCTGCATTATTGGGACGGACTTTACCGACCGCTGGTGCTCAGTCATTACCTATGAAAGTAAGTATTATTTCTATTTTTATTTGCTTTTTAGTGAAAATAGAAAAAAACATTCTTCCAAGCAATGCCTTAGGGAAGTACTTACTACTTTTGCCGTGTGGCTAAGTATTTGCTGTGGCTTCAGTAGTTTTCGGATATAAGCATACATAGACACCAAATTATCGTTTAGTATACTGTCGTGAGAAGTTTTGGAATGTTTTATTGAAGGTTTGTGAAGTGGTTCAAAATTTTTTGGAAAACGAGAAGTTTTCCATTTTGAAGCAACGTCTGTGTCAGCTTGTATAAATGTTGTTCGACATAATACATTCTTTTATCTATACATTGCTTCATCGGATAGAGTTAAGAAACACTAATAATTGGGTCGTCGCTATCCATTCCAATTATTACAATGATAAGAAAGCAGTGTAAAAATACTGCTTCCAAGTCTTGTGTATGTATTGTCATTTCTGTTCTAGTTTTGATGAGAGGTATTTAGCATTTTTTGGGTTTTCAAAGTTTTCTAAATTCTCGGTAAAGAGATAGCATGGGGAAAAGCAAAAGCTTCTTTGGCACTAAGTTAAGGACTAAAAAGGAAATGTAAAATATGATGCCGAATGTCAGGATTTCTCAAAATCTATTTGTATGGCATTTCCAGCTATCATGAGGAATTAGTTTCGTGATTCATCAGCAGAAGCTGTAATCGAATTCCTGGATTTTGATTTTAGACCAAACAAGGACGATGGTGTGCAATGCATATCAAGATAGCGTATGAAATTTTATCGAAGAAGGAACGTCGTTCAACACCCCAACCGTCGGTTGTTGCAGTTGCAGCATCGCAAGGTTCATCATCATCCTCCTCAGTAGCACCATCATCACAGAACACTAGTAATGTATCTGCAGTGAGAGCAAGTGGTGTGTCGGCTCCCTTCTGTCCTCCTTCCACTTCAAACGCTAGCATGCCAAGGTGAGTAATTACGTTTTGAAGCTTCACTTCCCATGGTTATCATTAATGGAGCAAATAAGTGTCATCACGAGAAATCACATGATTCATCCAGTGTAATAAGTGCATGATAATAGAAATTCAATTTTAAGACGTTAGAACTGTTGTCAGCAGTATTAGTATGGCATAAAACATTAGTTCTGGAATTATTGAGGGGATGTGGCTTTTAACCCTGAAAGAATGCACAAAATGAGAGAAATGATCAAATATTTAATTGCTTGATTTAAAACTTGAACACTAGTGAATTTCATTTCCTTCCAAGTGCGGGCAGATAGTATGTACACAATTTCATGGGTATTGTATTATACCTTGGTATAAGTGTAGGATCTATTTAAATAATGTCTGCAATTTTCATATATATTTAACTGCTATTAACCCACCTACGTCACTCTCTTTTCTTGCTACCGTTGTAAAGTAAACGCAAGTAAACTTTGCAAAAAATTGAATTTTCAATTTTGTAAAGAATTGCGTGTTTTAAATGAATTTATTGAAATGTTAAGGTTCAAGGAGCGTAGCACATATGCAAATAATTTAAAAACAAAGATAAACAGATAAGGAATGTGAATGACAAAGAATTTTTTTATTTTGCAGTAAAACTAACATTTTACATTGTAAAACCGGAAACGTTCTGTATTTTCGCTGTTTATTTCATATTTTAAATGTATTCTAATCCTTGAAAATCAAGAAAAAGCTAAGGCAATAAGGATTAATTCAAACTTTACTGTTCCTTTTCGCATTTTTCTTTCACTGCACTGAATTTATTATTTGTGCGGCTAACAAAATGTTTGGAATAAGTTTTTTTTTTCTTTTTTCCAAATTTTATTTTGATAGGCACTGAAACGATCCCTTGATGGGTGGTTTTTTTTATGACGCATCATCTCAATGAGGTGCTATTTTACAATAAATATAATGAATCATTTTATCAGTTTCAGTCTGGGTAGTGGGCTGCCAACATCATTTCCTGCGTTAGCTCAGTCCGGTGCTTTATCATCACCGTTCACTCTACCATTCCAGCAACTCTCTGATCCCAGTAAACTGGCTCGTCAATGGTACGTACGATTTGCATTCTTCAAGAACAATCTCGATTACTGATATGATCCTATCCTCAGTTTGATTGAAGCGAATGAAATATTTTGCCATCTAAAGAGTTGAAAAACGTTTTAGCCAAATGATATGTGGACTATCGCTATTATAACTTTCCCATTAAAATGTCAAAATTTTAAAAACGAATTGGAGGAATCTTTCCGCTCATTATTCCATATTTCATGAACACTTGCAATATCTGCGAACTTGAATATGTAGATAATTTTCATCAATACTTCCAATCCATTTTAGCTTATTTTTAATCGATCTTTTAAATTTGATCAGATGAGAATGGTTTGCTCAATTTTCAGTGCAACGCCAAAGCATTCACAAGGTCGTTCAGCAACAGCAATAAGTCGTAGCCCAACAACTGCATTACATTTGCAACTTGGTGGTTGTAATACAGGTAGTGGCGCCGGTAGTCTTATGGCGCCATCGATGGCGGTAGCTGCAGCTGCAGCAGCTGCAGTTAGTGGTACAATGCCTTCGCTTCAAGGATCTCTTCCAAGTGCCCTGCCCGGTGTTCTTGGTTCGTCGTTACCTCTGGCTCCTAACTTGCCCGGTGCTACCGCTTCTCTTACCAACGGTACCAGTGAAGCAGCTGCGCAAGCGGCGATGTTTGCTGCACTGCAGAATGCCCAACAGAATGCAGCCACAGCCCTTCCGAACGGTTCTCTTTCCTCGGCACCTTACCTATTACCACCTGGAGCGGCTGCATCTGCTCAACCACATCATCTTTCAGCAGTCACTTCACAATCACAATCCGTTTATTCCTCACAACGATTGTTCGATCCCAATATGGCTGCTGTTTTACAACAGATGCAATCGGTAGGTTAAGTGTTAGAAAATTTCTTTTTTTCAATCTTGAATTAAATACCAAAATTTTTTGGAGTGTCGAGAAATACCTGTTTGTTACTATGGATTTCTCAGTCTTCGCAATTTGTTCAATTCATTTTTGGAAGATTTTCTTATTTCCGTAAAAAATTCTCGCAGAGTTCATTCTTCTTCTTCCGAGCTTCGTAGTAAAATGCGTTCATTCAGATGGAAGCATTACGACAATCAGCTGCAGTTGCGCAAATGAGTTCTAGTGTTGCCGCTACAGCTGGGCCACATGTTCCGGTTAGTGGAGCTCCCCAACAGGCACCACCAGCTCCACCTCCATCATCTCTCGATTTCGTTCGCATGCAAATGGAACAGCAAATGATGGATCGTTATATGGTAGCTTTGAGTAGTGCCTCAGCTATAGGTAGCAATACATCGATGACACCAACTCCTAACCTTGAACTCATGCGACAACAACTTTTTGCCGCACAGGTGCGACAACAACAAGCTCAACCGTCATTAGAAGCACTGATCGAAATGCAGCGTCAGCAACACCAGCAACAGCAGCAGCAACTTTATAACGCTTCGCGTGGCCTCCCATCAACATACACTTTGACTGGTGCTACACCTTCCGCTGGGATTCCTGGTCCTGCTGCAGCAGCTATGTCATCAAATGCTGCGGCGGCAGCAGCAGCAGCAGCAGGATTACCTCAGAGTCTTGGCGCTGCAGCTGGTCTTTTCAGTTCTAATCTGATGTCACTTGGGAACGCAGCCGCTGCGGCTAATTTGCAGCAAGCATTATACAGTGGCAAGAATCCATACTCCAATACACTGGAACAGCTGGCACGACAGAAGCGCGAGGAAGATATCATGCAGTCGGGGAGGTAGCCTGATAATGCGCTTAATGAGAGAACTGATTTACTTTAAATAACAGCAACAGAAAGACAAACCAGGTTCACACGTGGTTGAGAATGGAGAGGACGGTGATAGTATAATTTCCCATTTCCAGCAGACAGGTCTCTATGAATAAAAATACGCATAAAATTCATTCGATTCCGACAAATTACGGTCATTGATCTTTCACTAATTAACATCAGATAGGTTAACATGTTGGCATATAAACTTGTGAAACGGGTAGTGAGCGGGTGGCCTTCAAAGAACCTATGACGTTGAAAATAGTATTTATTTGATTTTTGTGGCAATCCTTGAAATCATTGATCCTTATGATACTTACCTTGTCGCAATGTTTATATGTTCAAATAATGAAGTGAAATCTGTGCTTTCATCGATTCTGTGTAAATTTCGCTTTGCTTCGTTTCATTTCATTTGTGCCCAATTTCCGAATCCATGAAACGGGTCATGAAACAACGATTCAAACTATTCAGTTTATTTTATTCTATTTCATAACAAATTTCACAAATCAGTCATAACTATTCATCCCTTATTCGAGGAAAAAATTGATCAAAACTTGTTGTTGCATTGGTGATATTAGTAATAGTAGGAGTAGTAGTAATGAGAGTAATAGTAGCGGTAGTAGTAGTGGTAGTACTAGTAATAATAGCAGTAGCTGTCACTGTTTGACTGTTCAGTAATTTTAGCTCATTTCCTCCACACATACAGGAAGAAGTACCAGAATTTGAAACGGAGTTAGGTAAAGTGAAACAAATAACACCACTTCATGCCATTCATCTATTTTACCAACTTCCATTCTCTTTTCGTACTTTCACGACTAGATCCATTGAACAATAAAGATTTCAAGTCTTTTAAACTATGCTTAAGTGAACATATAACTATTAGAAAAAAGCAGATAACTTCCACGGTTTCAAGTTACCAGGTTTTTTCTTATCAGCAACGATCAGTATAATTATGATCAGCGGAAAGGAATGAATAATCGACCAGATAATGAAAGCAGAAGTGAAAAACTGAAGCTTTTAGGTATTATGTTGGATGGAATTGATCCACGAATATATATTATTATTATTGTTATTATTATTATTATTAATTATTATTATTATTAATTATTATTATTATTATTAATTATTATTATTATTATTAATTATTATTATTATTAATTATTATTATTATTAATTATTATTATTATTAATTATTATTATTATTATTATTATTATTATTATTATTATTATTATTATTATTATTATTATTATTATTATTATTATTATTATTATTATTATTATTATTATTATTATTATTATTATTATTATTATTATTATTATTATTATTATTATTATTATTATTATTATTATTATTATTATTATTATTATTATTATTATTATTATTATTATTATTATTATTATTATTATTATTATTATTATTATTATTATTATTATTATTATTATTATTATTATTATTATTATTATTATTATTATTATTATTATTATTATTATTATTATTATTATTATTATTATTATTATTATTATTATTATTATTATTATTATTATTATTATTATTATTATTATTATTATTATTATTATTATTATTATTATTATTATTATTATTATTATTATTATTATTATTATTATTATTATTATTATTATTATTATTATTATTATTGTTATTATTATTATTATTATTATTATTATTATTATTATTATTATTATTATTATTATTATTATTATTATTATTATTATTATTATTATTATTATTATTATTATTATTATTATTATTATTATTATTATTATTATTATTATTATTATTATTATTATTATTATTATTATTATTATTATTATTATTAAATTATTATTAATTATGCTTTGCGCGAAGCAGTAAAAAGGATATCTGCACTATTACTTTGTTTACTCCGTTTATTTCTTTCCTAGTTTCAAAATTTTATTCCTAATTTGTTCCAAAAGTGTTTGTTATTTATTTTCGTTTCCGATTACAATTTCAAAAATATAATAATGGTACAGTCAGTTGATTTATTTCATTTATTTCAATTATGGAATTATGATGTGTATTTGTATCATATAATTCGGTTAGCTTGTTATGTTATTTTTGTTTTTTTCTTCCGCTAATTAAGTCCATTCTTTATTAACTTTGTCACTGTGTATATTGTGTTTCTTGTAGATTTTGCTCTTTCTACTTTTATTTTTTCCCATTTTATCGTTTCCATAAAGTAAGCAAGTATATTACAGGTGGCCTCTCTTTGCAATATTTCACTTATTACTATATCAATTTTCTTGTCTTAAAACGAGGAAAACAAATAGAAAGAAAGGACAACATAAATTGAAAAGTTTTTCTTTCAAACATTTTCACTTTTTTTCGATAGGCTAATTTTATCCGTGGGTGGAAAGTGGAAATGTATCGAAAAGGAAACGAAAGTGCTTTATGAGATGCGGAAGGAAGAATGACGAGTGATTTGACTGATGTAAGGAATAGGAGAAAAAAAAGTGTTAAGCTATTAAGCTTAGTGGGATTTGAAATTTCAAATTTAGTTTTATGAAATTAGATTTTTTGTCCATCAAATGTTTCGGACAGCAACGGTTACGCTGACATCAAAAGTTTCTTCACTTGAACGATGGACGTTATGCTGGTTTCATTCCAACATCAGTTACTTGTCATTTTGAGTGGGGAAAGAAGAAATGGACTAGATTTGTGATTTGATTTTGCACTAGCAAATTATGCGTTTGAAATGCTGGGAAAATGATTTTGTGCTAGGATGGTCAGTGAAGCCTATTTATTTGTCTGGCCGTAGCATGTCATGCGTCTTCCTTCAAGCTCTACGGTAAAAATGAATTGAAATAGAAAAGCAGTCCTTCACAATGTTTATTTATTTAGTTATTAAAAAAAAAAGCTGAAAGTGTACTTCATTTTGTACTGTACATACCTAAATGTATAAATGAAACAGGTCTTTAGAGAAGTTGGGGTCCTTTTTTGAGATTGGTTGCATTTGAAACACAGGCTTCATTAATCACCTAGGAATGATGATCGACACAGGAAACAAACGATTTGATCAATCAACTGATTTATTCCACATAAAATGGTCTTCCGAGAATTTTAGCGCCTCTGAAATTTCTATGATGGGCAGCACCGGAAGCACGTGTTACGCTTCATTTTCTTCAGATTATCTGAAAAATCAATGTCCTTCTTGTTTGCAAATTTTCCGATAAAAATTCCGTGAAACAAATGAATGTTCAAGCAAGAAAAGTGCAGCGGTGCATCATTATTTTGATATAAAAAGAGAGCATGTTTGGCTTGGTTGTGTCAGAATATTATTGGAATAGTAATTTTAGATAATATCTGTTGGTACTTATTAATTTCCGGCAATTTAATCATATCGGTCGGTAATTACGTTTTATTTACTATCACTGAGTAATACTACTGCTGCTGCTGCTACTACTGCTACCATTCCATAGAAACCCCTCAAATGAGTGAGTGGTTTGACAATACATAGTCCTTGCGCTTTTTAAACTCCCCCGTCTTACTCGCTTAAAAAAATCTCTGAATTAATAAGGAGTAGATCGAAGATTTATTCATTAGGCTTTTCCTTAATTGGATTGCCGACCTAATTCAGTCTGTCAATAGTCTAAGCAGTAAGGCAAAAAGGATTTGTTGAAAAAATAAGTTCATAATGTGCAATCACCCTTTTTTCTTGCTAATTTGATAATTAGGAAACGGGTTGCAAAACTCTACACCACATTATCAATGTTAGCATCATTCTCTTACTGTTAATGTGAAGAGGAAAAAAAGAATCTTAAAATCCATAATATTTCAATGAGCTCTTTTTCCTTTTGGGGAAAGAGAGAAAAAAAGAAGTCATTTCCATTGTATTAGGAAAGAGAGAGAAAGAATATGAATGAGTGCTTACCATTGGTACTTGATTCAGGTAAATTTTCACGGGTAACAAGATGCATAACCGCCGTCTTACCAATCGGTAATGATAATGCGCCAAGGGTAACACTACCATGTAAAAAACGACCATGATAAATTAATTTTAGCATTGATGATGAATTTACGCGTTCATCACTCCATTCTGGAAAAATCAACTTTTCAAAAGAAATTTTTTGCATTATTTAGAACGCTATTTAGCATTAGATTCTTTAAAATGAATGGATTAGTTGATCGTAACAAGATCTAATTAATTAGCCACTTAATGTTTTCCTCTTTATTTTATGCTACAAAAGGCTGTACTGCTCTTTTTTATAAAAGATTATCAATAATTTTAACGATTCCACTAATAAAGACACCATTTATAACAGTTATTCGTCCATCGTTTCATACGGAATTGATTAATTTAATGTTGTAATTTCAAGATTTGTCGATACGATAAAATTACTTAGAGAAAATTAAGAAAATAACATACCGTCAGGCCAATTGTCAAAGACATATTGGGTTATATCAAGTGCTGAGAAATTTGATGCTAACTGAAATTCCTTTGTTTTACCACTTACTAAGATCAATCGCAAATTTATCTGCAAATGAATTATTATTCACGTTTGATGTGAAGAAAGAAAGTAAAAAACTACATGAAAAATGCACGTTTGACAAATAAAACTTGGGAATTTTGCGTGAATTTTAAACAAGACAAAACTTACTAAATTCTTGGAATTACTCCTAATACATTAACTCTTACTGCTTCAACAATAATAATTTTGTTGTATAAAGATTTCCGAGAAATAACGATGCAAATACTCCCAAATATGATTTAGTTACAGTACTACCTTAAAATTTTCCATTCATATTTATATGCTTATGAAAATTAGTACTTTCACAGGATTGTGATTTTTTTTAATACAAATTTTTCAAGAACAAAAACTTACAGCATCAGCACTGGGAAGATTATGGTCAAATTTTCCGGCCGCGGATGTTGGCGGAATCGCCATCCGGCAATCCGCAGACCCTAAAAAATGTCTGCATGCCAATTTAGTCTTGCCACATGTAATTTTAAGCTAGAATATTTAATACTTACAGTTAATGATATATCATTAAATAGAACTAAACATAACATACTCAAGCCTCACTGCTCATCTTGGGCCATTCATTTCTAAATAATATAGAAGGAAAACTGGGTGGTTATAAGTAAGCTAATTAAAAAATGATATTAGCGCAGACTAACGAGTCAATCAAGCATTAAAGCAAAATTGAATTAATTAATGAAGAAGTGAGTAGTAAATGAATTCTAACGTTTCGAATTTGATAAATTGAACAAAGAGGGTAATTAGATTCAGTACGAATATTTCAGTCAGGAATATTCATTCTTAAGTACGTTGCGACTGTATGATATCATCAATTAAGTGATCACCTATATCACCTGAATGTATTCTGAAATCGCAGTGAATAATTTTGATGTATTCAGCGAAAATCTATTTCAGAATGAGAAGCAGGTAATATGAATGACTAATAAATAATACTGCAAAAATTAATAAGTCAGTCATTAAGCAGATAAATTAAAGTGAGCAAATCTAGACATTATTCGATAAGCTATCCGTAATTTGCGTGAAGTTATATGTGAAATGTGTTACCAGGGAGAAAGTATACCAAATGTTTTACTCAAATAAATGAGTGACGGAAAACTGATGTTAATGTAAACAGCATGAGTGAAAATACTCTGAGGTAAATTAAATGTTCTGTAAAAAAGAAAAAAGTGGTTAACCGTCTGTTTTTATCCGTACAATCTGAAATGGAGAAATGCAAAAATTAACAAATAGCAACATTTAACGAGTTCATTTTCACCTGTAATCTACGAGATGTGACATGACTTCGGATTTAGTTCGTTCATTTGCTAACTTTCTACTTCTTTCTTTCTACCTTTAATCGAACAAACGATTAGTGTTACTTGACAACTTTAATATCTCCTTGATTTCCTTCATAAATTTAATATTTCTATTCCCTTCATATTTCATTGTTTCTTCGCCAATATTGATTAATTTTCATGTTTTCTACAATTTTTTCATTTCTCTAAAAAAGTAAACAAAAGTGTTTACACACAATAATTGCCGGTCTGTTGCTGACGTTTCACAGACACGCACACGCACACGCACACACACACACACACACAAATGGAGGGCGAGATATTAAATCAATGATCTATTATTGATTTTCAGTTCTTTCATTTAAAGCAAAATTAAATTTCAGAAGTTTGAATATCCTAACTGAAATGAAGGAAATTCTACGTATGTGTGTATCATTGAAGTTCCAATGTAATAAAACTTTCAAGTGCACTTCCTAAGTGTACACTTCCTGATTTGGCGTAAATGATTTGAATTCTATTACATTAGAGTGGACAGAATTAAGTAGGAAAGCTGTGATAGAGAATAGAAACGGAGTGAAGTGAGTGGAATTGATGGAATAATAAGACTTAATTAATCTGATCAAAAATGAAACAATGCGAAATTAAAATGAACTGAGCAATGAAAGGGATTAATGAGAGGAGTCGAATTAAAACTAAACTAGGTAGACCAATTAGCTACAACAGCAATTGATGTATTGAATTGAGTTCAAATAAAGTAAGCGAGAAGCAGACAGATAACTAACGGATATTAATAAAAGGTTTAATTGGAAGTCAAAGTCAAATTAGGGGTAGATAAATCAATTATTCATGATAAGGTCAACATCTTCAGAAAAACTGCGTATGGTCACCATGAATGTAACTTACGAAATGATTATTTCACTGCAAATAATAATTTCGTCACTCCGCTCAAAGTCCAACTGATACAATTGGAAATAATTCACCGAAAGGGTAACACTTCGATACGTTAACTTTTCTGAAAATGAATAATTGAATGGACTGAGATATAATTCAGTTACATAACTGACGCTTATAACTTACCCCTTCCAAGTACATTGTTGTGAAAAAAGCAAATTTAAATTCGTTTAATAGCATAAGTGTTAAGGGTTAACAACGAACGTAATGCATAAATTTCACTCATCCAACGTATTTTCATGTAATGCAATCTACTGCAAGCAAGAAACAACGAAGGAAAAGAATAAAAAATTCATTTAACCAATTAATGTACTAAACCAACTTCTCTTGTAACACCACTTATTCGCTGTTTCCATCATTTAACATTATGAACTATGCTAATTACTTTCTTCAATAAAATTGCTTACCTACATACGTCATAAATATTTATCGTATTTCACGTACGTGTCGAGGGTAATTTTCGAGGATCATTTAATTCACATTAAACACCATATTGCTTAAATATTTGATGGAAAACAGACTAGCACACTCTTCCTCCCTTCCTCACTCCTATTCAACGACTAACGTCAATGAAAAATCGATCGTTAATTTTATTGGTTGGTCGGTTGGTTGGTTGGTTGGTTGGTTGGTTGGTTGGTTGGTTGGTTGGTTGGTTGGTTGGGTTGGTTGGTTGGGTTGGGTTGGGTTGGTTGGTTGGGTTGGGTTGGTTGGTTGGGTTGGTTGGTTGGGTTGGTTGGGTTGGTTGGTTAGGTTGGTTGGTTGGTCGATTCGAATTTCAAATTTTCAAATGACAACAACAACATATGGACAGACAGACAAACGGGCATATATGATATGACATTATGTGTAGAAATAATCATCGGAAGGTGCACACATCCGCAACGCATACTCGAATGATTTTATTTGAAAGAATTAAATGGAATAGAGGAACGGGAAATCGAATTATCGAATGGTGAGATCGATGAAAAAAAAAGATGCGAGCGATCGGTTGAGGAATGGGTGGATTAATCGTTGAACAGGAAACTTCCTGTGAAGTTCACAATCCATCATACACTGTGTTCGCTACTTGTTAGCAACAGCAATAATAGCTGATTATATTAATTTCATTTTGGAAGAGATGAAATGAAGGAAGGCGCAAGCAGAAACGTTCACTAATTCGTTTGATTCCGCTTCAAAACAAACTAATGATTTTGAACAGTTCTGGGAAAGAACCATTCTAAATGCTAGCGCAAAGGAAAGGGTGAAAATACACGGAAAAGGAAGTAGAAGCAAATAATGCTTTTTTTCACAAAAAAATTCAGTATTCAGTACACATACACACCCACACGCATACATACATACACGCACGTACTACGCACACGTGAGGGGTGAAAGGGTTGAAAAGTCTTAGAATTTGTCAGTTTTTTCTTCCATGCATTCCAATTTTTTTATAAATAGTTTACATTTTACTGAAATAAATTTGCTATAAGTAAGGGAAAGTTAAGAAATAGCAAGTCTTCAAACTCTCGTAAATTTAATGGCAGGAAAAGGGTCAAATTCGCTATTTTGCTGATTGTTCTTGAAGTATGTCAACTCTTGACATTTCAATGGTTTGTAATGAAATGATCAAATGGGAAGAAATATTGCTAGAACAGAGAGAGAGAGAGAGAGAGGAAAGAAAGAAGGAAGGCATAGTGAACGAATGTCGCAACACATCAAATTTACGAGAATCACCTTTTTTGCTGAAAAGACATTCGGAATGTGAGGATCCGGAAACAATAACAGAAAAGGTAAGGAGAACCAAGAGATTTTCTTACTTTTTTCATGTCTATATTTTTAGGAAGGAAAATACTTCTCGTTTATTTTAACCAATTGTCTTTCCATATTTCGTTCATCAAATTCTAATTCTGTTTTCACTTCTCATTCCTTTTCCTCTCCTAACTGACTTTCATGTTCTAATTGCATTCAAACTCACTGATCACTCACATTTCAATGGGAATTGAGGAAAGGAATTACTTAAAAGAAAAAAGTGACAATAATAATTAAGCAAAAAATGGCAATTCTGAAAGAAATGCAAAACTAAATGAAAAATAGGAGGAAAAGGAAAAAAATTTATTTTTTCGTCTTTGCAAAATAAATGTTCAACTAAAATCTAAAAACCAACACATTAATGGAATTGCTGGACGCTAAGGGATGTTGCTTAATCGGCAATATGTGACACTTAATAAATAGGATGCATGCAACCATACTTATGCTAATGAATGGTTCACCAAATTAATACTAAACTAAAAAAGAGGAAAAATTGACATTTAATTTTAGACAGGTGGAAGAAAAAAATTGTCAGCCTATCAACCATTAATACGGTTCTCTGTTACGGCTTATGTTACAATGGTACCGCTGGTATCTGTCATGAAATTTTTCTATTCATCCATACTTTTTAAGGCATCTAAGCAGAATCTATTACAGAGAAGGCAAAATTTATTTTAGTGGAAAGAATAAGCCCAAAACTTTTATGCAACAACACTTATCCACCTCGCACAATAAAAATATTGATTGGATTTTTTTCTTAATGATTTATCGCTGTGATTCTTATCATTATCACTGTTGTTATTTATTGACGGCAATTTTTGTTATTATTGTGGCTCTTGCTGATTAAATCCATTTGTAATTGCTTTGATAATACAAAATATTCCCTCCATGTAACAGCATGAGAGACTTTCTGCTCATTATTTGCAGATTCGAATATTTGGATCACCCGGTAATTTGTGCTCGAGCATTTAACTAATTAATTATTAAAACCTTCCTGGAATACTCCGTAATTAGCAAACGTCCAAAGCGTTGGCTTTCTTCAATGAGACAAAACGAAATACTCTCTAATTACCTGATAGTCAATTAATTAGAATATTCCCAATGCGGCCAGAATTTCCGACTACTTCATAATTTTCATTACTGACGCGATCTACTTTTTTATATAAAAAAGGTATCTTGCAAACCAAAAGATTAGGGCACAATGTTATGGCATCAAAATATTAGACGACAAACACAAAAGCAAACATTTTCCCAAGCACTAAGAAAAGTGATAACAAAAAAGGAAAGAACGGGCAAGTCAAAGCATACGATGGATGATGAACAACATGAGGGAACAATGAACATTTGTCGGTATTGTAGAACAAAATGTTTAAAGGAGAAATTAAACAGCCATATCATTGTGAAGTTATCCTTAAAATTTTGCAGAGAAGATAAAAAGAAAATACACGCATTTTTACTCAAGTTAAAATCAACGCTGCTAACATTACCACTTCAAGTTTTTCTTATCCCACCACCCCGACATTGTCACGTTTTTCTCCACGGATGCACCACTTGAATAGGTACTTCAATAACCAGTAGTTGTAAAGCTAAAGGCTATCCTTTAGAACTAGTAAAGTGATGTATACATGGAAATAAAATTTAAGCAGGTATATTTCAGCTCACAGTTACCTTATCAGCTAAATTTTAATAATTTTATGATAATAATTAATAATAATAATAATAATAATAATAATAATAATAATAATAATAATAATAATAATAATAATAATAATAATAATAATAATAATAATAATAATAATAATAATAATAATAATAATAATAATAATAATAATAATAATAATAATAATAATAATAATAATAATAATAATAATAATAATAATAATAATAATAATAATAATAATAATAATAATAATAATAATAATAATAATAATAATAATAATAATAATAATAATAATAATAATAATAATAATAATAATAATAATAATAATAATAATAATAATAATAATAATAATAATAATAATAATAATAATAATAATAATAATAATAATAATAATAATAATAATAATAATAATAATAATAATAATAATAATAATAATAATAATAATAATAATAATAATAATAATAATAATAATAATAATAATAATAATAATAATAATAATAATAATAATAATAATAATAATAATAATAATAATAATAATAATAATAATAATAATAATAATAATAATAATAATAATAATAATAATAATAATAATAATAATAATAATAATAATAATAATAATAATAATAATAATAATAATAATAATAATAATAATAATAATAATAATAATAATAATAATAATAATAATAATAATAATAATAATAATAATAATAATAATAATAATAATAATAATAATAATAATAATAATAATAATAATAATAATAATAATAATAATAATAATAATAATAATAATAATAATAATAATAATAATAATAATAATAATAATAATAATAATAATAATAATAATAATAATAATAATAATAATAATAATAATAATAATAATAATAATAATAATAATAATAATAATAATAATAATAATAATAATAATAATAATAATAATAATAATAATAATAATAATAATAATAATAATAATAATAATAATAATAATAATAATAATAATAATAATAATAATAATAATAATAATAATAATAATAATAATAATAATAATAATAATAATAATAATAATAATAATAATAATAATAATAATAATAATAATAATAATAATAATAATAATAATAATAATAATAATAATAATAATAAATAATACATTGATCAGTTTTTCTCGTCAAATTCTTAGTTATAATTAATAGTAACGAAATTACAACAATGAAAGATATGAATTGATTAGATTAATAAAATTTCAATTCATGTAGGAATGAAATGAACGATGAAACCGGATTTATTTGTATTTATCTGAACAATGAAAGAAGAAGTGTTAATGAGAAGCTAATTGGCGACGACATTTTTGTAAAATCATTAACTTACATTGAAGTCGTATAAATGAGGTGAAGTGAAAAAGAAGCAAAACTAGAAATAAGGGGAATTTATCAGGAATGATTTGAAAATTCATCATAAATATTGCGGGAATTTTTAGCGATTGCTCTCCCGAATAATAAATTTGAAACTGGGAAGAGGGTGATTCTTTGTTTACAAGGATTTGTCTCTGCAAAGTACAAGCAAAATTTTGAATATGCCTTTCTCTTTGCCTTTCTCTTACGCCTGAACATGCTCTTACGTCTCCTACGTTCTTACGATATGGTTAAGCAAGAAAAAGCGAAGGAGAAAAAACTGACTTCGGAATGAATATATTAAAATAATCTTGTTATTCTCATTTCTGGGCTTTGAAGTGTAGTGTAATGCCATCCCAAAATTATTAATCAATAGGTAGTGTAATGCCATCCCAAAATTATTAAAAAATTAATCGATTAGATCTCGTCACTGTGGTCTTGCAAAAATTCATTATCTTACCCAATCTATGCATTCATTTCAGATCAACTAATCAAAACTGTTCATTTCTGCTTCACCTACTTATTTCTTTCTTCCTTTTATTTAATGCTTGTGTGTGAAGCGTGAAAAATGGAATAAATTTTACTCAAATCGATAGTTGAGCTGAACAAGTTGAATAGTTCAGACTTATTTTTATTCAAAAGAACGTTACTTAAAGTAGGTTCTTAGATGGCTGATAATGAACAATAAGTGATCTAATTGTAATTAATCCCTCATAAATGAAGGGCCGAAAAAAGCTTCCTTTTCTAATTTTCTCTCTCTCCTCCCATGACTTTCTATTTTTCCTGTTTACCATTAAATAACAAGTTAGACATAAGATGTTGTAACCTAGTCTAAAGCTCTTGCTTTTTCACAGACAGTTTTATTTTCATGTTCTCTCGCAATACACATATTACAAATTAAAATGCAACGTTCCAAATAGCTTACATCTTATTAGTATAAGTTCATCTGAATAACCGCAAAATTATTAACAATTTTTATCCTTCCTCAGTGGTGATAAGCAAAGAAACACAACAAATTGACCAAATCAAATCCAACGCCCCAAGTTGACATCAAATTAAATGGATTTCTAAAATTTGCTGATAAGTCATTATTACTACCATCACTACGGTAAGACTAGAACATGAATACTGATTGCTTGATTAGTTGACCCAAGAACATGGAATATTAATGCTGGAATTTGAATGCTCTATGATAATTTAAACCAGTGCTAGGGGTTTTTCTTTTCATTCCCAGGTACTGTAATTTAATTGAATTGTTAAATGTGTGGAAATACTATCAAAAGATATGAAAGGAACAAGAAGAATGAGGACAAACGTATCAAACGTGAAGTCTATACGCATATTGTGCCCCATCAATCAAAAAAGGAAAAATCAAACAACGATATTACAATTTAACATTGTCCCTGCAACAAATCTTAATTAAGAAGTCATATATGCCAAGTAAATTTGGAACCAATAAGTAGTGCATTATCTAACATTTAATGTGCCGAACCACTGCTGGCAAGTCTTTTCAATGTGAGTTGCGAAATTTGGATTTAAAATTTAATTTGGCTTTTTATATTCAGCAATTCTTGCAACAATGATTTATGTCACGGATTGGTTGACATAATAGCAAAAATTGAAGAAGGTTTACTTGCGAACTTCTCGAAAGGTTTCCTTCACCTTCCTTCCATCTACCTAATTAACGACAAACACCTAGCAGTAGCCTTCGCGAGGAAGGAAGGGAATTTCTTCTGATGTGAACCGCAGAAAGAGGGAAAAATCGATGTGCTACTAAATGTGATAAAAAGGAGGAGGAAAATGGTGAAGTAAAGACATTTGAATAACAAACGCAGAAAAAGGAATTGCACGAAAGGATGGCTGGCCTCTTGCGCAGAACGAAAAAGAAAAGGCTAACACATTAACTTTGCCCTTCCAGCTCCTCCCTTTCCGGAAAAAGAAGGAGAAGAGAAGTGAGGCGGAACTTCCCTTCCCGTTCACCTACCCAATGGGACAAGAAGCGAGAAATTCCGTAAGCAAAGAAAAGGAACATGTTGCATTGACCCCGCAATAGCGACGATGCGCTGAGCAAGGAAGAGATGATGACGAAGTTAATCGAGAGGACGGAGAGATGACGAGATGTCACCTGAAGATTTTTTGCGGCACTTGTCTTTTCATTTCAGAAGCAGAATGGAAGACGAATGTTTGTTGGTCGCTATCTTTTGATCTCAATTCTAGAACACATAAAGGTGAATTCGAGAAAGGACTGAGGCCAAGTGGATAAAGATTTTAAGAGTAATTTCGCAAATGATTACGACCATATGAGAATGGAACTTAACAATGGGTCGCAGCTGACAGGACAGCTTGATTGAAATCAACTTCAGAAGCACTGATACAATGTGACTTTGTGCAGCGACTACTGCTCATCTGCTAAAAATTAGCCATGCAACTAAGCCTTATATCTCAAAATACAAATTAATTTCGAATTCTGTTATTTTCTCAATTTGTCGCAAAAAAAGAAGGCAGGCAGACATTGATGAGTCTGAAAAAAGTGCACGAGACAAGTGAAATGCTTATCAGCAAGATAAATATTAGTGTCGTACAAATAATTATCGTCAGAGTGTCATCTGATAGTTGGTGAAATCAATTTGAGAAATGATTGGCTGATTGGTTGGATGGAGAAAACTGCTGAGTAAGAATGAAAGCAAAATTATGCACAGCATTAAAATGCTTGCCACCATTAAGAGGAAGTTTATTCTTGCATAGCTCTATTGCTAAATGTGAGAAATGATTGCCTGGCTGGATGAGTGGTTGGGAAGAATTAAAATTGGCATTTAAACGAATTACTTATTAGTAGCAGCTAAAATATTGCTTAACATTCGAACGGAATAAATCAAAGCTTAAATAAAACACTTTAGCGTTAAATTTTTTTCCCGCTTGACAATTTTTATTTTTATTCCATCAAATGGCCACGACGTCTTTTTAATTCTAAGGCAACGAGAATATTCCAATGTTTAAAATTTTTGCTTTCTTAGTTATTATTGAATCATTTCGTCTCTCTGAGAATTTTTTTTTGAAGCAAAATTTTCCGAAACAGATTTTCGTTTTCATTTTACGTCCATGGTTAATTAGTTGTACTTTGAAATGAAATGTTTTCTAGGATCGATCGAAGTAGGTAGCCCTTTTAATTGCTCAAAAACGATTCTATGATATGATAATAGTTATGGAATGACGTCTTCGTCAGAGTACAGCTAGTGCTAATAAATATCACTTCATCCATTTTTTCTTTAAAACATTGTGTAAAATGTAAAATTTCATCATTTTGTCATTAATATGTAATAATCGTGCTCCTTAATACAATTTCGTTTAATTATAAGCTGCCTCGGATAATTTTAAATACACTGAGATGTGAGCGCTTACGCACACTGATACTAAAATACAACCTCGATTTCAGATTCTTTTGAAGCTTTGCTGAATGTTTGAATATAAGTATAACCAGTTTTGACAAAACCGTGTGATTTTTCATTTCCTTTAAATAATTCCACTCATTATCTTCACTTGTTTATTCCAATTATGATCTCTCCCTTCTCCCTTCATTTCTCTAAAATTTCAGCACATCCAGTTGTGCCAATTTCGGTTTTCTTTAGCAACATTTTCATGACCAGCAGTTTGACGATTTCTGATTTTTGACACATTAAAATAAGACAAAAAAAGGCCGGTCGATAAGTTTTTCTCTAACGCTGGTAGGTGGTAGGGAGATGATAATAATGACGTGGAAGATAGAATAAAGTGATGATGTCATAGTAGGAAAGTACTTGAAATATCTCAAATGTGTAAGGTTTCCATCCCATACATTCATCGGATGGAGAAATAGCCAAAAGCAAAAAATTCTTTTAACAGGTTTTACTACTCTCTTCAACAAGAACAGAAAGTATTTTGATAATTTATGACAACGTTATAAAAATTAAATGTTACAAAACGTCTAATTTTATATTTAAGCCATGCCGTCTTCTTTTCTTTGACTAAGCAATATGTTCGATTAGCTATGAGATAGAACGTAATAAACGTGCAAAATCTTCGTAAACAAGTAAAAGTGTTTGAATGAATCCCTTCTTTCATGTTTACTTATTCAGAAATACAATATTCTGCTGATTACCAAGCAGATTTTTTAGCATAAAGATGATTAAACGGTAACGATAGCTGACAGATATGGACAGAGGGAGAGAAAGAGAGAGAGATAAACAAAGGGAAAGGGAGAAATAGAGAGAAATGATGTTTGGTAGGTTTTTAACTGACTATAAAAACGATATGTGATGCAAAGAGGAAAGGGCATAAGCTGGAAAGGATCGGAAAAATTAGAAACCATTTCATGACAACTTATTTTGGAGTGCCTGATGCAAAACAACTTTTGACAAAAAATGGAAGGAAAAGAATACATAATGAAGTCGCAGGGTGTTTTGACAATGCAAAAAAATGATATTTTGCCAATCTTGATATTATTTGGCGTAACTAACTTACCGACGGTAAATGCAAAACAGACTGTTCTGTAAACAAAAACAAATCAAGTATGAAATGAATTCATGGACTTAATTATGTGATTGCAACATCTGTCATTTACGAACTGAATTTTCCTTCTTATCAATTTCTACAAGCCTCCAATCTTTCATCCTCAATTATTTCTCATCAGACAATACTATCTCTTAAATTTTGCAAGTTTGAATCACGGCGGAAACAATTCCACTTACCTTCATAAATGTTTAATCCCACCACTCTACAGAGACTCACTAAATGCACATCCGCGCACGCATGCGTAGCATTAGTGTTGCATGCGATGGATGATGCAATAAATTGCTGGGAAAGGCTCCGGACAGTCGCGTCGTATCTTCAAGATTCTTCGCAGTTGCTGGGGAGTGTAAGGAAAATTGGGAAGATGCTGAAAACTTTATAAGTTTATTCCGGGAGTGTACTATTCGTCTCGCAAAACTGTTCTAATGTTTTCAAACCTTATATTGTAGAGATGAATGATCCTGAAAGCCTGCTGCGCTTATTCCTGCCTGAAAAGTTTACATTGAAAATATGTCGACTTACTTCACTTTGCTTAGAGAGCTTTTATAATTCAGAAAATTCAATAAAACTTTTTTGAAAATAATCGAAATATTTCGCGTGTGGTTTTTTAGGCAGCCAGAAGTGCGAACACTTCCAGAGTTATTTCCAGGATAATGTAGGGTTTAAAATGTTTGGGATGACCTGGACAATTCCAAGTTTTTAATCAAGTGTTGCGTGCAAGAATGTGGATTCCCAGTCTTGACAGTTCTTGAGAGTCAAAATAAATCAATTAATAGATATTTCAGTGTATGGATAATCAAAGATTGAATTTCTAACGTGGTTAAAATTAACTTTCTTTTTAAAGTTTAATTAACTTCATAGTAACCTGTCGATTGAGTAAACATTTTTTGACTACAGTAATTTATATTTAATATTTCAGGATGGGTGAAAGTGATCACTATGGGTTTTCCCTCACGACTTTCAGGTATGCTGACTCAATTCATTTTGTTTAAAATAGCAAACACCTGTTTTCTTAGTCTCGTTAAATTCGTAGGTATTTTCAGAAGTTAATTATTTAGGAAAGAATTTTTTGGACTCGTGATTAGGGTATGAATATTCTTATGATCTCACGCTGCATTATAAATGAGTGATTTAAGAAAATACAAGTTTAATTTTATTAATTAGTCCAAAGAAGTCTAATTAGTAAACATTTTAACTTTTCATTTTCTAAAGCCAACTGATTTATTGCAAGACTGCATTCCTTTATCATTTTTAGTCACAAAAATCTCAAATTTTAGTCCTTCTGGCAAGTTAATGCAAATTGAATATGCTCTAAATGCAGTGAAGAATGGGCAACCTTCAGTAGGATTGCGAGGTTTGGTATTATTTGCGTTTGTGAATAAATAACTGATGGGAACACTGAAGTAGTGCTACACATTCAACCACCATAAATTCATTATGCCTCGTTTACTTGAAACGACATAATGCTGGCATGCCTAAGTATTTACCTGAAATATCTGATATACACTTCGTATTTGTTAAATATCTTTTATGATGCCAACTAATGTCATTTTGTATATCGCTGAATTATCCCTAATAACCTACGGCACGTTTTGTTATTTTACTTTATTTAACGATTAATTTTATCGTTTTGTTCATTTTACGCAGGAATCCATGCTATTGTTCGGATGGTAAGTATTTTTATATTTTTAAAGTCATTATTTCTAAAGTAAACAAATTCCAGCATCAGATGGTGTTGTTTTGGCTACCGAGAATAAGATATCGATACTGTATGAAGATCAACCGAAGGTGGAGAAGATTAGTCAACATATCGGCTGTGTTTATAGTGGCATGGGGCCTGATTACAGGTAATTCCAAGAACATTTCGAAATATCTTATACAAAATTTGCTAGAACTGCAGTGGGATTTTAATGTGTTCTTGGCAATGTAGTTTTCACCCTAAAATTGCCTACGCTTAATTCCTTTACAGCTAAGAATACGTACAGAACTGATCAAATTTTTGGAGAAGCATCATCTTCTCTAAAAATACTATTTTCTTAGGTCTTTCAAGTTCTTTGTCAGAGAACAAACACTTCTGATTCTTCACAGTGCATGTTTGTTTTATGTGTGTAGGCATGCCGCATCTAACTTGAAACATAAAGCTATAAATGCAACGAATAACTGGTGTGAGGTGTTGATATTTCGTGTATAATATGTAGCTACTTTAATCGCTGAATGACAAACAGAAAATTTTATCTGTTTCTCTGAATTTATCAGTTTAATATTGTATTTTCTCGTAGAATACTAGTTAAAAAGGCACGGAAATTGGCCATGGAGTATGAATTGATATATGGTGAAGAAATACCGACAACACAACTTGTAACAAAGTTAGCCGCAGTGATGCAAGAATATACTCAGTCAGGGTATGTGATTTTTGTTTTAGTTCATGTTCTTTTTTAGTTAATTGTATAATGTGCACTGTCCTCTCTAACAACGAACATCCATCCTGAGGAATAAGTGGTTTGAGCATGAAAAGAGAATAAATAATGCATAAGGGAGGACAAGAATGAAGATTTTACAACGATTATAAACCAATTGAATTATCACATGTGTTTGGTTTTTTTTATGTCTGCATTTTGTAATTCAAAATTTTCAAAAGTTTGCAGTGGTGTACGACCATTCGGTGTATCAATGCTTGTTGCTGGCTGGGATCGTGAGCCAAATTCTGGCCGACCACTTTTGTTTCAATGTGATCCCTCGGTAGTGTTTTCATTTTTTATGACGTTCAATTTATAAATTGTTTGGAAGTTTTTTTGTGAATGAACGATTTAAAATTAGAAGTGGTTTTGCCTTTATTAAACAATAACTTTGTTTAGGGAGCATATTTTGCGTGGAAAGCAACAGCTTTGGGAAAGAATGATGTCAATGCAAAAACATTTTTGGAGAAACGATTTAGTGATGCGCTAGAGCTGGATGACGGTATTCATACGGCGTTATTGACACTGCGTGAAAGCTTCGACGTTGGTATGACGGAAGACAACGTCGAAATAGCAGTGTGCAATAAAAATGGATTTATGCGTTTATCAAAGCAGCAAGTGAAGGATCATCTTGGTGCACTGTGATTATTGCTCTTTTTTATTAAAGCTGAAAATAATGCAATTCATTTTTTTTTCAGCATAAGTTAATTTGTATTTGGAACTCTTAAAATAGGAATAGTGTTTGCCAAGGTCTGAGGTGTCCTTCAGGGATTTATCCTGGACATTCCCTTTGCCTTCTCTACTTTTTAAAACCTTAAAACAAACATATAAGATTTTAAGATTTTAGAAAGAGATTATAAGGTTTTAAAAATTAGAAAAATGTGTTGCTTGTTAATCTCCCTTTTTGTCGATCATCGGAATCTGTCCGTTGGATGTTTAAAGCATCGATTATCATGAATATAATTGGGATAACAATGTTTTCTAAAAATGAGTTTTTCTGATTCTTATAGAGTTGCAAATAAAATTCTGGAAGATGCAATGTGTTTTTTATATTTGGAAAATCCATGAAAGATTCTTCTAGAAAACCGTCAGTTTAATGTCACAATATTTAATAGAGATCAAATATATCGAAAAAAATCTTTCATAGTGCGTGATACTTTCTGATCACTGCATTATCTTTTGCCTTTCGGAAAGTAAATTATCGTTATTTCATTGCAGACAGTAGTCTATGATATAAAGCAGACTATGTCAAAAACGAAGTAAGTTCATTTTATTTCCGTACAGTAACTCCCACTCTGAAATCTCTTTGTATGGGAAATTTCGTATATTCATTTTTAATGGAAACACATTAAATATTTTGAAGTGCACTTGACTGCAGCTCATCGATTTAATGTTGGAAGAGCAAAATTTGTTGCGCTGGTTTAAAATTTGTTGGTTTGAAAACAGTGTGTAAGGTATTTAGCTATTTTTAACAAAGGATGGAAAAAAGTGCTTTTCAGATATGATTTTTATCAAACAGAAACCCATGTTTTTGTGACTATATTGAAGCGTGGTTTAACATTAGAACAATGTAAAGCGAATTATGTGGATGGTTGCTTAACAGTAGCAGCAGCCAGTGAAACTTTACTAAACGTGCGGCTATCCCATTTGATTAATCCTACGTCATTAGAACTGAAATGTTCTCCATCCAAAGTACGATTTCCCTCATCTCACCAGTTTTCTTCAATGTATTTTTGATAATAGTGATTTTACTGTGAGATCGTTCCAAAATTAAACTTTTGGGATAGAAAATTTGTGGGGTTAAACATTTCAACATCATCCCTCTATTAATTTAATTTAACATTCATATAGCATTGTACTCTTCACTTCACTATGGATATTTTCAGATTGAATTGAAAATGGAAAAAGTGGAATTAGAGCAGTGGGAAACGTTGGAGGAAAAGAGTGGAGAAAACAAAAATAAGGTCTTTTTAGGTGTTTTGTTTCATGAGGCAAAGTTGCTTGTTATGGCGTCTTTAATGTACGTTACTGTAGCTTGAGCAATATGAGAAAGGAAATCAATGCATCTTCGGTTATAGCTATAAACAAGTTGCGCTGACAGGTGGTCTGAAGCATCATTTCAGTAACACAGGAGGACTAATTATAGTGAACGGTTTTTTTTTTGGTTCTACAATGCAGAGTTTTCACTTGTCTGTTCAACTCAAAACTGACTTTTACTTTCGACGATTCATAACTACATTTTTAGCGTACACTGATTAGTTGGGATAAATTTGTTGGAGAGGTAGAAGAGGACGAAGAAAAAGGAGATGTCAATATACTTTTTCAGGTGAGCTCATATGTAAATTGGTAATCATTGTGGGAAATATTTTTCAGAATCATTAGCTCCGTTCTGCCTGTTCTGCCTAGAGCCTACTATGAAATTCTCCCTTGTCCATCATTTGTATATCCAATCGTAATTCCATATCAATCCATACCAATCCATACCGATTTGCATACCATATGTGATCACATCAAGGTGTTTCATTTTTTCAAAATGAGATCTTCGGCTATCTTAAATGGTAACCTTTACCAGAACATAACTTGATTTGCTCATAACACCTGGTTTCAGTAAGACTTTGCAGCATGTTTATATTATTTATTTTTGAAGATCTTTTTCAGAAATTATATAAAGATGCAGATGATGACACGAGGAAAGCAATGGTGAAATCATACACAGAAAGTGGTGGAACAGTGCTAAGTACAAATTGGAAAGAAATAAGTAAAAAACGTACAGAAATTCGGCCCCCCGATGGAATGGAATTTAAAAAATGGTGAAATCTAATTGGAATGTACCGGAACTGTATAGGTTTATGATGTCTTGCTATTTACAACGAATTTGCCTGCTATCAGAAATAGGATTTATAGTTTTCGCATATTGTTAACTGTACTATCACTTAATGTTTGATCTACGTTTCACCCAAACGAGAATGATCGAACGCACGGATTTCCTGAAGATTATTTCGAATGAGCTATTAACCATAATGGAAGACTTATTTTTTGCTTTTTATAAGTACATAAGTCTCTGAAAATGCGAGCAACTATTGAATTTCGAGGAATGAGATTAATGAATCTCCTGAAAATATCCAAATATAGTCATATTATCTTAAATTTGTACTCGCTTTTGTTTTCCTTTCATTTTTTTTTAAATAACTTCATGACTGAAAGCAACCTTCCCAAGGGAGGAAAATGAATACTTGAAATTCATACTTTGGCGAAACCTATTTATCATATATTGCCTTGTCCTTTACATTGCACTTATATTATAAAGAAAAAACATTTTTTCCTCTAAATATGACGAATGCAGTGAAACAACTCACACAGTCTTCACAAATATATATGCTATGAAGCATCGTACATAAAGCTAACTGATCAAGGTAAAACAAGAGCACCCACATCGTGGAACACGAGTCACATAAGTGGTTTGCACTAAGCTATATATGTTTTTTTTGAAACACCTTACACATAAGGAATCAACATCCAATCTTTTCCGTTTAAGTCATCTATATGAAAGTTTCAAATCTCAAGTCAGCACTTCAATAATTTTGTAAATAGTACTCTCGATCAGGAGCGCTATTTATGGTATGTCGAAATCTTCATCATCGGCTGCTTTTCGTTTTAACAGGTTGGTGATAGCTTCCGGTCGAGTTTGTCGAACTGTTTCTCCTGGTCGTACAATTGGTTCTTCCTTTCGGATCAACTGTTCGTTGATTTCACGTAACTGCTCATTACTCTAAGATTTTTCAATTGAATGTGGATGAAAAAAATGAGCGAATTCTTTAAATTTTGGGAAATTAAAATTTCATGACGTTGGGCAAATTAACGAAGAAATTGCCACCTTCCACCCCACATTTGGCTGTACCAAACAAAATCGGTCACTTGGCAACCGCAGTCCATAATTCTGCCGAATTGCAGGAAGTGGTACAGCATTCTTTTGTTCTGCAAATTCTACCAATAACTGTCTACTAGGTCGTTCACTTTTCCAAAAACCTGTAAAGAGAAAGAAACGGAATGAAGTATCATTGAGCAGTGCATAAATATGAATAAGAAACATTTCCGATGAATAAAAGATACCATTAATAAGTATAGCATTCCAGAATAATAATTGTAAGAGTAACTTTTGTAACCATAAAATTTCATTGTTAAATAATTATTGAGGGACATGAATAAACCATATACTTTTTGATTGGTTATCAGACTGATTATAAGGAAAGGCAGAGAATAAAAAATTGAACACCTGTATTATCAATGGCAAATTGTACATCAGCTTCATCAATCTGTTTCTTTCCCGCATGCTCACTTATTGAACGAGCATCTTCCAGAATTTCTGCCGTATATCTGCAATATAATCACAATTATTAAAAGATTACTATCCTATCGTTGCACTTCATGACATCGCGAAACTTGTAAAGGATATTTACAATCTATTTAATGCATCACCGCGGTTACAAATATATCTTATAGTACGCTTCAGACTTGAATATACATTGCTGAAATAACAACCTATATGCAAATTCGAGCATTTGCGAAATTACACGGGGTTCGTAATCGGCGACTCCCATTTCCTTTAGAATAGCCTCCATAACTTGTGCGTCATGCGGTATAGTACCCATTTACGCCAATTTCTACTGTTGTCCACTTAATCGGTAACTTCAAGATAGCTAGAAACACAAACGGTAACTTACAGGATAACTTTCAAATAATGGAATTAAAACTGAGATAGAAACGAGATCTAATTATTTATCTTCAAAGTTCTCATTAGCAGCAATTTCAGTTTGACGTAGAGAATTTAAATGACCAAATAACTTCTATAAAAATTAGTGCTATATTTGTGAAAATATAAAAGCAAAGACATTCCCGACTCCGTGGTATGGTAATTCCTACTACATTTATTATGCTAATTGTTTAAACTACTGGAAAACCATGCAAAAACCATGGACTATCCCATTCGACTAATAACCGACATCAGTTAAAAGGGAACCGCACATTTTAAAAAATTAATATTAAAATTCACCGCTCCTCAAGAACGTTATGTCAGAATCGACTTCGAAATTATATTAGTTTGCTTAGAAAGTAAAGTATATCAAATTGTATAAAAGCTTAATAAATTAGCAAGATACGAATACCAATTTTTCCTGTCAAGAATCCTGCTTGCGAAAAAAAAGGAAAGTAAAAGAATCTCCAAAGATCTATTTCTTGAAATGAATAAAAACGACTTTGTAAAATTTTTTTATACAAATAAAATGCAATCATAAAAATAATCTCCTGCGGCATTTACTATAATGACATGTGTAAAGAGAAAACGAGTTTTTTCAGAAGACCACTGCTTTTTCAAGCATGCATGATGGCTCGCACAAAATCGGAAATGTTTACATTGCCGTGGGAATCGTCATGACCAACCAGAAGTTGATCAACCTATCAAAAAAAGATCTTTTATTAAGAAGTGGCAACATTTGAAACATTTTTCATGAGATAATCAAAAAGTTTTCTTGTACTACTATTCATACTATTCATGGATGTTAGATTTCACTAGTAAGTATCTGATAAATTCTATTGATAATTTCCTTTTTCAAATTAAAAAACTTTTAAAAAACTAGAATTCATGACTTACTTCCTCATCTGACAAGCGTTCACCAAGAGTGGTTAACAGATGTCGTAACTCAGCAATATTAATTAAGCCATTTCCCTATAACAGTAAATTTCACACATTTAAAAAATGATCACTAAAAAAGTTTTATAGCGACTTGTGGAGAAGTATATGACGAACTACCTACTTCTTTATCAAAATGAGACAATCCTTCCACGAATTCTTCCAAAGTATGGTTTTCACGGCATTTATTCACTGATTGATAAATAGGAACAAAATCTTCGAATGTAATACGAGTTTCTGAAAAAAAAACATGAATTGCTCCGACTAAAGAGATTAATGATAAAATTAAATTCAACATAATGTGTGGAATTATTCTGCAATTGCAACTAAGATTTCGTTAAACATCGGCTAGATTTACACTTCAAGTAAAAATCACGATATTAGTGCCACTGATAAAAAAAATGATAAGGAATAGTCAACACTGAACAGGTAAGCTATCCATTTTCGGGCACGTTTTTCTGTAATGTATATCGGAAAAAAAGCAATACTGGATTACTTTGCGTACGAAAAAGTTAAATACAACAAAGAATTCCATCTTCCTTTCCTTTTTCTATCGAAAATATAACGGAAATCGCAAGAGTTAGATATATTCTTAGTAAACTATACCGGGATCAGTCCAATGTGAACAACATTTTTGGATTTCAGCTTCCGTTGGGTTTTGTCCGAGTGCACGAAGAACATCACCAACTTGTGCTACTCCTATTCGTTCATCTCCCTGAATACATGGGCTTCAATGCAGACAATAAAAACACCCATTAACCTTCTACGTTACATACCTTTGAATCGAAGTAGCAGAATACTTCACGACATTCCGATAGCTGTTCATCAGCTGACGTCATCCTTCTATGGACTTATCACTTCGGTTAACTCTAAAACTTGGTAGTCTATTTAGTAAAGTTTTTCGAAAGAAATAATGCGGAATAAGTAAAATTAGAAAAGTAAATTTCCGACAAATTTCAATCATGACACGTGAATACGAAGTCGTAAAAGTTGGAATTATTCACTACCTAGCCATTTAGAAAAGAAATAGAGGAACGATTTACTTGGAACATTGCAAAACATTCACATGAGACTATGATAATTTTCAAAACATCATAAAGTACAGAGCAGTAAACAGTGTAATCATTCTGCTGACTTTTACACTGTTATCTTTAAATTTTAAGCCCACTACAAATCATCCTTTATTGTATAGTGATTCATCCCGATCTTGAATTTGAATACATTTCACAATCATTAACTAACCATATAATTTTAACATATCAACCTTGACCTAATTTTACTTAGTGACACTGACAGCGTGCTTCGGTTAACACGAATTAAAATTTCACTTGCTTTTGAAAAAAAAATTATTGCACATAAGAATCGTAAGAAAATTTTTGCAAAAGAACTACTGAAATAAAGAGTCGAAAGTGAATATATTTACAGTGAGATCGCGGATCCTTACTAAAAAAGCCAACATTTAAAGTAAAGCAAAAAAGGGAACAAGGTCAACCACATTTCTCTTCTCTATTTTTACAATTCACATGAAAAATGATTTATGTTGTTCCGCTCACGATATAAACCAATGAAGCTTCATTTTGTTCTATTGAAAACACAACCATCTTGTCCGGTACAATCCCTGAAGCAACTGAGAAATTCAATTTCATATATTAAATACCACAAGCTTTAGCTAAACATTCCTAAGTTATTCTACAATAATCACTGACAAATTGCAGTAGTAGTTTATTAATTTCGAATTTGCTTAGAACATACGCGTGTAGGAGCATAAACAGAAAAGCAGATCTTACTCAGCAATATACGCGACATTGTAAAGAGCGCAGAAAAGCTTCGAAGAAAGAGATAAATTGCTCTAATATCAACACGTACTGTTCGTAACGCACTTGGATCACCTGTATCACTCACTGCAATATGTCAACGTATCGTTCATTTTCCGCATAGCCACAAGTATCAAAAAACCTTTGCCATGCATAAAATTTAAAATTAAAATTAAGTCAAATCAAGGTTTAGTAACATAGAACTTTTAAGGTAAATTAAGAACAGGGAAGTAAGTGTTCGATGAAAATCACCACTTCCTGATTCCGTCTACCTTTAACGATCTAAGACCAGCAGTAAATTAATCTAATCAATTAAGACCAGAAACATGCTTGTCGATAATAATTTCCCAAACCAAATTCTTATACCGGAAAATGTTTCTGCAAAACATTACAGTCACTAGGTTTCTGGAATTGTGTACTGTACTGTCCATGCAGCATTTCTAATAGTGACCTGGAGCAAAAATATATTATGAAAATCAATTAAACATAATTTGTTATATAATAGTGATGAACAGTACCATGACCATTCTGCAATGAAGCAGCAGAAAGATTCGAGAAATGTACGGCAATATTTGCCATATCTAAGTCCCCACAAAATTGAAGTTCACCTTTTTGACTTCCTTTAATTTCCTGAAAAATATAAGTCTTGCTTTTATATTGATTTTATTATCGAGTCTAAAAAGCTTTTTTAAACCAAAATGACAGAATTATATTTATGAAAAAAAAACTTACCACATATTTTACCCCCATATTCTTGAACGAAGTCACCAAACTACGTACTGTTGATAGCGATGGAAGATAGAGCATGACCTTAAATTTTTTTCAATGAATGACGATTAGGAATTAAAAAAAAAGAATTGCACATTCCACTTGTTTCAAGCAGTTTTCTTCACTGTCTTGTCCCTTGCTAAACGGAAAAAAAAGTATATATTACGATTAAAATTTGACATATATTGGTCAAATTTTCACCAAACACCTTCCTGCAAAATGATGATACTCTGCACCCTGCATTACCGTGCGATAGTACAATCTTTTCGCAGAGGATGTTTTAATACAGTGAACAAAAGCTGTCCTATTTACAAAAAATTAATTTATCGTTTTCTGGTATCCTATTATTTATTATATTGTCCCGCTCTAGCCTAGAAATAACCACAAATAAATTTTCTGAAAAATAATCATGCTAACCATCAAAACGGTTCGTTGAAGTTAACTATCAGCTCGAATATTAATTCTAAGCTGAAAAAATGCTACATGTTTCTGAAGCAGTAATTAATGAAGTACCGAAATATTATTTAAAGCGGGCATATCGTAAGTCTTCCAATATTTGGTTGGAATCAATATTACAGGCAAGTCATGAGTCATCCCGCACGACCTTTGCTCCACTTTCAAATGCGGTACATTACCAAGTTTGACCAAACGAATTTTTGTCGATCGATCCTTCACACTCAAACTTCTGAACAAGTAATCTTTCTCCACTTCCATATAGATTTCGTTGAATTCCTCCGAAACACCCCCCATTATGTATGTTGAGAAAAATTCTGCCTGAAGTCCGAAATTATAGAGCAATTTTTATCATTTTTAATCTACTAGTTCATAATAATACTCAATGTGCTTGAGAATTTCAACTTTTTGAGTGGTCACCCATTCACTGAGCACTATCATCTTTTTTTAAGGATAAAAAACTCAAAAATCTTCTACACATACAACATAACCTAATGTGAAATAAAACACAGCAATCCACATTAAACTGTAGAAATCTCTCAAAACATATGCATTATCCCAAAAGTTTTGAAAGCTCACCACATTAAGTGCCACCTGTAAATAATTTCCATTATTAGCTAGTGGACAAGGATTGAGTAGGTAAATTGCATTAGACGTAATTCGCAACGTCACTTTCTCTTTGCATAACTTTGCAACAAATTCGGTTATTTCTGTAAAAAATTCACATCATTTACCGATAACCAAATAGATTCCTAGAGTGCATTTGAAAAATATTCGATTTTTGCAATTATATTGCGAATAAAGGCTACCGGAGAATTCGTTGATTAAAAAATTTAGTGTTATAAAAAATACGAAACATTACGACAGAGCTTACTTGACAGAGTGTCTGCCGCACCACTTTCCGCCAAAACAGCAAGGAATTTCATATCTGTAATACAGTAACTTTAATAACAACTTGAAAAGGGAAATTTAGAGAGACTATCGCGATCAATTTTGTTAATGGAATTTTATCAGCATACACTTAAAAAAAGAAATTTTGAAGCATCAAGAGAGTCGTTACAATTGCAAGTACATGAGTGACACACAACTATGCCACAGAATATGCAACAAACTGCTTACAGCTAAAATTTATTCATAAATTATACTATATCACAATATCATGTTCATTTTCCACCAATCCGCCTTCCTGCAAAAAAGAAAATTTGACCAAAAATTTTCAAAGAAAAATGATCTAATGAAAATATTGCAACGTGTGACAGATAAGGAACAAATGCATTATAAGCTGATGTACCGTTATTTTGAACGCTGTTGAACCGTCCGGGGCAGATGGTGACTTCACCAGAAAAATCGTACTATTTCTGGTATTAGCATCCGGTGGGCATAACCACAAACGCGTACTTGGACGATGAGACCTAAAAAAAAATAATCCATGGCAAAACAAAACTGTTTTTTAATGAATTTGTTGAAGAAATTTCAAAAAAATATAAATTTATTTTTCCGATATATATACATATATCCACCCTAATTACCAAAAAAAATTAAAACATTGCCATGAAGTTCCCAGTGCAGATGCTAGATGCGCTTCACCATCTCTTTCATTTTCGAAACGATAAGTAACATGATTTACGGCAACAACCGGAAATAGAAATTATGGTAAATTTCACAGTGTACAAGCCCTTAATTTTACAGCATCGAAATGAAATATTCAATCAGTTCCCTACCAAGGACCGGAACAACATGATCATTAAAATAACTGAACTTTTGGTCAACATTTGAAATTTTACAATTAATCTGTAAGTAGCAGCCAATTTTGATAGAATTCGTGAAATTTCTAGTCTAGATCGTAATGCATAGTCGTTCTCACCACGCAGTGGCATTGCAACACTGTCCACAATTATGAGGCCAATCTGAAGTTTTACTTTGCTTATTTACTGTGTTGGAAAAAGTTAGTTAGCTTCAGCTTTTCTGCTCACTGGTTTTCCCACTTTAGAAAACTTGACGAACAAATAGATCAAATAATACAATGTGTGGTTGATACCATATATAAAGCATCGAAATAAATCACATAATTCTTCACTTGTAATGAATTCAAAAATTATATCTTGACCTAAAAAATGTTTCACAAACAAGATAATAGATTAACCGAAAAATTCCGAATTTTGATATATCATTGGGAATTGTAATATTTTATATTTTGAAACAATGGTAAATTTAAGTTAAATGTGGAAAACCTGTTTTCTAAGAAAATGAAAATTGTAAGCAGAAGCATCAGACGTTTTTGAACGTTAAGATGAAATTCTAAATCATATTATAATCCGGAAAATTTTTTATAAATGACACATAAAAACGGATAATGAGAAAAATTAACGAACCTCTGCATTTTGTTGTACCAGCAACTCTAATCGATGAATTGTACTTGTCAGTTCAATCAAATCACGACACCGGCTAACTCGTATATGTTTCAATGATTCTGACGGTTCGACTGCTTTTAATACTTTGGTTGAGATATTACAGACACGTTCCGTATAGAATCCACCTTCTGTATCCACATATACACTCTCTCTTTTCGTCTTATTTTTCTGCACATTAACTGCTAACTGCATACTGAACAAGTATACCAACGTTTAAATGGATATTTTTGAATAATTTACGTGAATTTTTTGTCCAGAATACTTCCATAAATTATAGAACTTAAAAAAAGAATCGACTCGTGTAATCTATACTTATTTCTGAATAAGAAAAATCAAAACGCACCAGAATTGTGACTTCCCACTAGCTGAGAGGCCAACAACCTCGAGGAAGGTACCCGGTGATATGCCACCGCCAAGTAACGCATCTAAAGACTGCAAACCAGTTTCAAGCAATTCATCAGCTTGCTCCAGTTTATATAAATCGTATGCGCTGATAAGCTCCATTGCCACATCATACAAACTGGAAAAAGATCAGCACTTAAATATATGAGAAAAGTAATTGGAGTCCTTTCTTACACCTCAAAGTGAAAGATGCAACTTTATGTATTTGCTAATTATTTCCCTTATCTGCTTGGTGAGTACATAATTAACTGCGTGCAGTTGAAAAACTAAATAAGTGATGTGGTGATAAACAATAATTACTCGACTAAATAAATATGTGACAGGTATTAGACAGTGTGAAAAGGTCCTCACTATCGATGGAAGAATAAGGGTGAAGTGATAAGTGATCAATGGCTGTTCCAGTAAACACAGCTCCAGCAAATGAGAAGAGAACTTATTGAAGGAGGTAAAATCGATGCTACAAAAAATATTTCGAAAAGCATTTCCTAATTTTATCCATTAAAAACTATTAAAGAGTATCTCAAAGCGAGAGAAGCAGCAAAAATTGCTGTAACTGCTGGGCAGTTTGCAGATACTTAGGAATTAGGCTTAATTTTGAATAACACATTAGAAATGTGCTATCATCACTGAATAAAAGAAGTTACTGTAATTTCGGGAAATAAAGAGAATGACATGACTAGCGAATACGGCTAGCACGCACAGACCATTAGTGAAGCTGAGAAGTATATCACTCAATGATTGCAATGAGGCCAATCAGTAGCGGGACGTACAATTACCGCATTTAACTTTTCCAGAAAGGATATACCATTCCACGGATCTCAAATGGCCTTTTCTAGCCAAAGCTTCGACGCTGCTTCATGGGTTGGGGCGCATATTGCGACCGTGATTAAAAGAATGCCTGTCTTCATCTTATTGCATTTTAAAATTAAGCTTCATTGTCAAATCCCGGAAATTCTAGCCTTGTGGTAGTACTGAGAAAATTCTATTATTTATTAGTTCTTTTATTCTAAAATTCTGTTAGTACAAATTTAGACAGTAAGCTGTTTGAATTTGTACTAATAGAATTTTAGAATAAAAGGCTAATAAATATTTGTTAGGCATTTGAAGTTGTTTTTTCAAGAGGACAAATTCTAAAAAATTTTTGAAATTTAAGTAAATTCTTTTTGAGATTGCTATTTATTTTATCTTGCTTATTAACTACCTGTTGATGCTATTGTTTATCCTGACTTGCAGCACAAATAGTGTTTTTATGTAGGTTTCTGTACTCAACAGTTTTAGGAATGTTACCACACATATGTTACCCTCAGTACCACATATTAAGAATGTAATATAAGTGCTTCAATTTCTCTCTCAAATTCATCAAAAAGGTGTTAAACAGGCACTTTAACTGTATACTTATTCGAAATGCCGATTTATATTTCTAAATTTAGTCTTATTAATTCGTATTTGTTCTCACAGTAATTTTTGCAGAAACATTATGGGAAAAAAACGAGTAATTGCATTAATTGATATGGATTGCTTCTATGCTCAAGTGGAGCAACGTCTTCAACCGCATCTCTATGGTAAACCGGTTGCTGTTGTACAACATAGCAGCGTAAATTACCGAGGTGGTGGGTAAGCATTTTCCAGTGATTTGTCGGATACTTCCAAATTCACTACATTCCTCGGTTTTCTAGTTCCTTGCTTAAAAGCTCTCAATTCCCTAATCTTAATTTTAGAATTTTGTATTTATTTTAAACTCGCTATGTTCCCAACCACAATCCTTTTCCTTTTATTTTTTGCGATATTCGCTTTTTTATAGCAATTCTCAGATATTATCGTTTTATCGGTAGTTCCGAATTGCAGTGTTTAATATCATCCCTTCGTATCTTCCGTTGTAGATTACTTGCTGTATCATATGAAGCAAGATCTTTTGGTGTCAAACGTGGGATGTTCAGTGAGGAAGCAAAAGCCTTATGTCCTGACTTGACACTTTGTTATGTACCGGTGGGCGAGCATATTGATAAGGCAGACATCACACGTTATAGGTTAATTTGAAAACCGATTTTGCTTATCCTTGCTTTACATACGACTTTTTGTTGTATGGGTATTCAAGTATCCGTGCATGATGTAGAGCTGGTTTATTATGAGATTATTATGCAAATATGAGAGTTTTATATCACAAATTTGTCATTAATTTCGAAATTATGCAAATGAACTGTTTTGCTTTTTTTAAATCATTTCAAATGCAAAGGTAAAAGAGGATACTGTAATATTTGATAAGGGAGTATTTCACTTCAGGAATGCATCTGCAGAAGTTTTTAAAGTTTTGCATGAATTTGATTCACGAATTATTGTTGAACGAGCATCGGTTGATGAAGCTTACTTGGATCTTAGTGCTTTAGTACAGTATACTTTCGAAACAAGCGATCCTTCCCTTAAGGTGTTTCTGTTTTAGCTTGGCATCATGCTGTCTAATTCTTTTAACTTTTGTTATTTGCTACCCGTTTAGGTTAGCAATGTTCTACATAATTACTCGAGTACACTTTTGACTATTGCAGTGGTTTCTTTGCTTCCCATATGTTTTGGCAATTCTTTGATTGAGTATTTTATCTAATGTTTGAAGTAGAAGAGGAGCATCGCTCTCTCGAGGCACTGTTCCTTGTTGTATTCACAGAAAAATAGAATAACCATAAAAGGGACAAAGTGCAAATTTTTTTCTTCTACCAAATGATTCAATTTACAGTATAAAGAACCTAATGTAATGGATTCATTTCCAACAACACATGTTGCTGATGGAGCCGATCTGAATAAGGAGGAAGTTCCCGATTGGAAATATGATAGAGCGGAATCATTGCGTTCCTGTATGTCGGAAGCATGCGAAGCGAAAGACGAATACAAGGTGTTATTAGACTTCATTTATTGTAGGTCAAAGAATATACAAATATTGAATTTTGAATGTTATCTGAGACAGTGCTTACTGGTATTCGTTGAGGTGTTAACAAATTATTCAGTAATATTTAAATTTTGAGTTTTGTTTAATAATTTGTGAGCAAATTCATTTCTGTTATTGTCACCGAAAAACAAGTGATGGCGAAAAAATGTAAGTGAATAATTGTTGATAAAAATGATTTGGACAGAAATAGTGTGCTTACAGCTATCATTTTGTGTTGTGAGAAATTCTTTACTGTTTAATACTCAGTAGATCCACAGCAACTTTATTTTTAAGAATTAATTGGGAATTTAAATCAAGTCATAGAAGAGCAAGCAAGGGAACAGTAAATGATGAGTGAGGTTCAGAGGCCTACTCACTGTAGAGTGAGCGGTACAAGCAGTACAATTATAGTGAATAGGAGCATGCAGCAGGTAACGATAAGGTGATGGATTAGTGAATAAATTGCGCGAACATCAAAGGAGAAGCGTGTGTGACTGAAATCAACACCAATGTATCACTTCCTTTCTCTCTTCTCTTCCCTCCTCACAAGCGTGGCCTTACACGTACGTGGGCGTGAGTAGGAGAGGCTAATTCTGAGTTGGATTGAGAGTAAATGAAATGGAAGGAAGGACATCTTGGAACAAAGCATAGTTGAAGGCAGGCTTATCAAAGGTCAAGTGCGGTCGTGCTAGCAGTAAATGAAGCTTACAAAGAGGTTAACTGTCTTCTGTGGTGCTGGCATTAGCCATAGAACTGAGGCTGTGTAGTTGTAACGAATCCCTTTATTACTCAGGCGACAAAACCTTGTGCATGGCTATAATCTGTGTTTAACTCATTCTGGCTTTTACGATGGTCATGGGTTGCTGTCGTGTGACGCACCGCATATATATGTGTATATGCTTCCCAAAAAGCTAATGAAAGTATATAATTTTTAGTTAAAATTGATTATCGGAGCTGATTTGGTCGAACAAATAAGGAGTGATATAAAGAAATGCACTGCCTTCAGCTCTTCTGCCGGAATTGGAGATAGCAAGGTTTGTTTTTTTTTTGAGAACAGTCAGTTATGTTTGTTCTGAATATATGAAATTTGTCTTTTTTTTGATACACTTCTGGAGTTGAAAACTGATTTGATTAGGAATTAAAAATTAATCTCTTTTGCTGTGCAAAATTCCTTTCTTTAGGTATCTTGACAGTTGTCATACATCACCTAATCGACTATTTAATTCGAAATGTAGTTTAACTTTATTTTTGAGTGTGTATTGACGGTTTGAAAGATTATCGCTCTCCTAAACTGCAAGTTCGAATGTTTTCTAAAGGGTGGTAGTTAATGTTTCAGCTATTTCAAAGTTCTATATTTCAGATGATTGCCAAATTGGTTTGCTCACGTCATAAACCTGGTCAGCAGACTGTTGTATTCAACGAAGCTATACATAAAGTTTTCAAATACACCGCTATAAATGAAGTTCGAAATCTTGGTGGCAAGTTAGGAAGAGCATTAATGGAAAAATTCGATATCAAAGTATATCTTATTATTCATCGACTGAGTTACAGTATTTTATGTGTGTTTTGGAAAGTCTGTAGCGTTTCCTTTTTCAAAAAATGCAGACGATGGAAGAATTGTCAAGGATACCGATGTCTAATCTCAGCGAAGATTTTCCGGCCCACGCAAAATGGGTGTACAATATTGCGCGAGGTGAGGTGTCTGCAACTTCCTCTTTAAAAAATTTTTTTTGTCTTGCGGGTTTCAATATAGTCACGTTTTGTTATATATGCTCCTACGAAGCTAGATTTAACAATGGAACATAATGTAATGTGCATGATCTTTTTTAACTTTTCCAAATCAGTTGAAAGTTAGAGGTACCGGCAACATTATTTAGTACTGTGTGGTGGTGTTTAACAGTTGCCTAGAATAAGTGACCAGAAATCATATGTTCATATTGAGTCGTAATTTCTGCTTTTGTGTTAACTGGAGTATATTCAGAGAAGCATTTTTCAATATTTCAGGTATCGACGAAGAAAAAGTTACTGCACGTGATAAACAAAGTTCAGTTGCCGTGAGTAAAAATTTTCCGGGTCCTAACGCCCTAAAAACAGATGTTGATGTAAAATTTTGGTTAGAAGGTTTAATCAAAGAGCTGGTGAAACGTTTAATTGATGACCAAATAACGGTATAGTTGCTATGTAATTTTGTTATATATTATCCCGTAAAATCATTCATTAATTTCATTTTGCGACATGTGGTTGTTGTTGAACACAGTATATATAACGAAATATATCTGGCTGAAAGATTCAGTTGAATCGGAAAATATTGATACGTGGTAGTTAATGAAGGGTGACTTCGTGTAAATCAATGACAGCCTCGCGGAAAGTTGAATTGAGCGAAACGATTCAACTAATACTAAGCATTTGTATTAAAATGTATGTCGCCTTGTGACGCCATGCCATTAGGAGATGTGGTACGTTTAATGACAGGATCACTTTGTGTGCTTACGCTTGGTAGTGCTGAAATATGCGTATTTATAGTTCAGGAATTTTAGTTGTGCTTTCTTAACTAATGCTGGCTAATGTAATTCATCAAAAAATCCAAATTTCATAGTGTTTTATGTAGAATATTCGAACCGCTTCAACACTTCATATTAGCTGCACAACGGATATTCACCTTTCGAAAAGTATGCAGATGAAGACGTATGATCCAAAAGCCTTATTTACTTCCGTTTGGAGCATTTTTCGACATATTAACAGATCGAGAATACCGGAAACTTGGTAATCTGAGTAAAAAATATTTCTTATCGTTCTGTTTTAGAAATCAGTTGGTTTTACCTGGTCAACAGTAACAGTACATTTAAGTTGAAAGGAAGGTTTCATCTAATCTATTTTGTTTCATTCACTTTTGTATTAGGTTTAGTTCTTTTATAAATTTTCAATTCAGCTTCAGCTTTTTCTTTTTTAGTAATTAGTAATTTGACGGATTCTGTGTGTATGTTAGGGATCCATCAGTGAAGAATATTACACTTTCCGTAAATCGATTTCGCGACGGGATTGATGGTCGTTCTAAACAAATCACAGAGTGGGTAATGAAAGCAGTGGACAAAAACATTAATAATGCAGCGACGCCGAATGAAATGATGTCAGAGACTTCATCTCAAACTTTGGTAACCGTTTTGTATTTTATTCTGTTTTGGAATTAAAATAGTTCTTTGATAAGTTTCTCTACTTAAGTAACCGTTAAACCTTATCGAATTATGCTGATTGGTCTTAGAGTGTTAAAATTTCCTTTGGAGACATAGTTTAACAAAGATTGATTTGCATAAGGTGGTTTCTAGTAAGCAAAAAATAGGTGAACATTTTTGTTATAGACAAATGTGCATCATTCACAAAGACATGTAGAAAAGCAGGATGATGACATACAGATTATTGCTGATGTGAGAAAGGAAGCAAGAACTACCACTGCTGCTGTTCGTCCTAAAACTACTGTTAAAAAGCGAAGAAAAAAAGTACAGGAAAAGTCAACTCCACCAATGAAGAAAATATCAGATTTCTTTAAAAAGCAATGAATTCTGTGTTACTCTCATCTTCGCAGTTCAGTTATAGTTCTGTAGGTAAATTGTAGTCCTTGTGAATTTTTTTTTAATCTTTTAAAAACTTCAATACATTCCACACAATTGTAATTGTTTATATTTGGATGTGCTAACTTTTTGTATCTACCTCAGAGCCACAAATATTTTGTTAATCATATGCTTGCTGCATTTGGAATGATTGTGGTAAACTTCATTTATTTTCTACTTTGCAACTTTGGATAATTTGAAAAGAATGAATGAAACTCAAATTTCGGAATCACCTGTAATTAATTTGCATTCTTAATTAATAACAAAAATTAACAACAAATAACAAAAACGTTTTTAAGATTACAGTTACAGCAGTTACCAAACAGTTTACAAGTCAAGAATCACACCTACCTTTATCAGTATTCAGCCTTTTGTAGCAGAAGGGTAGAATGGTTTAAAATTTTTGCTTGATCAAACTTGTAAACTGTTTGGTAAATGCTGTAATTGTAATTTTAAAAACGTTCATTCATGAAGAAAATTATGAAATGCCTAAACGATAACGTTAATGCCATGGCAATAATCGTGCTGCTCGGTCTCCCATTTCTGTAACAGTAATGGACACAACCGGTAATCATTGCGCATTATAATCAGACATTTCTTGTTCGGTCGCAAACTCTGGATTAAGTGTTGGGGTGAATGGGAAAAAGCCCGAAGAGAAATGCGACTTCCTCGAAAAGTTGTGCACGGAGTGGGATTCGAACCCACGCATCGATTACGATACCAGAACGCCCATGTCACACTCCTCACTCGTGTGAAGCACATTGTTGCTTGAGTCTGGCGCCTTAGACCACTCGGCCATCCGTGCTCCTATACGATGGTGCAACGATTGTGAATTATATTGGTGATTAAATTTGAGTTATTTTAAAAATTTTGCTTTCAAAGACTAAATTTAAAGATTTATTGCAATTGCTACTAGTCGTTGGCTAAATGTTAAAACTCAAATATATATGTGTGAACGCATGATCATTTGCAGCTTAATTCTTGAGGTGAAAGCTCTTTGAGCTACCGCATATGCTGCTTCTCATTAATAATAATTTCCATTGTTAGGTGCATTGTTTCCTAGTCTTTTTCTGTGAAACGAGAGGAGCTGCAGGGTGAAAGAATAGCTTTGCTTTATTCACATCGCCAGGAGAAACCGTACGAATAAAGCGAAGGGACCGATAGCATCGTCGTCGCCACCTTTTCATGTTGCTGCTTGCGGGATTCTTTGTGCTCTACAAAAGGGAAATGCATGTTTTAGAGGAGGAATGTCCGTCCTTATCAACCTCGGCACTTTTTCCCTCTTGTCACTTTATCACTTACACAGAATCGTTATCACCGTTGCTTAATTTCATCAGAGAATTATTTCCTTTTGCTAGCCAATTCTAACTTCCGCTGTAAAGAAGAATGCGACCAGATTTTGAAGCTCGTCCGGAAAAGTCAAGTGCGCAAAATGGACCTAAATCCATCAGATACACATTTTCAACGCACAGGTTCTCCTCCTTTCTTTTATTTTATTTTTGTGCACACTTGACTTTTCCGTCAATCCTTGAGATTTCAATTCCGCTTTCGCTTTTACTCACTACGAATAAAAATCCCGCTTTCAAGTATTCGAATCCGTCCTTCAGGTTTTAAAACATGCCAAAAATCATGCGTCAAATTAAAAATGCATATCTATTTGGGAATTATACAAATTACTGTTATCACTTTTCTTTCCCATTCTGTTTCCTTTCAGGTTTAAATGGATTAGAATAGTTCAGGTTGGATGAGTGATGATGCACTGAAAACTTTGGAAACTAGGAAAACACTTGCTGTACAGCTAGTACCGTCAATAAATTAAAAATTGCCTCACCACGTAGGAGGTGGTAAGCCCAGTTTTGTTCCGAACGCGTGACGGACATGAAAGAATCTAGGAAGAAGGCTCATCTACTTACACTACATTTCGAAATTACTTTATTAGCTAGTTCCATTAATCAGGTCTATCTTCAACCTGAAAGAAGAGAGTGATCGACTTGACCCGTTCTAAACTCCCCAACAGCTATGCCACTTCGACAACTGAAATAAGCCAACCTGTAGCTTCTCATCTCAATTTACTCTTTCTGGGACTTTCTAGCACTTCCGCGCGAAACTTTCAGACATCATTGCAAACCCAGTCAGAGTGAATGAAAAGCTGATGAGGAGGGGAGGCTTAGATAAGCTCGGCTTTATGCAACGTAAAATTTACTACTGTTATGAAAGGAAATACATCGTCCAGACACGACCCGCACAAGAGCCAACCTCTTTGCCAGATGTGTACGTCTATATGTGTTTAAGTATAATTGAAATGAAATGTTTTCGGACACAATTGAAGTAATTTTCTCCGTACAAATATCGAACTGTTTGACACACACACGCACACACACACACACACACACACACACACACACACACACACATGCACTACCCCTGTCGAAAATTCGGAATAAGGCTACCACAAATTAGAGATACCCACAATAAATCATTCCTCACCTCAGAGGTTGGTTTACAACTGCATAGCCTTTGCTCTAATCACACAATGGCAGCTGCCCATTTGTAACTCCAAAGATAACCGTAATTCCTGCAAATTACCTTACGTATGGCTACTCACTCCGTCATATGCATTCTCGTTTCAAGGCGCCGCCTTGACCTCTCTCCTCATCGATTGTAAACTCTTCCTGACCTCTTCCCTTCCAATCAAACTCTAAAAACTATGAACCGCTAAATAAGCCACTCCTACATGCACACACAGACATATATATAATTCGGTAAAAAGGCCTACACCTTCCAGTCCACTGCAACTTCCTTCCTCAATTGCGCCATCTATGCCGTCGTGCCACAAGCAGCACTCCGGTACTGCTTGTCTTCCGCAGCCAGCTAATTCTGCTACTGCTCGTCCTCTTCTGCTAGCGGTATCTCCAACAAGGCAATTATCCATACTAATAATGTTCGGGAACAACTGTTCCAGCACCTCACAGTATCACCTCCTTCTCCCACATGAGTCATCGACGTATACTTCTCCCTGCCTCTGAGTCTCTAACCTGACGTCCATGTATATCTCTGTCTGTCCATATCGTCAGCCTGAGGTCAACACGCGTGCTTTTGTCCGTCCACATCTGCTTATAGACGCATGTCTGCCTCTCTTTGTCTCTCCCATATGTATGGCCTGATATTCGCACTTCTCCCGTATTTCTGCGCTCCCGCGTTTCTGCCTATGGCCTTGCCAGTTTCGTGCTGAACTTTGTTGGCAGTAAATATCTCGTTCTCGTTCATACCAATCCGATACGCTTTCTTACGCTGTAAATAGTACACGTCTCGGCCTAGTGAGAGAGACTAGGAAGTTACGGTGAGCGTGCATCTGTGCACCTCTGATGATTTCAGTACGCTTAGCTGTTCTACCTGGAAGGCACTGTCGATATTAGATCATCCGGCGCCCTTCATGGAGAAAATCAAAGTGAAAACTGAGAAAGCGAAAACTGAACCGGAACATATGTGAATCATTCAAGTGAACTTGAGCATGACGTGTGTGAAGAAGGAGGTGACGATGTAGGGGTATTGAACACAATCATCATCCACTCAATAAACTCCAACTTTCGTCCCTTCGGCATCACAACAGTCGAACCAGGTTGTCTGCTCTCCCCCCGTACTGCTGTCCTCGATGTTCTTATAATAGTATCGATTAATATATTTCTTTTTGTCTTCCTTCTTCCCTCTCTTAAATTTCAACTCTTGTTTAATTTCAATTTTCTCAAAAGTACTCATTCATTTCGAATGTCGAAATGAAGTGAAGTAAGTTTATGCGCACGTTCTTTTCCTTTTTCATTCTTGAGGACAGTAGAGAGTTCTGTGCTAATTGACCTCAAGCAATTTTCCCTTCCTTCTCGTCTTTCGGCTTTATTCCGCTATACCTTCTGCATTTTTCCGGGTTAATCTCCTACTTCATCTTTATCCTGAAATGAAAAGGTAGAGAAGACGCATAGGTAAGCATGCTATCCCATCGATCGTCCTATGTCATTTTCATGATTATTTTTCCGTTGTAGGAGTTTTTGCTTCTTTCTTTTCCCGGCATTTTCTTGTTTTCTCAACTTTTCCAGGCACTATTCATAAGCGGCAGACTTTTTCCTATTCATAAAAAGCGAAATTGTCGGCGAGGTCATGTCAACTTTGTTAGATTTGATTTGAATATGTGGTTTCCTTCTAATTAACTAATTGATAACATTTGAAAGGAAATGTAACATTACTGTTGGAAGGAGGACGAACTGAAATCAATAGCTCCAATTGATTGCTTCAATATTTCTGTTATTCTGTCGAGTGATGACTCATCTTCCCTACACTGTCACAAATTTCATCTAAGGTTTCTCGGTCAGTCGGTGTCAAATACTGTCATGTCAAAAGAGCAGCAACACGCCATCATTTCCTTCTTTTCCTAACAAATTTGTAATGAAATTAGTTTTGATCGAAGCACTTAATTTTAAGATTTTTTTTTCGTTTAATTTTGTTGATGCAAAGTTAGCAGTCATTAAATTGGATGAATTAGTTTAACTTATTACTGCTTGTTGTTGGATTGTTTCTACCCTCAAATTCAAAAGGAGGCTGAACTGCGGGGAAGTAGACATGGGAAACGTAACACTTTCTCAGTTCTCAGCTATGATCTTGCTGATGACGTGAGCATTCGTAGAGTTTTTGGATAGTCGTGTAAGTGAGGAAGTGGTCAAGTACTTCCAAGGTAGATAAATAAAGAGATAATAGGCAATTTCAAGATAGATCGAGAGGTGTAGCACTGATTTGAACATTGTTCAGAAGCCCTTTTTGTCATATCGATTAATTGCTGAGGTGTCACGTAGGGGTAGGCGAGATCTTGTTTCTCTGTGCTCTTTCGCTGTCGTAGTTTGAAGTTAGTTGCTTGACAACTTTTTATTGCTTTCGAACTAAACAACCATTTCACTTTTCCTAATTAATTAACTAGGCAATTTAAGCTTTTTGAGATGAATAGGTGGATGGAAGAGAGTTTAAGGTAAACAAATAATTAATCATTCAGTATTTCGCTCTGCTAGCATCCCCTTGAAAAAAATTCATTCCCTTTAAAGGTGAAATATATTTTTGCGTAAATGTTGGCACTTGTCTAAACAGTTATTCTCATATAAGTGTCGCTTATTTCGTAGGTTCTACTGCGTCATTGCATCACTTTATGCAAAGTTATGGAAGGTGATGGAGAAGAAAAGTGCATTGTTGTAAGCTTTTTTATTTCATTACTCCCTTTCAAGGATTAAAATTTTGAAATTTGAACAGACGAAATAACATCGAAAATTTTTTTGCGAAACTGTTTAAGAATTTGTAATATATAAGAGCGAAAAGTGTTTTAACTGAATTTAGTTTTGAATATAAATTTGGGTGACCCGTCTTGTTGTGTGAAATTGTCGCATGAAATTTCTTTTAAGGTTAAAATACACGAAGATGAATTTAGTGGTTTAATAAGAAATATCGCAAGTGACTTTTTTCGTGATAAAATTGGTGGCACTGCAGGTGATATCCTTGGTAACGTGGTGGGCAGTTTTGACGGCCGCGGAGGTATTTTTCGTTCAACGTTGTTCTTTTAATTTCCAATACTAACAACGACAATGCACGATTACATATCAGCATGAAACATTGATGTGAATGAGTGTTACTGAAAGATTCGTCTTTTAGGTACCATTCAACAGCTACTTGTTTTAGGCACCGATCACCGGTGAATTTATGTGTAGGAAAGACAATATTGCTACGCTTTCCATGTTTTGCTTTCACTTGAGAACGGTGGAATGTCATATCATAGAACATATTTTTATAGGCAAAAAGGAGGATGTAAAAGCTTTTACGATCTACATGTGCTTTTTAGCCAAAGGTGGATCTACGGACAGAGGACATGACCAACGGGGTGGATACGGAGGTGGCGGATACGATGAAGGAAGGGGATATGGAGGTCCATTTTACGATGGTTACGGAAGTGGTGGATATAGTCAAGGAGGATTTGGCAGCGGTTATGAAGGTGGTGCACCTTTTGGTTTCAGTGGGGGAGGATATGACAGTGGTAATAGATTTGAAAACAGAGGACAGAAGAATGATAGTAGCGGTGCATTTGGACTAGTTGGAGATCTAATTGGTAATTAATTATTTGACAAAGTTCAATCTTTTAATGTAGAAATGATTTCGTTCCTTTCAGTACCAAATCTTACGTCACATTGATATATTTATTAAGCTATCAATTTCAAATTTAATCAATTTTAGTCATTTAAGACCTCTTATAGCCCTCGTCTATCATTGCAAAAAATAATTAGTCAGTTTTTGTAATGCATAATTTCTAATTACTAAAAAGGTTAAGGTGGAATATTGGATGGTGGACCAGATCGTAGGGGTAGTGGTGGCTGTGGTTATGATAGTTATAATCGAAAAAAGCCAGAAAAAATTCGTAAGTTTATTTTTGCAATATTTCGATTGTCGGACGAAAACGTTGGGGTTGAAGAAAAAGATTTTTAGACCTAGCATGGACATTAGCAATCGTTGAAGTTTTGTACTCTCTCAGTGAGCGGCGAAATATTTGATGATCTCTTTCTTGAACATTTCTCTGAAAATTAGGGAATAACAGTGTTTTACAGAATTGTTTGCATTATACTCCTTGTTATAGTAATAGTTAACGCTCTATCTCGAAGTTCATTAATAAATAGCTTCTTTGATTAGTTGTTAATGTCGTAGAGCTTTCAAATATGGACGTGATGTTATTAATGAAGGTGGGTTCAAAAAATATGGAGGTTATTATCAGTTCAAAGAAACTTCCCACTATTGCACATTGTAATAATTGTTGAAGGACATGTACTGGTCATTTAATCTAATCATCCATCAATACTTTTAATGCTCAGTTTCGGTTTCCCGCTAGTTGAGATCCATGCCATGAAAGAATTCTCTCATCAGAGAAAAGAGATTTCTCCTCTCTTCTACTTTAGCCACTACACAAATAATGTCCTTTTTCCGACGATAGCAGCTGGCAGGAAAGCACACTTCTCATCCGCTCCTTTTTTTTAACTAACTTTATTCACTTATATCTGTATGTCAATCTTGTCACAAAGCAGTCGTTGATCCCTTTTTATTTCAATCAGTTTTATCTGTTTTCATTCGTTCGAGCAGTAATTTTGTTTTGCTCAAATTTAGAGTTAAAAAATTTTTGCTGTGCTAATAATGAAGAAGGAACGAAACAGCTGTTTGAAGTAAAACATTTTAGTCAGAATGAAATATCAATCTTCTAAACATTTTATTTGTTGAACTTGTCTTCTGTTTCATTAGCTTTTTATTCCTCCCAATAATCCTCTTCTTTAAAAGCTCTCTTTTTTATTATTTCAAAATTTTGTTCTTTTTCTTCTCCCTCTGGCTTTCGTTGTATAGAGAAGATCACTTGTACTATAATGAGAACTGCAAAACTCATTTGTAGTATATTGCTTTCAAAATGTTTCCCTCATCTCATGTCTTACTGCACTGCAATACTTCCATATACTTTATTTCTTCTGTACCATGCTTGAATTTCATCAAAAACAACGGAGGATAAACATGATTTGAAAACGTTTGATTGGAACAACAGTGGTTGCAATTTCGCTTAAGTTTGCTAGGATATAATTTAAGCGTTCTAATTAAATTGTTTGCAGCAGTCCCTAATTACCATGATGATAAATAAGAGAGGGCTTAAAAAACTAGTATCGCATGGCATAAGTTAGTTTAGGTTTTCCAAAAATATTTGTTGCAAATATCTAATGTTTGAATATATCGATTGGTTCTGTACCGCCTGTTTCGTAGCTTAGAGAGGGAAGATGGAATGAACGTTAAAAACTGCCATGTATTCCACAAATACGTACTGTCGTAACGTGCAGAACGGTTGTTTTGTCTTGCTTGTTCCGTTCATTTCTACCCACTCACTCTCTCACGTATTTGAATACTAAAAGGTTCATTGGAGATTTTCCCGAACAATTTCGAAATTATTTAATTAGAAAAATTCATTTAGCTATGAAACAATCAATTATTCCTACATTATCTACTAATTTTAATTGTATTTTTACTATAATGCAATTCGGAATTAATACTAGTCTTTCCGAAGAACTGTCGATAACACGCGTGCCGAGTCCATTCATCATTTCATATCTTCAGAGATGTACTTTTCATCATTTATACACGTTGGCAATTTTCAGTTCGATTGCTTAATTGATTTTATACGGGAGGCGGGAGGCGGGGAGAGGGAGTGTTCACACTAATTCGAAAATCGACCTATGCTTTTCCAAAAATAAGTCTTCTAGCTTTTGCAAGATCTGTCCTTTTCGGAAATACTGGACAGTTCGGCAAATCAGAGGCCTGTTCAACTAGGCTACTTTTTTTTTCTCTCCAAAAAATGTTAAGGATTGCGCTTCATATGCCTCATAATTATGTATTTTTGATTAAAGTTTTCTTTTTTCCTGTCCTTGCCCTTTTAATTTTCTATTTGCAATCAGTTTATAGAGAAAACATCATCTAAATGATAACTTTAATTTCTTTTCTGCCACTTTTTTTCTTTTGTCGTTCAATGAATTTTAAATATTTTGCACTGTTAGGATGTCTTGCTTACTTTGCCATACCTTTGAGCAACATTTTTACGTATTATAAGTGCTGTAATTCAATTCTATTGGCAATTTTTTTCAGCATATTTACTTGTCATTATTGAAATTGCTCCACGTAATTTAGTAAAATTCAACCAAAATGTTCTCTGTTTTAAAACGCTGTATGGATCTGGAACATGATTGTTCCGGTGAACATAGTATGAAATGTTATAAGTTTCAAGGTAGTTAAAAATTTTTGCCAGTCAAGAATTCTTTTTAGATTTAAGTCTCTGTACTATCAATTCAGACTTTTATTGCACTTATAGTAACAGATGTTGCAAATGTTGCTGAATTTTTTCACATTTCAGGTGATCAAATTGGAGATATCATCGGTGGCTTTGTCTCAGGCGGACGAAGTGGTACCAGTGATTCTTATGGTAATTTTTTTAGAAATCGCTTAAATAACTAATTTTAGCCTAAATGATTTCAGGTGGTGTGAAAGTTGGTGATATTGCTGGTATTATCGGAGGCCTGGCTGGACCAGGTAGCAAGAGTCAGAAACTTGGCGGCCTGATCAGCGGTATTGGTGGACTAATCGGTAAAAAAGAAGGGCGGTATAGAGATGGAGGTATTTTTTTAATGCCATTTGTTTTTGTTGAAAAAATCAGTCATTTTATTTGACTTTCCTCGCACTAACTAGAACCGTGATTTCGAATTCCACTGGAAATTTGAAATGTATGCAGCATTCTTGGGAAAAACAAGTTATAAAATTGATACAAGCTGTTGAAAGTTCTGAAATTTTTTTTAACTTTCTTTCTTTTCAGATTTCAACATTTTCAAAACTAGTAGAACTTATTTTCAAACTATCTCTTGCAAGTTTCAGGTCCAAATGTAAATCCAAACAATCTGAGCGGCGGCATGACAGATGTTGTAAGTGGTCTTGTTGGGCATCTAGCTCACCGTTACCTTAACCTTGACCCGACTACAGGACGCATTATTGGTGCTATTGCTGGCAACCTTATCTTCAATCTTGGTAAATTATTTAGTCAAAATCTATAAAGCTGTAAAGTCTGCTTGTCATTTGTGGTGTAAAAATCGAATTTTTCCCAGGTGGCGAAGACAACAAACTTGGAACAGTTGGAAAAATTGTGCTAGACAATATTATCAGCGGCAAATTCAAACGAAAGGTATTTGTTAATTTATTCGACGAGTATTGTGAAGCCTTAAAAGCGTTTCATGGTGCAACAAGAAATAAACAGATGTTTTTGTCCCACTTAACAGTTCACACGGTCTTGGTCAAAGCTGACGAGTGAATAAGTTTAAGATCTTGCTCAAGACTCGAAAGCTTGATAAATTTTCTTCCACACGAAGCGTTTGATCTCTAGGTTGACCCTTATATACCACGAGAACCGACACGACGTCTGTATCCTCCAGTGCCTGATAGAAGAACTGACGAAGCACTTGATTTCTACTCGGAACGAGATCGTTGCCTTGCTGTAAGCTGCTATTTTTAAGCTGTAAAATTTTTCTAGTTGAAGAATTTGGAACTTAATGTAAGATAAGGAAAATTAACTTAAAGAAGGGATAATGCAAGTGCATTTGTAAAAACTGATCAAGAAGATTTTCAGGAACGAAAACTTTTTGAGGATCCCCAATTTCCAGCCGACGATAAAAGTTTGTTTTTCAGCAGACGTCCACCCAAGCAGATCGAGTGGAGACGACCAGGAGTATGTTTTATGATTTTTTTATTGTCTCATATTTCAACTATTTTTTTTATTTCCTCAAAAGGTTTACAACTTTTAAGGAGATATGTGACAATCCACTGTTGCTTTATGAGGGGCAATCACGCTTCGACGTTGTACAGGGAGAATTGGGTGACTGTTGGCTTTTAGCTGCTGCTGCGAATCTTACATTGAAAGATGAGCTATTTTATCGAGTCGTACCACCAGATCAGAGCTTTACCGAAAATTATGCTGGTTTGTTCTTATCCCAAGATTTAACTTCAGCTTTTAGTTTTCAGTACTGTGAACTCGAACTTTTCTTAGTTTTATTTTTGTTTTCTTTCGTTGAATTTTATCAAAATTTTTAAAAATTGAAGGCATATTTCATTTTCAATTCTGGCATTATGGTACGTGGGTTGACGTAGTCATCGATGACCGTCTTCCAACATCTACCAGTGGCGAACTGTTGTACATGCATTCCAGAGATAACAACGAATTTTGGAGTGCACTCCTGGAAAAAGCATATGCAAAGTGAAAGTTTCACGTATCTTTTTAAATCTATTGACATATAATTAAGACTACTTTCCACTTATGAATAGCGTCTGACTCAGAATCCTTTTGAATCATAGTATCGGATAAAGGCTGGATTTTCATTCAGTTCTAGTCTAGTCTACGTAAATTAACATTGATTTGTTCTTTTTAGTTTCTAATTTTAGACTTCATGGTTCATACGAATCACTAAAGGGTGGTACTACAAGTGAAGCTTTAGAAGATTTCACTGGTGGCTTGACAGAATTTTTTGATCTCTCACAGCCTCCTAAGCATTTGATGGAAATGATGATGAGAGGTTTTGAAATGGGCTCATTATTTGGATGCAGTATAGAAGTAAGCTATTTTCTGCAGTTCACATTTTTGACATATTTTGGTATTTTTTCATCTAATAACTTAGTCTCTGATTTAAAATGCAATTTGGTAATGAAATTATTGCTGCTGAGCTATAACACGGTTAACAATTCTCAAAAATTTGCGTGTAACAATTCTCAAAAATTCAATTGTACGTCAGAAAAAAGCCCAGTTAACATTGCAATTTCAGGCAGATCCGGGTGAATGGGAAGCGCGAATGCACAACGGTCTGGTCAAAGGCCACGCATATAGTATAACTGGAATGAAAATGGTAAACCGTCTCACAATTTCAAGTTAATACTAGCGTTTTTTCGTATACATTAACGTCTGCTTCGAAATATTTTTTAAGGTGAGTGGAAAATATGTTAGTATACCATTGTTACGTATACGCAATCCGTGGGGTAACGAGCATGAATGGAATGGTGCGTGGTCGGATAATTCAAAAGAATGGAAAAATATTTCTCAACAAGAGCGTGACGAAATGGGTTTGGTTTTTGCTCACGATGGAGAATTTTGGTTTGTTTTAGGATTTTGCGGAAAACGTTCTTTTTTTATGGCGATTGTTTTGTTAACATGAATAAGTAATGTGCTAGACATGATGGAGAACATAAACTTTCGGGAAGGTAGTCTTGATTTCATTCAGACCTCTTCACTTTATTCATTCCTCAAGTAGTCCTTCAATATCTTTACGGAGAATTTAATCTCGTCTTTATAGCTGTAAAGCTAATGTCGCAGTTTTTCAGTTATCTATATTCCTGTAGCACTCCTTTAGTGTACTATGATATAATAAGTGTGTAAAACTACTTATTATTTTAAGTTGTTTTTGCTCAAACATTTGAAATAGTAATGAATTCGATTTTTAGGATGTCATTTAATGATTTCCTACGTTATTTCGAGAAAATGGAAATATGTAATTTGGGTCCAGAAGTAATGGATGAAGTGCGTTTTTTTCTTATTCTTCCTATTGTAAATATAATTTAAGGGAATTTTCTTTTTGGATTTTTATTCCCATATGATGTTTACGTATTTATAGGTTTATCAAATGACTGGTGTCAAATCATCGCAAAATGCTTGGGCAACATATACCCATAATGGTGCTTGGATTGCAAATAAAACAGCTGGAGGATGCCGGAACTATATCCGTATGCATATTTGCCTTCCTCATTCATAGCCCTTTTGTATGATTTATTGCAGTAGCTTAAGTTTGATAGGAATGGTTGTCAATCCCTCTAAGACATTTCAAATAAACTCATTTCATCGAAAAGTAAGAAATTAATGATCTTATATATGCGTGTATTTTTAAGCATTTAATTTTTTTCGATGATCTTTTTCCTCATTTTTTAGAAACATTTGCGATGAATCCTCAGTATCACATCCAAGTGAGCGATTCGGATCCTTATGATGATGATAACTTATGTACAGTGATAATTGCTGTATTGCAAAAATATCGGCGTGAAATGAAACATATGGGTGTTGATAATCTGCCTATAGGATTTGCGGTTTACGATGTGAGCTTATTCTGTTTTCCTGTTAACTAATAAATTCGAATCGATGTTGAATTTATAACTGTGGGTAGCTTTCTCAGCAGTAAGCTGAATGAAACACAATAATTGCTGACCCTCCAAATTCTGTGAAAAGTGATGTAAAGTCAAAATACCTGCTAGTAACAAATTAGTTATAAAAGTTAAAAAACGTGTTTATTTCACTCATGATTTTCAAAATTTAAGCAACCTTCTGCCTGTTCAAAATTTTTTGCCTGTCTTTAGTAATCTTATAGTTCAAATTTTCGGAGGTAAAGATGATAAAAATATGGCGTTTATGGATAAGTGTATCCCAAGTTGTAAGAATGACTTGATATCACTTCAGATTGTATCAATGAGTTCTTAGATTAATCTACAAGGGAATGTTTGCTTGGTTGTAATTTCTTCACTAGCAGTAAACAGCAACAAATTTTGCGAAAAATGATAATGCACTAGAGCATCATTCTAAATTAATTTTTTTGACACTTATTCTTGACACTTATTCTTGATTATGAGAAATTTTGGTTCCTTAATCGGAGTTGATCGACCTTATTCATTCTTTTCAGGTTGGAAATATTTCTGGACGTTTGACACAGGAATACTTTCGACAACATCGATCATGTGCTAGGAGTGCTGCATTCATCAACTTGCGAGAAGTAATTGTTTTTGAATTATTTCGAGTTAGTAATTTAAGTGAGGATGCTATTCACAATTTAATTTATATTCCTAAATCGTTAGGCTTTCATCATTTTGCGAATCCGTCTCTTTTGATTGCCTTTCAAGTACATAATTTCGTCGCATTCTTGCAGATAACAGGTCGTTTTCGCTTCCCACCCGGAAATTACGTAGTTGTGCCATCAACGTTTGAACCAAATGAAGAAGCAGAGTTTATGCTAAGAATTTATACAAATGGTTTTATTAAATCAGAGTAAGCTTTTGGTGAAGCTTACTGAAGCTTACTTCAAATAATTTAGCATTATTTCTTGATGCTCATTTCTGATTTCTCTCTTCAATTTATGGTGATACGACTACTACTAACCTTTCAAAAAAATTTCCATAGCATGACAAAGCGGATAAGTGATTGGATCTCGTTTGTAATTAGATATAATAAATACAGTTTATGCCTAATAGCCTAAAAATATTTACTCTGAAATCCCGAAAGATCAGCATTAAAAAGTCTTAAATCTTTTAGAGAGCTGTGAATTTCTATCGAGGAGAGCACTTAAGATGTTTTCTGCCGTCGTTTTCTCACAGAAAAGTGCTGAAGGATGCATTTATTGATCATTACTTTTATGGCCTCTCAGCAAGTTTATTGGCCTGTAACATTTTTCGGAATCATATTGATTTATTGTTTGTTCTTCAGTAGTGTTTATTGCAACTATTTATGTTATGATAAAGTTGGAATAAAATCTTTTGCAATCATGCTACAAATTTTAGAGAAAAAATAATTGGTATTTGTTCTGAAAAACTAAGAAATATTCTCTTTCTCTCCCTGTGTATTTCTTTCACAACGATCTACGTCGTAAGTTCTTATTCCAGTATTTGTCGATTATTGTAATGTCCAGTCACTTCAGTCTTACGTATTTCTAGCACATTCGGCTAATTCGGCAGTTGTGGACTCCTCTCTTTGGTTCCCAATTAAAATTCGCTGTTGTTTATAGATTTGGTTTTCAGTAATACATCCAGCTTTTCACGGAATATTAGCAGTCAGTGTCCTGCATGAACTTTGTAGAACATAGCATAGGGATGCAGAGGTTTCCTCTTCGACTTCCAAGTGTTGCTAGAAGTTCCATGGGGGATGGATGGAAGATTACCAAAAAATAAATTGAAGTGGGAGGTTATTGGATCTGAGATTGGTTAATCTCAATTATCGTTCATTACAATAAGTTACATAGAGTAACGGAACAATTAAATGCCTTGCATTACAATTAGGAGTTATCGAATCGGTTTCCCATTCATTTCAGGTTCAAGTTGGAATTCTACTGAAATTTGTTGACCGTGTATCTGTGAAAGTGAAGTGAGAAATAATTTTAAATTGTATTGTAATTGGATGAGGTTGTCTGTGCTGCACAATTATATCCGTCGTGCAACCCAACATGGAAAAAATGAAGTGAACAAAGCTGAGTTCTCGCTTACCACTTCCCATTTGATAAGAGAATTTTTGATTCGATTAGGAAAATCAGTTGGAGTTTTGTCCGTAGCTGTGGTATTTATTGACGTTATTGGCTATCCAGCAAGTGTTACTGGATCATCAATGGAGGTTATTTTGTCTTTCAACCCTTCTCTTGAAGTTTCAGTATGTTGTCAGATTATTCATGTCAACAACTGAATGAAAAAATAACGAAGGGAATTAATTGTATGACTTGGGAAAAAGAGATGTTTGATTAATTCTTATAGTAAGAGTGGTACACACTAACCGACTTATACATAAAAGTCCTGTCGTATTCTAGAGAAGCGGACATATATAAGCTTTGGGAATGAGGGATTGGAATTTTACCTTTCTTGAAGTCAGATCCCTTAAACTTCATAAATTTTGTAAAGTTTAAGGATTAACAAATTTTGAAGACGAAGGCTTATTGTTCTATTAAATAATGTTGGTGCACTTACCTTTTCTACACTGCTTCAGTGTGATTTACGTCTAACTTGTTGGCCAAGCTGAATAAGATTTTGATTTGTGTTCATTATATTATCACCCTGCTTTTGCAGCCAACGCTACTTGGCAGTGACAAGAAGTGGTGGAAGCGGGATATTGTGTGGTTGTCACGTTTTGGTTTGGATAAACCACAGATCGGACAAATTTACACATTCATGTATATTCCTTATCCATCTGGTTGCTTAATTTTCTTGAGAACACGAAAATTATCATATTCTTCTTGTCATGTTTCATTTCCGTACTTCATTATTTGAGTTTATACTTCATTACTTAAGTGTGTCAAATTTTCACTAGGGTCTTTCCTGTTGCAATGTATTTTGTAGACCACCAAATGATCCAGATAAACGTCACATCAAACGTATCACTGCCGTGGATGGTGACTTAATCAGGTATCGTACATATTATGAGTTCTATGTTAGCCCGATAATATAGACCGTATTTAATACTTTCATAACGAATCGTACATGTCTGGATTATGTCATGCTGCTTTTTAATGAACCTGTGTTTCTCTCAAAATTTTCTGATTACAGGCCAAAACGAGGACCAAGTTTTTTAGAAATACCGACAGGTTGCTATTGGTTAGAATCAGACAACCCTAATAATTATTCCGATAGTAGACTATACGGCCCTGTGAGTTTTGGTTCCATTATTAACTTCTCATTACTTTGATTATGAAACATCCTGACCAAATTCTACTTTAGTCTCTTTCGGCACATATCAACACCGTTACCTCTTACTCACTCGTATTCAGTGCTAAATTTTGTAAATAAATTGAAGGCACTTCAGGTTTCCGGAGGACTGTTAACAGCTCGAGCTACGCATATCATCTGGCCTCCGAAACGATGGCGGACGATTAAAACAGAAGTGTTTCAACACAGTACTGTTTCCGTTTCAAGAAGACACCCATTTTTCGGGGTCAGTTTTCCGTAATGATTTAAGAATCTGTGAATAGCGCATGAAGTACCTAGCAGCTATAGTAGTTGTCGTACGAGTAAAAGCGAAATGCCTGGCAAGTCAGCACATGTGTTTTTATGTATTAGCAGAGCGTGCAGCTCCACTCTCGCATTGCAAATAATAGGCAGACTGACTGTTCAGAATTATGACGGTCCAAAAAATAGTTTGTATGAACTCCCAAGCGATAATAAATGAACATCAGTCGTCTCACGGATATTATTTTGCCTTCATTGTGAGTGGTGAATTATTATTAGGTTTTTCATCTCTTATTTTCATCATGCAGGGGGAATGATTTCCCAGCACAACTGAAATTATGACAGCAAACAACCACTGTTTAGTTACTGTGTCAACATGGTCAATGCCGCAAGTACGCGCTTAAAATGTAAGGAAAACTGAGAATTCACCTTATGTTGTTTTACCGTGTAACATTGGACTAGTCAGTTCCTTTTTCAACACAATCTTTTCCAAACATTAAATTTATGCAAAATCTGACCATGCAGTATGCAAAAGTTGTATAGCAGAAAGTTTTATTTTGAAATCAAAAAATTTGCAAATTTCCCAACTAACTATACGTCGGCGAAGTAAGTCCTGGGTATATGTGAATAATATACAAGTGATCGCAACAATACTGTACAAATGTACAAAACATAATGTTACAACTTTACAACGTCTAAGACACATATGACAGGTGGATGTGAATTTAAAGTCCAATTTATGTGTGGAATTGACTAGAGTAGACTACAGACGAATGCTGAATGACTTCGAGAACTTTATGCAGTATTCTGTTTTGTGACAGTATTCCGAAATTTCAATCTCATATTTCGCAGTGAGGAAGTTACAGATAGGTCAATATTGCTACCTGTGACAGAAGACTACATTTCGTAATACCGCAACGAAATGTCATTTCCCAAACAAAAAACAATGCAAATCACACACCCTAGGTAAAGAATTAATTAGCACTAAAAGTTTTTTTGCAGCAGTTGAAGGAAAAGTTTTGGAAACTTTTTTCAGCTTAGTAATAGCTGAAAGTTTTTTCTCATGCTTTAAAGTTTTACAAAATTGGGTGACAAAGTTATAATTGAAAAAGCCTCAAAATAAGCTTCACTGCATTCAGTTGACTGTGTAAATTCCTCATTATTCATTTTTCTACTAATTTCCGGTGATATACAATAAATTGAAACATCTTGAACAGAGTCTAAAGTATTGCTAAAGAATCCTAGCAAACCCAAAAAAAAAATCGCAATTCCATAACCACATATCCTTCAGCCGCCTCTGTGAAATTACTCATTGGAATTTATCCAGATTGAGGAAAATCAAATTCTATTTAATCTTTCATATCGAGAAGCCATTCCTTCGTTAAGGCCAAAGAAGTTGCTGCATTGATTTTCTGCTGTCTTGCATGCAGCTCGAATTCTTTCAACCTGAAAGGAGGATCTAATAAGCACTAGTTTAGAAATGATAAGAAACCCAAATAAAACAAAATATCAAAAGACATAATACTTGACTCCATAATTATACTCTCCAAACATAGAAAAAAATTTGTGCCCAAAGCAATGATTATTTCATATATCTAAAATTACGACCAAATAATCAATTAGCATAACTGTTTCAATACTGAATAAATCCTATATTTCACGTTATATTGGCACTTTGTTGATAACATGAATTATCACAATTTGTGTTACGCAAAATTTCAGAAACATTAATATTAGCAACTGAGACCATACAGAGAGGAAAGCTCATTTGTTATCACTGATTTTGACTGGACATTGTTTGTACTTCCATTTGCTATTTCAGCAGCCTCCAGACGACACTAAAACTGATTTTTGAAGTGCATGAAACTTATCCAAACATTAATAAATTTTTTCAAAACTGGAAAGGACTGGAAAGAAGATAGGATTCCGATTATTTTTAAAAAAAAAAATTTTGAAAGCTTGCAAAACTCTCCATTGATTATGGTCGTTACATCAAACATTACATTAAAGAAAGCCTTCTTACAAGAAATCAACAATAACCTCATTGGTTTGTTCAGTGATAGCAATCAATTGGAGAGTTTCCTCTAGTTGTTTTTTTGTTTTAAAAAGTTTGTGCGATAAATCAAACATGTCCCTAAAAAATGTTCCGAATATATTTTCAGCCTAATTGTCAGCAACATACTGAAAATGCAACAAACATGTCCCTTTTGTTATTGGAATATGAACGATTTTCTGAATAAAAACAAATTTAAATCTAATCATGTGTACCAATAAGTTCGAAATAGAAAAAAACATGATTAATTCCTTGCAAATTTTACAAACCACAAAATAAGACAAAAAAAGAGCGCAAAAAAAGGTAAGGTTTACCTAGTTATCATTTGCAACGGTTCCATGAAGATATCACGCAGTTGTTTCAATTGTGCGTCATAATTTCTCACTGCTTTTTCATAAGAATTCAACAAATATTTCCTGAAACTGGTGGGAAGAATTTTTTTCTTTTCTTCGTATCAGGGTTAATTTGGTTTGTCTTAAAAATAATTTTGCTACTAAAAAGGGAAATAAAAAATTCAACATAGGAAACATAGCTGCACGAAGGTGAAAAAATACCTGTCAGTCTCCATCTGTAAAACGTTTTCTGAAGCACAGCTGCACGGTGAAAAAGCTCGAAGTTTCTGAAAGTGAAAAAAAACAATTCGGATGTTTCGCTGCTTATACTTCCATTAACAAGTTTAATAACTTTTGCATAAATGTTTCATTTAATACATGGCGTCAAAAAATATACATTTTTTTTAACAGTGTATCTTTTTAATCCGTAATAGAGCCAAATCAAGCGTTCAAAAATTATCTGCAATGTAGAAGTTAACGGAAATATATACAACATAATTTAACGAAGACATATAAGAATATAAATTATATATATACTCGTTTATAAACTGACAGAGATTCAAGCAATTTTGGAATAACACACCACAACTGTTTCAAGTTCGACCTTCAAGGATGGTTCTTTCGTAATGTGTTTCGAATCAACAACAGCGATACGTACATCAATTTGTTGCAACATGCTGCAAATCCATTTCACTGCTTCTGCAAAACGTTTTTAGGAAAACATCTCTGTCATACTCAACCACAAAATTTGTTCTGGTTCCTTTAATTTTTCGAATTCTTTGATAGCATAAAATTCATAACAGTTATTTAATTCTGCTACTAACTACAGAACACGTGCATTTGAATCAAGATTCAATTTTGCTGGCTTGGCTTTGCGTTCACGTTTTTTTTATAATATATTATGCATTCTGAGAAACTATTTCTAGTTAGAATATCTAATTCGCTAATCATTAAATTGAACTTAGAATAAGAATTTGCAACAAGAAATAATTTGATTAGAATGTGATTCCTTCACGAAGACTCATACTGGCTGCAAGTGGTCACACCACGTGCACCAAAACATGAGTCACACAGAACTTCCAGATAGCAGTGGTATAATTAAACATAATGATTTCAAACAGCATGTTTCAAGACGAATCGATAAAACAGTGGCGCACCTCCGATAAAGTTCAATTCTCGCACAACCGAGAGTGAATTATTTTCGACCGCTTTACGTTCTTCTGCTGTTTCCTTGCTCAAAGCAATTGCTTTTGAGAGTAAACGTAGCTGTTTCGCTAAACGGCTTGCAAAATTGCAATCATGCGCTAGAATCTCAGCTTCTTTCAATAATTTGGTATACACCGCACGCAAAATTCGAATAACGTCCGGTATTGTGTCCTGTAATTCATATGTCTGTCGTTCCACACTCAACGTACTCGCAGCCGCAAGTTTCATCTCATGAAAAGTTGGATCATGATTACACTGCGGAAACGGTGAATGTACTGAAAATGTATCAGATTTGGGCCGGTCATAAATATATTAATCATTCATTTATTTACTGCTGTATGAAAACTGGGAAAATCATCCATTATACACTGTTGCAATTTTTGAAGTGCCAGGAAATTGTTTCACTCTTCGTTTTCATACTCACTACTAGCTATCGGAAAGATATCCCGAACAAAGGTAGACAACAAAACTTGAGCGAACGAAGTGATATTAAACCATTCTAGCGGTCAGTAAAAACAGACACTAACAGAATGAATGTATGCAAACATGCATCGATTGAATGAATTCGACTTCAAAGATATTATAAATTATTTTACAAATGAAAGAAGGATAACTTACCGACTACTTCAGGCAATTTGATTGGTAAAGTATAACTCCCATTATTTTGCAGTCCCATAACAATAATATCAGAACAACGATCGACCAAACCCGTCAGAAATGGGGGTGATTTGTAAACAATAGCTGAACCAGCCGGAAGCGTTAACAGGCAGATTAGATCATGTGATGGCATATCATCCTTAACATAGGCATCAAAGTAGAACCTGAAAAAATAAAATGATAAAATCTCGTCGAGATATTAATGGATTTTTCATCATGGAATCTATGTACTTTGTTTAAAACACTTGAAATTTTCAAAAATACCTTAGATATATCAGAAGTTGGAAACTTCCTTACTTCTCAAAGTGATTAACAGTTGAAGTATCGAAGTACTCTTCCAAGCACATAATGTTCATCTTAAAAATACGCATTCGTTTCAAACATAATAGCTCTTTGCACATTTCATCAAATTCGTTAAATGTTAAACGAGTTGACTCACGTCTATCGAATAGATGCCGAATGAATTCACCGAGAATTCGACGAAAACTCCTGAAAACACAGCCTATCCGTATCAAGTTAATTAGAAATTGTTACTCTTTGTCAAATAAAATATCTTGTAATAAATTTAATTGTTTTTCATTTGCTAAGCACATGCTTCATATGAGTTTCGGAATTCCTAAGAAAGCACAGAGAAAGCTCACTTCGGGTATAAGCAACGTCCTTTAGGAAAATCTTTCTGCCATAAAAATTGACCCATTTCATTCGCTCGACCAAATATAGCATCTGATGGCCGACTAATCATCATATTATACATCCCATGCGTATCTGCTGGTCCTAAGAAAAAAAATGGCGCATTATAAAGTACTATCTATTGCTGAATTCTATTCCTGGCAGTTCAGGTGTTGGACACTTCCAATGGAACCAATTCAATTTGTATGTGTTGGCTTTATGTAAATAGTTTCACTCGATGACACAGTATAATTCAAGCCTACCTTTTAGTGGTACAAAAGGTAAAACACCTGTTGCACATTCGAATAACGTACAACCTACTGACCACAGATCACATTCGTCTTTCGTATATGACAAGGCGGTTGTTTTTCGAGCTAAATTGGCTGTCGAATATTCATTCTGTAAAACGAAACACATTGAAATATTGTCATAAGAAATATACTGAATTTTGGTCAAAAACTGATTGAAATCTCCAAAGAACATGAACGAATCCTTTACATATAAACAGGACTGGTAAAAAATTATGTGAGCGTATGAAAGGAAAAAAAAGATTTATAACAAACTCACAAGATATCCAGGTGTACCACAAATGGAGTGCAATGGCTCAAAGTTATCAGTAAGAAATCTTGAACCACCAAAATCACATAATTTGAAGACCATCCTGACAATAAAAGAAAAGCAGAGAAATGTTTCACATACCAAAACAGAAAACGGAAATTCTGTTTTTTGGGTGAAAAATGTACCTTCCACATTTATTGAAAATTAATAAGTTTTCAGGTTTAACATCTCTATGTGCAATCTTTCGCGAGTTCAAGTAAGATAACCCCTTCTCTGAAAAAATCAACAATTCGTTGTTAGTTTAAACGTTAAACATGTGGCCAAATGGGACGAAATCAGGAAGAACGAACATAGTCAGTATGTGTGAGAATACTGACTATGTTCGTTCTTCCTGATTAAAGTGGATATAATTAAAGTAATCTGACGTCATGCAACGTAAAATAAAACGCGGTAAACTGAAACTGCGGAAATCGAGAGTAGAAAATCAAAGTAACGTAAGGCAAACGATGCAAGAGGGATACCAAGATGATCGATTAATTGCAAAAGGATTTGATATGATAGACCAAACATATTTTCCAGTTTCTTCAATTCATCTCGTACGCTACCATCCGCTAATTCCATGATTAGCACCATTTTTTGATTTTCATCCGCATTCTAAAGATTTCAAACACGGTGGAACTTTGTTTTTGATTTACTGAGCAGAAGGATGAAAAATCTTAAATGAAGAATCGCTCTAAGTTTTTGTTCTTCGCTACATGAAATTCTGTTACCCCGTTGTTTCATCCTCGAATATTACATTACGCTGTAATTTTAAGAAATAATATGTTTAAGAATAGCAGCATACCTTTTGATCAATTGTATCAGATGCAATAAATTTGACGATATATGGAGAATTTATTTGTTGCAAAATTTCAATTTCACGGGCATGCTGTTGAGTGTTGAATTTATCGCAGGTTTTGATCGCCACAAATTCACCTGTTTCTTGGTTTCGACCTTTGTGAACCTATTATTTAAAGGCATTAATTATTTGTGGGTAAATACTGAACAGCCTCCAGCCATCAGTCAAGCTAAATTGAAATAAAAAGCAGTATATTGTTGTGCTGCAACGGGATCACCCCATCCATTTCAAAATGATCTTAAGAGAACTATGCAAAAATAACAAACAATCCTTGAGGTGCAATCACACGATTTGCAATCCTTATCTAATCACTTATTTAACTAAACTCCTGAATTCTGAAATTTACTCTTCCAAAGGCGCCATTTCCAATCAAATCGATGCTACGTTGATGCCAGAAAAACTTATTTGTGTACTGTACACCTTCTGAAGCTCCAGCCATTCACTCCTGTAAAATAACTTTTTCTCTTTTACAGTAGTTGATTCTCATGTGACGTTGTTAACTATCAAGAATTGTTCGCAATCAATTCCGAACACTCATCCCACGCGCAACCAACCAACCGTAACTGTATGAGAGAGCCGCAGCGCAACACTAACAGTAGCCATTACACCTCCAATGAGTCAGTCACCTGTAGTTGTTGGGACGAGCAGACCACGCGGCACCGCAACAACTACACAACACTACCATTTGCCCCAGACCAGACTCACTCATTTCACGTCTCATTCCTTAAGACCGCTAATTCAAATTCAGTTGACCTGAGCAGAACTTGCCCCACGTCTTCCACTTGGGTAGGGAACTTTCGATAGGTTCCGGTGGAAGAAAGTCTTCTGTTGACTTCGGTCTTCACCCCGAACGCGGAGAATCACTGCTTCCTCGACTTATTTCAACTAAAGAATGTGAATGTGAAGGTTGATTGACTGATTGGTTCAGCGTTGCCCTCACCGAAGGAAAGAGGAAAGTGCTGACGATCAATCGATTATTAATCTCTTAAACTAGCGATCAATGAAAGTGACGATGATAGCGGTTCATTGATCTCATCTGGCCTCGAGCCATGTAATGCAAGTTGAAATTTTTTAAAAATGATGGCAATGCGAACTTGTTTTGCCTTCTTGTCCCATTTGCAAACAGTACCTCTAAGTCTTTTTTCCACCCCCGCCCTTAATTTAATTTACTTTTCTTAGTTGCAGCGATTCGGTCAGTTTTAATTTCAGTGTATCTATTTGTTTTAAGGCAAAATTCGTTTTCAAATGACTAATTAGTATGGCCGAAAACTAGGGAAATCATATTTTGGTAATAATTTTCAGTTTTCCTTTCCATTCAGTTCGCACAACAAATTTTCATTTCTCTGGTACTTTAAATTTTGTTGCTTGGAAAGTTTGTTAAATTTCTCTGCTCAGTGTTATTTTTCAAACTTCCCCTGCCTTTGTTTTGCTCAGATAAGTTAGAACATTATCACCGAGTCGCCAATCAGTCCACTTGTTCAATTTTTCTAGTGTTAGAATGAGCAAAATGAGGGGGAAAAATGTATGGTCGTCGAAATTTATTTTGAATGTTCTTGTTGGGTGCTCGATTGGATTAAAAAAAACGCTCTGAAAATTTGATCAAATTTCTTTCGTTTGCGGTGTTTCGAAAATTTGCGGTGTTTCTTGTTTTTATCAACACCTAAATTTCATCTTTCGATAACATCCAGATTTAAATTCGGACGTTTTAGGCTAAATATATAAATATTTGTTATGGTCCCAATTCGAAGCAAACGTAGAGAAGGAATATTCGCTGTACAAATCGGTTTGGCGTATTTCTCGACGCCGCAGCGAGCTGGCGTAAATGAGGAATGCTCGTGTAGCATGGGAAGGGAATTAGAACATATGATGATAACGTACGTCCTAATTTGATGATGCGTTTCTGCTCGATAATCATATGACAGTTCCACTTCGAGGCAAATTGATATCAGAAACGGTTCAACGGCGTTTGCACTATGACACTTTTCCTTTGCAGTCAGTTCAATTCGGCATTTTAGACTATTCCAGACTTAAAGCTTCATTTTAATTTCAACTTCCGTTTGATAATGCAAACTTATGATTTCACTTAAAACTTTGTTCATTTTTCTCTCAAATTTAATATTTCTCTTTTAAAGTTTCATTTCATGTTTTTTTATGCAATAGCGAATAAAATATAAATGTGAAGATTATAGTACTGGCAGATTATTTTTTTACTTTCTGTTTTTTGATGAGTAGAATGAAAGAGTAACGTTAAAGAAACGACTACTATATCGTAATTGCAGTAATCTACTACCACTAATAATAGTACCACTATCAAATCTTGATTTTTTTTAGCGAAATTTCACTCAGTCTATCACTGATGATAGAACGAAACTGTATTCTTCAACTAATTGTCATTGCTTTATGTCTCGTTTTTGATAACTATGTTGTAAGTAATTGAATTTGCTTCCAAATTTAAATATTTAAAAGCTATAACAGTAAATTAGTAAGTCGACACGGTATTGCTGCCCACATAACCTGCGGTAAAAGCAGTTCGTCAACCATTAAACACAAATGAGTATGGTACAGTAGCGTGTAATTATCCTTGTACTGCACAAACTATTATAATTTTCTTGGAGCTGAGCTTTTAGATTTTGACTTAAATTGCTCCCTAAAGTATTGAATTCACATGAAATTGTGTCATTTTGCATGAAATATCGAAAATATCAGTCAGCATACTTGCAGTTATTATTATCTCCGGCATATAATGAAACAGTTTCATTGCGAGAGGGTGAAAAAAGTAACCAAACTACGGCATCGCTAGACGTCAAGCGAACGAAAATGAACGAAAGTGTTGAGAGAGGTTGCAAAAAAAATAAAATGTGGACTAATTGCGCCGATTGCGAATTGAAATGCGATGAGGACGAATTTGTTTGTTTTAGTTCTGCTATCAAATGTCATATCGGTTAATACTTGAAGCAGAAAAAAATTTAATTTACATACAAAATTATTGTAAGAGTTAACGAATTTCAAATTTATTCATTTTGAGGTTTACAGTTCATAAAAAATAGAAAACCTAATCTCATTTACTCCGTTGAATTGAATTTTTTAAATTCAAGAAGTGCACTTCCATTCTCCTCGTTTGTTTGATAAGTTCCTATTTACTGATAATCGCTTAGCGGGAATGCTATAATGCATGCCACGAACTAAGATGTGAATGTCCAGCGTTTCTTGGCTTCCGTCGGACGGCAAGTGGAAAATGTATTAGAAAAGAAGACTGTCCGTTGGAGACTCAAGAAATCACCGGTACTTTTTACTTATTCATTCTCAAGATTTGCTATATTCTTGAAGATATTCTAACCAGTAGCATTGTTGTTAAACAAAAATCTAAAAATTTACAGATTCACTTGCGATCAGCTATCGGAAATCTAATAATGAAAATCAATGATAACAATAATCACTAGCGATGTTACTAACAGTGTTGCTAGGTTATCATTAGTTATACAAAATTAGTGCTAATTAATGGTACCAAAAAAATCATGTATAACCTCTCTTCCTTGCTGATGAAAACCTTCCAGTAGCAGAAGAGATATGATAAAAATAGAAATGTCACTCTCTCATAATTCCTTATTCAACAACAATTACCTGAAGGGCAGAGAAGTAAACGTCACTTATCCACTGTAATAGGTCTAATAAGCACTCTATCAGTTTTCAGATCTTCCGATAGTGGAATGCCCAATACTGGAAGAATTCAACGAATGTGGGACCGCTTGCGAAGAAACTTGCAGTAATTTCGGGCAGCCAATAATATGCACTCAGGAATGTGTCCCAGGATGTTTCTGTAAGAAAGGTTACGTAAGAGAAAACAAGGCCGGTTGTTGCGTGCCCTCAGAATTGTGTGGTGCAAGTACGTCTGATAACAAATCAAATTTGTTCGAATCTTTTATAAATTAAATTTACTCGAAATTCTTGAGATGTCTCATATTCCGACATTTAAGTTCGGAAAATTTGGACGATGACTTGTTTAGAAATTTCAGTTTTATCTTGTGGTTATAATTTAGAAGAGAAAAATAAAACTTGTGGGCCCAACCAAGAATATCGGAGGTGTGGTACAGCTTGTCCGCAAACGTGTGATGGCATACCGGAAAATTGTATTCAAAAATGTGTGAGTGGTTGCTTTTGCAAAAATGGTTTTGTCATGGATCTTGACAGATGCATTCCTGAAATTAGTTGCCATGGTAATTCATAAATGATCTCTTTAAGTATAAATTAAAATTCGACCTGTAAAATATCAAAATTTTCAAACCAGGAAAGATTTTTTAATTTAAAGTTCGGTGAATGATAGAGCAGAACCATCGGGTTGACATGCATGTTACAAGATCGAAAAAATACCGATGAACTAACACGATTTTAAATTCTTTAGTTACCACCAAATTCAATTATGCCTAACAGAACGCGTAACTTACAGTAGTACCGAGAGACTGCCGTGAAAATGAAATATATCGGAAATGCGGAAGTCCATGTCAGGAACTCTGTGGTGAACAAAAGAAGGAGAATTGCAATCAGTGTGTAGAGGGCTGTTTTTGTAAATTAGGCTACGTAGTGGAAGAAAAAGCTGGCGTTTGTGTGAAACCTGAACAGTGCATTCGTGAGTTTTTCAATTTGTGATAAAAAGCTTCATTTAGAATCAAAATCAGTCAACGAGTGCTTTCGTGAACGCTACCGCACTCTAAAATAAGCTATCGATCTCTCGAAAAATGGAAATTGTTTATTTTCTATCAGTGGAGAGATTGGATTTCATAGTAATATCAAGAATATGCTATAAAAAATCTAAATAACACGGAAGGTTTAATTATTTTAAAAAACAGGATATTTGCATTTATTTCTTTCGAATTTTTATTTAAAACAGGAAAATTTCTATGGAGAAAGAAAGAGGAAACGGGGGGAGAGAACAAAAAAGTGTAAAAATTACATAATCTTGGAGAAGCAAAATGAAAAGGGAAAAGGTGAGATTTTTAGCTTATTGGTTGTTTTACAAACTGTCAATATTAAATGAAAAGTTTCAGCTCCTAAATACACGAAGTGTCCAGGAAATGAAACGTTTACATATTGCGGTGGCTGTGAGGGAACGTGTCAAAACCAATTCACCGACTGTCCGGAAGAATGTGGTTCCCCACGCTGCGAATGTCTAGCGAATAGAAATTATGTTCGCAATGAGTTTGGTGCATGCATACATATCAATGATTGTATTATTAAGTAATTAACTCCATTTTTTAATTCTTTTCATCCCTTCCGCATACGAGTTGTTCGTTAAGGAAGGAATTGGCAATGCCTGACAGTTCAAAAGTTTACGCTTACGCAAGTGTTTACAAACACATTGTCCATTTTTGGTCGTTGGGATGAGCAGAACTAACAAAAAAATTCTGCTTTCTTTCTTTTTAAATTTTAGCAAATATGCAAAATTTGGTGTTTCTTTCGGGAAAAAGACATTTACGATAAACATAAACCCTTCGCTTGTTTATTTTACCTAAGTTTTCATTTCCATTGTTATTCAATAAATTTTTTTTGTCTTATCGTTTTTAACATTAAGTGCGAATTTTTTGCAGCGACTTCTTATCTGATGTATGAGAGATACTTAACATGAAAACCCCAACTTTAGAAATTTTTAAATCCTGGAAGTCGCACAATGCGTAAGAAAACTTTACAAATCAAATTTCCAATATTAGCCATGCAAATAAAAAGAGTGAATAAATAATAACAAAGAAAATAGTCACCAAATGAACAAACTCGTAATCCCGGCTTATAAGAATGCATGTCTCCCACAACACAAGAAGTGACATGAGATGACTGTTTTCATGGAGGCAGCCATACCATGCATTCTCGTTATTTCCTGTCAGTCTGATTTCCTCTTCATTCTTATCTGCTTTGCGCTAGGTGCGTGGACGGTTTCTTTTCATTTAGTCCTCTTTAAATTTACTTTAATTTAGAGAAACAGCAGTAAAGGTAAGGAAAGGTAAGAACATTATCATTTTCTGCGTTTAGGAGAAGTTAAACTAAAATAAAGGGATTAGCCAGATTAGCATTAGCCAATTGTAAAGATGCAATAAGTGCATTGGTAAAACGTACAAATTTATACGATAATTGATGGATAACGAAAAAGAAACAAAGTGATTTATTTCGTGAAAATTTCCAGTTGTACGATGCTTGAAACTTTATTGTTTTGAATTTAGGAAGTTATGATTTCATGCACAGTCCAAACTGCACCTGGCTAATTTCTCTTCCACATTCCGAAAAACTGCGTTCTTCTGCCAAACATTGTTATGAGTAGATAAGCCACTGTATTGTACCATCTGTGCTATTTTGTTTTCTTGTTATACTTTAAAACTGATAGATTATAAGTACCGTCCCGTTTAGTTGGCCAAACAAACACTTTCAGACTCTTTAACGGCAGAAAGTTTATTTGACAGAATAATAAATTGTAGCATTTTTCCTCAGCGGTTAAAAGCTACTAACTTCTAGCTATACTAGAGTTTGGGTTTAATGTGACGTTCACTGATTGAATATTTCTTATGACACCAATACCATAACTGTCGCTTTTAGAGTATGTTGCCTCACGTCCACGTTCCAAAACGTCTTGTATCCTGGCCGTGCTACTTTGGCGCACGTCACGGATCCTCAGCCACGTCTGCACCAGTCCGTATCTATTCACAAAGACATTTATTCGAAGTGAAAAAAGCCATGTTAAAGGTATTTTGTTCTTTTTTTTTTCTATTTGCAACAACAATTTCTAAACGTTGTTACTGGTCGCATGCCGGATGATTTTTTCTGTTATGAGGACCGTGTTTAGTTTGCGAAAGCTCACAGGCAATATTAATTAATTTTCGGTCTTGTAGCGTCATGAATTGTGCGTGTGCTATGCGGTACTAAGAATAGCGAAATCCTATTCTCTTGCTGCTGTGGCTGGAGGGTTCATGATACTCTTTGCATTATTCTTATTCTTTGGGATTTTTAGACTGAACTAATTATAAGGTTAATTCAAATTATCAACTAATAAAAGCTATTGTTGCTAAGGCGAACAATCCTGACAAATATGCCTTAGCATCAGATTTCTTGGCACATCGGGCTGATCGTCCAAAAGACTATAAACCAGACATACCTCCAGGTAATTTTTAAATTCATTTTATGCAAAACATCTTGTTACGTTCATTATTAAATAGTACGTTTAAATGAAGCGGTATAATGTAAATAACTTTCACGCAATAGATAACATAAGCATCTTAATAACCCAAAAAATCACCGATATCACTTGAAGAGTCACCCGAAGAGGTAATTTTTATCCACAGGTTTTTTTTCGTTTTCCGTTTTATTTTCTCTGTCATCTGTTTAATATCCGTTCCGACTGCTTTTGTCACTTGCAGGTCGAACTATCACTCCTTCTCTACTACAGAAAAGACTTCTAGTTCTGACCAGGATGTACAAAAGTGAATCGGATATTCCGGAATCTATCAAGTAATAGTTTTTGCTCTTATTAATATTTAAGAGAGGGACGATATGGCTTAAGAAAGTTTAGGAAAAGGGGAATATGGGGAGTAACTGCATAAAGACAGCAATGAGGTTTTCAGAAATAAGAAATTTGACATTGCCCTTTTTTTGATTGTAGATTTTATGAAGTTGATTACACTTACTGGTTTTCGCTCTTTTCATTTCATTTTGTTCAGGAGTGCTTTAATTTGTCTTTTTGAATATTTCAGTGAGATTAAGATTGCAATTATGAAGGAACGTCTGAATTTTGTGGCTTCAATTTTCTATCTGGCATCAGTGTTAATTTCATTTTCGGTGACGATAAGAACAATGAATCGCGTAAAGGCTATAGTAGTGGGTGATTCTTAGATATTTTTGAAATCGTGTCAGTGAATTTCTACAGTGCTTTTGTAAAAAATGCTTGCTTCAACTGGAACTACGACACAGATGGTAAACGAGACATCTGGGTCTAAACTTTTCGAAGAGTTTCTCGTGGTATTATCGGAAAATTTCACTCCGCTTTTCCCATCCATACTTAACGGTACTAAAAAAATTTGATGCATCAACCTCTGTTTTCTTTGACGAATTATTTTCAAGTATCCAACTTAAATCTGATTCTTCTAGCTGCCTTAATATTATTTAATCCTGTAAACTTGGTTTTTTCTTTTTCCACATTTTCTTTGGGAAGTACTTCATCTACTTTTAAATCTTAGCAAGCATGACACACAGCAGTTTTAGGGTCTTAGACTTCTGTAATAACTGGAATACATAGATTTTGTGCTTGTACCACATTTTATCATAACATTATCAATGTCAATTATTGGTTTATGATTATTTCATATTAAAGGAAATTTAACGCTTTGCGTTTATCTACTCTTTCTGCAGTTTTTAACTTTTTATTGTATTTTATGATTTGACCACTTGAATTTTGTGGATCATACAATTTCGCGGATAAAGCGATTTTCGTACAATGGGCCTGCAGGAAAAGGATTAAGAATCGCGATCGGTATAACTCAATGAGTTACGATCAGAGATGTCACTAAAATACTTCTACTAGTTTATCAACTGCCATTATTTTTAATAGTTGGTACTTTCGGGAAAAACGGTCTAAGGATTGGCATTTTTTTGCATATCAAAAAATGGCTTGGAAAACTGTTACGAGTATTTCCTTTCATTCGTCGTTCTCTTTCAGTGCTGTGACACTGATACATTAATTCTAATTATTAAAGGAGAAAAAGGTTTGACATGAAAGCAGGTTATGTTTTAGAATATTTTACAATTTTATGTCAGAAAGAAAACAATAATTACAGCCGCTTACAGGAAAGCAAGTCTTCGGTTTTGTGGAAGTTCGGAACCGATCGTTGCTTTTTCCGCAATTTCCGCATTCATTAGAGGAAAATTGCTTATGCTTTTTCTATACATAAATTTCACTTTTATTGTGCAACAAAGTGGAAAGGAACAATTCGCGGTATTTGCGATACCAGTTTTTAAACAGAAATCGTTCGTCTCGCAGCTTTCTATTCTTTTGATTTCAACATAATCATGGAAATAGCATGATGACAGCGGCGGCCGCTGAAGTGGTAATTAATCATCCAATGGAAGGAAGCATGAGATGTTGCAGCACGAGGGTTTTGTGTAAAATTAAGGAATGAACTCGATAGACTGAGCGATTTGTGTCATTTGCATTGAGCAGGTAAAATTGCTTACATACTTTATCCATCCTTATGGACTATGTACTGTTTGAAAGCACACGATTCATTGTGTTCCGCCTATCGACTTTGAAAATATCCCCCTTGTAAGTCATTCTATCGTCCAGCATATAGTGGGGCGATAGAGGTTGGTAACTTCACTGATCTATGAGTGTTGATAAATTCGTTCAATTCTTTGATAGGGAATAGGAGAAGAAAAGAAAAAAGAAGAGTGATTTCCTATAGATCATTGCAGATTAGGAATGGCTTATTACTAAGAGCAGTTCAGATAAGTCATTCTCCTCGTAAATGACCAAACATAACGAATTATGCTTTCAATCGGAATATAAATAATTTATTTTCAATTTCAACTTCAACCAAACAGAAAATAAAAGAAGGGAAGAGGTTGAAGTGCAAATTGGTCTGTTGTGATAAAAGGAACAGGAAAATGAGAGAAATTAAAAGGAAAATATGTATCCTGTTTTAAATTATTTCCCTGAAAGAAGAAAAAAGAGTAGTGGCAAGTAATGAGTAAGTCACAATGATCGGTCCCAACTGAACAGACGTCGTTCTGCTCAATTAAAATAAAAAATACTTTCATTTCAAATTTTGATTTCGTTTTTTGCCGGTTGTTTGAAGTTAAATGTGATAGGCTTGCACACATGCCTTGAGGCTATCGGGAAGTTCAATGGTCAAAATTATGGAGGAGGAAAAAGGAAAATGACAAGAAATGCCTCTTTTTCCTTTTATCAAATTTTTGATTGTGTAATTAAAGAAAAAAAAAAGGAACAAGTTTGTTAGCAAAAATAATTTACTGGAAAAATAATGTAATACTGCGAAATCAGCCATTCGTTTTATTAATTTTTAAACAAACAATGCTGTTAATTTATTTCAAAAAATTGTAAATAAACTGATTAATATTAATTATGAAAATCGTCAGATCAACTTTGTTTTCTTTTTTGATAGAATAAACTGGCGGAAAAAGATTTTATGGTAGCAAGAAAATGTACTCAAAATCATCACCTGAAGGTATTTTAATCACAACAACCTGTTGAAAAATCACTTTAAAAAAGAAAAACTGTTTGAATGATCCGAATTTTTAAAAAAAGAATTGTGTACATAAGGTAATCCTTTTCCTACTTGAATTAATAACTTTGCATTGGACTAATATAACTCAATTGCAAATCAACAATTTTCAAAGTTTTTGAAAAAACTTCGCTTTTTGCTTTATTTTTAAAAGAAGATTTAGCGAATGATTCAGACAATGCACTGCTTAATGACTTCATTTCGAATTCAATTCAACAACAAATTACAGTGTGCGAACTTAGAAATTGTTTAACTTATTCACCAAATCACACTTTCCTCCTACTGTATGATTTCATGGCTGACTTCCACATTCTTAACGTTATCTTAATCACTTTGTTTGTAATTATGGTAATTCTTAAATTTTAAATTTTGGATGAAGATAAATAAGTAAATTATAAATAGGCTTGTTCAAAACGAAATTATCTTATTAAAAGTGAAAATGTGTTAAATTACGTGAACCAACTATCATCAGAATTTTGAGCAAATTTATTTGAAGTTAAAACATTTATGGTGAAGATGAAGTGCTTACCGTGCCTACTAATCACAACAACGGCCATTGCAACAATTCCGGCGACTAAAACTGCTTTATTTTCAAAAAAATTGATTTGAAATGCGGAAATTGCTTTTCTATTGTTCCGAGTTTTTTTCCATCTGTTTTGCCCAGTTTGCTTCTGCCGGTTGCAGACAAATACTTTCTGATTAGTTTTGAACTTCTCAGCTATTTCTGCCACATCACATATACGTCATCATAGTAGTTGCCTTCTTACCTTTCTTGCACCTTTACTTCCTCAGTTTTTTCCTTCCTTTTCTATGATTCAAAATTTTCGCGTTTTTTAATGCATGCATTAAGTGCTCAATAAAATTATGATTTCACCATCAGCAAAGTTGAAAAAGAACTGGAATTTTTCTCGATATCAGAAAAGTATGATAAATTTTAAATATGATCAATACACACACACACACACACACACACACACACACACACACATATATATATATATACATATATATACAAGCATACAGGCATGAAAACAAACGGGCGGTATATAAAAGGAAAGTTGAGACCATCCGAGGTACGACCAAAATTCGTTTCTACGCCTTCTAGCAACGGCACACGTCAACAACCGAGGAGTTATCCTATTGATTAGTCTGACTGGTAATTTCTGATGATTTCTGTGTGTGCTACTCAGATAAGAAGAAACGAAGAAGAGATTATGCTAATTTGTTGAATTTCAATGAAACTTATTATAGATTTAAATTTTTTAAGAAATTCACAAAACAGTGTATCTTCAAATGGTAATAATACATACTGTCACGCGACAGTATATATTACCATTTATCGCAATGCTCATCGTTTGATTAATTTTGGTAGGACATGTAGGATTATTTGGTAAGACATTTGCACCATTTATATTTCTTATCCCATTTCGAATCTGAAATTTTAAACATTTCGCATCAATTCGTAGGTTTATAATGTTACGTAGACTTCTTGATTCACAGGACTAGCAGACAACCCTCTTGTCTTCCTCTTAAAACAAAAATATTTTTTTCAAAAGTTTGGAGGAAAAGTATTTTTGAAGAAGAAGAAACTGTTTGGTGTTAGTGGAATGAAATAAGATGAAAGATCTTAGTCTGACGTATTTCTAATAAAAAATTTTATGAAAACTTTTCTTTAAAGACTCTCAAATGCCAAAAACTTGTGTTCCCTCAAAGCTGCTAAAATTATTCAAGTTGTTCCTATTTCCGACAATTTAATAATAAAGTGCTACTGGAAACTTCCAACATTTTCAATATTTTTAGTCAAATCTTTGAACTGAAATTATTTGCATAAATTGTGCTGAACTTTATTGCTTCCTAATTAACCACTCAGTGTTTTTTCGACAAACAGAATTTATGATTCCTTTTCATGTCGTTAATTTTCGTTAAAAAAAGAAGTTAACGATTCGTCACGAAATTGATGATTCAATAGCACTGTACTCGCGTCGATATAAAAGACGAACTTGAGTTAATATTTTGTTTTTTTTCTTTAGAAATTCTGATTCCGAAACTATTAGGTGGGAAATAGTTCAAAAGTGTATGTTGTATGGTTCTCGCAATTAATGCAGCACTCCGATTGATGCCACACAAATTTAAACAGCATTTTATTTAGAATTTTCGAGCTTCACCGCAATGTGGCTTCTATTATTACTCATTTTTTTGACGTGTGTCGCAAAATCTGTCCTTGGCCAAGTTGGCCAGACATCCGCTCGCTTCGTCGACAATTGCGACGAGGCACCGACACTGACGATTCGCACAACGTGTTTAACTGTAAGATACTTCGATAACATTGGTGTTGCAGTATCTTTCACTTTAAAATGACTCTTCTCCAACGAGGAAGTTCCTCACTCATTTTTTAGCTTCAAAGGATAGCGAATAATTCGAGAAGAGATTTCAAGCAGCAGGAGCAGGTTATAATTCATCCACCTGGTATCCCTCAACACTTGACACCTGCTGCGGTGGTACCAGGTTCAAGAGGTCAAGTTGCGAGCAATCCGTATGACTGTATGACACTTACATGTCTCTGCCCCTACTTCTCGGTAAATTTTTCATTAAGTTGTAATGGTTTCTAGGCTTCAAACTTTTTTCCGATCCAACTAATCTCAATCTAATTTGCAACTGCCAATAGTATCATAATCATTGTTTTCAAATTTAAAGGCTCTCCAAATTTTTCTCTAGGGTAACATCGATGCACAGAATCAGTGTATACTAAGAAATGGTCAAATTTTGACAATGGCATACCGCAAGGAATACCGGATGCTTACCGAAGATGAGCGGTTACGGTACCACAATGCTCTTAACGTTCTGAAAAGAAATGGAGAGTACGATCGGATTAGCAGAGAGCACCAATTAGTTCGTTTCATTTCTTCGGTAAATCATTAACTAAAGCCAGCAAATGATCGGGTAAAAGCGAAACTATGCGAAATGAATTTCAATATAGCTATTCACCCACTTGCGTTGGGACAACACTGAATTATTCTGAAAATTCAGTACTGCTAAGAAATTAGTTTGTGCTAATGCTTCGATGTCTAAGGTTGGAGCAGGTGGTGGTGCACACTCTGGTCCCGGCTTTCTACCGTGGCATCGCGAATATATCAAAAGGTCTTACTTACCTATCTATTTTGGCTTCTCTTGAAAATATCAATTAACGCAAAATTTCAAGTTGAATTTTTTTAAAAAAGTACTTACGAGTATCTTTTAGTTATTCCTCAAGAATCTAGTAAAATTATTTCCAAAAATCTAAAATTTTTAAAAATTATTCGAGTCCTGTTTTTTCTAAATTAAACTTGACATTTTCTATTAATTAATTTTTTGCGAAAATTTTTTACCTTCTGCTAGTGGAATTCTTTTTGAACAACCTCTGTTTAGATTCGAGATTGCACTTCGATTTATTGACCCGTCGGTCTCCGTACCATATTGGGATTCAGTGCTGGATAATTATTTGCCCAATCCAAGTGATTCCATTTTCTTTAGTCCGTTTTTCATGGGTGAAACCGATTTCTTTGGCAATGTTATTAATGGTCCATTTGCATATTGGAATACCCTTGACGGACGAAATGCTATAATGAGGTCAGCAATTAGGCTGCAAGTTAGCTTTGGTAAATCGTATCTCAAGGGCATATAAATGATTGGAATTTACTTCTATCTTCAGAAATCTTGGCACGGAAGGACGACTTTTCAGCGAACGGAACATACAACAAGTAATGCGACAAAATAGAATTGAGAATATGCTGTCGTACACTGCACCTATGCAGGGTTTCAATTATTTTTTCCTTAAATTCATTTAATTAATTCATTTATTCCCAAAAGGAACTAGGTTGAATGCAATAGCGGTGCCTACGTTGTTTTCAGGTTGTCCATACCCGGTGAATTATGGTGCGCTGGAGTACTCACATTCTAACGTCCACCTATGGATAGGCGGTCATATGAAACCGCCGGAGCAATCGTCCAACGATCCAATATTCTTCTCTCATCATGCGTTTGTTGATTTGGTTTGGGAGCTGTGGCGACAAAATGTTCAGCCAGCGTGGGCTCGAGAATTGGTTCATTTGCTTTCCTTGAAATCGCTCTAGCCTTGTAGCCTTTCAAATTTCACACGAAATACTGAAAAAATTTTTAGGACTATCCGCCGGACATTGCAGCGTGCGCCGATCCGCAGCACTTCAGTTACGCGTTAATGCGCCCATTTTTCACTCTTTACAATCGCGACGGTTTCTTTATGCATTTTGTTAATTAATTTATCAAATTCCATAATGCTGCAACAATGAGTGTGTCCCGTGCTGGGAAAACCGACTAAGCAAGCAGCGCCCTGAGAGATAAATGTTCCGAGAGATATTTTAGATGACTGTAACGGTGGAATCATCATTTATCAAGTGGCCGCTGATTTCAATAAATTTAGCACAATGTCAAATTATTTAGCAATTAGCTGGCGAGATGAGAGATGTTGTTAGAAATGAGAGGAGCATACCGGATGTAAAAGCCGGCTTAAGCAGTTAGCTGAAAAGAAAAGTTTTGTGGGATGTTTCGGATGACAAGCGGAGCTTTCTTCAAATTAGCAAGGGGCACAAAACTTCAAATGTTCCTTCTATAGATAATTTTTAAGCGGTGTGATAGGTAAAAAACGAGAGCGGTTATGAGTGCTTAAAATAATATCGACAAAATTCGATTAGTAAATGGTATTTTATCCTTCAAATAAAATTTAAAAATTTATTCGCAAAATTAAAATTAGCAATCAATTTCAACTTCGACAATTAAAAGGGATATTTACAATAGGAATGAATTTTCTAATGCACGATTTTAGAAAATTATTCGCCCATAAATGATAAAAATCATTTCAGGTCTGTCAAATATGTATACGAGCCAAATGTATCGATTTGCTCCGCGTCCTTCCTGTACCGCTGAGATACCAACTTGTGGCACGCCATATCTCTTTTGCGATACCCGTGGCCTTCCTCACTGTGTTTCCAAAATTAAGTTAAATGGTCTTTGCACTGGTTTCGAAGGTCTCGATGCCTGCTTCAATGGCATTTGTTGGAGGGGCAGATGTGTACCAGGTTCAACACCAGAGGTAACTTACTTTATTGTAAAAATTTTTTATCCACTCTTTCCGATCGCTCGTTTGAAGTTCCAAGAATTCGAAAAACTTTTTTGTAATGGTAAAGATGTAATAGCAATTGCTCTCTTCAAAAAACGAAACGATAATGTTTGACTGATTTTTTCAAAGCACAAACTGAACTTTCTACCTTTCCAAGTGGGCTTCCTCCGAACTTTGTAGCATTTCAGCAGCCTTTTGTACCGCAAACAAGTCTCTCACAAGAAATTTCTCAAACACAAATTCGACAGCAATTCGTGGATTGCTTCAATCGACATCCATGCTGTGAGGCTTGGGCCAAAATGGGTGAGTGTCACCAAAATCGCAATTACATGCGACAGTACTGTCGAGTTGCATGCCGCGTTTGCAATCCTGACTTTAGCAGGAGCAATGGTGAGTTTCAACAGTTACGTGAGAATAGCGATGGCGTTTTGCGCTAATTCTTAGTTTTCTCTCGCTCTCTCTCTCTCTCTCTCTCTCTTTCTGAGAGATTGGAAATGATAGAAGAAGCAGATAAATAAAAAATTCTTGCAATTTAACTTCACTTTACTGCTTCTTTGATGATTTTCAAAACGGAAATATTTCAGAATGTGACGATTATCACATCGCTTGCAAGCAATGGAGTTCCGCTGGTCACTGTCGAGGAGATTCGGATCAGTTTATGAAAGAAAATTGTCGCAAATCGTGTGGCTTTTGCAACACTCCCAAAAATACTTCATGTTCAATTCCAGTATGGGTTATTATAATTATTTATGATTTCTCGGAAATTGCTCTTCCACTTAACTGAAGTGTGAGACGGAATACAGAGTTCATAAAATCATGGCATTTTTTTGAATTAAAAATGGAGTTTTCTAACATGGATTTCAGACTCGTGCACGGGCTCAGACTTCACTAACTGATTTTATGCACCATTTATAACGATTAATGGTTTGTCGCATTTCGAACACCAATTATCAGAAACACCCCCACCGAAAAAGATAAGCTAAACAATTTAAGAATATGTAAAGTAAGTTTTTTATTAAACTGAGCTTTAAAAAGAACCTGATGTCTGGAACCAAAGAAAGCGAATTAAAGTTTGATCAAAATAAACTGTAAAGTAAAATTTAATTTCATGTGTCTCCTCCCGTAAACGGGCTGTTTATTCGATTCCTCTGTTGTTTTTATTGTCCACTCTATCATCACTTAATTAATTGTTAATTATTTCTCTTATTTGATTTCAGCTGTAAAAAAATCTTTCCTTATCGAATTTTAAATATTTACATCCAATTCTGGCTGTAGTTGCTACATTTACTTTTTTCAGGTTTTATTTCACTGCGTAATTATTTAGTAGCTTAATTAAATCCTTCAACTATTTCGAGACCAGTTGTTTAATTGAGTAGTTAAGTGCAACTTATATAGGTAATTTAGTCGCAAATTTGAAAATTATTTCTAAAGCTTTATTTTTTAGAAAAATTGTATGAGTGTTGTTTCTCCGAGTTATTTGAAACTCTCCGCATCTTATTGTTGCTAGGCCATCTCATTTGCGTTAGCTTTCCTCTTTCTTGAATTGATGTTATCATTGATCTTTTTTAATTTTCCCAAATAAATTTATCCACTGCCGTCGCCAAGTCCACCAACGAGGAATGAATCTCTCACCCGTCGGTGCATAACGAATTTTAATGGTACCATGATGTATAACACAAATTAGCGATAATTAAGCCACTGCGATTTGTGAAGCACATGGAGGCTGCTCAAATTATTATTAAATTGAAAGTACATTAGTATTTTGGGCTTCTTTAAGCTACATGTAGGAATGCTTCGAAATCCTTTTTTTAACTTTTATTTCAAAATTCATTTAAAAATTTTCTGAATCTAGAAAATTCAGTATGTATTTCGGAGACCGGTTTTTTTTTAAAAAAAAGCAATAATAGTTCTATGTTGCAAGCAAAATTTCCAGTCTGTACTGAATTCATAAACTTAACACTAAATGCTTATTTTAGGTGACATCTTTAAGAAATATTAGAAATCCTCTAAATTAAAAATTTCCTCGTCAATTTTATAATTAAATTAGCAACAGTGAAATTTGGAGATTGGAACTATCACCGGCGTTCTCGGAATGAGTTGTCAAATAATGATAATCATAGAATTATTTCAATGCACTTGAAAAACCGATTATTAGGGAACATAACAGCCGCTGAAGAGGAAATTCCTAATCGGTTAAGGATCAGAAGAATTGAAAAGTCTGAAATGTTTGACTAATGAAGCAGCTATAATTACAATTAATTAGCTGAACATCTTAGAAGATCATAGCACTATCAGCGAAAAAGAAAAGCGAATAAAAATAAAATTAGTTTTAATCGATTGAAAAGCACATATCAAAATGGTCTGCCGATTTCTTTCTCATTTCAAAAAGTGTGAAGTAATTTACTTAAACCTAAAATCACTCTGGCTAATTTAAAGTACTTCGAAATAGATCAAATCGTAGAAATATAAATGAATATTACAGTAAGAAGCAAATTAAAAGATACGGTAAATGGATGTACTAAGGAAAGGTAAATATAAACTTCGACGAGAATGACGAAAAGTTGTGATAGGAGTTCTTTTTGTTTGCGTGAATATTCAAATTTAGAAAGAAAGCGTTTGCTCAGTGTAAGAATGTTCAAAGAAGGGACAGGAATAAAGGGTGAGAGAAAAATCCGAATTAACAGCATTTTACAACAAATGAATTAACCAAAGGTAGTAGAAGCAAGAAAGAGAGAGAGAGAGAGAAAAGGAATTTATAAAGCGTCATGAAGTGAAAGTTGAAGAGAAAGGAAGAAAAGGGAAAGTCTAGAAACAGGAAGCAGAAAAAAGAAAGGGAAAATGGAAAGTGATGTAAGCTTTCGATTTGAGATCAGTTCTTAAACTGACGCAACAGGTTTGTCCAATTCATTCACCCCAACTCACTCATAGCAAAAAAGCGAGTTTTTGACAGAAATGGTAAAAGTTGTAGAAATTGTTACGCAATGGTTAAAAATAATTATTTGGGTGGAAATTGAAATGCTGCGCTATAATCAGCCTGTTAGATTTGATTATTATGAAAATGAAGCGAACAATTACTAGGCAGTAGCGGAGGAATGTAGTGATTAGAAAGAGGAAATGGGAGAGGAACGCAAAGGCACTTAAAGTTCAGAGGCTAAGAAATTATTTTCTAGTTTTCTCCTTCTCTAAAATTTTCTTTTCCTTCAATTTATTGAAATAATCACAACAACCATACAGGATTTAATTTCAAAAATGTTGTGTGGCATCATTGAAAGTTTAATTTTGGTAGAAATTCTATAAAAGAAGCGCTCTCTGCAGACATTCCTCCCTCGTTTCCTGAAACTTCATCCGTTTCTTCCGAATATAGCGTCCAATTACTGTTTATATTTTGCTGCTTACATTTTACACGACATCGTCCCAGTGCTTTTTTCTTTTGTAATCATTTTAAATTTAAATTCTTATGATTATATTCAATGTGCTCATAGGCATAAGCAGCAGTGGTTATTGAATGAAACATTTTCGTTTGCATAATTCCTTAACATGAAAATAGCATTATCAGTGGGACTGAAAAATAAATCTAGACAAGAAATGAGGTATAAGTGTTGTGACAGTTACACAGATCACTGATCGATACAGTTCAGTGGCTAAACATTTTTGTTAATTTTTAGTTAATTTTGATTATTCGTGAAGCGTCTGAAAGGAATGAAATATTCACTAGAAATTGCATTCATATAAAAAAATATCGCAGTCTCATGTTATTAATTACCTTTTAATTATGAAAATTCCTATTAATCTACTGGTCATATGAAATTAATTAGTTCATATCTTCCTGACAGGCAAATATCATCGTGGCAGTGCAGTAGATGATGATAACTTCATATTTTCACACGCCGCAACTCGTAACTTGAACTTTTTACCTCTCGAAAGGCCAATCATTGATAATGGCATGTTTAATTATCAGCCAAATAATTCTTTCTACTTTCCACGATCTCACTGTAACACTGTGCTTTATTATATCGCACATGACTTTTTTCTTCTACGTTATTAAAGGGGTGCGAAGAATTCAAGCACCGTAAACTGGAAAAATATCACGGCGACGAATATTTATTTAAATGTCAAATTTACTTTTCGCAAAGTTATGTCTAAAATTAGACCATAAAATAACGTAAGAAAAATTATTTATTCCTACTTACCCATCTCACATATTACACTCTCTTAAAATTTGCTTGTTTATTTGTTGAATTGAAATGATTTTGAACTCATCTGAACAAAATTTTGCAATATAAAACGATGGCACTCTGTTTGATCATTCATTCCGCCTTTTTTGACCACGTAACTTCAAGATTTAAAAATTAATCTAACATATTTCCTTAGTTATGCTTTGTTTATATTTCGTTTCGACGGTTATAAGTATTGGTATGATAACACGTCTGTTTCAAGTCGCTTCTTTGATTGGCGTTTGAAATGCTAATTCTAGCGTTTCTAATTCTTCTAATTTCTCGCAATTACTTCATGCTCGATTACGTAGGGTGTAGTGTCGTTGAAGACTTATTAGTTTAGTATTTCAGGAAAAAAAAAGCATTTAGGCGTTCAGTTCTACGGCTGTTGCTCGCCATAACTAAATTTGATATTTAATTCGTTCTGATCCTATCACAATTGATTCACAAGCACAATTTTCTGATTAAACTGCCACTTTTTCTTTTCTGCTCATTGTCCCTCTCATCGGTAATAGTTTATGGCTTCACAAAGCGGAAAAAATTTTCAGAAGATGAAAATACGGAAATTTTGCTTTTTTTGAAACATAAGAGTAAGCATTTCCCTTTTAACTTTGTTAAAATCAAATAAACTAGGACTTCAAAAAGCCGATTAGATTTGCAAACAAGAAATTATATTTTAAGGACACAACTTATTAAAGAGTTAGTTCTTGCAAGGAAAAAGTGAATCTTTAAGTTAATAAGATGCTGTTAAGTAGTTAGAACAAAGTAATTAGTTAAATTATACTCTCTGAAATATAAAGTATTTATCTCCGTTAAGAGCAGAAATGTGTTAAATGAATTCAACAATTTCAGAAAATTAAGAAATCGAGCATCACGGCGGAAGATTTTAAGAATCGAATATCGTACCAGAAAATTAAGGAAATCTAAAACTTTAACTATTTTATTTCTAATTCAAAGGATTAATGAAATCTTGGTAAATAATTTAAAAAACTGCAGAGCAGTGACAAGTATAAAACATGAAAGAACGCCAAGCTACGTAAACAACACGACGTAGCACACGTCTCAAACCAGTGTTAATCAGAGCAAAATCTGTCATTTATTGTGAAGAAATTTACCTGAGGATATTTCTCAATTTACCTATTCCTGAACGAATGTGAATAAACTTTAAAGCTGCAAAATTTTTTATCAAAATCAGATATTCTCTTCAAAAAACTTTATATATATTTAATTATATTTATATATGGAGAGGGAAACAAGCTTCACAAAATAAAAAAGAGTCTAACTAAAAATTCCTTCCTTCCTCCTGCGATTTCATTTTCCTAAACTTACGCTTCCCCTTCTCTCACCTTGAAAAACCTGTTATTTGTTAAGAAATTGCTGCGATAAGAGTAACCGGATTGGAAGTAATAGCTTGAAAATTCAATACTTCTACCCTTCGACTATTCCATGACGCTTTACTTCGCACCTTTCCTTAAGCTAATAACACCTATGGATTTTTTCTTTTTTTCATTGTTTAAATTAATTCAAATTTGTCAAAGCTTCTCAGCCGCCGTCAAGTGAAAAGGAAGAATTAAACTTTTTCTTTCATTAAATATAACAGCCTTTTCCCTTAAAAAATAAATGGCACCTTTCAGTACCATACATCCCATAGTACTTTTTAATTACAATAACTTCTAATATTACTTATTCCAATTTCATCCACACAGTTTGAGGGCGCAAAAACAATTTTTCTCACGATTTTTTCAAAAGTTTTAAAGAACAACTTGCAAATTGCACCAAACTAGCAATGTTAAGCTTAAAATATTTCGCTAAATTTGAATCTTTCCCTTGTGCTTTATTTGGCCTATGAAAATTCCAAAAAGTGATTACTTAATTTTTGTAGTCCATGGTTTCACTGGCTTTTTCGATGTTCTCCTAAAGGGTGGTCAAAAAACAGAGCAGAAAATAAATTTAATCTATTTGTCATGCAAAAAAATACAGTCGAATAATTGGCTTATTTGACAAGCGCGAATGATATCTATGCTTAATGGCAAGTGGAATATGAATTTATACAAAAGAAAAGGAAAATTCCGCCTTAAATTTAAATTCCAAATTTACACTTTGGTGCTCTGTTTCGGAACCAGAAATATAATACAAATACAATTTCCTTTCTTTCATCCTTTTTTGATTGATAGAAACATTGATAGGAAATTGAAAAAATAAATTGATAAATGTAACTAACAAGTTTTGTCTTATCATTTCTCGAAGGATGAAAATGTAGAAGGTAAATGTCCACGAGACATGTTCACTTTTTCTCACTTTAAACTTAAGATAGGCTCGTCTTAATCTTAAGGCAGCTCACGCCAGCCTCCCTTTTTATCCTTCGCTTTACCAATTAGCCAATTTTATTAAATATGTAACTTTAAAAATCACTTCTATTTTCACCATTTTCCCACTCCTAAAATGAATGAGCAGAAGAACATCAAGTTTTTGAAAAAATAGGTGTAATAATATTTTGACAGAAAAAACTTTTTTAGGGCATATCCTAAAAAAGACAAAGTTTTTCGCGAAAAATTAGTTCTGTTGCAAATACACCGAACTGAGAACTATTGAACAAGTAGGTTGACATGTGTGAAGAAGCCTGCAAGGTCGTATTTAAAGGTTGAATGACTTCTTAGTTGACCTCCTTTGATGTTGCACCTCTTACAAACAATTAACTCTTTTCACTTCATTGTTTAACTGATTCGTTTTTGCTTTATCAGATTGTTTTGTAAACTCCGATAGACTTTTGGAAATTCAAAAACTGAATGTCTCCATGAAAGTCGTGCATTTCAAATACAAAGATAAACAGAGATAAAGGCTGGATTTCTCAGGAAAAAATGCTAATAATTACTACCTGTGCTCTTTTACATTTTTCATTGCAAAAACTTTTGAATTAAAAATATTTCTCCTATTTTTTGATAAAAATATAGAACACTTGTGAGAAGCTTTAGGGGAGCAGAAGGAAAAACTTTCCTGCTCCCAAATATTGCCACTATGGATTCCAGATATTTCAAAAGTTTTGCAGTAACAAAAAATTTCTAATAAAATAAATAAAAATTTATCCACAAACTTTTTATCTTTTTGATTACGAATTGTCTTTTTAGAATAAATGAAATTAATTTACTGTCTTGCGACGTTTCTCTTCACTGTGGCACTTTGTCAACAGGCGATATTTATGCAGAACTGCGACGACGCACCGACGCCGGAAGCGCGACGTGTATGCTTGACGGCAAGGCTATCACATCATTTTTAATTTTCAGAACGTTTAGAGAGTTCCATTCTCCTTTTGTGGATTCTAACATTTTATTCTTGGACTTTTAACTAAACAGTGAATTTTCTCTTTTGGCACAAAATGTGAGAAAGTGAAATTAATTCTTTTGGAAGTGTGAATTGAGAACTGCTGGGCGAAAAGTTGATTTGTGATGGAAAAGTGGAATTTCTTAAAAACAACACACATTTTGTTTTTTTCGGTGAGCAGGAAATAAAAATTATGATGACACTAAATAAATAGTACCTTTCAGTTGCAGCAGACGGCACGTAAATCGAGACGTGAAACGGCAAGGAATCGAAAAGGACCACCAATTCTGCCCCAATTTCTTCAACCGGCTCCGTTGAATCCATATGCAAGAGGTCAAATAGCTAGCCATCCCTATGACTGCATGACGATCACATGCCTATGTCCGTTCTTTCAGGTAGTCAATTTAATTATTTGCTCATCAATTTTCGTCAAGTTTTTGCCCATTATTTATTGATTTTTTAAAAATTTGTTAAGTAATAGATTTGGAATTTTAACTAATTTACAATGACTTCATTTGTTTGTAATTTTATGAATAACAAAAATTCGGTGAAATAAAAGTATTAAGGGATCGATAGGACCTCAGAAGCAATGCATGCTGCCGGACGGTCAACCGTTGACCATGGGATATCGGAAGGAATACAGAATGCTTACTGAGAATGAACGCTTGAGGTTTTTCAATGCAATAACGATGCTGAAAAGGAGTGGAGAATATGATCGGATGAGTTTCGTGCATAAGATGGTCAGTTGCTTTTCAGGTTTCAAATTAACTTGAATTTAAAATTTTGATATGACCGAGATATGTTTATATGAAATTAGGTAGCATTGTTCCTGTGTCCATTTAAATCAACTGCCATGGATATTGTTGATTTCAATCGGACTTAATCCAATTTTGGATTCAAATTGCTAGGTGATCTTGATGTTATAGGTAGGTCAGGGCAGTGGTGCACATGCAGGACCCGGATTTTTGCCATGGCATCGCGAATTCCTAAAACGGTACAATTTTGCTTTAGATTTTTATCTACTGCTTTTTAAAATGGAAAGTAGAATCTATTTTTTCAGTTTTGAAGCTTAAATTTTGAATTTCAGGTTTGAAATTGCACTTCGTCTGATCGACCCGCAAGTGTCACTGCCGTATTGGGATTCGGTCATGGATCATTACTTGCAGGATCCAAGGGATTCAATTTTCTTCAGTCCGCATTTCATAGGTGAAACGGATGAATTCGGTAACGTAGTAACTGGACCGTTTGCCTACTGGAGCACTATCGATGGCAGAACAGCTATTCTTCGGTATAACACCCAATTAAATTTAGCTTTTTTGTTATCCTTTGAGTTGAATAATTAGTGAGAATTTGAAATTTAATTTCATACCGATTATCATAATATAAAAAATTGGGATTAAGGGGAGAAATTCATTGACTGCTCGTTAATAATTTAATAATTTCTTTTGGAAAATTGTGGAATATTTCGGATTTGAAAGATGAAATAATTTGTTTCTAATTTTAAGTCGAAAAAACTTGAATTTTTAGAGCACTTGGTGAGAAGGGAAAATTGTTTACTGAATATGATATTATAGAGATCTTGTCACAAATATCAGTTGAGCAAATTATGGCTTACACTGCACCGTTGAATGGTATGCCTGCAGTTTTCGAACATGTGAATCGTACTTTAACTTAATTAAATCAATCTCTTTGAGTAATGAATAACATTGTTTTTATATAAGCTAAAGTGTTCAACTATGGAGTTGGTCCGAGTAAACAAATGGAGCAAATTTTTAAATAAAACAACAAAAAAAGGATTGATTCGCAGTGTTACGTCATTGCTTAGTTGCTGAGCTTTTTGAATTAAATTTGCTGAACTGTAAGTTCAGAGCAAAAACAACTGACTTCCGCTTAATTCATTCACTTCTTCCAGACTGTCCATATCCACCAGCATTTTCTGCCATTGAATATACCCATTCATTCGTCCACCTCTGGATAGGTGGGCATATGGAACCTCCCGAACAGTCTTCTAATGATCCCGTCTTTTATGGCCTTCATGCATTTATCGATTTGATTTGGGAGTTATGGAGACAAAACCGACAATCAGAATGGGCCCGAGAAAATGTGTGTTCGCCAGCTGAATTTTTAATTCCAATATTGCAAATCAAGCTAGCTTATTCCAGCACTGATAACATTGAAATAGCTTAGCCATGGATTTAAAATTGAAAATGAAATGGCGCTGAGCTGTGCTACTGGAATAACGCAATGATCTGAAAAAAAAAGAATAAAAGAAATTCAAACAAAAATTATGCGAATTGTCTTAGCCAAGTATTTCAATTTAGCAATATTCGCAAGATATTAAACAATGCGCCGATCCACAACACTTCAGTTATGCCACTATGCGACCATTTAATCTAATCAATCGTGACGGTCGGTTTCACAGTTTCATTTTTTTCTTTTCGTTTGAATTTTTTTCCTTCATTGTCTGATATTGCTGTGTTGTGTTAGCTTTCACGGGTCATTAGAAGAAAGAGAATTAAATTTAACAAAGAATGCAAACTGAATCCGTAAGGTTTAAGAATTTCGGTCCTTCAGCAATGGGTAATTATAACTTCTTCTTTTCGCTTTTAGTTCCTATTGGAGTTAGTTCCACACCCGGAAATATATGCAATGCTCAGATTGAAGACAATTTAAATAAGCTGTGTTTTCGCACTTGTGAGCTGCACAATTGTCAATATAAAGGATTTAACACATCATAGAAATAGAAGTCGTTTATTTATCCCCCAAATACTCCTCTCTTTATCTACCACTTCCTCTCCTCTCATGAAGTTTTCATTTCTTCTTTAATTACGATAATGAAACCATCGAATTAACTGATAAGTTAAGCGGAATATTGTTGTAAACAAATTTGATATTGTTGATATAAGTGACCATAAATTCATCGATAACAGACATACTATGCAACATAACGATTACTACTAATAATAATAATTAATAATTAATAATAATAATTAATAATAATAATTAATAATAATAATTAATAATAATAATTAATAATAATAATTAATAATAATAATTAATAATAATAATTAATAATAATAATTAATAATAATAATTAATAATAATAATTAATAATAATAATTAATAATAATAATTAATAATAATAATTAATAATAATAATTAATAATAATAATTAATAATAATAATTAATAATAATAATTAATAATAATAATTAATAATAATAATTAATAATAATAATTAATAATAATAATTAATAATAATAATTAATAATAATAATTAATAATAATAATTAATAATAATAATTAATAATAATAATTAATAATAATAATTAATAATAATAATTAATAATAATAATTAATAATAATAATTAATAATAATAATTAATAATAATAATTAATAATAATAATTAATAATAATAATTAATAATAATAATTAATAATAATAATTAATAATAATAATTAATAATAATAATTAATAATAATAATTAATAATAATAATTAATAATAATAATAGTAATAAATAATAATAGTAATTGTAGTGGAAGATGATCATAATATGAAGCAGTTGAGAGCTTTCAGGCTTATCAAATTTGTACACCGGACAAATGTATCGGTTCGCTCCACGGCCAGGCTGCAGCTTCAAGGCGCCAACTTGCAGATCGCCTTACCTTTTCTGTGACGCACGAGTGTCACCGCATTGTGTATCCAAAATCAAACTTGGTGGTACTTGTGCAGGTTTCGAGGAACTCGATTCCTGTTTCAATGGCATTTGCGTAGCGGGACGCTGTGTGACGGGAGCCACGCCAGCCGTAAAATTTCTAAATTTAGTTCATAAATAAGAAGGAAATAAGAACATAATGGAAAAAATAATTTTTGTTGCAGTTATTTCATTTTGCTTCATTTATGCAAAAGTGTTGTCCTTGGCAGAATGCAATCGTTTTGCTGCCATAATTTAAGTGCAGGAAGGCAAGGTAATCTTAGGTAGTTTAAGACTGACTTGAAAAATCCCCATCTACGTGCTAGGAAGGGAAAAAGAGCGCTCTCCCTGCAATAGCACCAGTTGTTTCTCAGTGAGAAGTCGTCTTCTCACTTCATTTCCAAGCGAACCGCTGCTTACAGCCATTCGCACCACAAACCAAATTGCCTCCAACCTTACGTGGCGAAATCACTCGAAAGCATAAAAGGCGACGGTTCAATGATTGTTTCAACCGAATGCCATGCTGTGAACAATGGGCTAAGGAAGGCGATTGCAGTACAAAGAAGTCGCACATGTCAAAATTTTGCGCCGCAGCGTGTGGCAAGTGTCGCCCTTCTTACAATGCTTCGAATGGTATCGGTTTTCAAGTTCTAGGGAAGGGGTGAAGGATAAGTTAAACTTCTTTCGGATGCAGAGAGCTTGCTGTAGCGATTGGTGAAAGTTCAATTTTTCATCTTTCGATTGACGAAAGGTGATGAGAGACAGAGGGCGGAAATTGCTTCTTTTGAGAATGTAACGATCGGCATATATCGTGTACGCAGTGGAAAAATGCCAATCAGTGCTTCGGAACTTCCGATGATTTTATGGCTGAGAATTGTCGCTCATCCTGTCAGTTATGTGGGACGCCGAAAAACGTCGATTGCGGAAAGCTTGAAATTGTAAGCTTTCGCGCTTTTCAAAGCAAGCATTTTGAAGCAGTTGCTCAACGAAACAAAAATTTTTCAAAATACACGATTTTTTCGATCGTAGAAATTATTCCATATTTACAATATTCCCAATTTAAACATTACTGTAAAGTAAAAAACTACGCTAAATTGATAATTTTAGATCAGTTAGTTTAAAAAAAAGGCTAAAATTAGCTTACAATATTGTTGGAAATCAAGGGCACTTATGCGGAGTGCTAACTGAATTTGGAGTTAGATTAAAAGTAAATTTCAACTTTCATTACTGCTAATTTTGGCCTTGAAAAACTACCTCCACCATTTACAATAATCAGTGTACTTTTCAGTCTTTGAAAAAGCCTGAACTGCCGAAATCACAAACACCAAATAGAACTACCGGTATTTAAACCTCAGAGAGAGAAACTGGAATTAACGCGTTCAGGGAGTGAAAAGTGCTGTTGCACAAATTTTTACCCAAACAGATCAACAACGTCTTTTAAATTATCTTTAAAATATAATTTATTTATACTTTTTGTGGTCTCAAAATGAAAACGGATTTCGCTGACAATCCGCAAGAATTAATTAATTAAGGGCCCACTTCGTAAAACATTTGAGCAATTCATATTCAAATTCACCTTGTGTTTGTGTTTCATTTAGAAGGAAATTACATTTGCTCAATCGTGCGGTTGAAGATGAGGCTGGTGACTTCCTCACTTCCTGCATTTAAGCCTTCTTTACCTGTTACTTCACTTACTTTGTTGTTTTCTGTGAAATGTTACTCGCCGATCTGTTGTTCACTCTGCTCTTCAGGGCTGGGCTTTTGTCGAAATTGCTACATAAATTTATTTTTATAACGCTAAATCATAAATTTATTATAAATGCATTGCACGCTGTACCTTATCATCTGTGCCTAATTGACACTTATTTCACTTCATAATTGAGCCGTCATTAGTGGTGCGTGCAATGCATGTTTAGGCGTAATTTCAGGTGCTACGCAAGGCAACGGTTTCAGTCTTTCCACTAAAATCCTACCCACGCTTTATTTGTGTCGCTTTGCTTTTTCTTCGTTCATTTTTGGATTTCACTCGAAGGAGACCTTCCTTACCTGTTCCCTCACATCCGTAACGCTGCTATTCGTAGTGACACAAATTGCTAAAAATTTTCGGTTTTATGCCAAAAACTTTTGAAATGGACGGCCAATTCTGCCTAAGTGACATGAGCACACTCCAAGCAAATAAAGTAATAGTGGAAGGTGGAAATTATTCTTCGTCTTCCTTACAAAGGTGGACAGAATTTGATAGCTTGTGCAACAAAGAATTAAAAAATAAACTTTTGCTAATTAACTAGGTGTCTTAAGCACTAATCATTTCATGATGTAACTTTACGACTTTATTAATTAATTTTAAGGTTTATTAATTAATTTTAGGACACTTTATTAATTAATTTTATTGACTGAAGTTTTGAAAATTTTTCACTATGATGGGTACGTGTAGATTTCTGTACGTAACGATTTGCAACGAAGCTGAAAATTAAATTGAGCATTCAGATGAATGTGCCTGAGGTGCTTTTTCGGTCATGTGCAATGGACTAGAACTCATAAATGAAAGATATTGCGCATTCAGGTTTATTAATTTTTCCATCAAAATCGAAAGCTAAGAAAAAGTAATTACACAGTCCTTCAGCAATTTTATCAATAGCGGTTAGCGGTTTTTAATTTATTCTAACTTTATTCCTCCAATTTTAAAGCTTCTTGCGCTTCCTCAATTTCAAATTTAGCAGCACTTAAATTTCTACGAAATAATTTTAAATCCAGTGTTGTGATAAATGTAGCGAATTATTCACTGGAAACAAACTGCCTAATTAATTAGTGGAAGAAAATTAAATTTTAATTCGGTTCTATTTATTCATTCTCCTTTCGATCTCTCAAAATGAAAGAAAATGAATGGCATATCTCACCTTTTTCTTTTCGTTGTTCCTGAAAATGGAGTAAGTAATATAGACTGCTTGCTTATCGATTGAGCCTATGACATTGTTAGCTTAGCTTAGCACCTGATTAGCACTCATCGATATTTCCTTTGAACTCCCTATTAATAATTCATTATGTTGAAGGTCAAACCATCGATTTAATCGATCAGTGATTTTGAATATCTTTGCTGATTTATTGGTTAAAAAAGCCCCAAAGGTTAGTTTTAATAAAACAGATAATAAGCATATTTTTTATTACTTCCAACTCGTTTTTCCAGACGACAAATTTTTCTGTATGAAACAAACGTTTGAATAAGCAAAAAAATATTCTTGTCGATGTTGCTAGCTTTTATCTTTTTCAGATAAAAAAAGTGTGCAACTGATCACATCCGCAAAAAACAAGCCATAATTCTGAACGATATTTTGAATGAGGGGAATACTTTTAAAATCGAATTTTAATCTTATCCATTTCCTAACAGACAAGTACAATTTAAAAAATTTTCCGTTGGAAAGAAAAAAGGATGTATGTAGTGGCCGTACCCTATATGTCCAAATGCACTTACATTAGCAAATTCCCTTCGGTTAATTATCTGAATATGAAATAAGAAATTGAATTGCTGGAACTCTGATGATTTGTTGTACATTGTCCTTTTCTCCCCCTTGCTTTAAGCGAATATCGTAGACTGGCGATTTTAAGCAAAATATAAATGCTTCAGACCTAAAAAAATGAGCAATAAAAAGTTGAGGAACAATGCTTTATTTATAATTTCTCCAATTTTGTTTATCATGATAGAGTTCTGAAAATCTAAAAATTTCGAATAAAAATATTAAACCATTTTTTCTAAAACATCAACTGAAAAAAAAAACTACTGTCAGAACAATTCAATTATATAACGTGCCAGAATTCGTTGGAATTCAGATTGTGAATATAAAACAAATCTCATGAACGTACAAATTCATTTCTAATATACATCGTTAGTTTCGAGTAAATTGCTATATCATATTTCTCAAATTTTGGAGGAATTTCAAAAACCCTTCGAGTTTTCAGCTGCTCAAACAAATCTCGCTGGACATTTCTTCTGACAATTTAGTCTCTCTGACAGATAGCAGCAATTAATAATTGATGAAAATGCAATAGGAACATGCCACTGTAACTTTTATTATCAAAGAGCGATCGACAAAAATTGGAATTAAATTGCTAGTTTTCATAAATGGAACAAATGCTAATCATATTCTAGTGGCTCCTGGATTCCCCGCCCAGGATTACTTGAATGCATAAGACAAGGATTACAATGACTAATGCAATGATAATCGTTCCTTTAGCTTCCATATAAAATCCAGCAGACGTACTAGTTGATGACGGACGTTTGTTTACACTATAAAATTTAAAATTAGCATTAAAGGATATTAATGGTGACTGCAATCACTACACTTCAGCAACCCGTCTTTTCCTTTCCCACAATTATCCGGTAATGCAGATGAGTGATATCTCATGTCATAAAATGTTTGCAATCAATATTGCCATCATGTCGTTTGATTTACCGTAATTTTTTAAACTTTCTGTGCCTAGTCATACAGATAGTTAGTTTGGCTTTCCTTTCGTCGATTTGAACTTAAATCTAGTAGCTCTGAATAAATTCCGGCAAAATTACGTCATAGCACTTTTCGATGTTACTTGAGATACGCTTGATAAACGCTGCAATCCTGTAATTGGGGCAATAACTCTCGACTCTCGACTCGAACTTGATGATAAGACAGAGTCAAGGGAACTTTTAAAGGTGATGCATTCCTCCGGCGGTTTCGCACTGTCACAGACTGCTGAAGATGATATGAAACCTGAACAAAACATTTAATGTTTGTGTTTCTGATTGCTTACTTATTGATGTCAAACATTTCGGACAAATTACTGTGTCATCCTCAAAGAGAAGCTGAACCGGACAAGACAGACCTTCGTAGATTAGTTACTTCAATTCACAAACCAACCATCACTGACTTACTGTTTAGCGAAATCGCTACACAATCTTTTTCACAATAATTCAAATCACTAAAAATAATTACACTAGTTCCACTCAACAAACTCCATCCATCATCATACATTTGATTTTTGTAACAGTATGTTCGTTTATATTTGGATCATCGGAACCTTCGAATTCTGTAATCATTATCACCGAGGCTGATTTCACATCTTTCCAGTTATTCATCTCTGGCGCACGCCGCCATGTCAACAAGCAACAGCTAACTCCACGACCGGGAATCGTACCAAAGGCACGCGGCTCAGCCTGAACGAACTTCGTCTTACGATGTGCAACAGCTAGCGGAATGCATCAGCAACTTTGAAATTAAGAAAAGAAAAGAGAAGGAGAAAAATAGGAAAACTGCCGTAATCAACGCTTTCGTTTCACACTTCAACTTGTACATCATCGGCCGTTCACTGGCGTTATACAAAATAAGTCTTACACGAGCCGTGTTGGGAATATCGCTAACAGGTGAGAATTTCGTTGAAATTACCCTCAACACCACAATAAATTTGACAGTTAAGACAAAAGAAAAGGATCAAACCTGACATGAAATTGATGGGACGAAAATTGAAAGAGATAAACAGACCGCTTCTTGCATCTTACAAGCTAATATTTAACCTTCCGCCCTAACTGCTCGTTCAAAGGATGAAATGAGGGAGAAAGAAAATTCCGAAGATTTGTACCTATCATACAAAACAGGTTTCCCAGCATCTTTTATTAGCATTCTTTTTTTGAAATCCCGGGAAGAAACGCTGAAATTCAAATAAGTGAAAAGTGTCGGTATGTTGTGGCAAATGTTAAAATGAGTCTCTTTAACTAAGCACTGAGTATTTAAATACGAATCCATCAAACGGACTTATTTTACAAGCTAATATTTAGCCCCTCGCCCTAACTGCTCGTTCTAGCAACATCTCAATCCCGGAATTTCTCATGAGGCAGATTAGGAACCTGAGAGAATAGATATTTTCAGAGCAGTAAATTCTGAAAATGCAGATGAAACCAATTCGCAGTCAGCAAAAGAGTAGCATGTTTCCAAACCTTTTTTCAAAAAAAAACCTTTGCTTATGTGTTTATTATTAGTTTATTAGGTGTGAAAATTCAGAATGGAATAACTCTGTCCGTAGTTAAATTAAGATGAACAATAATTGTAATTATACGACACGTTATTTTTAATGTTTTTACAACTCAGTATCAAACAAAGCCTGTAATATGCAAATTTAAACCTCTTTAAGCTTTAGAAAAATTTGAAAAAATACTAAATTCCCCTACATTAAGAAAGAATTTGACAACCCATAAATCCAAAATAACCATTGTTCATCCTCTTTTACATTTTCACCTACCTCTTCAACTACCTAGCAGCTACATTACACAAATCATTGAAAAATCCAAAATCCTTCAAGCCCCCTGCCGAAACAGCAGACTTTTGATAATGCAACATTGTCTGAAATGCTTTACATCTCAACTAACAAGAGAAAATTGTTATGTATCTAGCAAATCATGCTCTACAATAATAACGGCCTTACTAGACAGATCACCCATGACCAACCGATCGAATATTTAAGTTCTCCATCTTTATAGGATATACTGCCACGGAAAGATAGCAGTGCTAGTATATAATATCTTTTCAAATTAAGATCGGATAAAATTTCGGGATCTATGAAACATATATTTACTAAAAAAGAAGTTATACTAGCACTAATTGATGGAATGACTCTGATGAAAAAAATACTTTTTAAATTTAGATCTTAATAAGTTTCTTAAAAAGATTAAAAAATAAGTGGTAAGAATGGAAATAATGAAACTAGAAAAAAACAATTCACTCAAAACCGTAGATGGAATCAATAAAAATAATTGCATAAAATGTATAAAACGCTAGCATCACATGCATTAGAAAACTCTTATCAAATAATAATAAAACTAGAGTATTGATCACTAAAATAAAAATTTACGAACCAGAGAATGTACAGACACTTGTACAACAAGACTACTAATTAATATTTGAAGAAAATAGAGAAAGTGAAAAGTTGTACAACACATGAATAACGAATAAAGTAAAAAAAATTTGGAATGTAAACACTTTAGAAAGCAGTAAGTTAAACATGAGCATTCAAATGAAAACAAATAGAAGTACCACGTATAAAAAAGCGCCATTAAATTGGAAAACTCCACGAAATACGTTAAAATAAATGGGATTCACTGTAAGAGAAGTCAGGGAGTTTGGGAAATGGATTAAATTTAGGATTATATTATGTCTTACTGTAGAACTTCATGATTGTAGAACTCATTTTACTAACCGCTAGGTAATCTATGAACAGATTTAGGAGAACCCATATTTATCCACGGATTACCTAGCGGTTATAGTAATTTCCACCGCGTTGAAAGCATACTTGGCCTAGTAAGTAATTCCGATCCACTTCTAATCCTTCAGGTATAATTATCAACATATAGCATATAACTGCAATTAAAACCACTTTCCCAAAAAATAAAAACAACTAAGAAGCAAGATGGATATAAATTATTGACGCTGTGAGGTATTCATGACTCACGAAGAATTAAGATAAGACGATATACGAAATTTGTAATTTTTACATGAAAATACAGTTGTCAGTCCAATTTTTAGTCGTGTTACCCGATTTTTTCCCTATAGTCTGATTGTTATCAAATTCATTTTTATAATAGCTATTGCTCCATAAATGTGAACGACTCTCAGCGTATTGTTCGATCGCCTCGATTTGAGGACTGCAGTCTTCGTAAACTATTTCTTGGAACAAAGATGGACGAAGCTTTATATAAGAGTGAATACGATGCATAAAATTTGAGTTCTCACGCTGATGTCCCAACAGAAAAGAAGAAACACTTGGACGAATAAATAAGCGAAGGCGATCCTGAAGTGAACAATTACAAATTAAAAAAATTTACCGTTACTTGTTACATCAATTAAATTCTTGTGATTGCTGCTTTATATTAATCAATAGCTATCATTATTGCAGTTTATTAATCACTTACGCGTGCCTACACTAACTAAGTTAGGAATTAAACTACCTGAAATTTAATATCGAGTTGTCTGCCATCTCAATTCATGGTAAACAAACTAGAAACTGCAGCTAATACATGAATTTCTAATGCTCTAGAAAAGTTATGCTATACTTTCCAAAATTAAAAAGCCATTTGCCACAAAAAGCAACCAACTTCTATTATTTGACGATCAACCGTGACACAAAGAAAGGAATGCATGATACGATTAATATGGAAATCATACATCAGCGGCACATCACCATCAACTTTACCATCCAAATCAGCAATTCTTTTATCCAACAATGACGATTTCACCAAGGGTTCTAATTCTTGCAATACCATATAGGAAATATCCTGGTAGCCAGATATATCAAACGGGATACATATTAAAATCAGCTAAAAGAAAACCAATTTTGTTCAAAAATCAAACAAACCTATCAAAAAGATTTCAGATTAGGTTGTACCTTGTTAATTTTAATCACCGACAGAAATTCGAAGACATTACGAGGAAAATTCCTAACCTTTCCTTATTCTTAGACAAAATAAATTACCTCAAGCGGTACCCATTGATTATAGCCAAAAATGACAAAAGTTTCCATAATTGTTTTTTGACACTCAGTTAGCTGCAACAAAATGAATTTCATGAAACTTAACTGAAATAACAGTAGTATATGTCTAATGCTTGCACATTTTACTTTACGCAAAACGATCATCAGCAAAATCTCCGAAATCTAAACGTAAAATAAAATTTGAGACTTTAAATACAGTGATTAGTTTTGCCTAATTAATTTCACTGAAATGTTTTGTTAAGGAAGTCAGTTAACCAAACTTGCAAAGAAAGAAGGAGGTTACTTTCTGAATACAAGTGTATTTCCATAATGCGGAGAATCTCTAAAATTTAAAATCCTTTCCTGACAATTTACTTCCTTGGAAACATCACTACACATCTGCTACTAAACTCCTAAAAGTCTTATCAAACAGAAAAAACATATTATGTATGCACATCTTTGTTCTGAACAAATAGAACTACAACTTGGTAAGATAAAAACCAGCCTAAACTAAGACTAAGACGAATAAGAAAAGATTTTTCCAATAAGGAATTCAAATTCACAACTTTTTGAACATTCTTTTGTTGAAGAAAACAAATATCGAAAAAACCTACAGATTTATAGGATTCCATAATAGCATCTGCCATATTTTTATGCTTGTAATAAGTAAAAGTTGATATGGTTGTAACAGCGTAACAATCCAATAAACAACGTAAGTTATAAAAGCTGAAAACGAAGAATTTATTTCTTTCCACAGCGAAAAAGTGATATGAAAAATAAGATTTTTCAGCAACAAAACCAAACAATCTAAAAATATACTCATTGTAACTGCTGCATGCCTGTTGTCTCACTATGCCGAGAAGTGCCGGTAGTCCTATCGTTCTTTCATGAATGTGAAAAAGGTGCTCATTGTAAGAAGGTGAAGTGGCCATAGAGGGAGGGTGCAGTTGCTGGAACATGACCTCAGTTTCCGTCAAAGAAAGACCAGGTGGATCAACTGCAAAATGTAGAGGATTTGAAGAAGATACTTGAAATATTTCCAAGTTGCGACTTGTTGCAAGGATACGACACTGAAATTGCAAAATTTAAGAAAGCACAGGTAGGAAGCAAATTTGATTGTTTACGCTCACACAATTTACCCAATGATAAATGAGAGTGCTAATGCACCCATTTTATTTGAAATTACGCCAAATGAATAACCATTTAGTGAAGAAAATTAAAGCAAAAAAATGTATGCGACGAATGTAAAAAATAAGTGAAACGAACATTCAGCTGATCAAACCAACGGACACTTTCCTGAAGATAAATATCATTTAAGACTACTAATGCATTTGGTTTCTCACGCAACGCAGTTTTGGCCTGAAATAAACAACAATAAGTCTTATCATTTAAGCAAGGATAACTTGTTGATCGAAATCTTTAGCAGCAAATTATTTTGTAGTTTAAAAACTCACCAGCGGTAAAAATTGTGAAAAAGTTTCTTTTCCAGTTAAAGCCAGTGCATCGGTTGCTAGAAACACGAAATTTGAAAAAACTTCAGGTAGCCGATTTGTAGTAGTACAGCCATCCTCGACCCATATAACGTATTCGTAATATCTGTAAGAGAATTTATGAAGCTATAGAAAGTGCATGGATTTTGAACTTAATCGGATTAAAAAAAATAAATGAAATAAAACAGGTACAAAGAAAGCAAATAATTTACAAGTTAGAAATTTTTTCGGGTAACAAAAGTTATTAAGAGCAACAACTAGCAGTGAAGGATGTTATAGGTAACAAAAGAAAAGAAGAGCAGCTAAATTAATAATCGCTGAGAGTCTTACCGACTTAACAATATCGGATAGGTGTGCAAAACAGTAGCGGCCAAAAAAGTTTTCCCACATCCAGGAAACCCATGAATGACAAGCCAAAACTGATCTGTAATGAAAGGTGATAACTGATGAGTAAAGCAGATAAGATGTGTAAAAGTAATGTAAAATTTGCTGAAATGAAATATGCAACTAAAAATCAGAACCAGAGAGGCTGGAGAAAAATATTCTCCACGAGGAGAGTTGCGAATATCTCAAAGTATAAGACCTATAAAAAATGACGATAAGTTGGAAAAATTACAAACATTAAAATGTGACGAACTTTACAAATCTATAGACTTTCGAAATTTTCAAGCCACAAATGAAGAAAGTATTGCAAGAACTCAGATCACATAAATTAAAAATTGTTACTTAAAATATTTGAACCTTACGATAATAATTTTCATTTTATCTATTAATCTTTCCCCTGTTATACTCTCTGTTTCTCCAGGTTTTTTTCACAAGTTCCCACCCCTCATTTTACCGATCATAAAAACTTCCGTAAAGAAATTTCAACGACCTTGTTTTATACGATATGTCTTTACAGAAACGAGACATCTTAAGAGATTTCTAACCTCTTTCAGGAAGTGTGAATCTCAACTTTTATGTTTTTGAAAATTTAAAACCTCGAAACGACAAATCGATCAATAAATCCTTCAGTTTTTCTAGAAGATCCATCCGTAACACACGATAAAATGGTAATTTTGGCACATTTCCTTCCAAAAAAAGCCGATTTTCCAATGCATCTGGTGTTAATAAGGGTCGATCTTCAGGTATGTACTCTTTCGACAAGAGACACGCTAAGTGTTGCTGTCCATATTTTTCAAAATATGTTATTAATGGATCAAGGGCTGTTGCTGACTTTCGATACTGTCGAACAAATTCCATCACACGTAGAGTGCGTCTCGTCTACAAGAGAAAATGAATTTGAACAAATGTGATACAGGTAAGTTTAGGCTTCAATTAAAGAAAACAAATTTGGATAAAAACTGAACAAATTTTGCGAATTTTTACGAGGTTCTTTTGCAGTGATTAAACTTCCGAAAAAAAAAACATCCACTTCATTTTATAGCGTGAAGGCTCTCATCTCCTATGCCTCCCCTGTCTTCTGCTAGATACACTTACATAGCATATCCACAGCGCGAACTAGCTCATGATGTTTGTCTTCGCTAATTTTTAATCGCTTTCTTCTCTTGTGCGTTTTTCACTGTTGTAAAAAACACTACACGTGTTACATGAGCAATTATATAACTTCATGTACTGTATGAAATGAGATATGAATGACCGATGTGGTCAATCTAGCACAGACACAGCGATCAACAAATTACATTATTTCAACCACTAAAGCATTGTTCAGATTCACATTATATAATGTGATTTGCCAATTCAAAAATTATGAAGTTTAAACGGCTATTACTGGCAACCCAGTCATTTTTGTAAATCGGGAAAATTTGCAGAAATTAAGAAAGGGTTTTAGTAATAATAAGTAAATATAGAAGGAAAAGTAAGACAGTGGAAGATATAAGATGCAAAAATACAGAATTTGGTTCCGAAATACGATAGGTAATCACCTCGAAAAATCTAAAATACTAAATGTGTAAAGGCAGAAAGGGAAAGAAGAAAGCCAACCATGCCCAGGATAATTTCCTGTTGGTCATCACTGAAAATTTCCTCCGAACACATATATGGAATGGCATCGCGTGGCTCGAAATCCTGCACTAACGCTTCCATAGCTATCGTTAATATTCGATTATGTTTTTCCAATAACATTCTTTGGCTGAAAAAAATGCATTCATGTCAAGTCATGTAATTGTCACTGTAATGTCACAGTTACATCACTTGACATTGTAATGTCACAGATTGGACGAGTGGTCAGAATCGATCGAAATCAACAACCAAAGAAAAGAGACCTCAACCCCTCGGAAGTCCATTACGTAGGTTAATGAAGTTCTCTGAAACGCATGTGCAGTGCACCCTTTCGCTAATCTTATCGCTCTCTGCTCTCTCCCCCTTCCTAACGCTTTTTTTAACCTCTTAGTCTTCACGTTAGAAATGATACTTTGGAGAGTTCAACTTACAACCACTTGCAATGTCTTACCGCGTGACTTTCAAAATATCTTTTATTATACTTTCAGCCTCTCGCTGCTACTTTGTTGCTTCTCTCCACGTTCACACCGCATGTCTCGTTTTCTGCTAAGAGTGTTATTTTGAACATTTATAATTCAAAGTACGTATACTGTATACCCCTTAAAGGTAACTTTTCTAGCCACGCAGGACAGTAGAAAACATTTTTGAAAAGTGGTGGTCGTGATTAGCGCAAAACTGTTCAGTGCCTGCTGCGTCCTTTGCTCTCTGTTACGTCTGTAATAGTTATACTTTGTGAGGAAGTAAAAAGCCGAGAGTTTAAGCAGTAGAAATCACATATAATTAACGGAAAATAAAATATGTAGTGATATGTGCATAGATATATTGAAAGATTTTATTGAAGAATGCTCTTTCAACAATAAATTTTTCATTGTAAATTTTGAGGTTCACAACTGAAACGTGAATTTAACTGTTTGCAATTCAGGAAAATGTTACACGTGTTTGGTAGAAATTTCCATTAATGTTGTCAAACCTATTTTTTTGACCGTTGCAGTTTGTCACTGACTTTTTTAAATCACACTTTGCCGATCCTATAGAAGTGGTACTCTCTGATCTCACAGACATATTCCGCATAGTCAAATTCGTTGCTTTCTAAAGAAAGACTTAATTTGCGGCATATGCAAAAACAAGCTAAAAAAAGCAAAATATCGGTAGTTGAAATCGCAAGCACTTCATGAATAGATGCAGCAACTTGAAAAACAAGAGAAAATTGTAGTTGAATAAAATTTGAATTTTGAATTGAAATTGAAGAGGATGAAAATAACGCAGATGAATTTGCCTAACTTGCCTGTGACGTAAAATGTAAAAAGTATCGAGCTGTGGAATGTGTGGAAAGGAAATGAGTGTTACCTTCTTTTGAATTAGAACGGAGGCTATTTGAAAAAGTTCAAAAACTCAAAATTCACCGTAAAGCATGTTGTTTGTCGGAATTCTGCTTATACAAATTATAACTGTTCAGTTTTTTATCTGAGGTTATTAGAAGTGGCTTTTTATCTTTGTAGTATTTTTATCCTACGAAAAAAAGCATATTTGAGATCCTGAATGTTAATTATGCACGAGATTTGATTCAGCCCGCTGTTTAATTTGAATCACAAGAGAGTCTTGCTTTCTAGAACAGCAAATTTATTATTTTATAATTTCAAACAGAAATTTTACTATGTGTGATAAGCCAATTCTAGGTCCTCCATATACGTTTTCATACATATTTTTCAAATCTGTCACGTGTGAGTCATTGTAATGTAAAATCCGAATTTAGCGACATTATTCTTAAATTATGTCGAATGATGCAACAGTAGTGTTTTTCAGGAACACGCAGTCGTTCCACCATTTCAGAAATAAAGGCAAACTTGAGTGGTGGAAGTTTAGTTTGGGAAGGGCAATTTGGCGTCTCCAAAAAGCGTCCAATTGCTTCCTCCAATATATTCTGAAGAAGCGGTCATTTCCACCGCTACTTCAATTCATTGCCACCGACTCCTTCATTCAGCGAAGATACGCAAAGATAAGATATACTCTCGTCAAGTTTCAAATTGCTCAACTTCAGGAATTCTTTTAATGCAATGTCAATCAAAATTGAGGACAGAAATAATCAACAATTAAAAGAATGTTTTAAGAAGCATACATTAACAGTGTTATCCATTTTACGATCATTATTAGCCAAACGTAAGTTTTGAGCAGTTTCATACTGAACGTGGATGAATCAATCACTGAGCACGGACGTAAGTCCAGTTACGTAAATAATTAATTGTGATTTAACTAAATGGAATTTAATTAATTGAAAAAGATAAGAAATGATTACCACCTCACTGTTACTGACTAGCTTTAATTGATACTATCTCAAGTATTCAGAAGTGAGTGAAATGTTTACTAGCATTGGAAGTTTCAGTGAGATTGGACGCTAAATTAACTTCGTTTTTGAGCTCTGATAACTTGCAAAAAAGCAAATAAAAATTGCTATAAATCAAGCGCAGAAATGCCACAGCCATAAAAATACAGACATTGGAATTATTTCAGACTTAAATGAAGACGGAAATTATTGAAAAACCTCATTTTTTGCATTTTCCGCCATCGAAAATTTATTTCATTTCGTTGTGGAACAAGTAGGAAATTAATTGTAATTCTGCTCTTCCTTCTAGAATTAGAATTACTTATATCAACGATTAGTAGCAATATTATGGGATGATTAACTAGAAATTTGAGAACCAGAGTTGATAAATTTATAAAGTCCTTCGGACCCATCACTGTCCATCGATGTCGTTGTCCCCAAGCGGGCCGCTCTCCAAAAAATGGCTACGGCCATTCAGATATCTGCTACTGCCACCAATGGAAGCAGTTTAGCTTACATTCTTTCTATCCGCATCCGTCTCAGGTTTTTTAATTATTTTTCAGTTGTTTCATCAAAAACCAATGAAATAATATAAAATTAAGTTATAATAGCAAATCACTTGGAGTATAAGCGTTTTGATTTTAATTATACGTGAGCAGCAGCCTTCGATTTAGCTTCATACTGAAAATTTTTCAACTGATTTTTGAATGTTTGCTTGGTAGTGTTTGTGATAAACACAAATGGATTGCTGTCCACTTTTTATTGTTTTACATTTCAAATATCCGAAAGAGTGACCGGATAAGTATAGTAGAAGGACAGCAAAGAGTGACCGGATAAGTATAGTAGAAGGACAGCGTCACTTGATAACTCTTTGTTTTTTTAATTCTCAACAAAGCGTTTCCCTTTTCCTACAAATTGCAACACTACTATTTAATGTGCTTGTTTACGTATTTTTCTCGATTTCCCATCTGGTTGTCGAACATAGGAAACACCCATTTCGTGGTGACCTCTTTCATAGGACGGTCCAATTTCATGGACAGCTGCTGTCTTGACGGAACGTGGTGGACAAGGGCAGTAAGCTGCATCTCCCCCAGGTACGCCGGGTGCTCCAGGCTGAAAGATAAATTGCTCTTCGAAAATACAGCTCTTTTTTTGTTTTGAAACTAGCTGAGACCTAGTCGTATAAGAATTTCAAGATTAAAAAAACATACTTCGCCTGGTGGACCAGGTTGTCCATCAATTCCAGGCCGTCCAGGTGGTCCTGGAAATCCTGGTGGGCCCATTGGGCCAGGTCTGGCAGCTTTACCCGGCTCGCCAGCAGTACCTGTCGGGCCCATTGGACCTGGTGGTCCTTTTTGTCCTGGAGTGCCACGTCCTCGAACTCCTGGCGTCCCTGGTACTCCAGGGAGTCCTTCTTTCCCGAGTGGACCTGAAAAAAAGTTGTACAACCAATCGATCGGAAAATTTTATACAATTCTTGCTGCTCTCAGAAATATTCAGTATATATATATGATTTTACCTGCTTTTCCGGCATCTCCAGGTGGTCCTGCTGGCCCTGGCTCCCCTGGCCCTCCATGAGGGCCACGTTTGCCTGGCATCCCATCTGGACCCGGTGGTCCCACTTCTCCCATTGGACCTGGTGGCCCAGGTGGTCCAGGCGGGCATGCAATGCAACCTCTGCGTGTATTGTCACCTGTTGATATGGCAATACCATTTAACCCTGGTTTGCCATCCACGCCGTGTTCACCTGGTTCTGGAAATTCCAACAGTCCCATTTGTGACTTAATTTCGCGATATTTATTGAAATTGAATAAACAAATTATAAGAACTACTTTCTATATCATATTTGATGATAAAAAAAGCAAAATTACCTCCTGCCAGACCGTCGTCTCCTGGTGGTCCAGGTGGCCCTGACGGGCAATTTAAAGCTGGAAGCATGCACGCTGGAAATACAATTTATGAATAAGACGTTTAAAAATTGGAAGCACCGTCTAATCGATTCAAATCATGTGAAAAAAAGCCTATCGAAAAGGAAACGTTATAATTTCGGTTTTCGTCTTATAAAAGTGGTATTTTGGGCAAAATTCAGCTTACCACAGATGGCATGACGTTTTAGACGTGGTCTTAAACCGAACATGAGTGCAAATGGTTCTTTCCTGGCGGGAGCTACTTTTTGATTGACGTGAACACTCATTATCTCATCCCATGCATCATTTGCTAACGTCTAAAATCAATCATCGTTTCTCCCATCTCAGGTAAGTAAGTACTACAAAAAAGTAACGGAATTACAAACAGACCTTAAACTCGTCCATATCACCTAGCACCTCATAGTAAAAGCTATTGATATCTTGGAATAAGACGCCGACAATAATCAGTGATGTTATAATTACCAAGCCACTTGCAGCAGATGCTATATTAACAAGCACTCGCGTCCCCATTCCTGAATTCCTTGCTGAGCGTGAATTTCGAAATAAACCGTAAAAACGAGGTACGCATTTTGGGTTGGATTGATTTAAAGCAAAGAAATGAAGACGTTCATTGCTACCTATTCACCTTTATGGATCACTTCTCGTCTCGAAGATCAAAATAGATTTACAACAATTTCTGGGAAATTCAAAGTTAAGTAGGTACTTCTTTCCCGATAAGTATGCTTTTCCTAAGAATGATTGCATACGTTGTTTTACCTGTAATATACCAAACAACCGGTGATACGATCAAAACAATTTATATTGTCCAAATTTAAAAAAGACAACATGGAAATTGAAAATAGGAAGAAAAGATGTTCCTCCGTGTATCTATTACTTTAGCAGCGCAGCTTTACTTCCACCAGAAAGACGAAGGGAAAAGCACCTCTGAAGATAAAAGCGAAGCGAACAGCAGTTATATAGACATTTCTGATACCTTCACGAGCACACCCATTTACAAAACTTGTTTTTAAATGGAAAACATACCTGCTCCTTTCTTCATTTTTTTCAGTTTAATTTCGTTCTATTTCTTCGTTACGATGACAGTAACTGTATTACATTGAAAAGAAAAAATAGTACAGTTTTCCGGTTTCGAATCAGGAAATTTTTCTGCTTCACATCTCTCCAAGTAGTTTCACTCCTGGAATATTTGAATGCATTTTTCTTCAGTTATTTTTCCGACGGGATTACGTGGGAAATGTTTTTTCCTCGCATAAAATCCTGACGTGCATGTGATATGGATAGGAGAAAATAAGATAAAGACGAAATGACCTAATATTTTGTGATTTATCATTTTTTATTGGAATAAATACAATAGAAGGATTGCTTTTCAAGTAAAGCTTTCAATCTCCTGAAGTTAGTGAAGTGGAAGTACTCACTTCGCGAGGTGTGGCACATCAGTTCGGTTGATTTTTGCATTTTGTCGTTGGGTCAATTACCAGGTGGACTGTACCGTACGTATCTGTTTTCAAACATGCCGCCCCTTGCCTTATCCTTCCAATTACATATGAAATTAATTATTTATTCCTCCAAGTTTCATGTCATCAGAGTGCTGCAAATGCTTCACCTGTTCCTAATTGGATGGCTGGACCACTAGCCGCTGACCAGCTAGTTAATCACACAGGGCCATGGTGCATCTAAGACCTCTTATTAGCAATTGTGTCCAGCCACCCATGCCTTCCTTCCATGTGTGGGACTGATTGTTCCAGGCCAGCACACGATAACATTCCCTTAGCTCAAATAAATTATCCAAGAGAATGCCTATCGTCCAGTTTTGTCTAGCTGATATGAATTGGGCTCAGTTTTCACTTAACAGAAATATAATTTTATTCAATCAACTCACACTTACACCACACTTCCAAGAACTTTAAACTGTACAAAATTCAATTTGACTGTCAAGCGGCGATGGTGAAGGAAGACGTTGGCAACCAAAGGTTCCGTCCATTTTTTTCTTCCTCCAAAGCACTCTTGCTAACTAACAACCACGGAAATATTGACACACAAGGCAAAAGTGCATGGCAGAAATGATATGATCGTTGAAAGTGGCTTTTTTTCGTTAGAAATTCCACAAATCCAATTCTTACTAAAATTATTCAAATAGTACAGATTCATTTGAAGAAATTTAAAAATCAGCGATTTTGCAAAGCAAACAACTGTTTGCAGGAAGACAACTACTACAGCAGCAATCTGCCTAACTTGCGAAAGATCACTGTCGCAGTGGTTGCAACAATCGTAGGAAGATGTTATCAGTAAATGAAAAATCAATTAGTTGTAGTAAAGTAGTTCAGCTTCGCATTTCATTTTTTGCAAACCAACAACGATTTAGGCGAATTGAAAATTTCGTTTTATGCAAACCAAAAAGCAAAAATAATTCTAAGCGATCTCACAGCCTTAATTAATTCATTTCTTGTCTGTCGCTCCTCTCCCAAATGGCCGTTCAGAATGAGACAGTCTTCTTCTTCTTCATCCTCACAACATGCGCAACGCCAATGCCGCACCAGCTGAAGGGATAAACTAATTATCACAAGTGTGGCATCTCTCTCTCTCTCTCTCTCTCATATTTTATGAATCGGATAATTTCAAGCAATATATTTTGAACAATAAAAAATTAGAAGAACAAACAAGCTAATCTTCATTATTTGCATATTTTTATAGCATTCGTTGTGACATTTAAAGACATTTAAAACTTGACATTTAAAAAAAGAAAGAAAGAAGCCGATAAGATTGTTGTAAAATATTAAAATGCACTAAATTATGCTTTAGTTTATTCAAATTGCAAAAAAAAGTTCTTCCTTTCATCAATCAATCACCCAATGACTCTACAAGAAAGCACGGTCGTTTGAAACAGGTATTTCCATCCTACTTTTGCCGAGTAATAAATTAAATCTCAATGCAATTTCTCATTTTGAAAAGGAAAGCGACGAAAAAGGCAAAGGGAACTTCCAGCTTTCAATAATTTCATTATTTTAAAATAAACAAGCAGTTAGCGATAACTAAAGGTTTAGGATTAGTTATGGAAAAAATTACGTCTTCCATAACATCAGTATTTGTGCTTCATAAATGCTACCGGTCGCATCTCGCATAAATGTTCGGCATACTGGCAGGTGACAAAGGAAGCAGTGATAGTCTCGGGAAATGATGAGAGTGGGAGAACGGCTTTCATTCCTTATCTCAAATGATGAAGAGAGAGCATCTAAGAAGAAAGAATCTCTCTCCTTTTATTTCATAGCATTTCATGAATCAACAAATATCTAAAAGGTAGAAATATTCAAATGGTAACGGAAATATAAGAGTTAAGTGCAAGCAATTTGTTTCAATCGATTTGAAAAGGATGGCACTTCCAACGATGGAACGGAACGACTGCTTTCATAATTGAAATTGCTAGTTCCTTTTCTCAAGAAAATACATTGATAGTCAGGAAATACTGCCAAGCATAGGTATTAGTACATTTGAATTTGAACCAAACCTACCAGTCTTTTCAATTACAAATTCAAAGATTCGTAATTTGATTGAAATGGATGATATGAAATTAGAAATGCAGAAAAAAAAAACTGCGCTTTCATTTCTCTCTACTTATTGCCGATATTTGCATTCTATTTCAGAAATAAAATTCAAGGGAAGCAACCTTTCATTATTTAAAAATCTGCATAATTAATTTTAAACTTGACTTAAGTAAATGAACCGAGCCTTTTTTTCCAAATTTCTAGCAATATTTTTGTTTAACTGTTGACGAAATAAGATGCGGTGATAATTGACCTGTAAGCACTGACTGAATATTCATCATTTACATAATGTGATAATTAATTACGAATTAATCTAAGCACCGAGTGAGCACTCTGATTGGTGTTGGGAACACAACCACCAGGATGGTCATGACCACTACGAGAACAACGTCCATGCGACTCTACATGGAGATTTTTTGGAAAACCAGGAGAAGGGCGACTTCTAACGGATGTAGGACCACTCAGTTACCCAAGTGAGAGAGGCCGAAAGGACGCTGTGATAAATGATGATTGAATTCTGAATACGATTAAATTTGCGTTCAGAAAACGGTTCAAAGATCAAGCGAAGCATTTATGGAAGATTGCAGAAAGTACTGAGCGAATTTTCAAACAGTTGCGATATTATTTTGGGATCACAGATCACGCTTATCGAAAGAGGTGGAATTAAACGTTCGAACGTCAAGTTCACGTTACTCAATTCCATTACATGGAAAATTAGCTCTTATTTTATCTATGCTTTCATCTGACCTATACACACAGCTGAGCTACCATTTTACTATCAGAAACGTTTCAGACACTTCTCCTTTCACCTTTCCCGCTTTTCAGATCTATCGAGAAGAAAGAAAAAACAAATAGCTTATAGTTGAAATAAGTCAGCGATGAACTCTTTTCCCTTCCTTTGTTCGCAAATTTTCCATAGCGTTGAAAAAATTGATCGACGTGTAATGTCGGGCGTTGAATTTTTCAATTCCTCAATTCGTTCAAATTTACCATCGCTTCTTGCTCTCATTCTCCTTTAACCCTTTCTCTCTTCCTCCTCCACATTTTCAACAGTATTCCACTTTCCACCTCCCGATCATTCCAAATCATCATACACTCTGGCAAAATTGGTTTTCGTTTCAAATTCCCTTCTTACAATCTATCTTTTTCCACTTTCACGCCAGTTATTAATTTTAGCGCTGCCATCGAAGTTAACCAATTAATTAAAGTCCTTGCTAATCAATCACTAATATTACTTCCATATCGAATGTAAACATCAACATGTCTCACTTATCGTAGTCTTTTCTTCACATGAAATTAGCCTAAATGTTAATAAAAAAATTTTAATTAGCAGAAAATTCAACACTTTCTTCTACAATCGTATATTTACTGTACATGTAAAATAGTAATAATCAAATTCTTCGTCATTTTAACTTTCTTCCAAAAATACGAAAGACGAAATGGGCAGAAACAAAGAAAAATGAAGCGGAAAGAGTGTGCTAGCGAATTTCAAGAATTCTGTTTCAATTTATTGCCACTCTCCCACTTAAATTAACTTCATTTTTTTGAGTTAAGGTTTCGCTAACGCAGGTGATCATCACACATTTCCATGATGCCATACTCCCCCTCACTTCTCTCTCCCTCTCTCCGTCTCTATCTCTCCGCTCTACCAATTTAAAACATTTCTTCGAAAATCAGTTTTTACATTAGAATTGGTTACACTTATTTCACGTAGATGAAGACAGCAGTAGATAGGAGTAGAGATGCAAGAATAAATATTAAATGACAAAGAAATTTCAAATTTCGTTGCTATTTATCTCCTCCTCTTCACATCTCTTCTCTGTCTCTCTCCCTCCCTTCCTTTTTACCAAAGAAGAAAGAAGCTTCTCAGGGAGATAATGCTGTTGTCATCTTTTGTTGCAGCCTAAGTGATTCTCTTTCTAAAATATCTTACTAGCACCTCCACATTCGAAATTTCAAAAAATTTTAAACAGAATTCGGAAATCTTGTTTCACTTTTCTTTAAACAATGCTATTGCCATTCTTCACTTTTGTTCACTGATAATTAGCATATATTAATCAGTGTGTAACACGGTGCTCACTGTCGTAGCACTTTGGCGATAAAGGTGAATGAACGAGTTCGTCGTCTTCGAGCTTAAAATTTTTAATTACTTTTTAATAAGTTAGCGAAAGTGTTAGAGGGATTAGCAAGGAAGGAAAATGGAATTCATTAATTCTTTGCGGAAAAATCAATTGTCTCTCATCGATTGCCTGCTCTTATGTGAAGCGACTAGTTTACTCGAATTATTTGATCAAATTCCATTGGACACTTTTCCGTTTTTTTCCGGAAATTTTTGCATTTATTCATCTGGAAACTTTCACTCGTCCTTCCCACTTCTCTTCCTCGCTTTCGATCTCTCTCCTCTTCTCTTAAATAGAAAGAAGTGAAGCTTCTAAGGTTAAAATGCACCATAATAATGGATTTTAAGCGTTTTGAGACACGGACACTTACGTACTTAATTATCTCTTTTAAAAGGAAATGGTGGCAACAGAGGACCACAGGATATCATACAGGTCATCATCACCGCTATCGAATATCACTGATAACAGCGGTTGTTCGCTTTGTCAGGTAAGTATTATAGAGGCAAAAAGAAAGTATATTTGAGGTTAATTTTTAACAGACAACAATGATTCATGAGCTGTGTTTGCGAAATAAAGTATAAGAGTGGTGTAGATCGGTGAAATCAACCGTTAAATTTTAAGTCAACCACTTGATAAGTGAAGTGAAGATCGAGATAATCCTCGATTCTCTCAGGACAGATCGGCCATCTGATTGCGGAAGATGACGTGCCAATTCGCGGAAACAGACAGTTTGCAATTAAACTAAGCAATTAAAAGTGAACGACGAATGATCATCCAGTGAATTGTGAGGTTAGAAGGAAAGAAAAGGATGCTTGGATTACCTGTTCCGTTCTGGTTGCAGAGAGATAATGAAATGAGCGGAAGGTCAAAAAGCTCGTCAACACTTGCAGCACAAATACCTCCCTTAAGGAAATTTTTTCTTGGATCTAAGAAAGAAGAACACCATTCAGGTTTGCTTCGAACCGTTCAAGCAAAATACTCGCGTCCCGAGACTTCTGCCCTGCGGTCATAGCTTTTGTGACAGCTGCATTACCGCCTTAAAGTTTCATTCTGTCTACACATGCAAATGTCCAATATGTCGCGAGTCATTTCCGCTACGACACGATACAACATTTCCAGCCAATTATAGTCTGCTTGGTTTGTATTTCCCAATTTTCTTCTTTCTTCCTTTTTTTGCTTTTGAAGAGATTTCAGTTCAAATCCCAGTGCTTATGAAAAGGGCATTTGTTATTAATTTAAATTTAAACCAGGAAGGAAAATTTTCTCGGCTCGCCTGCTTTATCCGATTTCATACAGATTTGATTTTTTATTATGAACTGGAATTGAACTGGATAATTCATTCATTCGATCATTATTGTTTTCGGCCTGAAAGCTCTTTCTCTAAAACCTTCGGTCATTTCTCTCAATTCTAAATCTGATACGTTTTCAACATCGAAATGTAAGCTTTGAAAAGTGTTGAATTCAACACAGATAAATTTAGTGCAACATTTTTTAACAAAGATTTAAGAGAGCGTAGAAGGATTAAGTGTGTCTTTGGAATAGCTCAGTATGGGAAGTATTTGTTGGCTAAATTGAATTTTGTAAATAAATTACCCCAATTTTTTTGAAATTTTCATCATAAATCGCATTTTATTTTATGGGCAAAATTTTGGCTCATTTCTGTCAAAAGTGTTTGAATTCCACTCCAATGCTCTTTCTCCAATTGTTGTAAGGCATAGCATAAATGAAGTCGTTTAATTCCGTGGATATTCACACTTTTCAATGTCATCGCACAATTCCATCGATGGCACTATCACCACCGTGATCAATTATTGTAATTAGCCTGTTTTTCTGTAAAGTTGCCCATTCCTCGTTGACGAGTGGGGGGGGGGGGGGGGGGGAGGAGGTAATAATTTCAAACAGACGCCATTACTTTCCTTTAATTTTCTTCGTTAGTAATTATTATAATCTATAACTAATGCAACTGCTAGGCATTTATTAGTTATGACTAATTAGTAGCTAACTTTTGCTTCATCGTTAGTATTAGGGTTTTTCAATTAAAGGATGCCTGAAGTTTCTACTGTTTTCGATTAAATTAGCGATCATTATTTCTTGGATGATACCGCTCTTCATTCAGTAGAAAAGTACAACCCGACCTACAGCTGCATTTCATCTGATTCGTAGCTTCCTCTCCCTCTTCGAACGGTGTTTGATTTCGGAACCATCACTAGTCGTTTTTTTGTCCATCATCGGCTAAAGAAAGAATGAAGTTTCATGGAACAGATAGGAAGAAACAGAGAAAAGGAATCGAAGCAAAGGAATGATAAAGAGAAACTGTCTTCTGCTGACTCTTTTGTCAATATTGATTTTAATTTTTTTGGAAAGGGTGGACTGTGGGAGCGAACGATTGAACGACGTGTGTCTTGCACCGTTTATTTCATTCCACCCTGTAAGTTCTCAAGTCTTCCGTCAGTGAGATGGCTCGGCAACAACCGAGAAAGCCATCGGGTAGGAGAAGACGACGTCCGTCAAAACCCACTCTCTCCCTATCAGTTTGCTCCTTCCTGTCAGGTGAATTTTTTCTTCTTCCTTTCCAGCACTTTCTCCGCCTGATGTTCCGCATGAATGGCAAGCATATCGGTCATCAGTCGTTGGTCGTCACATGACCGTGTCATCAGCTGATAGACGAGCAAAATGACTGAGTACGATCGGAGTGCTCTAATGTCGCGCATAAGCTGCGACCGTCTGAAATCTCTTCTCCACCGAATCGAAACGCTCTTCCCTCACGACAACTCCTCTTTTTAGAAAGCAGTGCATTCTCTCCCTGCTTCTTCCCTAATCCGTGTTTTCATCGCATTCCGGATTTCTCTCAGATTGGTCTGTCGGTCCCTGTTCTGCGATGCTTACAGGGATACAACGCTAATTGTCGTGGGAATTACTCAAAATTGAAAGTTTGATGAATATAATCAAATTCAATTTATGAAATGAATTTTCTCTCTATCCTCCTCTTTCCCCACAGGGTACGTCGATCTTTCAAAAACCAAATTATTAGTTACATAAAATATTATCCATTTTTGCATGATATTTTTTATTTGGAATTAATTCTGCAAAATATTGAAAAGAAAATTCAACAAAAAATTCTCAGTTCAATAAACAACGTAGAAAAGAATACATTTACACATTATATCAGCAAAGTGTGAGATGCCTCATCACCATCTCTTCTCTTTCTCGAATTTAAATGACCAAATTAGGTTAAATAAAGTAATGCTGAGGATAATCAGCCATCTATCCTTTCTGTTCTACGGCATTCGATCTGATAACTTCAGTTTTCTTTTGGAAGGACCTCCCGACTGTTGTACTGAAAGTTAAAGTACGATGACTTTTCGTTTCGGAGGTAAAACAGGTTAATCCGATTGGTCAGTCGATTGCGTGGAAGACATGCCTTATCACCCCACTTATTCCTCTGACAGCGCAAAGTGAAACGAAGAAGAACTTTTGTCGAATCGGAAATCCTTTTATAAATAATTTCTGTGCTTTATGAATAGCATCCACCGACTGACTAGAAGGGAGTGGCTACTTATTGATTTTGTAACTGACCATCGTCCATCGACCACTCTTAGAAACCTATAACACGAGGTCTATTAGCACGAAATATAAACAGATGGAAAGGAAAAGAAGCAAAAGAAGGGAGGGGAAAGGGAGAGAGTAGGGAGAGTGTTGGATTATTGAATTTTAATAGAATAATTTCTGTTACTGCTCACACCATCTACCGCTATGCGTGACCTTTACACTCCCACCTTCCCAGTCATTCCATCTCTCTCGCTTCCTCCTACTCACTCACTCACTTTCTCTCACTCTCTCTCTCTCTCTCACTCCCAGTTAATTTACATTTCCATTTCAATGATAGAATTTCATAGAAGAGAGTGTCGTGTTAGTCGAGTTTCACAATTAATTTTCATTGCGGTGAATATGCGAAGGATTGCTAATGCTAATTAGTAGGCTGCCGTTACGAGGGTACTACTAACTAGCCACTTAATGACCACCACTGGTCATTTGCTCTCATCTGCTACGCCTTGAATGGAAGGGACATAGGACGTGGAAGGTCTGGGAGTGCTTCTTGAATCGAATTCAACGCGACAAATGACGACGACAAGTGCGCGCATGTGTGTGGGTGGATGGGCATTGTGCTGGTGGAATGATAGATGTTGCTTTTTGAGAGTGCAATGTCCGGGCAGGCACTGTTGCAGGTCTCCCTGCCTCCCACCTGCTGCTGCTGCTGCTGCTGCTATCGATGTTCATTCCCTTTCAACTTTTCCTTTCCACCTGACGGGAACACCTGCGTACGTGCACTTGCAGCTGCGTAGTACTGGAAGCCGAATTTGGTGCATGTGTCGCAGCATTCCTCTTCTCTCTTCTTCCTGCAAACTTTCAAAGCAGTGAATCATTCCATTCCGATCCGATCCGATCCGCCGGAGCCGGCTGCTAACCGATGCACTTGTTCAGTTAGGAATTGCGAATTCACTTGACGGTTGAAGAAAGTCTTGTGTGAATGCAACGACCTCCTCTCCCTGTCGCTCCTTACGGCCCTACCACAGAAAATTGCATTTCAGCCCGCTAAGGAAAAAGGGACGAGTAACTCGCAATGAGCGGTCATTTTTCCTACAACATTTTTATTGTGGAATGAATCCGCGCTGTAAGTAATAAAAGTGGCTCCGTTCCACACGCCACCCACCAGTCCAGGTATACTATCTCGTCCCATTCAAACTCGAACTCTTACCTCATCTAAGCGTGAGGTTTCATAGCATTAACTGGCCATGTCCAGCATGAAATTGGACAGTCTTCATACTCTCACTGTTTCTTCCTGGAGTGATGGCGATTCATTTCAGATATCCTTGCTTATCTCCAACCTTCGAATATGACAAAGCAATCAGTTGACGTGACGTCGCGAAATAACGCCGTGCTGTCGTCATCTACAAAAGACAATAAATTGAAATCTTCGAAGGTTTCACATGGACCATCACGATTGTCTCACTTGTTATCGAAGATTTCTCAAAAAGATAAGGTATTTACGGATCTATGAAACGGATGTGTAGCATTCATTCTCATCCCTTTTCCTAGTTAATCTCATTTCACAAGACATTTCAAAAAGTATCGAGCAGTGCTAAAGTTAGGTGAAAAGCATTAGTTCACCATGCCAGAAAGCACTTATTATAGTTAAAAAACGAAGAACGTCGGTGTTGTGTTAGGTATTTTGTTTCTTTTTTTCTGAATTTGTCAGCAGTTCTGCTCGCATTAAAAATAGTGTGTCAGTGCACCAAGTAGGAAATATCACCTACCCACGTGAATGGTCAAAACTGAACTGTATTAAAATGACCCATATAGCGAACAGTTTTGTTATTCATCGTTGACGATAGAGCACGGTCATTATATAGCAGGATTGTTTAATTTAAACATTTAAACATAATTTTAACCAATATATTGAAAGTATTGATACTATTTTTCTCACCTTTTTTAGAAATCAAGTAATTACTACATCCATGCTGAACCTCCATTCACCTCAACTCCCGATATGTCGAGCGAAGAAGATGGTGTCGAAGTATCTTATGTCGAGACAGATAGTGAAAATGATGATAATTCCGAAGATACCATTCCGACTGTCGATTCTGTTAACGCTAGAAGCAGGGTGATTTATGTTGATGATGGTGCTGCGTTGAACGATTCAACCACAAAAAGCTCAGCGTTAGCGGATTCTGGTTCGCTGACGGAGGGTGCGAACGCTGAAGTTAGTTAGCCTCATTTGACTTCTTAGTCTGTATTATAAAGTTCTCTGCGTTTTGTATTTTCCATTTATCAGTCAAGTGAGTAAGATTGATGATTTTTTTAAACTGGATAATTCGATTCGTTAGAATTCAGTGTTCTTTCATCACTTGCTACTGTGGTGGAGGGAAAGAAAGCAATAAACAAAAAGCTTTGATGAGGTGAAGATCGAAATTTTTTTGTAAATTTCTGCCAACATTAATTATCATTCGTATGCTAGCTTAAGATCCTTATGATATCGCTAACAATTCTTATCTTTTATATTAGGCTACCACATACATTTCTTTACGTTCCCATGCCTTTTTTGTTGATGAATTTGATGCCGAATCATTCTTATAACTTCACCTATTGATCGGTTTTTCTGCTTATTATCAAAAGTATTGCTGCATGCCCGAGAAGTCCTTTAAAAATTTCTGTATCTTTTACTTGAGTTATTTACTGCCATTTTGCCACTTTTTTTGCTAATGTAATTCTAATATTTAATAATGTTTTAGTCCTTCAAGAAAGCATGCATAAGATCCGTTGAATAATGTACTTACTTGAATCTTTATGTTTAAAGGTAGTTGTTGTTTCTTATTTATTTTTATATAGCTGAAAAAATTTTGTACTCACAAAATAGCTGAAGTTACTTGTAAATAAGGAGTTTTAAAATTTAAGCATATTTTTCAGGAGGAAACGACGGGGACAAACATCACTGCTTGCAAATCATCGAATCAACAAGTGGTTCAGTCGACAACACAAACACAAACAAAAATAGCAACAACCGATGTTATGGCAAATTTTGGGAGTTGGCTGAAGCAAATATGGTATGTTTTGCGGTATGGTATTAGAAACGAAAGTTTTATAACACATGCGCTTTCACCAATTGCAAGATAGGATTCCTTTGTGATGTGAAAAAACTTTTGGTCAGCGTTGGACATGACGGATAACTGTATTTCCTGAACTGAACTAAGCCATACAAACAACACTGACTGATGCGAATGTCGTTTGGGTATTTGAGAATTTAGCTTTCCTGGATTCCTTTCCCCTCAAAATAAGGTGATCTTTTGCTGTCACCGCCTATCAGAGACTAGAGAACGAGAATTGATTATATTGTAGGTTTCAATTTTTCCATATATTTCGATGATTGCTTAAATTTAATGTATACAGGTATATTGTTACTGTCAGTGCACAGCTACTACTGACCATTTTCGTGCTGTTTTGGAGTTCGATGATCCTCAAAATCCTTTATGATGATTTCTACAATACGCGACCAAAAGCATCAATGATGTGCAGTACTGCTGAAGTGATCGATGAGTGGTTATCGTTAGATCTTTCAGAATCGATTCAGTGCAACGACAATTCCAACACTTTCCTCCAACGATTGCATCATGAAGTGGAAGTGTCTATCACCTTTCTGATAGGACAGTTCCGCTTCGTTCACGCCATTTGGGTACCCCTAGCATGGGCAACAGTTGTTCAGTTTTATGAAGAATGGTTACAAAAAACAGTGCAAAATGCGAGAGAAAATTTGAATGAATATTACGAAATCATTTGGACAAGTGTTGTGAAAAAGTGTTATGAAATGATTAATTGAAAGGTGAAATTCTGCCAATTGTACATCTATGTTTACCTTGTAATCGTGTGAAAATGCTTTAGACTATTCAGATTTCAAAGTTAATGATGATATCGATATTTTTTTGCTGTAATACTCATTCATTAATGCGCTCCAAATAAACAAAGATTACAGAAAGGTCTGTAATCTTTGTTTATTTGGAGCACATTAATGCATTTAATTACATATTGCAATGTGACAGTTCTGCATGGAATGCTATCTCCGTATGTGATACATCAAGTGTTCCAGGTGTTAGGAGAATTTAATAATCATCCTGTTGGAACTTTCAAATCTTAAATTGCTCATTTCATGTTTGCATATAAGAGTTTGTACCTTTACCTGCCAAAGAAATATTCAAAGTGATGCATTACATTCTTTTCATTTTATTTGAAACGTACTGTCATTTGCAAGTGTTATCATAAACTTTTTTAATGCGCGATAATTTTCCATTTCTAACAAATTTTCATCACTTTTCTCACTCCAAAATCTATTTCAAATAAAACGTGAAATTTCGTTAATAATAAATAACCGATTGTGAATATGTTTTATTGTCGGAAAACTTTCATTGTAATATTTTTCATCTTTTATTAATATCATCAATAGGGAGGATACCATCCATAAGGAAAGGTGAAAATAGAAGCACTTCACTTCCATTTCCGATTTTAGTTCCACTATGCTTTGTACAGGAAGACAAAGATCTACTCTTAGTTGTATGACTACAGTTATAATCACATCTGTATAAAACCATGGTTTTCCAGTGCAACTAACGGAAAGTTTCAGGAGGTAGAAGATCAAGATTGCAAATGAAAAAGATTATTGGCTCTGATTTTTTCTGGTCTTAAACCGGATGGTTTACCGAAGTGCATAAGAACAATTCTCCCCGTTAACGTAGTAGAGACTGTAGCGTCGTCGGGCCGGCTAGCTGTATTCTAACAATTTCGTTTCCATTTATGCACTTTAGTGTATATTTCCGCTGATATTTTTCCACGGACTTGAGTATAAGTAGGAAGTTCATAATCATAAATCAGTAAAAGAGAAATTGGTGATGACGACAGCTAATGACATTGAAGCAGAACGAAAGAGTTTAAGTGCGACATGTGCGCTAAGCAATTGAGACGTGTGGACAATCTGCAATTTCGGTGAAAAAGATTCTAATGTGATGAACAATTCGAAACCATTTAAATGTGAATTCAGCAATCATAACAGCCTGCCAAAACATTAAATAACGATAGATAGACTCCGAATACTTAGATATGACAGGTGTGACAGCAAATCAAAAATTTCAACTTGAAAAAACAAAGAAAGGTGCCTAAACGTGTTAATGAAAAATAATGTGCTACAATGAGTTCTCTTTTATTGTTTCAATTATAGCTAGCATACTCCATAGTGCATCAAATTTCTTACGATTCATACATTCCTTTACTAATTGATAGGCTTGTTGAGTTCCGAATTTATTTCCTTCTGCTGCAAATTTCACCGCTAAATCGCTTCCATTCCCTGCCTTTCTTCTTGATAGAAATTTTGAGAAAATGGAAAAGAGGAAAGATCAGTTAGTTATAACTTTCCAACACTCATAAGATTGAAGCTATTCGAAAGCTTAGCCTAATTAATTCTGGATTGATGGAAAGGTTGGGATGACGGGTTTCACGCCGCACTTGTTTTTGGGTGTTATACAGAATTTGTAATTAAATTTCAAACCAGTAGTTAGTTCACGATGACCTGACATTGCTGTACGTGGTGTCGTGTCGAATGGTTGAACGTTCTCAGTGTCTTTGAAGTGCAGTGTAGTTTATTGTATTTTCACATTATACTTCACACGAATTGTATTGATTAAAATTGATGGGAGATGAGAAAATAAAATGGTCATGTGTGAGGCTGCTTTTTTTCGACGTTTTGGTGACATTATTCATTAAAGCATATTTCCTGTCTTACTTCGCATTTGTCGAATTTTTTATATCAACTAAGTCCTTGTGGACTGTTTTCGTTCATTCAAATCATACAGTGAGTATAGTGAGTAATGCAATATTAAGGTTTTGTTTTGATGACGCGGTACACATAACTCTTGCATTCAAAGTGTAACAGAAAAGCTTGGCGAATGTTCTATCGATCGACTTTCTCTGATACAGATTCACTTACCATTATATCTAGTCTCGTTGCATGATACAGTTATACGATACAGTGCATATCAAGATGAACGATCAGACGGACTGGAATGAAACGATTCGAATGCGACAAATTGGTATTTTATGCTCTATTTCACCTCATTTTCATTTTTTCCCGACTTCTCGAAATTTTGGATGGAAGCTTGGAACACTGGGAGATTTGTCATTTCATGCATAGGATACTTGTGGCCTGATACACTTCCGGTTATAAGCAAAATATACTCAGCTCTGCACATGTAAGGAAATTAATGGCTAGCAACATTAATTTGTTGCAATAAACATCTCTGATTTCCATTTGGTTTCTTTTTAGCTTCTTTGAAACAGATGTTAAATCTGAATCAGCCGCTGCCAATGTCGATGGCTGTGGAACCGGTGTGGAAAATACTTATTTTGGACCGTTATGGGCAGGATATCATTTCTCCTTTGCTAACGATCAAGCAGCTAAGGGACTTGGGAATTACTTTGCATTTGTAATTTTTTTAGTTAATTCATTTAAACGCAAAATATATTTATCGTGAAGAATATTTTCTTGACCTTTGGCGCAAATCTTTTTTGAGATTGGTGGGAATTTCTGTTTGCGAATAATGCGAGAAGCTTTTGCAGACTTTTAAACAGCCATCGTGAAATCTTACCGGACGTGCCTGCTGTATACTTCATTTCTCCCACCGATGAAAACATTTCGATCATTTGCGATGACCTCAATAAAGTAAGAAAAAAGATCGCGCAATGTTTTATTAATTAGGTTTGAATATGATAGCTTCGTGACTATCGGTTATGAAAGAGAGATTAAAAGCGTAAACGCCCTCTTGAATGTCGGTGCACTTTTTCCATTAAAAATAATGAACTGTGAATGCTTTGGTTGAAATTTTTTCAGAAATGCATTTTATATTTTATTAGTCATTTTCATCGATCACTAAGATTTTTTAATAAGATTGACAGTAGAATAAGCTAAAAAAACGGCTAATATTCCATTAGAATAAAATTTAGACCAAAATTTTAAATGTCGAAAAAGAGTAAATGGTCTCTCAGAAATACAGTTTTTGTGCTTTTCGTTAATGCAAATTGACATAAATATTGTTGTTTTAGGGTATGTATGATAGCTATTATTTGAATATGATTAGCCCATTGAACAGGCCTCGTCTTGAACAATTAGCATCTGCTGCTGTCCGTGGTGGGACAGTTCAACATGTTCAGAAGGTTGGATTTTAAAAAACTTTTGAAGAGCATAGTTTTACTTCAGTTAGTTTTGAAGAATCGTTGTTACAACTTTTTACTTTCAGCTTATGGATCAGTTTCTTAACTTCATATCACTGGAGGATGATTTGTTTGTGCTAAGGAGATATAGTGACAACAGTCCCTTTTCATTTTATGGTTATTTTTCTCAATTTTAATTATATTTTTTCTCATATTCTCTTTTATCGCGCTGATTTTTTTCAAACTGTTAACCCATCATTTGGTTGAATGATATGTTATACATATTAGATTTTTTTTCTGGTTTTTGGCAAGTTGGAGACAATCCTCTGATTTCAGATTTTAATTTGTGATGTTTTCCATTCGTTTCTAATTTCAGGAATAAACTGGTTAGGGTAATGGCTATTTTTTTTAGCAATAAGTGACCCTGCAGTAACTCCACAACAGATGGAAGTTCTCATTGATAGTGTTGTTGACGGTTTATTTTCGGTATGTGCAACACTGGGTGTGATACCTATTATACGTTGTTTGAAGGATAATGCTGCAGAACAAGTTGCAGTGGTAAGTGTCAGTTCTTTGCTTGAGATTGACGACCTAAACAAATTTGGTTGGTCCTAATATAAGAAAATACCATATGTAATTCTACAATGCATTTTTTACTGTACATATGAGCAGTAATGAAAACTTTGCTAAACATAATCATTTACTTTAAGAAGTTGGTAACCTTACTCCAGTTTGCATGTTTAGCAAAAGTTTTAGGTGCATTAAAAGGTGCGTAGTAGTTACGAATATATTCTTCCTTTCTGGCTAGTAGTATATAAAATAATGTTGATACATTGGGACATTTAAATTTTAAGATATGCTGTAATGAGACGAAGAACAAACATTTTGCAAAAGATTCCACTTATTGCTATACAAATGCTGATATGTCTTTACAGCGTTTAGACCAGAAATTGCGTGATAATTTCCGTGATGCTCGTAACAATTTGTTTGTACAAGATAGCGTTCGTGCTGGACGATTAATTATTCACCGACCCGTTCTAATCATTGCCGATCGTGGCGTGGATATAGCTACAATGCTTCGTCATACGTGGACTTATCAAGCCCTTATACACGATTTATTAGTAAGTAGTTCGGCAAGTGGTAAACTTGTAGTAGATCTATGACATATGGTAATTTGATCAGTGCCGTTATTTGAGACTGTGAAATATTACCAGTGTTTTCTAGGGTTTGGATTTAAATCGTGTCGTAATTAAAGATAAAACTGGAAGAAGGAAAGAATATGACATGAATTCACGTGACAAGTTATGGATGGATCATAAAGGGAGCGCTTTTCCATTAGTAGCTGAAGCAATACAAGAAGAAGTTGAAGCTTATAAAAACAGCGAAGATGAGATCAAACGTCTTAAGCATGCTATGGTATGAACATAATACACAATTATGCTAAAATATAAATTTATTGATTTACTGATGTATAATTTTTCTGAATTACGAGATGGGGAATTATTTATTCGTTTGAATTAAGCAGCAGAGAATTATGTAGTTGGTATACAGCAAAATTTGTTAAGCAGGCATCTGCTACTATCAGCTTAGTTACTTTCAGGCTCTTTTTATATACACTTCGACATACAGTTTTTAACTTGCTTATTGTTGCATTGAATTTACACAGAATACAACAGTTCTTTATTTTGTGTAATGAGATCCTTTTATAGTTTATATTCCACAGGTGTTCATGACTACCTAGAAAGTGCCTGCACGGAATTACTGAAATTAACATTTATTCTAGGGTGTGGGTGACGTGGAGTCTGACGAAACGATAAGTTTATTGAGTGACGCAACAGCTAAGTTGACCTCTACCGTTTACTCACTTCCGGAACTGTTAGAAAAAAAACGTTTGATCGACCTGCATACAACTGTTGCAACCGCAGTTCTAGATGAAATCAAACAACGGTAATATCTTCTCGTTGCAAACATTATCTATATATCTGCTATGTTTTATGGAAGTGTGAATTTGTGGATCTATTTATTTAATTTTTTTTAGGAAACTTGATGTCCTTTTTGAGGCCGAAGAGAAGATAACGAATGGATTATTGAGTGATTCAAGTATTGTAGAGTTGATGCATCAGTCTAGTGCCCACGACGATATTTTGCGGGTTATGCTGATCAATTATCTTTGTTCCTCTAATATTTCTCAGGTAACGATTGATTTGACTGGTTTTGTCAAGCAGAAAATGAAATTTAAAAAACCGCAGATCCCCTACTACTTTTATTTTTATTTCGAAAAGTGCCAGCGCGATATTTCTGTCTCGCAGTTATGGATCGTTAAAGGCTTTTGAGAGTGAATAATAGTGTTTAATTCTTCAATTTATTTGCAGGATGAAATGAGACAGCAGACGAATTATCTGAAGGAAGCTGGATTGGATGATGCAGCTGTTAAATATGTTAAGCAATTAAGGTGAACATGGATGGAAATACCACTTGGTGGTTTCCTAATAGTAATAATGAAACGCTTTTTCCTAAAAAGCGTATTTTTCGTAAATGGATTATATAATCTTGCGTTGCAAATTTTGTTTTGCTGGAAACTCGAGGGTTTTCTGCTAAACGTTTGTTGACATAAAAAGTGATATGCATAATTTTTCATCAAACATTAGTGATAATGCAGCTTTACCATTTCGTTCATTTTATACTTCCTTACAATTATAGAAAGCGAAAGGTAAAAAAGTTCGTGGTTGTAATGATTTATTTCTTTATAGTTGTTTCAGATCAATATCAAACATGAACCTAAATCGTGTAACAAATGATTATTCTGTTAGTGGTATTAAAACTGATAATACGTTTGCAAATTTGCTTAATCGTGGCTCACAATTTTTTATGGAAGGAGTAAAAAACCTCGTTCCAAAAAGGCACAATCTTCCACTGACAAAAGCATGTTTATTCGGTGTATTGGCGAATTTTTTTCATCAGAAGTTTGATCTGTAAATTGAATTAAGGTTCAACTGTCCTTTGTTTTTTATTGGTTGGTATACTGGAACTGAATTAAAACTCACGGCATTATTTGTTATTGTTTTTCACTTTTAGATGGTTGACGCAGTTCTTACGGGTAGTTTTCAAAGCAATTCACGGTGCAGTGACTCTGAATTTCGATATTATGATCCGAAGTTGATGCATTCCACTGGCAAGGAGTATGTTTCCATATGTGACTCATCCCTGTGAATATTCTATTATATTTCGATATTTATTTCTCAATATAATTTTAGTTGACTGAATCTGTAAGTAACGAAATCTTTAGGCCTCATCGCTCGCGTGGTAATCCACCACAGGATGTTATAGTTTTTGTTATCGGTGGTGGAAATTATGTAGAATATCAAAATCTTCTGGATTATGGTAAATCAAAAGGTCTTGCAAGGATAACATATGGCTGCACGGAATTAGTTAGTCCGAAGCAGTTTGTTGAACAGGTTTAAATTAACAGTTGAAGCGATGTCATGAAGTGAAAAAATTAGGCAGAAGTTTTTTGCGTCAAAACTCAGTTAAGAACTTTGAAATCGGTGGTTATCTGCAAAAATCGCTAATTCATAACACACAAATTCTTGTTTCTGTCATAAGACCAGTAAAAGTATCATAGCAATATTCTTAAGCTATATAATTGAGGGAAATTTATTTGTTTTGAGGAGTTGAAATGTTTTGAAGCTCTAAAATTTTCATTTTCAGTTAACGCGTCTTGGCCGAGAAATGTCATGACGGAAATGAAAACGATCATAAGTTGCATGTTGCAACGTGGCGTGCAGATTTTTCATTGAGTTGTGAAAATTGTTCCGAATAACTTAAACCTGACAAATTGTTAGATTTTCAAGTTTCTCTTCTTTGAAAATAATATGAGAATTGCAATTAATTTAAATTGCATCGAAATTTCTTTGATTGTTGCTCAGTTTAATGTAAAAGCAGTTCCGACACTGCGATTCCGATACCTATTCCAGTACTTTTTAGGCGTATATCAATGAATGTTTTTCAAATGTTGTTCCATTTTGTTAATTCTCAGTGTAAATTTGGTATAAAATGAGGGAAAATGATAGTACGATAATAGCGTTAAAAATAAAAACAAAAGTGCTTGTTCGGATGTACCATTTTATCTATACCAACTGGCAGCACACGCATATCGAGTTGTATTTCATTAATAGACTATTCAAACAGAAAATTGCACAAAAATGCTGCTGAGATGAATTGAAAGTAATAGACAAATGTAGAGAGGTGGAAAAAAGCTTTCTCTGACACTATTCCATCCCTCAGCTATTAAGATGTTTAATGTGGTGTACACATATGTAACCAACAAATTACTATTGATTAGCAAAATAAAAAAGCTATCGATTGTGCTATACCAGTGGAAATTTTCTACCACATTTTCCAAAATTTGAAGCACTGTACTTTCCTAAGTGATAAGAAATAATAACATTGAAAAAAAAGAACAAGGCGTGTAGTAATTTGTCGGATGTACGAGTTGTCTGATTGAGCTTACTGACCTGGATCAAATGGGAGAGGCGATTTGGAAAACGGCCCTGCACTTTTGACTCCGAAGACCACGAGTGATTGAAGTGAACATTCAGCATTTCTTCAACCATTTTTGTGAAGTTGGAAGTTATGGGAAAGACTGATGTAAAATGAAAAGGACATGGTAAACTACATATGCGTGGATTCATTTAAAATTTTGTTTGTCGATGAAGGATATCCCAAATCATTGAAAACTAAGTCGCGCTTCGCAAGTGTTAGGCCTTTTCCAGCCCTACAAGTTGAAACTCAACAATCACCTCGCGAAATTTCATCTTAACCATTTGCTTCTGAACATATAATCCTCCGATTTATATAGAAATATTTCTTGCAATCAATGTGGTGTAAATACAAGCAATAATCCGTATGGATTATGCGTACAGATAGATACAAAGTAAAGAATAAAAGTGTTCACGATTTGCACAACAGTTCATGCAAATATTCATTTTGAAAACAAGATGAAGAAAATATGGTGCAAATATGAAAAGGTAGATGAAAAAGATAAACAGTCAGGAAAGAATCAAATAACAAAATCTCCTGCTTTATCTGCTATGGTTGAAAAGCTGGGGAAAATTTTCCAGTGCCGCAAAAGAGGAACGAAATCCAAATTAATTAATGATTTCAAAATCCGTCCAAGCCAGCTCTTTTTTTTCGCTCTTTATTACTTTTCCAATTTATTTCTTTTCTTACAAAAAAACATCACTTTTATGATTCCAACGATAAAGCTCATTCTTCGCTTATATCTACTGCACTTTCTTCATGATGAAAATAGCTGACGAAAAATTTAACAGTAATTATACATTCATGACGTATTGGCGCATTCAATGTACAGATCGAATTTGGAGTTTAAAAAACGAAAAAAACTCGACAAATTGTTCTAGCTCCTTGTTCTATTAAATAACTTAGGCACAGACACGTTAAGCTACTTTAAACAATACATGCACCTACAGTAAGTGAAAGTGCCTCAGTAAAATATATCGGAAAAGGTTCTGATCACATTTCATATGTTTGAAGTGAATACCATTGTCAAGTACTCTTCATATCCGATAGTAATTACACCATCACGATCAGTATCTTTGTCACGAAACGCTGCCGTCAACGTTTGCAAAACAACGCATAATTGGATAAAATCATCGAAATTTACGCGATGAGTATGCGTCCTGTCAAACTTCATCATCAGGAGATCGATAAATCGTTCGCTCAACCGGTAACCTGAAAGTATGGCAAAAAATAAAAATCATATCTCTGATTGCCGGACAGATAATTACTTATTCATTTAATCGAATATTTTTAGTGGGAAAAAAGACATCAGAATGTTTAAAAATAAAAAACAAAAAATTTTTTACAAAATCATACACAAAACTTTTGTATCACACACGACAGTATTTGAATAATTGAGAAAAATAACCGAATTTAGAAAGTGCCATTGACAGCTCTCGTTGATCAATATTGCCAGAACCATCAACATCAAAGGAACGAAAACATTGTGTCCACTGATTGATGTAATCCCATAGAGCGGAAAATTCATTGAAACTGATAGCACCATCACGATCAGAATCAAACATACCTATTAAGCTTTCAATTTAACAGCTTTCCACGATTAGTCTGTTGATAAAACTTTTCAATGCTTTTGCGGATTAAACTGATGAATGTTGAAACTAAAGATAGACCAGCCACCAAAGTCTCCAAATACGAACTAAAATCCAACGAGAGAGCAGACTGAAATATCCGAAAACAATTACTTATCATTAGTCGGCAAGTTTCAGGGTTGAACGGATTCCAGGTGCCATTTGACAAGGCCCGTTGCAACTCGTCCACATTAATTTTACCGGAACGATCTCTATCTACACTGGCAAAAATATTTTGTAAAGATTGGTTTGGTAGCGCCATTACTTGTTTTTCTAGAATAAATTTGGAAAATTAATAAAAAGCATCACTGGAAAAATAGCTATGAATAAAAAATACAATTGTCGTAAAAAACACGCAAGCAGTTCTGGGAAAAATATAAAACGGTTTAAAAGAACTAGCTTCGCTTTTTTTAATGTAAGATTTCAAGTAAGGACTAACCTCTCTAGCTTTTCTAACCTCTGACAACAGCAAACAAGGGTAATTAAGTGGTTTTAGGGTGCGGTCCCTTTGCACTAAACTTTCAGATTTTGTGCCTCTCATTTTCAAGTGTTACAACGCACAACAGAGCAAATCTGTTTGAACTAATAAAAGTTAAAGAAAGCAAGCGATTCCGCTTTTGTTTGACCAGTAACCTAAGATAATCTAGCGCTCCTAAATTTTGAAGAAATAAGGGTAGTGAAATAAAACTAGAAGCACAGTTACTTTAAAAACGCTTGAAAATGGCAACGTTTATAGTCGGAAGATTCCATGTCAATCTAATGTTGAAAGATTTTACAGATCTCCCAATCGCTATTTATTCTACTTTATGGCTACTAATTTTCAATTAAATGTCAAATGTAGGTTACGTGGCCAAAAGAATGTTATTTCGAAAAGCGGTGGTAAGAATAATTTATTAGCAGGCAGACTATAAAAAACTGCCGTATTTTTAATCTATATTTAGACGGATTCAAATTTAATTAAAAAGGGCCATGAATAAAAGCAAATTTGATGACTCACGGAAGACCAAACAGAGAAATTTTTTCCAATTAATGAAAATCGATAATGGTGTCGCAGAGCGAAAGACAGATGACAAACAAACCATGCAACAGTACAATTACGTCCTATACATACCACTTGGCATAAACAATTATTGCTATCATGATCGATCAGCCAACCGGTTGATTCGCTAAGGCGAGGGTAAAAATCTATTAGTTGTATTAATCAAATATACTAGACGACCTAAGGAGGGGCATATAACTGTTCACAAAATGAAAGATATTTCTTTGGAAACAAGCTTTTGAGACATGGTAACCTGAATTTTATTCATCATCAAATAGAAAAGAAAAAACGAAAATGGTAAGAGTGATAACTGTATTATATACAAATATTAAATAAATTCACCGAATAATACTACAACGACAACATTCAATAAACACAACGTGATGTAAAGCTATTAATATGGGCTGGTATAATTGACATAAAACTGAATAGCCTACTTCTGCAACTTAAGTTAAGTAACCGAAGAGAGAAAATGACACCTCTCACCTACATATTCTTAGTACAGTAGTATATTTACTTGGGTATAAACAATAAGTAACATTAATGAGTAAATTTACTATTAAAAAGAGAATTCACATGAATTCCACTGTTGTATTCTTATCAACACCTCGTTTAGCCTGTTAAAAACTTTCAACTAGCATAAAGAGTGATAAATCTGAACCAGGATCAATTTAAAGGTCTCTAACAGAAATAAATCATGAAACATGTCCAGCGATATTATTCTTTTTTCCTTACTGAATGAGCCTCTTTGGCCTTAAGCATCGATTCCGCTACTAATTTCTGTCGTTTTATGGCCATTCCAACCATATGTTGCATAGTGATTTCATTACCGCATATACCTGATTGACTTATACGAAGGATTCGATCATTATTTCCAACCACTATCATTACTATATTGGGAGCTATCCGAAACAATTCAGATACTGGATCACAAAGAATTTTGACCTGTAAAATAGATCCGTTAATAGCGCATAACTGCTTAATTAATCACTGCATTATTTCATTGTTCAACAAGCGAGAGGCCTTATTTCATAGTTCAATAATTGGTGTTTGTGTCTGAAGTTACCAAATGATGCGGTTATTCCCAACATGTAAAACTCAGATTAAAACCAACACAATTTCTACTCGAAAACTAAAACAAAAATATAGATTCGAAGAAGCAAAATGCCTCGATCACCAATATTACTAGCAATTGCAAAGAGGGGTAAGCGACCATTGATTGTGACTTTGTGCTAACCATCGAGAAGTTCCTAAATCTCTATTTAATTCTTTCTTACTTCTTTCTAGCTATATCTCTTGACAAGCAACAGCACTTTTAATAAAGTTTCTCGCTACACCAGCAAAAATTTAACGCTTATTTGAAGAGATCACAAAGTTTTGATGAAAATAAAGGAATTAAGGAAGAATTCTACGACATTATGACAATGAGTCTGAGAAATACTTCCATAGTGAAAAATGCATTTGATACAATAAATTATCAAAAAATACTTCGCATGATAACCGTGATGAACAAAGAACCCACCTCTTCATTTGGTGGCTCATAAACAATGAATGTCGACGAAACTGGAATATCCGCAACTTCAATGTGATGAAATGTATCACTCAGTTTAACTTTGTTGATATCAATAGGAATATCTTCTTCGAAATCAGTGGAAGCGTCAGGAAGTCGTAAATCGACCAACGCTCCAGCTATACATGTACATAGAGCATCACATATCGCTCCATCAACGTTTAAAATCTAGAAAGCAGTTCTTAGTGTTATTTAAACGTATAAATCGTAATATTTGACGTAATATAAAAGCGAAACAATGAAAATTTTCTGCAACAACTTTCATATTACATAATAAATCTTCTAGATATTCCTTTTTGTTTATAGAATAACGCGGATTAATTTGCTTACCAATTCGATATGAGTAGCTCACGTATTGTGCTATTATAACAATACCATGGCCGATAGTTTTGGCTTAAATTAATAACCTTACACATAGCATTCGAAAAATAAATGTATAGAACTCTGATGGGATTACCATGATATGCAAATTAAGAAGCCACGTTAGCCGTCCATTGGCCGTTTTCAATGTGTCTCGCGTACAGAAGGCATTTTGTGCCACGAGCTGGTTGACCATAACCATTGCATCTTCAACCAAATTCTATAAAACAAATCTTTCAATTACCAGATTGCACAACACGTTTTCTAATGTTGTAAACGAAAATATACTATAAAATTGTCCAAACAAAACGAGACTTACTTTCGGTATATTTGGAGCAGCCTGTATAATAGGCGTAATAATGGAAGCATCGGAAACGGGTGCCAACAATGCCTCAATATTACATGTTACAGTTGCACCACCTTGTCGAGCAAAACTGGAACCTGCTGACTTTCCATCAACCCCCATCTAAATGTTACACAATATAAAAAGTAACGCAAATCCTAATTTGTTGCTCCACCTCGATAAGTCATATTTTCATTTGGACTGAGAAAATTAAAGAAAAATTCCGGAATGCCCAGGAATCGAAGTATATTAGTTCAGCGAAATAATGTATATCTTTATTTCACGAAAAAATGAATAATCAAAACCTACTCGCAGCAATATTGACCGAAAACAACTGATTGACCGGCCATCCGGATAAATTGATTCCGACAGGAATTGATTATAATACGCCGTCGGATCGCATAATTTCAACAGATCAGCTGTCATTGCTAAATATTCAAAAATATTTTAGTAAGCAAACAATTGAATCTCACGCAAAAATTTAAAACAATATCCACGATGTTCAGGTATAACCTCTGTCCCCACTTACAACTTTGCCAGATAAGATTTTATTTTTATAAACTTAAAATATCAACATAAAAGAACGTGAATTATGAAAGATTCTAACCAATCTGCATAATAAACTTTCCTAAAATTTTAGCCTAATAACATAAAATCATAATTTGCTGCAATTAAACATCATCTTGCATTTGATAGTCCAATAATATCACAGTTTTAGCGAAGAAAATCACAATATAAGACTTAACTAGCATTTAGTAGTATACAATAATCGGATTTAATATTATACAACGAATTAAATACTAAAGAATACGTTTTGGTTCATAAAAACATTAAAAACTCCTACACAATTTTTACAACTACGGCAAAACAGAAACCGCTCAAATTGTCATTCAGCAAAAACTATGTGTAATCAAGCAGATCCCAACGAGCAATAGGAACCCACTCTTCCTTTTGTTGCATAAAATCAAATCAAAGCTAAATTATTTAGAAAAGTTTTTTCAGTTACAAATTTACTGTTAGACATGTAACATCATTAAATGTAAGCTTTGCTTTTAGGTTGCATCTTCATTGACGGCTGTTACTACAAAGCTGTTTGAGTGTCCATCAATCAATCTTGATGCACGACGTCGTTCATCCTGCCCGCTAGTTCCTTGTACATCACTACCAAATAAAGCGGGTGAAGTACACTGTGGCTGAAAATAGATCCAATATTCTGCAAAAATCTATGCTTGAAAAATCTCCATCAAAATATGCAGTTCTGTCTCACAAAAAAATTTTTTAAATATTTAGATTTAATTTTTAAATTGAATTATCCCAGTCAGTAGTTCACGTACCGAAACTGAAGCGCTGTGAGATGAGTAAATAAATGGTGGAAGCTGCAACTGCGACGTAGAAAGGCCGCGTGGCGGTGAACAGCCGCCGCCTTCACCACCGCATCGAATACACACATGTCGTTCTTCAAAAAGCAAAACATTCATTGCCTCTTCATAAATCCGAGCTTCTGGGAATTCAACTTTCGTCTGTTTTCTATCAGTCGCATATACTATCGATGTACAACAAATCTGTAATCTACTTAATAGTAGATAAATGAGTGAAAAGCAATCATATTTCAAACTATTAAATGAGTACGAAAAATACATATACATTATACTGCAGAAAACGCTTTAAAACAGTAAAAATAACTACCAAAAACAGTAACGCGATGATAACACATGAATCTCAACAAGAAAAGTAAGCACGTTTATATGGTACGATAAATTACAATGTGTACTTAGATTCAATCTGAAATAAAGAACTGATACCATTATAACAAGAAAATTCTTCAACTTACTTCCGCTTTTTTCCTGCCTTGTCCAAAAAATGTCCATTGGCATACTTCTGAATTCTCTGCACCCATGTCTACAAAACGAATGATTGATTTTTAAAAATAGTCATCAGTTTCATTTAAATAACAAACATATAAAAAGAAATCACCTTTTATAAAAAGGACACGATCATTACATCGCGTAACAAGTCGATCAAACAGCTCCAAATTCTTCATTAAATTATCGTCCGATTGAGAAGTATACGAATACTTGTTGTTATGCCGATTAATTAGAAGCTTTATAACGGGCTAAAAGCAAAAATTAATGAAAGATAACTATTCTACGCACATTATATGCTGAAAATGAAATGATTTAGTAAGTTTTTTAAAATGCAGTTCAACAAAGTAACTAACTTCAATTATCCCTTTTATTATGTTACATTACGAAAAGGCAGCGGAAATGCTGCCATTTGTTGTTTGTAGATATGCTTTGCGCGGATCTTTCAAGCATACTATTCTGATAGCATTGCAAGTGTACAGTTCTCTATAGAATTGTAATTCAAGTGACAAACTGAGCGGAAAAATCACTATCGACATTCAGGGAAAACCAATTCATAAAAGACATTAAAACAGTACTTTTGTGGTGCTAGTCACAATACGGTCACAATCCTTTTTAGTGTTAACAAGTGGAACTCTGCATACACCGGTTGGTTCAACGTCCTCCTTAGTTATTACTTTTAACCAGTTCTGACACAGCTGCACTAAATCCTATAAGTAATTGCATTGCAAATCGAAAATTTTCAATCACAAAAAACCTTCGTAATGAACGATAAATATATGAGAGAAGCTTAATCTTACTTGAATAAGATAATATTTTGCTTCCGCCAGTATTTCAGCTGTTTCAACGCGACATTCTGTTAATGGAACATAGCCATCTCTCAAAAAATTTAAAATAGTACCAAAGTGCTTTCCACTACGGTCAATTAATACCCAACCATCACTATCAGTTAGGACCTAAAATATCAACACCATTCAGACTACCAGATTATCTGGTATGTTTATTCACTCAAAAACGGTACACCAAAATCCGCTTATATATCAATGCGAATTTAGTGGAAAGATCCCAAAGGGCTGCAAGCGGCTGATATTAGTCGTTTTATCAAACTAAATGAATACCAATTATAAAAACAAACTTCCATTCGGCCGGAAAACATGGCTCGCAACATGGAGTCATGCTTTGTTAAAGTGGATATTGTTGTTTGATACAATGCGCCGCCAACATTCAATTTGACGTATTGGGACGGTGATCCAGTTAATGCTAATAGCCGTCCATCAACTCCATCCAGATCAGCTGTTTCGTTATTCATTCAATTAACAAATGCAGTCCTCTGAATCAGACATATTCACATAATGTTCAGAAGTGTTCAAAATTACAAGTCCCACCTAACAGTAATTTCGGTAGAATTTAGGGTTATCCAGTCATGCTCCTACCTTAGCCGAAAAACCGTAATAGAAATAATCTTCAACAAATCCACATGTCACATCCAGAAGAGAACACTAACATCAGAAGAGGCTCTCAATCCCTAGTGGAAACACATAACAAAATTCGGTGTCATGGATGCTATCTTTAACACTGAGCCCTTACGAAAATTTCTTGTTCCCACCAATCGGTTTTTACCATTCGCAATCTTTTTCAACCTGTGATGCGTGGGTTCGACTGTAACACAGCCATTTTGTGTGATCGCATAGAAATGGGAGTGTTAGCCGTTTAACGGATTAAAGTCGTCTTTTATTTCATTAACTGAAAATTTACTGAGAATATTGTGTAGTAGTCTTGTCTTGTTGGAAGTACAAGCGTATATATGTTTGAGTTTCTTCGTGAGTTTTACGTGTGATTTCGCACTGACGCACTTACGTACTTGCGAGTCAGTGTCTCAGTGACTCTTCTCTAGTGGTTTGATAGGAAAAGTAAGTAAAAGATGTTCACTTCGGTTTTGCGTCAGACCAATAATAAATTCGTTGGCATATGGATAATTTAATTATGAAGGAGTATTTGAACAAATTTTAGTTTAAACTGCTAGGGAAGAATTCTTTATTACTATTAGGTAACTATGTACAAATTACAAACAAAGCCATCAGTTAGCACAGTTAGCTCATTAATTAATCAGTGTAATCGAGCGATTTAACAGTTAACGTCGCAAGCATTTCTGCGAATATCAGCCTTGCGAATGGGGCAACCATCATGAGGTAGGTACGCGTGTCTTGATAGACCATTGTACGCACAATATCATGGCGACTTTGTTTACACATAATGATATCGTGCCGTAATGCGATCTACAAAATCTTCATCGGCGCTCGAATCACGCCGATAGCACGATGGAGTTGTAAATGACACCACTGAAAAGGGTCCGACATGTTACAAATTTTGTAATGCTCAAATTTAAAAATCCATTCTCTTCTGAAGTCTCTTATTCGCTTGTTCAATGCTGGTATGTTGCTAATATACGATTCTTCGGTATCAAGAATTGAACCTTCTGGTGATGTTATACTTGCATATTTTCTGAATCTTTTGTTTACGAGATTAACAGGAGAAGTAACTGATCACCTTTTGGTTTTTCTGAATCTGAAGGTGTAAGAAGCGCCCCCTCCAAATTCAGTGGAAGAACCAAAGTTTCCAATTTTGATTGCCTGCAACGTTCAAAAATTGTGAAATTTTTGAGGAATAATTTTTAATTTTTTGAGAAATAATCGAAGCTCAAAAATTCAGAAATTTTAGAGGAATAATTTTTTCACACAGAATCTCTTTCAGGGGCCTGCTCAGCTGTTCAGACGAGCTACGCTTTAATCTTTGTTAATGACTCACCTTTTCTCAATACTTGGCGATTTACGATGTTTCGAAAACAGCGGCAAATCATGCAATTCAACAACTGTACGCTTTTCAGAACCTGAAAAACAAGGCGTTAATTATTTCGCTCTCCTTCTACCAAAATGTGATTTTATTAGTAAAAATAAAAATGACTACAAAATTGAAGCAGCGAAAAAACTTGGCAGCGTCTATCTTATCTCCTACCATCAATGTGTCGCCTCAAAACTTCGAACTACAAATACCGCATCAGATGAGATACATACTTTGATGATATGAGCGGAAATAAAAATTGACTGGAAATGTCTTAAAATGTAATTTGCCATTTTTCACTTTACAATTATGCGATTTGTCGTTGTAATTTAAATTTATTTGCTAACTTATGGTTAGCATTAAGAGCTCTGATTTACATGATTCTGTCTTCTACGTGGAAATGCAAGACATTATTGAAATTTTGCATCAGTGGAATGAATTTCCGGTTTCTCTTCAGTTTCATTCGTATGGATATGATTTACTTTACTCGTTTTGCTAACAATGAAAACATGTCGGATTGAATGACATGCGAACCATTGGAATAATTGTTTGTTGCAGCGGCAGATGAAGACATCAGTTGTGAATTGCCATCCTCGCTACCTTCGACGATCCTCCTCTCAGGCACTACTTCTAGAAATTCCCTTCCTCAGTTACCTTGATTTCTAGATGACTTATTGTACACTTCATCTTTGCTAGAGCAATGGTGAAGGTTAAAAACTGAAATTAGCAATTCAAAACTTCCCATAACTCCCTTACGTCATTCTTCCTTCAATTAATTCTGTGTAAATCTTAAAATGGAGAACACGAGGAAAACCTTTATGGTGTACTGAAGAAGCAATTCGATTAGATTTTGTGATTGTTGTGGTTGACAAGCGTCGTGCTTCATTAGCACATAGGCGTGTATTTGAATGACGATATCCGACGGTACTTTGTGAACTACCCGAATCACTGTGAAGCTCCGTAATTGTTGGTGTGTGAGATCGAGCAATTTCTGATACAAACATTTCAAATGATTTTGGATGAATTGAAATTATTTAATGGTAAGATGGATGGCGGTTATCATTGCGTAAGTGGCTTAGTAGATGGATGCGCAGCAGGGAATATGAAATATTAATTAGATTAGAGAAGATACAGTACCAAAAGCTCTGATCGAAAAGTCTTCCTTCATCATCTGCAACTCTTGCGACAATTCCACTAGCAAGGACCCATACCCACGAATTTTGCTTCTCGATGCACCGCCTAACACTTTCAGGCGCTCTTTCAATTCTGCTTGCCATGCTGCTTCTTGCTCGGTTAAAATTTTCTGTGTTGTCTGTAATTACCATAAAGACACTGAAACGTAGAAGTAATCAAAATGTATTTTTCATACTGAACACTTACTCTGGAGAAGAAAGCTTTAAACGTAAGAAAAGGTTATAAGAAAGCTATGCTTTTTGAAAAGCACACGTAAGTCTAAGTGACAAGTTTTTAACCTATTGACATCAGTATTGATGGCAAAATTGAAATTTAATGTAACATGTTGGTAGTGAGTAGTACTTTGCTTTGCAAGAATGGCAAAATAATTAGTGATATCGGTAAGTTCACGTCGACCATGAAATCAATAAATGAATACAACGCGGTGCCACCAATCTTCTTGCCAAGCAAATCACGAATGACTTTAAGTAGTCGTGGCCATAACGCTGTCATCTGCTTCTCGAATGCTATTATCATCACTTTGAGCGCTACGAAAAAATAAATTTAATTTGCATGGAAGAAATTTTGGTACATTCAGAATGCTTCCTGAATTTCACAATATAACTTGCCAAAATTTGATAGCAAAAAGAATTCTTCCCCTGAAATTGCGACAAAAATATACCGAGAAATATAGCTTGACAAGCTGTTTCACGAATGGCACGATGCGTTGTCACAGTTGCAGAATGACCACGTTCGGTTACGGACACGGAACCCTGTCGTCCGGACACATCCGTGATCGTCGGACCTTGCAAGAGAGAAAAAAAAGCATTCTTCGAAAATGTTGCTATTTTCTTATGTTACGGAAGTGGTAAATGTGAAATTGGACGATTAAAAAATTTACCAAATTTCGGCAATCAAATAAGCTGAATTCAAAAAAATTTCATAAATTTCAATTTAATAAAAAGGAATAATAATATGCGTCCATTTAAAATAAAACGACAAAAATTAATTTAAAATAAAAATCAGTTAAGCAATAATGAAACTAAGAAAATGGAAGACGTATTACAGTGAGCATTGGATCCTCGCATTAATGTAGACGCTAAGCCTGAGCTCATTAATGGAGCGACACTTTGACGTGGCAGTGGAGGACTGATTGCATTCTGCATCAAATTCAAGCAGAATATCAAATCATTCGTTCGGAACTGCGGCTTATCTGAAGTTGCTATGCTTATTTCCGCTTAAAATGAAGGAGTCCTTCTTTCGTACTGCTCACTGCAGCAGGTTTTAGTGCTGTAGAAGAGGTGCGAAATGTGAGACTGTTCAATTTGCACCATTTGTTTCGAAATTTTTATCCACTCCACCACTCAGATGTTGCCAGCACAGACAGTAAAGTAAAAGGAAACCGTTTTTGACAGTTGCAGCTCGCAGGAACAGTGGAATTAAGACGTGACACAGTACAACCTCTAAGCGTTCTGCTGTTGGCCCAATTCCCTCGTTGCTACATAAATATTCCAGGGAAAACGCTGCCTAAATAAGTTTCACTTCGTAGAGGATACAAGTCAAGAAAAGAAATCAAAAGTCGAATTATTATGAATTGAAAAAAAGGAGCTGACATCTTTGCGAAACTTCTACCTGACCAAGCGCTTGCATCATAAAGGAAGCAAGTTTAAGAACGGCGTTGCAAAATGGCGGTGGTGGACAAGTGCCGTGTAATACAGTGGAAAATGCACCATTAGACTGAGCGAAAAGGTCATCATTTAATGGATCACCAATCATTATTCTTAAACACATCAGTGTTGTCGACTGAAAATGATTAAACGTCCAAAATGTTTATTTATAATCATTTTTAAAATACAATTTAATTTCATTAATGAATAAATACTACCTTTAAGGGATGTGAATGAGCAATGTAAGGATAGGCAACAAGCGTTTGATGTAAACCATTAAGCCAGTCTGTCAGTGCGGCCCAATTTGTTCGACGTCGAAAGATAATTTTTTTGCCAATTTTTTGAATTGTCTTATCCAAACGTCGCAAAACGAAATTCAACGTCGGTCGATTACTCTCCACCGACCAGTCGGTTAATAGCAGAATTACGGAGAAGTATCTATTAAAATTTAACATTGTTTTACAAAGAAAGAGAGAGATTTTAATTTTCAAAACGAAAATTATAAAAATGATTTGCGAAAAGACAAAGACACAAAAGAAATTAATAGATATAGAGGAGAATTACTTCTGTAGTCCAAGACAAGATATTGTACTGAGATCGTACGGTGCAATCTTCAATAGTGCGAGAGCAATTTCATTCAATTTCTGAAAGGTATGGATTCAATTTTCTGAATATTTTTATGTTTTCGACAGATTTTAACTTCTTAAAATTATTCAAATTCGGAATGACCATTAAAGAAAGAGTAAAGGGTTAATTCTTGCTGTTTTTGCAAATCTCACTGGTTGCTTAAGATTTAATTCTTCGGGAAAGGTGTGAAATGCAATGGGAATGATTTAAATGTGAGAATCTCAATAGTTCTCTCGATGCTTCTATCTACTCACCACGTAACACTTATGATCGAATAGCTCTGGAATTTTGATATGCTCGGCATTCGATGCCAATTTACTAAGTTCCTTCAGCCGTGGCTTTGCTTTCTCGATAAATGTAGCTGCTAGCACAAGAAGAGCATCACGTGGACGGCGGAATATTTCACGTTGTCCCTCAGAACTATCCATAGCATCCGATCCAACGACATTTTTTTTATCTTTCACACTCCTACCACATTAATTTTTCGATTAAATTCACATAAACAAACACAAAAGTTCCTCAGAAATATAAGTTAGTCGTCTAAAAAATAAAATCTCTACCAAATTAAGTTTTCCTTCCTCTTGCTGAAGATTTTGACAGAGAAGACCATCAAAACTCGACTGTTCCCCTCTTATATCCAAGTTAATTTGAATTTCAATCAAAATATCAGTGGTATTATTGTGTTAGGAAATGGCAATTATTTTAGAAATGATATGTATTCAATTTGCATGGAATTAAATCGCGCTTTTTCCCTAAAATTTCCAAAAACCATTCCAGTTAATCAGATGAAGAAAGAAGAAATCTACGAGTAATGCATTTTTGTTTCATCTTCGATCACAGTTGGCGGATCAAAGAACTGAGGCGAATCTGCAATGAACGATTTCCCTCGATCACTGACACTGTTGACAATATCGAACGTTCTTGTCGGTCCTCTAAAATAATTATTAATTAATGAATTCATCGAAAATTATCGATCGGGAACATTATTTCACCTCACAAAGACACCACCCCCATCCCCGTTTAAATTCATTAGGTAAAATAGACCTGGTGAGAACATCACAGCAATTCACCAATGCTTTCAATTCAACGCACAGTGTTGTATAGACAGATATTTCGTGTTTCACAGCCACTGCACTGTTGCCGTGCTCTACCGTATCCTTCTCTGTCTGTTCCAAGAAGTACGGTATCGTCGCTTGCATCACTAACTGCAATGAATTAGCATGTTATGTGACGTAATAACGGAAACTCAAGGACTCCAATAGGCCTTTTCTGCAAAGTAATAAACTGGAAGAATTACAGCAAGTAAACATGAAGGTAAGCATTACCAACATCTGATAACAGCGTTGTGATTCAGGCGCAAAAACGCATACCGTTACGGCGCTTGCTAACGCATCCGTTAACAGATTAAACGTATTGGGATCGTCACGGTAGCACAAATCTAATGCCTAGGATAGGTGAAAATATTGTTAGTGTTTTCTTCAAAATCATACATTCACCTGAATAAATAAATCACTTCTGTCATGACAGACACTACGAATTATTTTATTATTTCACGTTCACGTAAAAATTACGTACCGGAAGTGTATAAATTTCACTGTTTTTCATCTATAAGATGAAACAACTAGCTAGCAGTTAATCATAAGCATATTGCTTAAAAATTTTCAATAATTCTGCGATATTCATTGTACATGTTATAGAAGGACGCCATTCAGCGAAAAAAGACAAAATGTTTTAGACAAGAAATAAGTTAGGTAAAGACAGAACTTGAGGAATTCAACATACTTTCAACGGCTTTGTTTCATTAACTAAATCCAATATACCGATTGGATCTTCCATTTCACCCATATCCTCCATACTGTGTAGCAAATTGAACCAATATTTCGCTTTTACCTTTAAATAAACGAATTAAATAAAAGGAAAGAAAGGAAGGAAGGCGAGGGAATGAATATCCACCTTCATCGGATTCACTGCAAAATTACTATCAGTTGTGTCGAGGATATCTGCTACCGAGCCGGCCATTTGCAGTAAGAAAGGCTTTCGATGAAGGACGTAAAACTGTTTGCAAACGTATTCGATGGTACGGCAAAGTAGTGGATTAGTTTGACGCTGACTGTAACAACGTAGTATTGTTGGCATTATGAGGGAAAAGCCCTGAAAGAAAGGAGACAAAAGAACAATTCCGCAACTTCAAAATCTCTTCTTTCTCACTTGGAAGAAATACAAATACAGTGAAGAAGGCGAAACACTTCTGAATTGTTCCATCATTTCACTCAACCATCACTCTCTCTCTCTCCCTCTTTCTCTCTGTTATTGTTGAAGATATTCGAAGTGCCATAAGTGAGCACTACAGTTTCCACGTGCTACTACATAAGTTGAAGATCTCTCGAAAAGCAAGGGAACACAACTTATTTACCAGAGATGGAAACCTTAAAGCTTACCTGATTGGTAAAGAGGGTACTGAAGTGTACAGCCATTGATAGATACGTGGCCATGCAACGACGTAAAATTGTTACATTTTCACAATGTAACAATGTGACGCCATTGATAACGTTGATGAAGAGGTGCAAATCACCAAACATAAACGCATTTTCCATCTTCGCGAACATATCAGACATTAACTTAAAAATAAATGAATTTGAAATCTGAAATACGCTTTTCCTCTTCTAACAGTGAAGTGGGTCTGCAGACAGCATCAGTAAAATGTCTGAAAAACTTTGAAAATTTCATAGGACAACTCCTCATTTGAAATAAGGAGAATTGAAGTGAAAAGGAAGTTTACCAAGGTCCAGACGAATTTGTGTATGCTATCAATGGCATATAATTCACGGCCTAATGGGCCATTGTACATGCCAAAGCACGTTTCCAGACTTTTTCGTGGAAACGATGGTAAATGCGTAAATTCATCGTGGAGGAAAAATATTCGTTGTGGTATCTGAAGAAAACGCTATTTCAAACATTTAGTTCGCCGTATTTGATATCATCTCATATCATACCATATATAATGCAATGGCCAATTTCTTAAAAATTCAAGAATTTTTATGAAATATTTAAATCGCATAAAAAGAGAAGGGATAGAAGAAGAAATATCCATTTACCACATTTTCAGGAGTGTGAGCAAGAGCGTTATGCGTTAGCAGTATTTTTCCCATTTCTATAAGTTTGTGCGTAAACGCTATTTGGCGCATTCGAAGATTCGCCTCGTCCGAATTCAGCTTAATCAGCGTCAACTGCGGATACAGCGAACGGTGAAAGAAGTAGAAATCTCTGAAGAACAGAAGAATATCAATTATTTAAAATAGCACTGGTATTCCACGTCCATTTGCATCGTAAGTAATTGAAGGAGTGGATATCCATCAGAAATTAAATTCTTTAAGAACATGAGTAAGCAGTATTTTTGAGTTACTGAAAATATTAGTAGATCACCGATAAACCGGATCGAAAGAAAAGGAAATCATTTGAAACTTGCCTGACGTATGATGAGGGATTATGAACTAAATTTCTCTTAGTATCAATAAGAAAATAATATTGACTATCGCTTTCAGGAATGTTAAAGAATTCGAGGCTGTCCTTAATTAACTGCTGAAACTGCGTTTCTTCATGGATCGGAAATTGGGATGGAATTCCGCCAGCGCTGCTATCAGGCCCATGAATGATAATCTTTTTTGCGGATGGAACATTTGCGGTTATCATCAATGCCTGCTGAAAGTAGACAAAAAAATTTCTCCCTATATGCCACTGAAAAGTTTTCACACTGATCCTTGATTACTACTGTACTTCTTAAACAAGACAGTACAGTAACACCTCTGCGGAAATCAGTGTTAATCGTACAGGTATGAGAATAGCAAGGAGTTTGAAAGTGACAACGCTTTTTGTGACATTCATTCATTGAAATCGAACTTCTAGAACAGAACTCTCTTACTATTCACTTACATCGCACTGTTCCTTCTTTAATGTTTGCTTCAGATCTTTAAAATACAATCCATGCACGTTTGGGACAATAAGCCATATTACACTTAAGGCAATGGCAATAGCTTCATCACTTCCGTCACATGGACTTCGTACGTAATGCATTACAAAACCAAACTGTAAGTAAAAGATTTAAAAGAACTAAATTATTGCTTCCATTTTAATTTTGCTATGTCACTCCTGGAAATAAATTGACTAAACTTACGAAATAATTCATTAATGTATAGGCAGTTTGACATGGCAAAGGTTGGAAACGTAATATCAGTTTTCGTAAGAGCAGCACTAAGTGTTCCTGAAAAGTAATCTTCCTATGATTACCTATTGATATCAACACAGACCTGAAAAGAGGGCTCACTCGTCCGTGCTATAACGCAACGCAATCCTATCAAGTGAACAAGTGATTATGATATCGATAATGCTAATTTACATCATAAAAGCACAGCTATGCTTGATTGACGTAAATACATGCTTGCAGAGGCTTCTAAATGTCAAAGTTTTTCAAGAATTATTTTTGAAATTTGTCGAAATTCACAAAACCTAAATGGAAATACAAGGATGAATAGGTTGTGCAGCAATTTGGTACAGTAAACATTAGGTTCACCCACCAAGAGTCCTATGAAACATAATATTTAATGATTAAATACTTTCACAAATTCCGTTCCATCACAGAGAGGGAAGGATGCCATGAAATCAGGTGCGTGTATTTGCTCACGCAATAAAAACCTTTTCCAGAACAATAAGACTGAACTAAAACAATTCAAACAATGTCAACGTTGCATGATAAAAAAGGCACCGATAATATTTTCTTTCCCAAAAAAGTATAGATTGTCCTCGGAAGTGTGAGGAAATCCTGCGTGACGGCTTATTTTATTATTTTGGGGATTAGTGAAATACTCGGGAAACTTTACAATAACAAGCCAACTATTAATTCAAAAAAGTGTATGACAGTTGTTTAGGTAAGATGAAGCGAGAAAATAGTCTTACCTGACGCTCACGGTTGGTTAATTTTTCTAAGAAATGACGCAAGAATAAGGCCGGATCTTCTACGATGCACGACCAAATAATCTTCTTCACGGTATCGCTCACTGAAATCTTGTTGAAATTTAAAAGAAGGAAAATTAAATTAGCTTACCTTTACAACACAGAACTGCCCACTGTTTATAGGATAACAGTGGTTATAAAACGCTTAAAATAAAAAAATACCGGATTTTCCGGAACTGTCCAGTTGCACGTCATCAAGCAGCTCGATGATCATCGGCACCACTGAAAGTAGCGATGACGGAAAAAGTGGTTGCGCAACTGGCATTTGCTGTCGTGAAGAGCCTGGATGAACGTCACCCTCTGAAACGATCGCCTAAATTTCCATCGAAGAGAATTGGAAACAGGAAAGTGTGGGAAATTCTGTACAGTTCAATCAACCAATTTCCACTTGGACATTTCAGCTGTGTTTTTCACTTTCTGCTTTCCTTTTCTAAAAGAAGAAGGGAAGGACAGGCCTTCGCCAGTGTTGTCAGCCACGACTTGCTGCGTTTGATGGTGGAATGAAGCTGGCTCGTAAGCTGCTTGTTGCACAATGGCTGTGGCACGAAACGGAAAACTTTGACGCAAAGAACTTTCTCGTTCGTTTGCTTCACGTACTGCCTGACGTACCATCTCTTGCTTCTGCTTTCGACGTGTCCGTGTCATCGTCATTATTGTCTGACTCTTAAATTTCATCACTATTTTTTCAGATTCTTTATTATGTAATTTAAAGTAAGAAAGCCTTTTCTTTGGAAATCAAGAACGAGCCGTTCAGTTAAAAGATACTTCAGTCATCTTTAATGAGGTTATATTAGCTTTAATAGAACAATCATTAATTACTGTTGCTTGCTCTTCCTCCTTCAGGCATAGCTCCTCAACCTTAGTCTTCACATGAGGCATCCAAGGTGGATCAACGGTCGATATATGGCTCTGGCCAACAGGAGGAGATGGTAATGTGAAGTCAATACCTGGTGGTGGAACCTGGAAACTGTAAACGTTCTCAAGAATATAGGCTAATTTTTGATAAACGTATCACTGAGGTTTATTATAGCAAAAATCTAAAAACATGTAGAAAAATGAAATTTTAAAATTTTAGTGGACTTTAAAGACGAGTTGTGCTCCATCTTCCATTTTCAGCCAAACATGAAAACGATTCCGCCACAAAGCATGAAAACGTCTTAATCCTTCCGAACGTGCGTTTGCATCGTCACTTAATAAACTATTCTTTATCACATTGACAGTTCCCTCGGGACTCCGCACCGATGATGCAATGAAAAGAGATGCTGAAATGGAGGTTTGACAGTGCGACAGACGCAAATGAGAGTGCTCAAAGTCGCTCCAGCATTTCTTCACATGGACAACTTAATTTAAAAGGGCCTAAGCTTAAGAAGAAGAAGAAGAAGAGGAGGAAGAAGCGCTCCCAACTGCGCACGCGCTCGCCGTTCGCTTCATTTTAAGCACTGCAAGGAGGAGAGGAAAGTGACCAACCGGCGGAAGTGACAATGTGCTTGTCACGATGTAGAAGTAAGTGCCAGCAGATATCCACTACTGCTCGATAATCGTCACTGCACAGCACGAGGCAACTCTTCAGGAGAGTTGAAAAAGGTGAATGAGCTATGGACAACACTTGGCTGGCTATGTAGGAAAGCATTGCAGAAGGTGGCGGACCTCTTTGCGCCTGGCTTTTCTCGATCAGATCATCCGAATCCTGCAAAACTTGTCAGTTCATCGGACACGTGGGAATAGGTAGAAATTGACCTGACATCTGACACTTCCCACTTTCAACTGCTTTGAAAAGAAGGAAGGGAAGTTAAACATTCCCAGAAAGGAGTACTTCAAAATTATTCTTTTCCTTTCGTCCTTCTCTATTTTCCTCCATTTCGGTAAGCCTTTCTATAAGCAAACTTTGCAGTGCCATTGGTTGCTTGCCAAGCATTGCACCACCTTGTCGGACAGCGGCATTTTCTCGACGAGCTATGAATAATCCAGAAAGCCGTTGTGGAGTCTGTAACGTGGAAAACGAAAATCTGTTTAGCTGCCTGTACTACAATAGTCAAGGTATTACTTTAACTAAATACCGAGACTAACTCAATTTTGCTGATTTTTCGAGGTAGCAAGCTAAGTGAGTTGCGATCTGCGTGAGCAGTACAGCAAACTTGCTTTTTAGATCATATGATGCAGGCTAACGTAAACTTAATTTTTCAAGAACATAAAAGTCGCACACTTTTTTCACGTTTTCATGACGATTCATCAATGCATCTGTCATCGCTTTACGTTTATCGAAATGTCCGAGAAGTGGTAATTCTTCACCGTACACCTTCCGAAGTGCTTCTGTCAAGCGGTAACACTGTCGATAGACTCTTTCAAAACACCATGGATGGCAGAAACGTTCATGATTGCACCATAAATTGAACGAATTTGCCATTTTAATTATCACCTATAATTTTCGTCTATATTCATGTGAATGCCACGTGACAAGCCGTTGAGCTACCTACGACACACTTCAAAATGGCTTAAAGGTATGACATGAGGTATAAAAGAATTTAGATTTTGACATCACCACCTAAAATGCTTCAATTATTATTTAGTGTTAACATGAAATCAAACTACTAGATCGTTCCACTTCAGCATAAGGCTGCGAAGAAGGATGGATGGTTAACCTTCAGCCAAGGGAAATTCCTAAACATCAGGTCTTCCTCCTCCTCGGAAGTTGCTTGCGCTTGCTGACAGGCAGGTCGCGGCGATGCACTCTCCTGCGTTGCTAATAGTGCCGGTGCTATCAGACTTATCTTTGACCCATTTTCCGCTGATAGCATTGCTTCATTCGATTGTTTCAGGCCATCTCGCACTCCTTCCACCCATCCTCCACCATTTGTTGGCGCTATTGTCGTCGACTGCGCTAAAATTTCGTATTCAACTGATGACAGCTCTTGGTACTTACTTTAGAAAGTGAATGATAAATAACCTACCATCTCCTCACACCTAAAATACTTCCTTTCCTATCCTTCACTCTCCAACTTCATCATTTCGACCACCAATAAGCTTGCTTTCTTCGTATTTGTCAATGAAAACTGCACTGGGAGCTCAATAATTTTAATTGTGATTTTCATGTAAAAGTTATGCCAAAATCCATACTTTCGAAAAAAGTTGCAGGTAATGGAGCAGGTCCGGCCTGTGAAGAGTATGAGAAGTGGGAATTGGGAGAATCAAATCACATAAAATGACTCACTGTTTGAAAATAAATATATAAAAAAGGAAGGGTTGAGTTTTTTCTAAAAGAGTAGATGAAGTTAAGTCGAACAGAGCATTGATTCTGGGTTTCAAAATTAAAGCACTGCAGTGCATTTTGTCATTGCTGCACCAGAAATTTAATTAAAGAACCAATTAAAGACAAGTAATTGTATAAAGCATTTACTTATTTCACCAATCCCATCCTTCTCATCATCCACTTGCGTGTTTCTTGGAGATTTTAGGTTTCTGCAAAATACAAAACTACCTAACAGCAAAGCTAATAATCGTTTCAAATAAAATTGAATACATAATTATAAATGATTTTCGTTCTACCAAACATGTAAAGGCACTGCTATCACAGTGAATATAAACCTTAATGATAATTATTGATAAGGCTGTGACAATTTGCATAACATATTAACTCATGTAAATCGCTAATCAGCGTTTCGTAGAACGAAAATTGTTTTTTAATTACACATACAATTTCATGCACATTCTCGGAAATGATCAGCCGAATTGCTTAACAGTAAATAATATTGGTCAACTGCCGATAAGTAGTAGCATTTATTTAAGTCATCAATATGTAGTAATGTAAAGCAAATTGCGCCAATTCGGAAGTAAGTAGTGCACCACTGGGATAGGAATCGGAAAATCAGCAACACCGTAATGATTGAATTAAGCGAATTAATTGAAAGTTAACTATCTAGACATTTGAGTGGGAGTAAGGGTCATACTTTGCAAATCGCTGGACTTTCTCGTTTAATTCAAGCGGTTGTGACGAGGCTGTGGAGGACGAACCGCACATGAGCAATCGTTGACGACCCTGCGCTAACCGTCGGGCTGAAGAGAGAAAAAAGGAGGACATTAAAAAAGTTTAATTAAAAGCTTTTCCTATCATATATCTCACATTACGTAACTTGCGCGTTCTATGAAGAGGTTTACTTTCGATCAAAAAGGAAGCCGTAAAAGCATAATTTTTACTTTTCACACATAAATTACGTCTTCAAGTGAACCGTTAGATAATTAACGGCAAAAATGAATTTTTGATTTCACACCAATTACAACGAGCGCACATTATAAATCTTAAAATGAAACGAATTTTAATAATTCATAAATTCTTCACAAAAGAAAAGACGGAAAAGAAATAAAAAATACTGTATTATGTAATGTAAACGTTTAGTGAGAAAGAAAGGAAAATTTAAGAAAAAAAAAAGGAAGCAAACGGCTAAATGTGTTGGCATGCAAACACAGTAAAGGAACGGTATGAATTGCTAATTTAATTTTCTTAAAGAGAGTGTTGGAAAGGCTGGAAGAGAGCAATGCCGTTTCTCTGTACAGTTCAGATAGTGGAATCTCTCCTCGTTTATTTGCTAAGCGAGGGAGAGTGAGAGAGAGAGAAGAAACTGCATTGAAAGGGAGAAAATGAAGAAGCAACTTGTCGATTTTAAACTATGGAAAAGTTCAAAGAAATCTCGAGGAGAAACTTTCCCTCTCCCCGAATCCGAAATTTCACTTTTGTCAGCACTAAATTATCTCTTCTATTTTCAAAAACAAAACGAAATTCACCAATTTTGTCTCTGTGCTTTTCTAAAATTCAACATTTTTATGTTTGAATTAAATTGAATCGCCAATGTTAATGCTGTATAGAGGCAATGAGCGATGCTTGCTGAAAACTCGAAATGAGGTGAACACAAATTAGAGAAATCAGTAAATCAGTAATTAATTCCTTCATTAGCATGAGGACTGGCTTACAACTGCTAGTCTTTTACTATGTTCAGTACCGACCTTGTGCAATAGCAATTAACCCGTCGTAACTAGCTCGCCGCTACAGCGACTGTACTTCTAACCTCTGTTACTTGTTGTTTGTATTTCGTTTCAAGATGCCGGCCGATTTAACCTCAACCTCAGCCTCACTGACTGTAAAGCGCTGTTTTTACTTGTAATCAACTTCCAAGACTGCGGATAATTAGGTAGGCCAATCCTACACTTACACCTATTATATGCGGATCCCTTCACCTGGGAACATCGGTTAATCAACAATCGAGAGTGGACAACAGCTAACAACTGTTCTCAATGACTTGTTAACAATTACCTTCACGCGTCCTAACTGCGATCAAACCGTATCTCATACCGTTGTACCGCAAGAAGTATTCCAGTATTGCTTACTTACAGATAGTATTTAGCCAGTACTGTAAACGAATAAACCAATTATTCATACTAATCTTCGGCTACGTAAATAGACGAGCTTCCGACCAAAAAACTTTCTCCAACCATTCACAACAATGGCTGACCCCCAAACTTTCCCACACACGCAATTTTCCACTTTTGTTAAAAAACGAACCAAAATTTTCATAATTTTTTAAAATTAAAAAACGTAACGATAGCATGAAATTTTATTTCTAGCGAAGGAAAGGAAGAGAGAGAACGGGAGAGAAAGAGAAAGAGGAGAGGGAGAAGCTTTTTGTTGAAAACCTGATTTTGAGACAATTGTAGTGATGACCGTTGAATGTGTTGGGACAGTTAATGTCTGGGAGCGCCTCACTTGTGGACACTTTTCCCAGGACTTTCGTTCATAGCTTGATCTCTTTTTACATGCAAGGTATTGGTCGCTTAGTGAAATAAAACGTTCACCATCGGTGCAACGCGTCAACAGTCCGTCACCAATCGGCTTAGTATCTGTGGGGGTCACCAGTATTCAAATTATCTCTCTAATCTTGTCAAAATCAAGTAAACAACCAGTCATCTTATCATTTGTGTCGCCGTAGACCAAAGGTAGGCTCACAATGACACTTAACAACCAATTAAAATTATGCAAGTGGCAAAAATCTTATCCTCCAATGATAGTTTATTTTTAGGGAATTTTATTTAACGCAAATGACACAAACCTTTTTTGTCACTTTGTTGTGCAGTCTCTTCGGCATGTTCATGTGAACTTCGTGATGAATTTTCCTCATTTGTAGACAAACTGATTCGATGGTCGCCTTCTGCAAGTTGAAAACAAAGCATTCGATGATATTCAAATTAATCAGCCACTTATCACTATATGGCCTCTCAGCGCTGCAATTGCATCATGCAAGCATTGAACTATGAGAATTTGAAATAGAAATAGGACGGCGGAATGCGTTACGATTAATTGACAGGTTGATGTCCGTGATACTCGGTATACTGCTCGCCACCTGCTGCTGCTGCTGCTGCTGCGGCTGCTGCTGCTGTTGCTGCTGCTGCTGCTGCTGCTGCTGCTGCGAACTGAACATGCTCGAGAGGATTGACCAACGTCGATGTGACATTAACTTATCAAAATTTAACGCACCTCCACTTGCCCCTTTATTACCCCGAGAGCATGATATTGTCTGAAATTTTGCGAAATCTATTCTTACGTGAAGTCTACAATAAGAAGGCAGTTAAAAGTTATAATTCAAGTTTGTGATAATTTGGATATCGTGAAAATTTAATTCTTGTAATTTTAAAAAACTGTTACTTCAGGCAATTAATTCCTTTAATAGAAATTCATCCAGTTAAAGTAAAAACTAATTTCACCAATTTCAAACTACTAGCAACAACAGTTCCACATGTTTTAATTACAATTTTTGAACGACCAACAGAAGATATTTGTAATGCTTTAAATTATTTCAACCTGAAATGTTTCTCTCAGAAAGGCGGTGATTTCGTTGAGTAAAAGACATGCTAAAAATAAAATCGCTGGTGGACAACGTTCGCCACTTTCATCATTTACAATTCCTGAAATTTTTTTTCAGATATTTTTAAATATTCGAAGTGACTCAGTGAAAAGTACATGCAATTCCTCTTCAATTACTCTCAGCAGTTGAGACTCAAAGGAAAGAATGGTTTTAAATTCAATTACAAACCTTCATCGAAAAAATCTTCTAAATTGTCCTGCATGACAAGTTCATGTCGATTCAGATCAGCCTTCTTGAAGGTAGTTTTATTGAACATAGCTTCATTAGCTTCCATAATTTTATAAATTCGTTCACCGAGCTGAATTATTGAAATTTGAAAGACAGACAATTTAATGAGCTAAAAGCTTAATTGAAATTTTCTGCACTAAAATCCCTGTGGAACTAAGTGTTTTAAGTAAGATACTATGAAGTGGCATTTAACTAGGACACTAAGAAAATTAGTGAATTTCTTAAAAGTTTTGTCAAACCTGACAACCCCAGTCGTAGAAGCCGCGAGCAGCAGCACGCTGCATCATATGAATACGACGTGTTGCGCTTGGCGTTCCACGGCTTCCAAAAGTATTTCCAACGACAAAGGCATTTAATTGACATACGCTATTTGAACGTATCCATTCGGGCCAATCTCCTAAATTGAAATTTGATAGGTTGGCTATTTCGTTAGCAACTCATTATAAGTGAAAATTCAACATCATACCTCTATTACACCGATGAACAAAAAAAGCACACTCAAGAAGAAGCGAAGCTCTTGCAAGCACGGGTGATTTCAAGTCCAACAGTGCGGCAAGGAGTGGAGGATCCGGGTAGCTTCCTGGACGACACGTTTCCAGGAAAAATGAAAAACGTCGTGCACCTTCTTGAATGCCCAGTAAATTGACAAATTTACGCATTGGAAAGTTTAGATTTGCTGTAGAAGGTTGTCCTGGATGCAATGATTCTGGAAGTAAACAAATTGATTAATGCAACGTAAAAATTGTTTCAATTCCGCTTCCCAAATAGAAAATGAACAGTTCCCTTGGGTGGAATTAAAAAAAAGAATTACGCACGTAGCTCATGAAACAAAAATTTGAATTTCTTCACTTTAAAGTGAAAATCAAAATATGGAGAAGAAAATTGAAACCTTGCTTGTCATCTGAGGAATCAGTAGACTTTTGATGAGTCATAAGAATTTTAGACGAGAGCGGTTTTTGTACACTTTGGTTTTTCGAGCGACGTTCGTCATGCATTAAGACGCCATTCTGAGAATGCGTACATATTCAAAAAGATAAAATGCAAAACTTCAAAAGTTGCCAGGCGAGGAAAAGTTAGGTAAAGTTATATCTCACATAAATAAATAAATTAAATAAATTAATTAATTAATGAATTGATTAATTAATTAATTAATCAATTAATTAAAATAAATAAATAAATAAACAATATAATTTAGATTTCAATATTTTCCTAAAATTTTGGTATTTATTGATTTTAGTGTTACTTTTCAGGAATTTCAAACCAGGAAACTGTGGCATTCCCTGTGGCTATGAATTACAATATTATATAACAAATCTTTCCTGGCCTTTTTCCATTCTTCTACAAACTAGTGCTTTCTAATATACCGATAATTAATCAGTATGAGAGGATCTATCTACGTAAGTGTGAATCGCTTAATAAAAACAGCCCCTAATGGGGTTGTTTTTATTAACCAGACGACGACCATACTCATTAGTTGCCAAATTGCGTTATTTAATTAGACAACTAATTAAAGCGCAATGAATTGCTTACCAAAATACTCATATTCGAAACAGAACGTTTGGATTGTATGTAAATATTAGATGAGAAAAAAGTTTTGAACTAAAAATTCATAAGGTACTAAGCATTTCAATAGGTAATACTTTCTTATTCAAAAGTGAAATTAAGAAGCACACTTACTTGACTTTTTTCGTCATCGTTTGCTTCAGTATCCGAACCATTGCCATCGTTGTTGTCAGGTCGCACTGATTTCAATAAGTTCAAAGCTAAATGAGCAATCATATTAATAACATTAGTTGTAAGAATTTCGAGTTGCTGCAAAGGACAAATTCGTCGACGTCTTTTCTTCGTATCCAATTGACTTAAGCTAGAAATTGGCGAAAATTCAATTAATCACGGTGGACAAGCCATGGAAATTGTGGAAGCGATGTCGGTCACCGATCCAATGCAACTTTCTGATAGTAACAAAGTTGAAATAAAACACATCTTTTGTAAAGAAAGCAAATCTCCGCCTCGACGACTGCTTGATATGATCTGAATTACTGAGGCAATACTTGCCGTTGACCGGATTACTGGTTCAGAACTTTCTTATGTGTTACTTATCTCATCCGAAATTATTACTTAGAACCTTTAACCACTTGAAGTTCAATCGAAACTGATAGAAAACGATGTCTAAATGAGCTATGGAATTTGTAGCGAATAATTGTTAAATTGTCGTTTACCAAAGTGAAGTTTGTTGCCACTTCGTTTCTTCACAACGTTCGGAGGTAGCAAAGGTGAAGCGGACAGAACTGCACTTGTGCCTTCATCACTTGCTTGTGCAGCCCTCGGCGTTGAGGGTGAGGAATCCAAGTCACTCTCATCGGTATTTGAAATCTGCACCTGCCATCGGCGAAATATATCACAATAGAAATCGACGAAACATTAATTTCAATCTGTACAACTCTTTACTATCTTAACAAATACCTTTTCACGCTTTTTGAATAAGCCTCTTCTCAAGGAAGCCGATTCACGTATATGCATGGGTGCCGCTGTGCCGCTTGCACTTGAACGTATGCTTTCATCTTCGCTATTATTATCCGATTTTAATTCAATTCTAGAAGAAATATTAAGGTGGAATATGCAAATTATGTGCGCATTTGAAATGCATTAGCTAACTGATAATAACATTCTACGAGAAGTAGCAAGCAATTTTCGAAATATCCTGAAACATTTGTGCTTGGCGTACATGGGAGAAAGTGGGAGAAAAAGAGTGTAATTCTTGTAGCTACTAATTTCTCACGCATAGAGTGGTAAATTTTGATAATTTTCTTGGATTGATTTTTCATAAGTAATTCATGGCTAGCTGTGAATTATTTTCTAAATTGTTTGATAGACCTCATTCACCTCTTTCATCAAATTTTACTTTCTTCCACTTCACAACTTAAATATTCAAAATTCTTATTTAGTGTTATTTGTTATTGCAAAATAATTATGATAAAAATTCCCAGGAAGTGCAACTGATCTGATGAAAGCAAACAATTTAAGTGTGAATGCTTCGATAATTAGCAAAAAAACAGTAGGAAAGCAATGTGTCCAACAGTAACGGTCGAAATTTCAAGAAATCTTCAAATAAAACTAAAATACACCAGTAAAAGAATCGAACTTATTGTTGTTGCCGGCAATTCTTTCGTGCACGAGACATGCAAGCATGTGAATTGCTAATTAATTTAAATGTGCTTGTGTGGGTGTAAGTGGCTCGTAGTACGTGGTACGCAGTATATATCGGATGATCGACTAACAACATTGAGGAACATGCCATCTTTCTTCAGTGCCTTTCTACTGCTACTGCAGAGATGTGAAATGTTTTGGAGTGACAAGTGTAAAACGGTTGAGTTCAAATATCGTTCGGATTTCACTGTTCTACTTCTGCTTTAAATCACGAAAATGGTGCGACAGAAATGACTCCAATTCATCATCTCTGATAAAAATTTTAAAAAGCATACTTTACGGTCTTGAAGAGGCTCATGACTATGTCGGATGTGTTCGAGACAGAAGTAAAGATTACAGTTCTTATGAACTGTGCATGTATAACTGAAGTTTGGTAAGTTCATTTACATTTGATCGGTTTTAAATGCAGTTGCATCCAAGAAACAAAGGCAAAGTGGATAGGAAGTTTGAAATTAGATCAGACTAGTCAGTTATCATGCAATGTTAGGAGAAGAGTGGGTGGAGGTGTGGAAAGGACACTAAAGAAGTGCGTGTAATATTATGCTAATAGTTACTCGTTCTCATCCTTGCTTGTAAATTTTGCATTTCGATCGGATAGAAAGATTTCAGGGAGTAGACACAGTAGGGATGTCCGCCGGGAAGAGTGAAGCTGTGGCGCACTGCTAAAAAAGAATCAGTTGTTCTCTTTCAAACATGTCCTCTAGCACTGGGAAACTTTGAATACCAAATTTCACAACTTACAGATCAAGGAATCGATTTTGATTTGCTGGTGGTCGTCCATCCAATAAAGCACTTAGACCTACATGTCGAAAGGAACTGCCATGCTGTTCTTGAATGAACGAGGTAAACAGCCTTACATCCTGATATAAACTCTGCAATTTATCGGATGGTAATGGGACATTGCAGGATCCGGAAGTGTCAGTACGTTGAGGATTCCTGCAGTTATCTCACGGAAAATAGCAGAACATTTCAGTCCATGCGGACGTTATCCCCTTTCACGTGCATAACAAAATTGAAATTAGAAAAAAAAATGAGATTGTTTCAATTTTTGAAATGGTACTGAGAAGTAAAATGCTTGCTAACGCTACAGGCATGACAGCTAACCATATTTTCAGGTTGTAAAAGTTCGTTCATTGCATTCATCAATTTTGATACAACTGGCTTAAGAATGACTTTGATAATTGTTCCCTCAATTCCTTTCAAGCTTTCATTGAAATTATTTTGATACGTTGGTAAGGAAGCATCTAACGAAATCGTTCGACGACGCGGAGACGACCCACTTCGTGCACGACAACCTCCTGCTGGAAGTAAATGCTCGGAGTGAATTTACTCGAGAGTTCATATTAATCAATAGAAAAATGGTTTTGCATAAAATAAAATTCCATTCAAAAAAATCTTAATAATTTTAAAAATCAGACTTATATATGCAGATGCCCTAATTATTAATTTGCGTCAACTTCCAGGAATTGATACTCGCTCCTGAGGTGAATAAGAGGTTTTGAAAGTATTGAATAAAATTGATGCAAAATGGTAAAGAATGCAAACCAGCCAGGCCACATCTGCAGAAACCGGTTATCGAATGCAACGTATCAATCAACGTTTGCGCATTATATTCCTCAATATGGCTAATCAGTAAATTGCAAAAGTTTTCCGGATCGCTGTGAAAAATGACCGCAAGAATGGTTCGTGCTTTAGCTCTGAGGAAGTCACCTTGCTGTGAGTGCAGCCCGTCATTACAGCCATGTGGACAGCCCAACCACAAATAGGTTCTGAAATTTCCTCGCAGCATTACTTACCGTAATTAAAGTATGCTGGAAAAGGTAGGATAGCAACTGCACTCTGCCAAAGATAGGGTAGGCGGAGAGAAGGTGAAATACCTAAGTACTACATTGATGCAGTCATTCGAAAATGACTGTAATTCTGTTTCAGGCATTTCCAGCAAACTTTCGCAAATGTTCAGTGCCAGTTCGTAAATTCGGACGGAGAAACGTCGCTCGACAGCAAAACAAATTGCTTTCAATAATACGACGAAATTAATATGTCCGTTCAGTTCAATGAAATTCGTACTTCCAAGTGCCTCAAATAAAATCCATAAGAAATAAAATGTAGAATTTTTAATAAAACTATAAATTTCCAATTCAGCCAGAAAAATTCAACTTACATGAAACAAGTTATTACATTAATACAATGATTTGGGCAGTAATATGGATTCTATTTGTATATCCACAAATTTTTGCAGTTATAAGTTATTTTAGTTTGCTACTTAAAAAGTTTAAAGACACCTTTCCTAATTTTTTAAAATATGAGCTCCTAAAATGCAAATTTTGCTTCTGATCTGTGAAATACGAACGTATGAGTGGTAGATTTGCAGACCTCAGGGAAGAACTGCCGAGTAATAAATTTATCGGTAGTCTGTTTGGGAAATCCGGTGACAGAACCACTTCTTGCATCACGCATTGAAAGAGCGTCGGGTGAATTGGTTGTCGAAGGATCACTTCTGTAAGCAGTGATCGTTGTGACATCGCTTGAGGAAGAAGACGGAAAATCGAAAACGGTTAGTTCGATTTCCATTTTCCGTCCGTTTAAAGATTAAAAATAGCAAATCTGTGCTTTCCGAACTTTTCCAGAAATTATAATTAAACAAATCGAAACATCAGCAATTCGAAATCAATCCTATCACTTCACCTTTCGCGTTCCAAATGTCGATGGTCATTATGAGTTTTGAGAATGCTTTCTGACGTCATCATACTGCTTCGTCTTGATAGTGCTGATAGTTGTAGCAGTGAATCAGACGATAAACTACAGCGCCTGAGAACCGAATTTCAACTTTCATTTTATCAAGTTTGATTCACTTCAAACCATTAATTCACAACCAACATAATGAACTCCTACTTATCAAAAAGCTTTATGCAAATTATGACTATAAGGAGAGTGTAAAATTACCACAAAACTTCTTGAGTGATGAAGCACCCATGGAAACCCTTAGCCTCTAACTGACCCCACTAGTTACTCTCAGGTAATAAAAGAAAGCATACTTGTTATTGTACTGAATAGAGGAGACTTTCTGCTTTCTCCTATTTTTTCCTAGCTTTTTGACAACATCTCCCAACTGCAAGTCATCCCAAGCCAACGAACAATACTGAATTTCTTTCAAAATTTTTCGATCATCCTGAAAATTTTTAAAATTTATAACAATAATTGAGTTTTTTGAGTGGAAGAAGTGAGGAAAATATAAATAATTCGGAATGAAATTTAAAATAAAAAATTAAAATTCAAAGCGAATTGAACCATTCTGCTAGAGAACAATTTCAAGCGTGGAATATTCGGCACCGAATTAGCACGTGAATGGCATGTGAGTATTTGTGAATTCCGATATATTTTAATTTCAAATAAACGGTGCAACAAATATTTCATTGCCCAATAAACACCGTCTTCAGCCCAATGCTTAATTAGAAGACAACGTATGACAGCCACGTCCATGTACGTCGCTTCTTGAGGATTGACAAATGGCTGCAATTAACGAAATGAGACTTCGAATTCATCTAACAAGAAAAATATTTCATTCCTCTTATTTCTTAGGTGAAAAACAGGTTTCTTAACAAATTTCACTGAAATTTTTATTTAAAATGAAGTAGTTGAAATCTCTTGCTATATTTTGGGAAGCTAATTAGACCTGTTGCTGAATGGTCTCACGTTCTTTTGGAATATTTTCTAATGGATCAAATACTTTCATCGGTTCTGCTGGAGTACTGTCTTCTATCGGCTTATTTGCTGTTCTGCACACTGTTTCACCCGCAACGCAACGCTGGTGCTCTTCAAGAGTCGTAAAATGAAAAGCGAAGGCAAATAATTGAAAAGTAAATTGAATTCTCCGCGCAAACTAAAACCTCTTCGTGATTTGCCAGGTTTAATTTCCGGCAACGCCTTGTCGGAATGATTTGTAGAAACGGTGGGAATAATTCTGAGATGCGAATCGACCACATGACAGCTACATTTGCAGGCAGTCACCGCCATACCGTTACGACACACTGCCGAACGACAATTTTTACAAATCGTCTGAAATTAATTTCTGCAAAAATTCTGATTAAATGGACAAGTAACACCGTGAAAACGTGCTTTGTCTGTAAGTTATTAGACCTGTAAGCGAAAGATAACTTGCGCAATTTGGAAGAAAACTTTTACGAATAAGCTGAGCTGAATGAAAACAAATACAACTTCACGGTGTTGGAGCATCTGGAAAACTGCGCTTCAACCTTTCGAACAAACTCTCACCAAAACCTTTGAAAAGCTAAATACCTCACGACGAATGTGAGAAGATGAATTTTCAAAATCCGTTGAAACACTGGAACATATTTCTTGCAATATCACCAATGGCGCCTTTTCTTCAGACACTTCCGCGTCATCCATTGCATTGCTAAGAGATTTATCATCCTTGAAATTCAGTGCATCATCAAGTTCTGCCATACCTTTGCATAAGCCTGAAAATGGAAGCAGGAAGTGAGGCATATTAACATTTAATACCAAATTGATAGATTAGCGAAAGTTCTTTAGAATTTACAATAATTTTCCTTTTTCATTTGAAACGTCCTCCTCGAAATGATAAAATTTATAAATTAATAGCAAAATTCAATTCGCAGTATTAGTGAGAAGTGTAAGACAAACTTGGCGATTTCTCATCAAATGCTGTCGTACGACTTTTTGCAAACGTTCGTGGAACATCACTTGTGTGATAATCACTTACACTTCGAACAATTGAACTCGATCGATTCACTTTCAAATTATTTGTGTGCTGAATGTCAGTCGGTAAAATTTTCAAAATATTTCGTGTAAATTTCAAAAACCTTTAATTACAAAAGTTAACGAAAATTTGCTATTTGCAGCTTACTGCTTCATTGCGCAAATGCAACAACTGGCAGATTTATTTCGACACAAACATTACCTTTTTCACCGATAGTGTTCGATGCTGTTGTTGTGGCCGAGTAATACTAATGGTTGAGGTAGCAGTTCTTTGAGCCCTAACAGCTTCATCTTTGTGCTTCTTAGAGTTTGAGCGAATCAAAAAGGGACGGGGCGGTTTGGGTGGTGGCACGCCGCTGGATAGTGGAAGATTGACAATTTGAGCCGGGACATTTGATAAACGCCGTGCCATCGTCTCGTTTGCATCGCCTAAAATTCATTTCAATTTATTAAACAGTACGTTAACTGATCACTTCATAATAACCGATGCGCTTCCAATTTACATCGAATTATTATTGTTGGTGTCGCTACGTTACAGCTTTGTTGTATGAAAAGTAATCAGGTAACGGGTAACATACCAAGGTATATTCCTTGAACTTCACAGGTCGCTTCCGTCCTCTTCGTGATTGTTAGAAATGGAAAATATGTACGGCGTTGCTTTACCGGAGCACAAAAACACAACACTTTCGGTTGGCAATACTGCAACGTTGTGGAAATGAAAGGTTGGATGATAAGCTGATGGAAGTATTTGGCCAAACTGCTCTGAATTGACAATTATGAGTTTTGTCAAGTAATTAAATGAATTTTACCTGCCAAAGCGGTTGCCAAATTTTCAAACCACTTTCTAGGCGAAAATTTGACGCCAAATCTTTCTCACTGATCACATTTAGTAATGGAGCAATCATGTACACGAATAACTGTATACTGCTAATCGAAAATGCATATTGTCGTATGGCATGTCCAGGAAAATTGGCTGACTCACTTACGCTCTAAAAGTGAATTAGTTTTGCATCTGAAATAGGAAAAAAGAAATTGCCTCGTTGTTTCCCAAATTTATTTACGAAGGATAGCTTGCATTGATAGTTTGTTATTGCTTTGCAGGATCAGGTGAACTGATCACGGAGATAAAATTTCGAGAATGTGGAAAGACAGGTAACATTTTATTTATGCCGGCAACACTTTGATGGCAACTTTGTTTTGGAATTAATGAAACCGATATGTTACGTCGGACATAACTTTTAAAGCATTCCAAATTAAATTTCTATAGTTCCTTCCATCTTCAGCATTGTGTGCGATGTCTATACTTTCTATAAACTCGAAAAAACTTATTTGGAACACTTTTTGTTGCAGAAAACTTGACAGATTTTATATAACTTAACTTATGACAGCTAGTGAAGGGATTAATTAATTAATTAATTAGGTAGAAGTTTTTCTGCGCTAATTTAAAGCAAATTTCGACAGGAAGTTTAAGTGCACATTCTTGCTCTCCTATAAAACACTTTTGCTACCTTTTGATCATTTCAGCCCTATTTTTTATGCAACATTTACCTATCAGATGCAAGGCGCTTCAATCTCCAGGGAGCAACTTGTAAACAACAAACATGAAGTGTTTGGTGACAAAATGCTTCCTATCGTTAAGTACAAAACTGTTCGCTTTCTCTTTTTTTGCTAATTTCACAGAAGTGTCGCAGAAGAAAGTGCATTCATTTATCAATTTCATGTAAATTCCTCTTTTAAATACTAACCAGGGCTTTGTATTCGCCCATTGAGAGACCTGAGGATGCATGAAAATTAGAAGGCGGAAGAGCATGGTAAGAAATGTTATGTGAAATCCTACAAGCACTTCGAGATCGGTCAAGAAATCCATTTTGACTCCATTCCTCTCTGTTTCCTCAAGCTTCACGCAATTTTTGAAAACGGTTCACAGAGATATCAAGGAGCAGATGTATTATGAAGTCATTTCAACCGCACTGTCAATGCCTGCTAGATTGCCACAAATCATTGTGGCATAGGTGTCAAAGAAAACATAAACATAAGGTATTTTTGAATTATTTTATCCGTATGCTAGTGTTAATTATGCTAATTTACTTATTTAAACGTGTCAGTTTGCAAAGGTTTCCCGCAGTTGTGAAACGAATTCGGTATTGCCTTGTAAGTTATCAATATGAAGTATTAGAATTCATTTAAGGCATTTTTTCGGACTGATTGGGAGGAAAATGTTATTCTTCACCCGACAACTGTTGGTGAATAATCAATCGGAAAAATATTATGATGGAATTGCCGAGCTATTCGAAAGTGATTTCACCGCTATTTCAACTCATTCGACCATTCGTCAAGGTCAAGGAAAGAGTTACAGAGAGAACTGCCTATTCTTCACAGAAAGACGACAAACACTAATCTTTAAGTTGGTATATTCCTGAACTACGACCCTTTTAAAAAAGCTTTGCTATTTACCAACAGCACCTACCTACAGCTGTGGGTAAAGCAGAAAACTCAAGTTAAGGAAAGGTGAGAAGTGTCCACATCTAGTATTTTTTATATCAACGAATCAACCATCATCCCTTGATGATTCATAAAAGCCAACACTCCAACACTTACGTGGGACTACTTATTGTCAGCCACCCAACAATATCAGTGTCACCTGAAATTAGGGGATAAATAGTCATACCTTTCTACTTTCAACGTCATAACACTCATTGGCTGAGTCCAGAAGTAGCCAATGCAATATGTACAACATTTTCACCAACGACCCACTCATCGGCGAATCACTTCGACCAGTGGCCTCCGACAACAACGATGCGCAGCACTAAATCCTATCAAATTTCAATCACCGAAATCTGATAAAATGTCTTCTTCAACATTGATATGTGCACTCTTGCACATTAAATTATAGCCGTCAAAGGTTTACTTATTTTAACTTTAACTAAAAGTACTTACCTGTATAATATGTGGAAATGTTGCACGTACGAAACGCCAACGCGAAACAGAATTAATGGCGTCAGAAAGTGATGGACTAAGTCCATGAAGTATATTTTGTACAACGACCCGTTCAAGCGTCTACAAGTTCATTAACTCACTAGCTATTCCATCAAGCTTTGTCAACCTGATAACCTACCAATTATCAATTAACATTGACTGCCAATTTGCTTTAACTTAATTCATAAATAATTTAAAGAAATCAAATATAATTGCGCATAAACATATCAATATCATGTATATATAATGTGTCACTGATAGACTCTCGCTTTTAATTTCAGTTTACTGCACCACATTTACAGAGTTGTGGTACTTTTTGCTCTCGAACAAATGGACCCTTTTCATTTCAGTCCTTTCGTTGTGGTTGGAAATGTCCTGTGTGAAGACCGTTTAGGGGCCACTCAAGAAGTTAGCAAATAATAAAACATTTACCAAACATGCCGCTTCATGAAGTTTGCCAATTTTTGCACCCAAAAATGGACTGAAATTTTTATAATTACACAAAAAACACAATTTTCTAATTAGTTTTTCAAATGCAGCTTTTCAGGAATGAATGAATAAAAATGTATGATTAAATTCAATTCAATGACATTGCTACTCAGATTTTCCGTTGTGCTATCTTTCATGCGCACGCACGCTCCTTTCTGTGAGCCACAGCCACAGAGCTCCACGTTCTGAGTATTTTCGCAAAAGTTCGTTTAAGACTGGTAGTAAATTAAGTGCCACTGTACTTTGTTTGTCGCCACAAAAATGTTTGTATTGGCAGTGGGACTGATTCTAACTCATCCTCTTCGTCGTTCGACGGCAACTGCTCCATGGACCTGAAACACGAAGACAAGTAGTGACCCGTTCACCGCTCATGTGAGAGCATCCATTTTTCTTTCACTTTTCAATCCGAGTTTCATGGCGAAGGGAATCGTGTGCCTGCCATACAGTTGCTAAAATTTTGCTTTCGTAAGATTGGAGGCCAATAAAAGCGAGAAATTGCTAAACAAATTAGCTGAACTCTAGGAATTCTTCTAGATTGGGAAATGCTTGCAATGAAATTGCTGAAATGTAAAATGTTTCGGTTAAAAGAATTTATCTTAAATGAATATTCTTGTGACTGCATGATAAGGACAGTGAAAGAGAGGATTTCATGGAAATCGATTTCTTTTCGTTCGCTCTCCACCTCCTACACTTCCTATTTTTCTTCTTTCCTCTTCTTTTCCCAGGACTAGAAGTGTTGAAGAATAAGATTTCAGAAATTGGAAACTTAATTACTAAAATGGAAAGGAGTGACTATTAGAATGGAAAATAAGAGAGCAGCAACAATCTTTGCAGCAGTGAAATACTATCCATTGGGAGGAAATTATTAACTGAAAGTTTTCCTTCCGCTGTTGAATTTCACAGAAACCAAAAATTAATTTTAGTTTAAAAAAACACACCAATTAGGTGGGTGTTAATCTCAGTGCATTTCACTCGTCGAATGCAAATTCCGAATCTCTCACTTACTTATCATTCATTGAGCAAATAAATACTTTAAATCTTTTGTGAGGCAGTGGTTCTGCACTATCAAACGATTAATGAGAGAATGAATAGGTAAGTAGCAGAAATCTGTCGGCTAAAATGAAAGGGTTTCAAATAGGAAAAAATGATAAAAGGAGAAGTAAATGTTGTAAAGTAATGAAATTTCGAGGATTTAGAGGATAGAGAAGAATCTTTTTATTGAAATTTGCTATGCGAACATTTGCTAACCATCTGGCTGAAAGTGGAAAGTGACGATGAAATTTATTTGGTAATTCAGTGGGATTACAGAAAGCGAACAAAGACTGAAATGATTTAAACTTTTTAAAAAACAAGAAGAAATGAAATGAAAGCTGGATGAACCGTATTTTGTCCTGAAGTGAGCCAACTGACGTGGTAGAAGGCGCGGGAAGTCGCTGTGCGGTCTGACGTTGATGTTGTAAGTATCGTACGTGCATTTTACTATTATTTTTTATTAACTCTTTCAGTGGAGAGGAACTAGAAGAGCTCGATAGGCTTTGATAGTAGCGCAGAAGGACGACAGTAGGAGGCTGTGCGACCGGAGAAACAAAATAAGAGTAGTGTCATCCGAGGAATGGCAACTTTGGCGAGAGTTCACGGATGCAACAAATGAGGAACGAATGTCCGTTCCCGTGAACATTGCATGAAGGCCTGGATCTATTGGCGTACACGTATTTATATTTGTATTCATATATTTGTACGTCTGATAGAGAGAGAGAGAGGGGGAGAGAGGGAGAGATAATGATGAGAAAACGACGCCCCCTTTTCCCTCTGCACGCTTTTTGGATTCCACTCTCTCGTTTCCAGGGACTCAGTTCCTAAATCGAACCAATCCGACAACTCAATCATTCCTGGGCCCTTTTCCCCAGCCCACTCCTTCTCTCTCGACCCTTTTCCTGAAACCCTCAAACTTCCTTCCGTTCTTCCCTGAAAGGTTTTCCTCCTCGTTTTTTGCTTGTTTGTCTCTCGCAGTTCAGATCTTCTCTTAAGGACTCGAGCACTTCATAGCTTATCGTCATTGATTTCGAGTGAATTGTTAGGGAAGGAAGAGGGAAACTCCCTTTCTTAAACAGCATGTTGCCTAAGCACTAAGAAGAAGTTACGATGAGATCGAAGCAAACATTCCCCTCCTTCCTTCCTCCTCCCTTCCTTCCTTTATTCATTCATTCATTCCATTCCATTCCATTCCATTCCATTCCATTCCATTCCATTCCATTCCATTCCATTCCATTCCATTCCATTCCTTTCCATTCCTTTTCTTTCCTTTCCATTCCTTTCCTTTCCTTTCCTTTCCTTTCTTTTCCCTCTGAAGCAACCGCAAATGAGTGGGGAAGCGGTAATTGAGAAAGTGTGAACAAAAGCGATAAACAATTCCTTCGATTACTCAAACGGAAGAAATATACCAGCAAATTTCTTTCAATCACAAAGAAAGAAAAATGCTTTTCTCACTGAAATCCTACAATATTCATTTTAATTAAATTATTGCATTTAAATTAAGAGATCTGACTGAAGTATTAATGGCGCAAGGACTGCGAAAAATGGGCAATGCATTATGAAATGAATTACTTGAAGAGGTGAGAAGAGGGAAAAGACAACCAAAGCTTTCATTTAAGCTTATTTCATTTGATTTCAGTTTCGATTATTACCGAAGTTGCAATATACAAATGTATGCTTTGGTTGTTCAATTACCCACCTAATTCGTTTATTCAATTTCATGGAAACTTTTAAAAACAATTTATTGATTCTGTTCATGGAGGCGCAGAGTGGACGCGGAAAATATAGCATGAGTAGGATAAACTGGATTTAATTTAAGTTGTTATGAAAAGAACTTGTTGAAAGATATTTCGGCATCGATGCACATTTGATAATTGAATTAGAGCGGACACGGCAATTGGCTAAGAGGGTTGAAATGCCTTTTTTTCAAACACACAGATTTGCTTGCCCCGTTTCAGTGTCCTCTCAATTTTGGTGAAAGTTCTAAGCTGCGAGGCGTAGGCATAAGTCGTCAGCGCTACATCGATCAATGCATGAAGGCTAAATTGCAACACGAAAGTTTTCTTAAGTCTCCTCGAAAATCGGATAATAGGCATGTTGTTTATAACAATACTGACGTCGCTATATAAATTTTAACCTGTCATATGACATCTCTCCAACTACCACTGTGCCCGCATAAATGCATATTATTATTTATTATTATTATTATTTTATTATTATTTTATTATTATTTTATTATTATTTTATTATTATTATTATTATTATTATTATTATTATTATTATTATTATTATTATTATTATTATTATTATTATTATTATTATTATTATTATTATTATTATTATTATTATTATTATTATTATTATTATTATTATTATTATTATTATTATTATTATTATTATTATTATTATTATTATTATTATTATTATTATTATTATTATTATTATTATTATTATTATTATTATTATTATTATTATTATTATTATTATTATTATTATTATTATTATTATTATTATTATTATTATTATTATTATTATTATTATTATTATTATTATTATTATTATTATTATTATTATTATTATTATTATTATTATTATTATTATTATTATTATTATTATTATTATTATTATTATTATTATTATTATTATTATTATTATTATTATTATTATTATTATTATTATTATTATTATTATTATTATTATTATTATTATTATTATTATTATTATTATTATTATTATTATTATTATTATTATTATTATTATTATTATTATTATTATTATTATTATTATTATTATTATTATTATTATTATTATTATTATTATTATTATTATTATTATTATTATTATTATTATTATTATTATTATTATTATTATTATTATTATTATTATTATTATTATTATTATTATTATTATTATTATTATTATTATTATTATTATTATTATTATTATTATTATTATTATTATTATTATTATTATTATTATTATTATTATTATTATTATTATTATTATTATTATTATTATTATTATTATTATTATTATTATTATTATTATTATTATTATTATTATTATTATTATTATTATTATTATTATTATTATTATTATTATTATTATTATTATTATTATTATTATTATTATTATTATTATTATTATTATTATTATTATTATTATTATTATTATTATTATTATTATTATTATTATTATTATTATTATTATTATTATTATTATTATTATTATTATTATTATTATTATTATTATTATTATTATTATTATTATTATTATTATTATTATTATTATTATTATTATTATTATTATTATTATTATTATTATTATTATTATTATTATTATTATTATTATTATTATTATTATTATTATTATTATTATTATTATTATTATTATTATTATTATTATTATTATTATTATTATTATTATTATTATTATTATTATTATTATTATTATTATTATTATTATTATTATTATTATTATTATTATTATTATTATTATTATTATTATTATTATTATTATTATTATTATTATTATTATTATTATTATTATTATTATTATTATTATTATTATTATTATTATTATTATTATTATTATTATTATTATTATTATTATTATTATTATTATTATTATTATTATTATTATTATTATTATTATTATTATTATTATTATTATTATTATTATTATTATTATTATTATTATTATTATTATTATTATTATTATTATTATTATTATTATTATTATTATTATTATTATTATTATTATTATTATTATTATTATTATTATTATTATTATTATTATTATTATTATTATTATTATTATTATTATTATTATTATTATTATTATTATTATTATTATTATTATTATTATTATTATTATTATTATTATTATTATTATTATTATTATTATTATTATTATTATTATTATTATTATTATTATTATTATTATTATTATTATTATTATTATTATTATTATTATTATTATTATTATTATTATTATTATTATTATTATTATTATTATTATTATTATTATTATTATTATTATTATTATTATTATTATTATTATTATTATTATTATTATTATTATTATTATTATTATTATTATTATTATTATTATTATTATTATTATTATTATTATTATTATTATTATTATTATTATTATTATTATTATTATTATTATTATTATTATTATTATTATTATTATTATTATTATTATTATTATTATTATTATTATTATTATTATTATTATTATTATTATTATTATTATTATTATTATTATTATTATTATTATTATTATTATTATTATTATTATTATTATTATTATTATTATTATTATTATTATTATTATTATTATTATTATTATTATTATTATTATTATTATTATTATTATTATTATTATTATTATTATTATTATTATTATTATTATTATTATTATTATTATTATTATTATTATTATTATTATTATTATTATTATTATTATTATTATTATTATTATTATTATTATTATTATTATTATTATTATTATTATTATTATTATTATTATTATTATTATTATTATTATTATTATTATTATTATTATTATTATTATTATTATTATTATTATTATTATTATTATTATTATTATTATTATTATTATTATTATTATTATTATTATTATTATTATTATTATTATTATTATTATTATTATTATTATTATTATTATTATTATTATTATTATTATTATTATTATTATTATTATTATTATTATTATTATTATTATTATTATTATTATTATTATTATTATTATTATTATTATTATTATTATTATTATTATTATTATTATTATTATTATTATTATTATTATTATTATTATTATTATTATTATTATTATTATTATTATTATTATTATTATTATTATTATTATTATTATTATTATTATTATTATATTATCATTATCATTATATTATCATTAATTATATTATTAAATTATAATGTAGCTTTTTATCCAATTAGTTTTGCAAGAGACAGGAGTTTGAAACTTTTTAGGATTTCGAAACTTCCTGGAAAGTTCCTCTTTCCGGATAGTCCAGACATATTATTTCATTTTTTCCCTTCACTTTTCCAAATGAGAAAATAAGCGAATTTAATAATCTTTTTTATAATTTCTTCAGGGAAAGTATGAAATGAAATATTTTATTTTCTAATGCTCTCCGTTACGCGAAATTCCCAAACATGGATTTTTCAATTAAAATTCGCAAAATCTTTTTTTGATTAGAGAAGGTGCAAATGCTTGAAACAAACTAGTTTTCAGCATAATACTAAAAATTTTTTAGTATTACCCTGAAAACGGCGCCAAATTAAAACAATGCAACTCTAACTTATAATTTTTTCATTTTAAAGGCATCAATTACGATTTAGTATGAAACTATAAACTAATTAGATCAATTACAAAAAAATTACATTGTATTGATATACTTATTCATCCATAATTTTTTACAACTTCAACTGATGATTTACTAAATTAAATTTTTATTGTGATACGAATTTACTATTTTTTAAAAGTACAGTAATCAATTTTATTTGAAATTGAATAGAACACAAATGAAATTTGTGCGAATTATTAAAATGATACTCACTTTGTGCATAGATAGCATCACTGCAATATTGGACTTCGATGAACGGAGGATTGATGCAGTCGACCCGTGCAGGGCGAAGTGACAAAAAGTGGCGCAAATGGAAAGAGATGAACTCAAAAATCTGAATTTTCTAATTCAGATTCATTGATAGGATACTTTTGTGAGCGGCAACGAGGTAATTGAATTACACATACGTCGAATTTGGAGTGAAAATTTGCTTTTTCATTGGCCTTCCCAGAAAATCTACTTTCGAATAGGAATTCTCTTTCGCACCCATTAGCTTTTCCCAATTAATTTAATTGGCAACAATTTCGGTATGGAAAATACTAAAATAGAAAATGCGCATCCTTCAAAAGTCATCAGCTTCCAGGGCTATAACCCTAAAATCTAATTTAATGATGCAATTCAATTACAGTGCAGGTGTGCAGATTTTTTTGTTTCGAAATTAAAAAAATCTCAAAATATATTAAAAGGCTGTCGTAGATGATGAGGAAGGATTTGAATGTCGAACATTCTGAATAAATTTGTTTGCAACTTTCTTACTTTTTCCATTATTTTCTATGCTTCCGTTGCTGGCAAACTTCAAATTTTGGCGAGAATTTTCTGGAAAAAGTAAGATTTTCAAGTTAGTTTACTCATTATCACTGCCACATGTGACAGCGCCCCATCACATTTCGCTTTCACTTTCATCTTCGTCTGTCACTTCCTAAAGAAATTCCTGTCAAGCTCGTCTTCCTACCTTCAGCTATTTATTCTACAGAAGATAGCAATGGCAACACCCGTATCACGCTGAAAATTTCCGCATTTACGTCACTCAGCAACACTCTTATCCGTCACTTCAGCCCTTCAGGCTAGTATAGAGTTAAACGCAAATTTCTCAAGAGCCCTGAGCAGATCACATTGCAGGTATCAATCAGAAGGCAGCAACAGTAATGCAATGATTTAGGTATTTTCGATTTACGCATAAAGTCTCCTAGTTTTGCTAACGTGACCGTGGCCTTTTGGTAAACGCTTCCCTCAATGTTTACGAAAAATAAGTTGCAAAAAGGAGGATTTAAAGAAACTTCGAAAAAACAACACTTTCATGTTAATTTTGCATAAATTTAACGCCAAAATATGGAGTCAGTGAAGAACGTGGGGAATTAATTAATTGGTGCGGAGAGAGCGTGAGGAGTTAATTAATTGGTGCGGAGAGAGATTAATTGGTGCGAGGAAGCTTCACTCCCCAATACCTTTCAACACACACAGATAGAAGTGAGACTCATTTGAATTGTAAGTAAGGCAAGTCCTCTAAGCACTTCTAACTGCTTTAAAAGGAAGTTAAATGTTCTTGCCAGCTTGAAAAGAGCTTCTTTCTTCTTCGGCATATGACAGTTAGCTCAGAATTTTTCCTTCAGACACGCGTTTTTGACGATATATTACATTTGGGAGGAAAGGAACTTGGTGAATTCAAATATTTCAAAGATTTGAGAAAGCGGTTCGGTGCTTGGAAGACATATGAGAGACATAAAAGTATGCCAGACAGACACGAAGTAACCGATGTTAGACTTAACTACTCAAACAGAACTCATTTGAACATCCCATTTTATTTCAAATTTTATTTCAATTGGTGCATGTGACATCTCGGCCCATCAAAGGAAATTTATTCCATTTCACATGACATTTGCATAATCTCAACATCCACAACAAAAGAGGAGTGAGGAACTTTATTACAGAATTTGGAATAGTGCCTGGAAGCTGTTATCGTAAGATTTCTTCATTCAGTGCAATAAGATTTGATTAAACTTTAGGTGACCTCTGCACTTGCGTTAGTAGACGTGTACTATTTCAACAAGAAGAAAATGGAAAAGTACTGATTGCAAAAAATGTGAAAATTAAATGGAAAAATTACGCAATAACTCCGTCTCTTTCCTCTTTCGCTCTTTTCATTTTTTGGAAGAGGAAGTGGTGAGGTGAGGTGAGGTGAGGTGAGGTGAGGCGATGAAGGTGAAATAGCAATGAAAACTGTTGGAAAGTGACGTAGGAAAGTTAAAGCGGTACGTTAGTCGGTGTGGAAAGGACGTGAAAGGAAAGGAAGGAAGGAAGAAAGGAAGGAAGGAAGGAAATCGGAACACATCCGTCCAAAGGGGAGGCTTGCACTTCAAAATTCGCAAAACACACATACACCCGTCGAGCAGCGATCGAAGTTGTTTGGTAAGGCATTTTCAAAAATGTCGTAAATTTAGGCAGAAATTCGTCTTGCATAAAAAGATTTAAGGGCAATCATTCCAATCATTTTTCATTTCTCGTGCAGCGCCACGCTCCGATTGCGCAATTGTCAGAAATGAAAAGTTTCATTTGAACAAAGTTTTCCTTCTGTGTTCGTGACTGATGTGAGGAATTCGAATTAGAAGTTGATTGCAAATGTGGAATAATGGATGGAACATGTCATATTCACCTGTCCGTCCTGTCGATGCATCGAACAGCTCCAAATCAATGGAGAAGGGAGGAAGGAATAAAATAACTCAAATAGGCCGAGCGACCAGAAAGGATTCAAAGAAAGGGAGCATCGGGACGTGTACACGAAGCTTTCAATAACTAAAATTCAGAAGTATGCGAAGTGGAAATTGCAATTGAAATTTATTGGCAGTGCGGTGGCGGGCGAGCCGAAAGCTAAAACATGGCAGCACCACGGCTTCCTGGCAGAAGGGAAGGAACGCCTGGACGTCCTTTCCTGCGCAGCACTGCTAGCCCCCGTCAGTAGCTTCCCGATGGCAGTCAGTTGCAAGGCGTTCCGCTCTCTTCCACTAGCGATAGTCGCTTGCTAGGCCACCTCTAAATCCCCTCCGCATGTGTACGCATTTATTCACAAACGATATTCGTATTACATGCATAAATATCTGTCTTGCATGGCCTAGTCTGGTCTAAGCTAGTCTCGGTCTAAGCTAGTCCAATTTCATTCTTCATATCCTCTTCCCACAGCTTCAAATTATCATCCACAAGAAAACAAAATTTTCACATAGCCTAACGTGAACACATTTCAGAACCATCATAATACACACACACACACACACACACACAAGCTTATTGTTAGTTTTTGTGATTGTTGTAATTGGTGAAGAAGACGACAATCACAAATCATCCAGAATCAAGGATTCCGGATTTCCGACACTGTTGAAGGGTCGAATTTCATTTCCACAAATGAAATCTTTGCGGCTTTAGAGAATCCCGACTGAGTCTCTCTTCTAATAAATTTGGCTAATACGCAAAAATGAAAAAGTTTTTGGATGTATTGGAATGGAACAAACAGTTTATTTAATTCTACGAAAGAACACAAAGTCTTTGCAAATAAATGAGCACACAAGCACCAGTCGTTTCGATTAATAAATTAATGCTTCGCCTCAAGCCATCTTCATGCTAAATATTTGGTTCAATTTTTGCGCCATTTGATTTCCATTGATATTTTTCACAAATTGATTGTTTTCTTTGAAATTAGCAGGAAAGAAAATCCCGAAATTGTAATGAAATTGAAATTCATGCATTCAGTTTTAAAAAACCTCTGCACGAAATTCAGCTAGATTTGCAATTCACTAGTGCAGTACTAGCAATACTAAATAAATTAGGCCTAATACCTAAATTATTGCTACCCGAAGCATGCAAAAATAAAACAACACGTGCAATACAGTAAGTAGTATGTTCGATTCTCGATTTACGTTGCACAACACTGTCACAGATAATGACGTCAAAAGTGTGGTTAAGCGTCGATCACTTCTCTCCTACGATCATCACTTAGTCAGCTTCCAGAGAAAAGGGCTAAATGCTGAGCAGTCCTGCTAATTGCTAAATCCATTACTTAGCTCTCAATAACTTTGTTCCTAATTAAGTGAAGTTTTTAACGAAGTTTAAAGGAAGAGGTTGGAAGAGAAGAGATAGGGCAAATGCAACTTTCAATATTACAAGTCCAATGCAGAAAGGCACGGCGGGACACGTCAGCATGGAAAGAATAAAACACATTAGTTGAAAAAGCATAATCGAACAGTGAAAGGTGAAAATTTAATTCTAAACGATGGACTGCAATTAAGCACACTTAAATAATAGAAAAAAACCATTGCAAATAATCAGTTATGGTGCGAGACGCTGTGCAGACATGTGGAATGATGAAAAACTTCCGGTGCGGTGCTGCGGGCGACACACTGGACGAGTTTTGGATGACGGCGATGGCGCTGTCAGCCGCCTGCAAACCGTTCCATTCTGCGAAGCTTCTGCACTTCGAGCTCTTTCTGTAATTTCACTAGCAAGTGGGAAACCCTTCAAAATTTCATCTTTTCCTCTACACTGAAGCAGTCACCCTTGCGGGTGCGAATGATTCGGCATATTCGGCTCGCTCCATTTCTTAAGAATTCCTATATCGAACACGGAAAATGACTTGTCAAGTACAAGTAGAAGTAATTTTACCTCTTCGCTGCCTATTTCCGCTGACAACTGCACCAGGATTTTTGGCTTTATCAACAGATACCGATCTATAAACTGATCGAGCTGTATCATAATCGGTATCGCTGCATTCCGCCTGCGCAATTGGTGCTTTTGCTTCTAGCACTGGTTGCTGTTTTACGGTACGTACCGCATTGCCGGAGGATGATCGGCGAGCACCGCATGACAAACGACCATTTCTAACGACAGTTGCTCCATTTGCATTCTTAAGCGACGTTGCTGTCGTCGTTGTATTTTGCAATCTAAACTTAACTGCCTTAATTTAGTGCAAAATGGGCAAAGTTTAATTTGCACAACTTTCCCTCCCTCTCTCTCCTTCTCCCTCTCGCCGTTTCTCTTCGCTGTTTTCTCAGTTTCCCTCCGCTTCTATCTCTTACATATCTCTTCCTTCGTTATCCAGCTAGTCTTTAGCCGATCATGCCTTATTCTCTCACTTATTTGAAAACATTTGAAACTCACCCGACCCACTGTTTTCTATTTACTTCTTTCACCGACAGTTTGTCTACCTGTTGTTAGTGATAGAATTAATGTTTTACTTGCTACTACTGCTAGTGACAGTTCTATTGTTTCGCGTTCGCTTCACGTATGTCTTGTCTTGTTGAATCATTTCGTATAACTTATCCCTGTAGTCATCGATGCTTAATTGAATGTGGTCAGGTAATGGTAGAAGGACGTCATAATTTAGCGCCGGTTCGTCCATCGGTGAATGGAATTGCAGGACATAAGGATGCACCAAACACTGATCAACGTTGAGGCGCTTATGGGGAGCAAATATTAGTAACCTGAAATACGGTAAAAATATGGCGTTGCACAAGGAACACTTTCAGTTTATCGCTTCCTGTTATTTTTGAAATGCATGAATGGCATGAGAATTACAAAAATGTTCATTATGGAAGATAAACACACACATTTGTCAAAGTTCTCTCCATGTCTCTTATTTCGCTTCGCTTTCATTATTTATAACTGCCAGTCGAGTATTTTGATAAGCTTAATGAGGTAGTGTAGTGCTTCTCTAATGCTTTGCAATTTCCTTCTTCCATTCCTCTATGTTACTCGAAATAAGTTTTAATGGATACCTTTGAACTAAATCAATAGCCTGAGGATCAGAGTTCGTCAAACATAATTCTAATGGTTTTTGTGGCCTTCGCGGCATCTTCTCCAACACGGATGACGCATATTTCGACCCGATTCTTTCAATATCCGGCTGAAACCTACTCTAATAATTCATCCGGACTTAGCATAACCGTTGCCTCTTCGAAGCTTCAAAACCTAACTGCACGTCCCTTGCAGTTTCCTGCGATACTTCTGCCAGCTCTGGTAGGTTTAGACAGGCCTGGCGTCGTCCCACTTCCGAGTGCTCCTTTAGATCTTTCTTTTCAAATCAACAACGGCGAGGAAGCCGGTAAGTACAAAAACAAAGTGCAACGGGAAATGTTGCTTTTCGTTGTCCAACTTTCCTCGAAATTTTTCAAAAACCTAGCTAAATAATGAATAAACGAAGGCGAACCTTCGAGGGCCTCGGTATGGTATTCATGATCCGTTCAATTTGGTTAATAGTTGAAGCGCCGGGGAAAAGTGCGTGGCCGAGAAGCATTTCTGCAAGGATACAGCCTAAACTCCAAATATCGACACCTTTCGTATAACATTTTGCTGCTAACAAAATTTCAGGCGAACGATACCACCGCGTTGCGACGTATTCCTGAAAACATATCCTTTTCACGTATTCACCTTTACAATTTCATGTACTGACTTCAACTGCTTCATGATTCGTCTAATGGCTGCAGCTTTTCTCCAGTGCTTTTATCTTTGCGACATTGCGCTTCATTTATTCAGACCATTTCACGCTGTTTTCGAATTTTTAAAACATGAAAAAATGTAAGTTTGGAACTTTCAATTTAAACATTACCGTTAATTCTGGCATATCTTGGCCCTCTGGATAGTCTTCGATTTGAGATAGAGATCTGGCCAAGCCAAAATCAGCTAACTTCACGCGGCAATTTGCATCCAATAAAACATTTGAAGGTTTCAAATCACTGAATTTAACTTGACTAATTATCCACCTAGATAATCGGGTGCATCATCTAACTAATTTCATTCATCAGCATGTCACAGATATTGTCATAAAATATGGAAAAGTATTCTGTTCCTAACGCAACTGTCTCCACATAATTTCGACTTCTATTTTTATTTTATAAAAATTCTTAAGAGTTTCAAATTTTAGCTAAAGTTTTATGTTTATCAATAAACCAGTAGTTTCTCACTATTCGAGTAATTTTATCCTTTATTTTCTCTTTTGATGCTACACTGGTCGATTTTAGGGTAAGAATTATGTAGAGATTACTTACTTATTTGTGCACTGTTTATTGATTTATGATTTTTAGTACTTAATAATACATTTGTTTATTTAATTTTGCTCGTTCAATGTAAGCAAGACTTGAAGATTATGCAACCAAACATTTAGATATGTCATCCTATCTACGATTTTTCCACCTTATCATTTCAACCTCCCATTTTAACTCGGAAGGTCAGGATGAATAAGCATGAATGGTTGTTCTGCACTTTAATGAATCTTTCACTTGTTCACTGGCAAAGGTTGAAACTTGTATAAGATTTCTTGGCACGTCCTAATGGGATTTTTGCAAAAATTTGTTAAAATTTTGGAAAATCTAAAAATAAAGTGATAAACTTATAAAATTACTTTACAATTTTTAGAAAGAAACAGTAAAACTTTATTAGCAGTTATTTGATGAAAATAGCCAACCGATGTAAGACATTTCCGCTATGTAAGAAGCGCACAGCTCGAAATAATTGACACATAATGTATTGCTTATGAATATCTTTCAGGATCGTTAGCTTCTTGATAACATTATGCAAATCAGCTTCCATGAATTCGAATACTAAATAAATATCTCTGAAAAGGCGGACTACTGTCATTTCACTTGCTCTAATTATAATCGCATAACGCTGCCACTGCTGAATGTAAAGAAGCTTAAACGGAAAGCTTTCCCGTAACTCTCAGTCGTAGGATGGAAACGTTAACAACCTCACTGAACAACTATACCTGTTATTATCGGCCTTAAGAACACTGTATAGTTTGATGATATTGGGATGTCGCCCAAATTCTTGCAGGAACATCACTTCCCGAAACGTTCGTTGCGCATCGGTTTGATTCCGGAAAGCATCGAAGATTTTCTTCAATGCCACCGTTTCACACATTCTCCTGCAATCGCTTCCTTTATATAAAGTGAAAATCAATTTTATTTCCATTTCTAGTCGCATTTTGAGATAGCAGCCTCACCTGTCGATCGCCTTCCAAACGATTCCATAAGCTCCCTTACCGAGACGCTTACGTAAATCATACCGTTCAATGACATGAGTATCGATCTCCTCAGACATGGAGGTTTTAGGTGTGAATTTTTCTCCGTTGAATAAGATGCGTGAGAAGACGATCGTTGAATTAGAACAATATTACTCTTGCAAGTTGGAGAAAGTGAATTTCCATGAAATATCAAATTTCTGAAAATGTTGGTTCCTCTTTGAAGAGAAAAAGGTGTAACTGAATTTTATGCGTGATACTTATCCGTCTTTCACTTCTCACTTCTGCTCGATTGGATTCGTTATTCCGATCGCAAAATTCCTGATTGGAATTGCATGGCTTTCAAGTTCAATTGCCCTCTATGAGCTTTGTCATTCTGACGATGCTGTGCTGAAGACTGATTGAGCTAATACTAGCTGAGGGCCAGGCAAACAGCACTTTTCCAGTAACTTTTATTGGAAGTTTGAGCGAACCATGGTGAGATCGATCGAACCACTACGGCTGAAATTCCAAGTCAACCTGTAATGAAACGAATGAGGGAAAAGTTGAAACTGTTGAAGAAATCTGAAAGTATTAGGTGTTGTAAGCTGCACGCGCAGTAGTTATTCGAATTCTGCTTCTCTCCGTACAGATTGTTGTTGACGTAAATTGACGGTCATTTTGGCAAATCTGCTGCTAGGAACAATGATGCTGCAAAGTGGATAATTTTGCAATCTGTTCAAATGACTGTCTTTTCTTAACGCAGCGACTTGAAAATAAAATAAAAGGTTGAAAGTGAAGGAAGAATAAGCTGAGAAGAAACAGACGACAAATAAGAGGCGTAGGGATGGATGTTCGTTGCTACGTTCCACGTTGCAATTGCAAGTGGGAACATTTCAGATGCACACCAACCGATAAGAAATATGTCTACCGGAAATATCGACTAATTTATCCGTATATACAGAACACACACACCGATATATCAAGGCAGAAAAGGATCACATGGCCGGTGAAGCTTACTTACTTAGCGCTTTCCAAACCGGTGGCTATAGCAACCACTAGGGAACACTAAATATGGCTTGGCTAGTACCTTCCCTATCGCATCATCATCTACAGCACTCTAAATGTAATAGGTCCATGAATGCTTCTTCTACAGTAACTGGTAACTGGTATTGGCTTCTTCCAATTCATGCTCCCTTCCAGTCACCTTAATTGATTTCGAAAAACACAAGAAAATATATTTCATGAATTAAATGTACTGCTAAAGTTATCAATAAAGTGATAGTAGAAATTTAAAACAATAATTATAATTTTAGCCTAATTGAAGCTCCTATAAGTTTACATTTACTTTTAATGCAGCCTTCTGTACCTTACATTTATTTTACCTTTTCCGCGCATCGCATCACTTTCCCTAAATTTGTTAATTGTTGAAAAGTAACGACGTATCACTAAAATTCAAGTTTTCTGAAAAAAATATTTTACAATATTTTTTTATTTTTTAATTTCAACTGTTAATTTTGAATTCATAGCGATTGGCGGTTCAACTTCAGATGGATAAACAATCACTCATTCCAACACTTCCTCTTTCGCTCCGCTTAAAACAGTAGTTGGAAAATGACAACACTGACAACCTCCTTGAATTTTAACGCGGAAATGGGCGATGAAAGCAAGGTTTATTTTATCGCCCTGAAATTCAGGTAAACAGGCTAAGCGATTATTAAGGACAAATAAATTTGGCTGCTAAATTGTTGTTAAAGGAGGAATTGGATAGCTCTTGCCTCAAACACACGTAGACGTCATGACTTAGCTGAGCATTAAAGTCGTTGTCATGGATTCCTTAGTTGAAATTTAAAACTTCAGTGATTTCATACTGAAAATTGCGCTGAGATTTTTTTCGGGCACATAATGCTGCATAGTGCAGTAAGGTTTAATTCAGCTTCCACACTAGCATTCATTGATGCAACTTTTACATTAATCAATAAATAGGTCGTCCGTAGACGTGTTGCCAAAGAAAGAAGCCTTACTTTTTTGCCAGGAGAAGAAGTGACTGGGAAGCGAAATGAAAGGTGGGAGAAGACAGAAGCAGCAGCTCAAGTGCTGCCACGCATTACCGTGAACATCGATTGTTCCACATCGCGCAATTACAGTAAGACGAAAGTAATTAAGAGATTTAGATCAAACGTCCTCTTCTCGAACCAAAATTGTGAGGGAAACGGTGGGGCGCTGGCATTATTGTAACACACTGATATCAACGTTGCAGTTCGAGTAGTTAATTTGATGAGATATATTGAAGTGGGAGTGGAGCGCAGCTTTCAATGTCGAATTATTAAATTAGCACCGCAGCAGCACAGGCCATCATCATCTTCTGTCTTCCTCTAGCCTACTACCATCAGGCACGAAGGCAATTCCTGTCAGAAAGTAAGGGAGCAGAAGGCTAAATAATTTGTAATTCCAGAAAATAACGAAAATGAAATTTAAGAAGGGAAGTTTAGTTCCTATTTTAATTCGAGAATAAACGTCAATTAGCAGTTCGCCGCTTCTTTTGATTTCACAAGAAAAAATTTCCGTTTTTTGGGAAAAAATTATTTCCAACTTTAGAAAGTTGCAATAGCCAACAGCCGAATATTCCTTTTGTAAAACATTTGAAATTCAGTTCTCTGTTTTCTTAAGCCTTTTTTCTCCCTCTCATTCTCTCTTCCGTTTGTAAAAATATTTATGTGTGATTGTTAAGCTTTTGGAGAATAAAACTTGGTTTTCGCTTACAGAAACTTTTGTAAAGTTTTTAAGCACAAAATAAAAGTTAAAATGTATTAATTAGAAATTAGTTCCATTAGTATTTTCACTTTTTGAAGATCCATTAACTATTACTTTAACGCATCACTACCACCACCTTTCAATGGTAATGTCTTTTCGATTAGCTTATTGATTAAGTAAATTTGATAGCTTATAATAAAACAAACATTTTACTGTCCAAAATCAATCATGCCGGTTTAAACAAAGTCTGATCGAGTTCAATTTCAAGGAAATCCAACTTATTTGCAGTGAACATTCTATTTAAATCCAATTCATTATACTTTTTTCATCGATTTTAGCAGACGTTTGAATTTTCTTTCGGTTGCGCAGTAAATGAAACTGAAATTGCTTAAAGTCAAACTGGTTCTCATAATTCAGGGACGATGAAAATGTTGTCTTGCACATTAAAACCAGCAAAGGCGGCTTTGTTTTATGACTAGGACTTCTCAGGTCGCAACTTGCTTCCATTCGTTGTATTTCTAGGGTTGAAGTCTATTCTATTTATAAGATCGGCTACACTCATACACACGCACACACGTACATCCATATACACACACGTGATTGCCAACTTTGATTGGAATTAGAAACTATAAAAGCTGAACATTGCGTATTTTTTTATTACTTGTTTTGATTGCCCATAGCAGTGCGTTCGTGTCAGTTATTAAATCACTGCTTTCCAGCCTAAACTTTCCATCGGTCTATCACGTAATTTCACGCCAATATAAACTATCGTAGTTGGAGAAATGACTCATTCAATGTAAGAAATCTTTGAAAATTTGTAGTTTTGTGTTTGATGAAGCTTGCAGCCTGCGACGTGCTTAACAAGGTCACTTAAGCCGTTGAAATTCCATCTACACGTTTCTAGCACATGCAACAACAGTTAGTTAAAGCAACTGCTGGCTCACTTGGAAAGCTCAAATAGTGTGCTGATTTTCTCTTTTTGCTTAATTTTGCTGTTTTCTCTAATTTATTTCATCGCTTCTTATTATTCAGCAAAAATTGAAGTCTTCGAAATTTACTTTAAAATTGAATGATTTCATTTCATTTATACTTCCATTAGCGTCGCCATTACACACAACGAAACAACGTGCATAGATGCAATGAATAATTAAAATAACTCAGTTACAATCGAGAAATTACGAAAATCGATAAAAGAATTGGAGTTTCAAATGATTGCTGTTACTTTTATGGTGTAAATTGCTTTCATCAATTTTATGAAATGGTTATTGCAAATCTACTCGAATTGGTTTACTTAAATTAATTTTCCCATTAAAACTGTTTCATTGCTCTGCACGCATAAATCCCTGTGATCTAATTAATCGTTGTAAGTGGAAAGTAGTGGGCAAAGAGGCTAATTTCGTAAAGCAAAATAGCTAAGGCGAAAGAACAATTTATTGGAATGGATAAAGACTTGAATCGCACAGCAAATTGTACTAAATGAACTGAATTAGTAATTCGGTGGTAGAGTGATTTTCTGTTGGGTGTGAGGTATGGTTCAGGCACAGACCTTCACCTTCACCTGATCTCCAGGTCATTTTATGTCCAGTAAACACGCCGCACTAATTTTTTCTGTTAAAGCGCAGTAATAGCGCTCCAACGCGTAATCGTTTAACACTCTCGAAAAATGCAAAATTGCCGCGAAGAATAAACCAGTCGTTAGGAGGAACGATAGCACTCATTTACTGCGTTTCCGACAGTTGTTAGCAGTTGAAGACTAAAATAGAGAAACGCCAATTAAGGAGCTCCAACTGGAGAAACAAACGTTGCATAAAAGTATTATGAGATCTGAGATAACTGTGGAACTGAGGACCTCAGGCAGTGCTTCACGATACATACGTTGTTTGCAACACAGGACGCGATGACGAAATGTTTGTTGATCGCTTCTAACGCACCACGTGACTCAGTTTGATGGCAGCAGCCATGAAAAACAGGTGGTACTGTTTACAACATTTTAATGAGAAAAAGAATGCGGCAGTAGACTGGCATGTGTTAGCGGCATAGTGCACTTACAGGTTGCTTGGTCGGTTCTTCCTTTTCTTCTTCTCAGTAAGGAAAGCGGAATAAGAAAGCGTCACTCATTCCTTTACGCATTTAGTGAAGTCCGTGACGTGTGTAAAACGGGAAGCAGTGATCATCCTTGTAGCTTGTTTTTCACTACCTCCTTCTTCCAGACGAAATGTTTAAGAAGGCTAAAGACATCGCAGCAGATGCTGTAGACACGATTAAGAAGACTACAAATAAGGCCTATCATCAGGTTTGTGTTGGTTGCTATTTGCAATTTTTAAAAAATGTTGGTTGAAATGTATGGGTAAAAGAAATGACACATTTCTGGTTAGAACGCGCGTTGACAATTCGATTTTGCAACAGCGTATTTCATTTTGTTACAGGGAATTCATATGAAACGATTGAAGAATTTTACAAAGCCATCACTGAATCCTTAGTTTGATAGTAAAAAAGTTCGTCGGGAAGTATGGCAATTTTTTTAGACCTGAAAATTTCGAGTGAAGCAATCACTTATTACTTATAGGTGAAAGGTGATAGGAAATGCAACGAGTGCGTCGACAAGGCAAAAAGTGCAGCAGGGGAAGTAGTTGAAAAGGCCGGTGAAATGCTTGAAGAAGGCGGTAAATGATTAGAACTAGATTTAATTGAAATTCGATACTCCCAAATAAAACCATTCACAGATGAAAATTTGCCGAGGCTAAACCTGATTAGTGCTAAGAGTTATTGAAGAGTTATTCGATCGTGGATTAAAATGAGGTAGCGATGAGGACAGTGATGCCATTTGTCCCGTCAGTTGTACCCGCTTTCGTAACGATGAGCATGTGGGCTTGACACTGTGACAGCGGAATGGTCGGTTTGGGATGTATAAATTAGATAGCAATTTAGGAAGATTTTAATTTTTCACAGTGTACCACTCCAGGCGATCAAATTTCAGGTGAGAAAATTAAAGAGATGGCGAAGAAATTGTAAGAGAACGGTTTCGTTCAGTAATTTTTTTTCATCTTTTTTTGTCATTTCACTTATCGAATCGAATTTAATCATATGATTTCTCTGTTTGTTCAATTTCCTGTTCACTGGCAGCAAACTGCTTAAAAGTATCGATAGAATGAAGAAATACGATATCATGTCATTATTTGTGCTGTAAATGTTACTGAGAAAGATTTTGAAACCAATAAAAGTATTTGAAAAAAGCGAATCTGTGCAGGTGCTTACTGCACTGCTTAAACGATGTGTTTTGATATGCATCTTGATGTTACAGTTCAGAACCGTACCGTAATCCTATGGAAGTTGCTCCCAACATCGTTCTGCAAGTATTTCGCTGATATGTATGAGCACAGTCGTAAAGCATCACTCTCCCAACGGACACTTAAGCGGCGCGGTAACTTTAAACATAGCCGCACTACGCGAAATACTGTACGATACAATGAAGAGCCGTACGTGAGAGACGGCATAATTTCAATTTTAATGTCTGCAATTTATACGATTATACTGCCATCGTAGCAGTCAATAATAAAGTCGCGGTCCCCCACCTCCTCCCCCCACACTCTCCACCATCCCGCGACTAACGTAAATGCTCTCCTACCTCGGCGTCGTCGAATACCGTTCAGATAATGTAGGTAAGTATGCGAAATCATTACAAGGCAACTTGCTCACAGAGAGAGTTCAATAGTCATCACAACGGTATCGAACTCCAGTCACTAGGCGATGACTGAGCTTCCTACCAATACACTACTCGGTGTTACAGGGCTAGTGGACGTTTTATGTGTTTTAGGACAGGAATCCCAGACACGAATTGTTTTCTCTTAAAAGGTCCGGCCGAACTGTCGTATCTTCCCACTCTGACCCCTGACGTGGTCAATTGACACGGTGCTCAATTCCACGTTTATATTTTAACCATTTCCGTTTACGTGTGACACATTCAGTTGCAAGTGTTTTTTTCTCCTCCGAAAAATTTTAATCGACATATTTATTACTTGAAGATTCATTAGTTCATTAGTTACAGTGGCATCCAGATGACATCAGAAATTACATGGCCAGTCCAGCTTAGCCATTTTAAAGTGACATTTCACCATAAACTAGAAGAGTGAGAATTGGTGACAAGGTGTTGAATTTGTGTGCAATACATTGGAAATGGGTAAATAAACATTTCATATTAGAAAGTGATGAATTTAAATTCTGAATAAAATTTGTTTATCAGTGAGGACAGAGAAGTGGATAGAAACGGAGGAAATGCGAAGTTACTGTTTCACAGTATTGTTAACAAATCAAATGAAACGTAAGGACGGCATTGAGTAATTGAGCGTCATATGCGTCAAATGTTCGAAAGTTTCGCGTTGCTAAAACATAGTGAATGAAAATTATAATTAGTAAGAATACTTTCATATTTAAGACATTTTGAAAAAATGACCATCATTTTTTCTTTTTCTACACAAAAAATGATGCGAATGGAACTCGGAGAAATTTTCAACACCAAAGCCTTTTTTGGCAACCAGAAAAAAGCTGAGGACAACCTTTTAATTCAACTTGTAAAATTGGTGGGTTAATTTATAACAATAAGTGAATGCACTTACGTGAAGAGTATAATTTATAAAAATCTTACGGAAACATAGGTGTGACTGGCTGATCGCCAATGCATGTATTACTCACTTTATTACATGCATATCTCTCTGGACATTGGCCGTTAATACAGGCTGAAATGAATTTCAAACAAAATTAATTTCATATTTCTCGGAATAATTAAGTTGCTTAATTGATGTACGCAACACAGTTCTCACTTAAAGTTTGACCATTTTGTGGGATTTCAGATGTTTGAAATTTTCAGTGATAAGTCAATTTCAATCTAGCGTAATATGAACTTTTTAAGAATTTTTTTAAGCATTTGAATATATTTATTTCAACATAAATTGGCATTATCCATCGCTCACTAACAAATTTTCATACAGTTTTTTCCTTTCAGTTCAAAGTTTCAGTTCAAACTTAAAAATTACATGATTTTGAGAATAATTGCTTCAGTGTGTTTGATTAATTAATTAATCAGTTAATTAATTAATCAGACCACTGTAGAAATAGCTTCTGTTATAAAAGCAAATAATTCATTTTACAACAAATTCTCCAACTTCGAAATTGCTCCAAAACTCTCTTTGCATTTCATGCTTGAAGGAAAGGATCAAATAGTCTCCTTAATAGATGTCAATAATTCTTGTAGCCAATAATTTGACGACTGAGCAAGTTCAATTTAAGTGCTCGGCTCCCACTAACTTTGCAACGTTTTAACCTTCCAGGCTCTTTTTGCTTACAATGCTGAAACCAACAGATGAACAACACTTGCAACCATTCTCATTGGCTAATAATTGTTGCTGTTAGTTGGTCTCTGAGAAGTTTAGATGAAAAGTTAGAGTGAAAATTCAACAAAAAGAGTTGACGAAAGTAAAAGATGAAGTGTACTTACGCATGTCGTCAATTGTCAACAAAGACGCGACAAGGAAGAGCGTAACGAAGGCCATATTACGAATTCAGAAATTAGTTAATTACTCACTTCTACCTGCTACGTGGGTGACCCTGCCGCACTGCTTCAACGACTGTTGCTTTTGTGCGGCTGTCTGTTGTTTACGGAAGGATTGATTATATTTGCATGAATGGTAGCTGTCAAAATAAAATATTACTCAGTTTGTTCAGCTGTCGTGACGCCTCCAGCGTTGTTGCAATTGTACGAATGAAACAATTTAATCTCAGGAAAAGCAAGGAAAACAGAAGCAGTAAATGACAGAGTCTAATCTAATCATTTACTTGCACAACTAGTTGTTGCCACGTGCATGGTTACGTCAGAGAATAAAATGTCTTATTAAAGTAATATTTGCTACGGTATAGGGTAATGAAAGATTATTCCATGTTCGTCAATGAAGTGAAGGATTGTAATCGTTTTTGAAACCATTTGAGTTGATAGGAATTCACGTAGAAGCTCACGGATGATTTCAAAAAGCTTTTGTGGATCACTGGAATGACGCCGAAATTTTCGGGTATTTTGGATAGCTATGGAAAATGTTGGAATTTTGAGAAATCATGGGAAAGAATTACACTGAAATTCTTGTAGATTATGATAATTATTGTTAAATTTTTCCGAAACTTTTTACGAACAGTGTCGTTTTAGAAATTCCGAATACTTTGCGAGATTACACAACGTTGTGGAATGATAATGTATTAGCGAAATGAGAAGAAAACCACTGAGGTCATTTTCAAAAAAAACTTTTGAGATTGTTAAATTTTGACTTTCCTCACAATTCTGAACAGTGTTGGTGAAGGGACCGGACCATCACATTTTCATTTTTCAATCACTTCAATCAATCACTTCAGATGCATAAATTAGCAAAACATAGAAAAGAGATGATTGATTGGCAGCAATGAGCCTTGGATGGGATGAGTCGCTTAAAAGGATTAATTAAAAATGATCGGTCGATGGATTCGAAACGATCAATTTGAAAATAAGAGATGCATTTGCATGACAGCACTTGATGACAATTCTTCATGCGATAGTAATTCTGTGCTCAAACAGTTTCGAAATAATTCACGAAGCACAATCATCGACCTGGCTGTCAGGAGTGGACTAAAAGGCAGACAGTGTACACGTTTGTTTGCACGGAAAAGCAGGATGAACTGAACCGCCGCCATCACAACTAGGCTATCCGATCCGACCTTCCTCAGTGAATGATTATTTCGCATAATTCCAAGGAAAGTTTTCGCTTTCGGCAAAGCTAAATGTCTGAGAAAGCAATTGCTCTCAGCTGCTTGTGCAAGCAATAACTTTAATGAGTACTTTTCGCATCGCTCGTGCCACTGTCGCGGAGGTTGGAGGATTGCTGCTCGCCGGCAGCTCCAATTCCCTCTTTTGCTTTCGAAAGCGCAAATGGCTTTTCCAGAAGGGCGGAATAGAAATCGCTATGAAAGCCATCAACCTACTGCGAGGAATTATTCATTCACAATGAGCCAACTGGGACAGTTGAAGGTTAGCGGTTAGTTCCAGTGTGATTCCCTATACGAACAAGAAATCTACTTGAATTGATCTCTCACGTTGTCGTAAGAGATGGGCATTTTACCACACATTACGTATCACCATACTTTCAGCTAGGCCTAAAGCATGAACGACGCTTCTACATTGTAAAATGCAAGAGTCAAAGGTTACCGATGCGACCGATATTACATGAAGATGATTTAATTTCTTCTAATAATGCCAGTTGCACGGTCATTTTTCATCACTCGAAATTGCACTAATCTTCGCACAAAGTTCGAACAGCAGGATTTCCCACGTCATTAGGGTTGTGTGGGTGTGATGACTTGCAAGGGTATTTATTTATAAATTGATAAAACTAGCAAAATATGAAAATGAGGCAGCCAAGAGTCAAGAAGTGTGCAGGGACGATGACGACAAGAGGGGAAGGATCGGCCGAGTTAGCCGCCAGGAAACTGCTGCCGCCGCTGCTGCTGCTGCTGCTGCTGCTAGCAACCTCCTCAGCATTATCAATGCCGTTATCGTAATAACTGATATCAGTGTCCCTGTCAATGAAAACGTGTCCACTGCTTGTCCCCTCATCCTGGCTCTTCGATGTTGCTGGCTTTCTTGGACCAGCAACATGCTCCGATGATAATTCCTTGGCCAGCTTTTTGCTGCTGTCACTATCAACCTCAGATATTGAACTCGTGGTAGCATCTTCGTTGGACCAAATAATTTTTGCCTTCCCGTTTAATATCTCCTAAATATTTCCATGCAATTTACAAATCACTCGCACTCCAAATTTCTTTGCAATTCCATATCACTCACACATTTCGGCCCATTTCAAAGCGCCCCCCCTTTCACGGACACATTTGCAATGGAATAAAATGTTGGAAAAATGAAGAAATTGTTCAAAAAGTTTTCCAATGCTTGAAATCGAGCTGTAAATAAAGCTATCAAATTGCAATTATGTCATTAAATATAACAATAAAATACCTTGTGCCGTAATAAATCTTCATTATGCACTGAAGCAACAGTGGTTGTAAACGGAAATACTTCTGGCGGGGAAGGCGGAAATGTTCCGGTCAAAGTGGAGTGTCCGGTAAATTGGCATCTTGGCAAGAGGGTACTAGTTGTATCCCTGAGCACTCGAAATATCATCGTCCAAGCTTCAGCACCACAACCATATGCTATCGGTCGTTCAACACAACCCGCGAAGTAATTGAGAGCTCTAAGGAAATCATTTTAATTCCTTCCCTCACACTCTCCATTTTTTGCGAATTAAATAAGAATGCGAAAAAAAAATTTCTATTAAACAGGAAAATAGAAATTTTGGTTTCATCATAAATTTTAAATATAAATTACAAAATTAGAACTGTTGCACTTGATGAAGCTAAAACGACAACTTACTGGCACATTTCATCAAAACGAGTCAATGTTGCCGGGTTCAGCCGACCATTGGCGCTCTCAATGTGTTTCAAAGTAATTTCATGGCATTGTTTTATCGTTGGTTGTCGGTCTAATTCAACTAAACACTCAGCACTTGCCATGAATGCTACAAAAATTTATTCATTCATTAACCGATCATATTATTATGGGTTCTTTAAAACATTCTCCTCCAAATTAATCTCACTGTTGGCACAATTCAAGCCGACATCTTTTACAACTTGAATTTCTTTTACTTGGCGCATTTAATTATAAAATTTCATTCCCACAAAAGTTAATGTTTTGAATTAACTTCGCTGCAATTATTATTTTAATCAGAAATTATTGAATTAATTGATTGATTTCTGAATATCTTCAATTATCCTAATCTCATTTCTTGATAATAAGATCAACAATTTAGTGGATTTTCGAGAATTATAGAAAATCACTTTCATATCCTTCGTTGCACAGGAATCCGTACGAAGCATCAATGAGGCTTGTTGTAATATGTTTTGGACATTGCTGGCGCAACTTGTAAACGCATCCGTTGAAATTTCGGACTAACCTGTAAATTGGAGCTAATCTCCTCCAAAGCATTGCTTTTTAGATTATTAGGTTGCAATTTAACTGCCACACAATTAATTTCAAACTCGCTGCACTATTTTAAGTATCATTTTGGATAAAAATTGATTTCGTTTCAAAATTTCGCTTCAAAATATTTCATTAAAAGGGAGATTTTCGAAAAATATATTCTTAAATTTTTCAGTGCCAAAATAAGGAAGCATTACGACTTTTCTACTCGATAAGAATGTAAAATTCACGTGAGAAGTTACAAAGTGACCTGCAAAGCTCACGAAATACGTATCGTCCAATTTTCGGCAGTGTAATTGCTTGACCAAAGCTGTTTTTTGCAGCATTTGATGAGTTTTGGTCATCCTTAAAACTAAACATTCAAAGTGATAAATTTCCAAAAAAATTAAAAGGCGAATGTGACTTTTAGGTTCAGTTGAGAGAGTAAAATTTAGACGTTGACTAACTCTTAGTCGCACCAATCATTAATTATTTGCAGTAATTAATTAGTGAAAATTTGAGAATGAGGAGGATTCTCAGTCATCTTACTCGCTGTACCTGACCATCACTTATTGTTTCATATCAATCATTTTACCCCCTCGTTACGTAACTTATTCGACGGGAAAAACTCTGCCGTGTCACATTTGACCAGTTATTTGAAGCTAACTAACTTCAACATCTACTAGCAACAATCGTGTTGGTAGCTGTAAAGTGTTCGCGCAAATATTTAAGCCTAAAATGGTTTGCTTAATGTTTAGAATTCCTAGAATTTAATTTGATGAATGTTGTGACAATTAAAAGACATGCTGATTTTTCAGGCAAAGAATGCTCGTTGATTGCTTGCAAGAGAAAGAAGCAAAGTTCAGTTTAGATTACCATTACCTCCAATGTCACACTCACAGATGACGTTTGACTAATTTCCGCTTTCAAAGCTTCCGGAAAAGGAGCGAAGAATTTCAGCACTGTGAAATCACCCAGAAAACTCAGTTTTGGCACCAACGAATTCGCACTGGGAAAATGATGCAAAGAAGAGTTCATGACGTGACAAAGACGTTAACTCATTGCCTCACAGATGCACCATCATGCCGCATATCGGATTTTACGGATTTTGTTATAAAGAAGGATAAGTTTGCAAAATTGAGAATACTTTCCAGGTGGGAGGAAGAAGAATGCCGGCTACCAACACCAACCTCTTGATTAAGAACCTTGGCGTACTGGGCAATCGGTTGCACGCATCTTTGAATAGCCTCGTTGTCTCGACGGGAGCAGTGAAGTGTTGCAAATTCTGGATGTATTAGCAGCACTCCTGAAATCAAATCCTTTTCTATCAGTATGAGCTAAATGTCTGTTGAGATTTCCACATTCGGCTGCCCTAAAATTGAACTTTGGTACGAATAAGATACTAATGACTTGTTCTTTCAATAAGTAATCGGTGAAGTGTAGCACTTAAAACTTCTGAATACTCTAAAATTATTACTAAAGGTAGTGAAGTAATTCATAACGAATGCATACCGATAATGAAAACAAATGAATAAGCTCGACACATCTCATAAGCATCCCATCTGTCTAACAATCGGTACTCAATCCGCAAATTAATTTTTCAGCAAACTTCACCCAATTTTACCATTTTTTTGGCCTTCCTGAAATTAATTATCTTCACAATCAATGAACTCCAATCAAATGAAACCGTTTTAGGTACGTAAATTTTGCGCGTAAAAGTTTTATTATTCAGTGCTTCTTTCTCGTACTTTTTCAACATTCCAATGTAATTCTATTATTTTCATTTTCATAATTTTTAGTTAAATATCTGTTAAAATGTGATTAATTTTTCCATGAAGTTAGTTGGTGCAAAGAAAACGAGTGGTAATTTAGACCAATTTGTTAAAAATTGTAAGCGATAATTGGAACTTCAAGTGTGAGAACAGCGTTACCTTCCCAATTATTACTGTTTTTTTAAAGGAAAAATTTAAGTTTCCAATTTCATTATGAAATGACGAGAAAGTAGAGAGTAGCACACAGCGTGTCCTCATCGCTTTCATGTCAACAATTATTGTTGGCATGAAACCAAAGCAATACGTTCCGGAAAGTTCAAAGGTTGAACGCTCACATAAATACTACTTTTGCAACATACAGGTTCGTGTAAGAAGAGGAAGCAATCAGTTATAGAAGTATTTAGATAAAGCCAAGTTGGACGATTCCATCGCAGCACTTCCTTCTCCCATACATCTCAATTTTTGCAGAAAACTTAAAATGGAAATTTGAGAAGTATGGAGTGGGCCAAATTCACGAAGCTACCAAGAAATGAGTCGTTTAACATTTAAGCGACGGTTTCGAACTACCTTGATTGATATATAAACTGGAATAATTTTTGCATATCAAACTATCCTATAATTGTTAACAAAATTTTGACAATTTTTCAGGCCAATTCATGCATGACAAGTGAACGCAAATGACATTTCGTGCTCCGCACGAAACCACTCAATCATTTCAACTCGCTTTTCAGCATGCCCACATTACTCTCTACTGTTAGCAACAATACGACATTTGAAATTTTGTGACCAACGTGATCGATAGCTCTTCGCTACATTTGCATGCTCATTTCAGTTATTCTTCAAATTGACTCAACACGTGCAGTATTTCAGGATGGTACAACAATCGTTACGTCAATGTTAATTCGTGCAATAACAAGAAAATTCAATTAATTAATTAAAAATGTTTGAATTTCCCTTCAATTTCATCAAAAAAGGGAAGTGGCAATACAGAATGTTTCCATTTCAAGAGTGTAGAGACAAAGATTGCTGAGGCACGTTGATCTCAGGCTTCCCTGCCTTTCCGAGAGCTATCAATGACCGTCCACATCGCAACCGTAAAAATATATCCGCTATTTTTTAATTAAAACAAATGGCCGGCATGATATCAACATGCCTTAGCACAAAAATGGAAAACATTTCACTCCACTGATCGATGAAGCAACGTTTACAGTTCTCTCGGATATCATCTATGTTTCAGCCATACGTTATCACTGCTTACAAGTAGGATTGGTCAAGCATGGAAATTACTAATAACCTTACGTACTGTGCAGACTGAAGTTAGACGCATCACTTAAGCTTTAAAATCGTTAATTGCTGAAGAAGGATTAGAAGCTAACGCACAACACGTACCGTTCTCAGGCTCTTTGCAATACAGGATACGTATAAAATACCATAATAACGCGCTATTATTGACGAAATGATTATCTTCCAAATCCATCAACAGTTCGAAAAAGTCAAAATGACTCCTCAAGGATAGGAGGAGGAAGTGACGCAATTCATAGCTCTCACCCAGACATGCACGTAAGGCCGAATTGAAATTGTTTTAAAAAAAAAAAAAAAAAAAAAAAGGACAATAGAATCGATTGTGACACAGCAGGAGGATTGCGCTTACGCCCTTCCCTTCAAACAGGCAATAAATATCCTTTTCCTTTGCGCGGATGTGCTGCCTTGCGCCCTCACTTCCGTCAGTGCCTTCCTTCTTATTACATCATCTCTCGACGTGTTTTGTAACGCTCAATTTAATCAATTCAACCGTTGTAGGAAAGTAAAACCATTAAGTCAGCACTTAGGGAAGCCTCTCTCTTCTCTCCTCTTCCTCACTTTTCCCCTCACTGGAAAACAAATTTAATTTAATAATCCCTCCCTGCACCGCTCATTAAAGTGAGAGAGATTTGCAGTTCAACTTCAGTGGCGAATGCTTTTCCTTTGTTTTACTCGCACCGCATTTTTCACCCTTTCCTCTCCCAACTCTCTGGAAGCAGTTCACCACTGTGATCGGTCCAAATAGAAATTAATTTCCTCTGTAACTGATGCAACAAACTTGAAATGCAGCATTTCAACAAAGAAACTGGGACATTCGCCTATTCATCGGTATTATCGACAATTAAAACCGAGAAATTTTCACGTCGAACGTTATACCGCCACGGACAACAACAATCCCTTCACTTCCTGCCACGCTATATTTTGATACGATAAGCAGGCATCTAACTACCTCAGTTCATTCTTACTCTAACTTGTCTGTTAAATAATCACCAGTGAATGAACGTAACGTAACGTAACGTAAACCTTTAAATTTCCCTATCAGTGTACTGGTCTGTTGGATAAATGTGTGCGGTACGGCATCATTACTGCCTAAAGAAGTGAAGCTTTGATAGGATTAAATAATTTGAAAGGAACAGATTAAATTCAGCGGTGTGTCAGCGAGATTAACTAATTAAAGTAAATTAGCAATTGAATTTGTGCTATATTTCAAAGCGTAACGTGCGTTGCTTACCTTTCGAAGTGCGGTATGAATTTTAAAAGATTACTCGTTCCAATATGAAATACTACGAACTACGACTCCTTTCTTTTCCTAAGGAAAATCAAAGTTATACCAAGCAAACTGCATTCTGTCTCGAACGGCTGTGAAACGCAGCGGTATGCTAAATTATTGGTTGAATTTCACAGGCTTGGCCTCATTTACACAACATCAACAAGAATCAAGGACGTTTGCTGAGATCCGCGGGAAGGGTCACTGGTAGAGGACAAAGGGAAAAGCGAGGGGTAGGTTGAGTCTAAGCGTGTACTGTAGACGTATTTCTGACGGGACAAATATTTGTTGGAGCAGTCTCAAACGATTGGCTTGCTGAAATGACCAGTCGGTTGAGCATGACAATGAGAGGTGCAGGAGTGGAAGAGGATGAGAAGATGGAAAATCAGAAAGGGAGGTGAGAGGCGAAAGGTCATTCGTCATTATTGCAAGTTTAGTTACGAATTTAGCAGTGGCAGTAGCTATTTGCGCATCGACACTGTCACATTGACGCTTCAGGAGTGCTAGCTGCGCTAGCTACGTGAAGGACGCGTCGGAATTCCTTGGGACAGCATTCCCTCTTCATCCAACAGCAGCTTCAATCACCAGTGCTACGAAAAATTGGAAATTTTTTTAATTCATATTTGTGAATCAGCAACTTCAAATGACATTTTGTGCAATAACCGATAAAAAATTATTCAACGATTAGTTCTGCAACGATCAAAATTGCTGGGTAACAGAGTGAAATATTTTGAAGAAATATGAATATCTCTATGAACAATGAATGCTTGAATTGCTCGTCGAACTGGCTAGCTGAATTTTTGAAAGACCACAGAAGTTTAGAAGTGAAAGAGGGAGGATAAATTTTCACACTGTCGGATGTATTTGAGAGGTGAAAAAAAAAGGGACAGAAGAAGAAGAGGAATGAGGAATAGAAGAGGAGGGAAGTTCAGCAAACAATTGGGTAGGAACACGGGGTTTTCACTATAGGGTTAAGGGCTCTCAGTCAGTTTTCTTCGAGGAACGATTTTACCCACTTGAAACAAACTCGCTGACAATCGCTGACCGTCCACAATGACCACTACTGGTCTTCTTCATTACTCCATCCTGTCTCTCAACCCACTTCAAATCCCTTTCGAATCAAAAGAAGTGACATACACTTTCACCGCGAGCCTTCCCCACATTTACCTGTCTTCATCGCTCACGTCACTCCGCAAATCTATTACTGCAAAACGAATGATGTCGGCGAACTGTATCAGTCAATTTCCAATCAAAATCATCTATGAATCTCTCTGATGACAATAAACAAGAGTTTAATACAGCGAGATATATTTAGTGCATAACTAACATAGCAGTTACTTAACACGCCAGTATTCGGTTATTTCATATTTGATATTCATCTTAAAATAAATAATTAGGAAGTCTCAATTCCGTAACAAGTTGGAGAGGAATTAGAATCTTCAGCGTTTCACTTCAAATCGAATTAATTCTCAGTCGATTATCGCTACGGGACTTAGGCACAGGTAACTTACTACTTCTTTCCCTCTCCTTCCTCCTGCTAATGAAGTATCTAAGATTTGCTAAATTATGATTACAGTTCAATCTACAACTACTTAAATAAGCTTGCTTAGAAGTAATTGATAGACAGATGTTGCCTGTAGCCGGAATGACTTTAACTTGTGAGAATTAAACGAGGAGCTTTAAGTTTAATCAAATCGAAGTCAACTGTCACGCCTCTCATGATATGGTAGTCGATGGCATTTCATCTCCTTTTTTCCCAATGAAGGAAGTTCACGAGGAAGTCAACTACAGTTGCAGAAGGGCAGTTTGAGCAGTTCTGGCAATCATCTTGCTTCATCCAACCTACTCGCTATCGGCAATTTCAAAATACCAACTTCGTAAATGACGTAATTTCTATCAATGTGTTTGGGAACTTATCAGTTCTCGTCATTTCCTCGTCCCAAAATGCTGATAACTCAGAAAAATTTTTAAACGAAATATATGACTGAACTTAATCAACCAAATTTAGCATTTTAGGCTGAAATTAAATACTTCAATTTCATCCAACTTCTTCAAAAGCAATTTTGATTAGACTGATTTGAGCTTATTTGGAAGACAAGTAGTAGAGAGATTATTTTCGGAGTAATTAATGAGAAGTCTAAAAATATAATTTTGAAAATTGAAAAGAAAGTAAAATGATAGTACGTACTGGAATTGTTTCAAGTTAGTTTAGAAGAAATTGAAATTTTGAATTACTGATATTTATTTAAAGTATAAATTAGCAGCAAATTTGCTTTCATACTGGCCAATTAGAAGATATCGTCAAAATTTGAGATGAAAATAGCATTAGAAGCAATAGGTTTTCCACTTTTTTTGGAAACTGATAATTACCCGGAAGTGAAGAGTGGTTTGAAAGAGACAAAGAGAGAAAGAGAAAGAGAGAGAGAGAAGGAGGGAGAAAGCAAGGAAGGTAGAGAGGAACATAATAATAATCTGCCTTTCGACAGCCTCATTACTCGCATTACTCATTGGCCCTTGGGAACCGAAATATAACGAGGCTTTTTTCCGGTCTGTATGAAAAATCCTTGCTAAAAAAATTTCAAGAAATGCTTTGTCAATAAAAAATTTTACTGGAAGAGAAATCAATGAGAAAAAGAGAGTGGGAGGATGAAGAGTTATGCCTTATCGATTAAATTTGTTTTTGAAAATGCGTAACTGCCTTTGTGATACTGTTTCTTAATGCTGTAAATAATTGTATGGTTTGAAGAGACGGATGTCGTCTCTCGTATACCGACCGAACTGTCTGTTTTTATTTCCAAATCGGAAGTGAGAGCGTGTCTCAACATAACCGGTTAAGCGGTTATTGGGACTAGATTTTATTTAAAAAACTTCACAAACAAATAGAGCTTAATGGTATTGCGCCATAATACTTGATTAATGGATAAAACCGAAGTACTCAGTGATTTTACAATTTAATTTGAAGAGAAATTGACTAATTTATAAACTATGAAATAATTTAGTGGAAAAACAATCATTCTCACAAACTTAGGCAAACTCTGCATATGAAAGAATTTACTTGCTGCTTCAAAACTTTTAATTTCATAGAAATTCCTGGAAATTGCTTGGTCAAATAAATAAGTGAAATAAGGGGAAAGAGAGAAGAGTGATTCTAATTGCTTGAATTTTCAACAACGAATATGAGAGATATTGAAGTTTTCAACAGCACACAGATAGCATAAATTTAATTTCGAGAAACCAATAGAGAAATTTAATTTTCTTTTATTGGACAAACAGCACTTGGAAGAGGCGAATTTTCTTGGAAAAGAAATGTGTGCATCCGTCGCAATGAAAAGTGGTTTGTAAGCGAATCCGAAATGTGACAGGAAGTTGTCAGTATCGCTTAGCTCCGCACGCCTGACAGGGCGACGAGGACAGATGGGATAAGGTCGACTGCATTCGACAAGTTTTCTGGAGTGGTACTTTTATTTAGCAACATATTCAGTATGTTAATGGCGCACTTAATAACGGTAATTGTAACAGTCAACCTGAACGAGCAATTAGGGGGAAGTACGCAGTGCTATTATAGCGTTAGTGCTGTCACATTTGAGTGGGCCAGCATTTGAATGGCAAGCAAACATTTAATTTCATCGTCAACTTACGTGGATGAACCCATCGATGACGCACAGAATGAATGACTTGATGATCAAAGCAGACATTTTTAAGTCGACGAGTGAAATTGCCCTTCCATACATCACATTATTGTACATAAATAACTGGATAATTAGGACGACGAATAACAGCCACCAGTTAGGTGATGCCTGTTGCGATGCTTTGTTTATTTTTGGCTGATGGAAGGAGTGGCCAGTGGCTACTACTATTAATGGATATAATGAATGGATGAACAATTGATACAAAAGATTGAATTCGCAGAGGTTGTATGGTGAATTGAGGATGTCCACTCGTTTCCTAATCCCTTCATTAAATAACGAAAGACGACGACCACACCGTGTCAACAAAAAGGTTAGAAAGTTAAAAACTATTCAAACCCATTCATCCATTTCTCGGAAACAGCAATCTTTTTCGTGTTTTCTTGTTGCTTTACTAATTTTTGATAATATCAAACTGGAAGGGAGAACGTATTAGCCAAATGTGTTAGCAAAGTGGCAACCTAAAAAAAGAAAAGCTAAAAAAGCTGAGAGATCGATAAATCAAAATCTGCGATGGCTCGAATTCGAAATTCAGGTGAAAAACGATACGCCTAAAGAGGAGAGAGAGATTAGTAGGAAAATGTTGGAAAAGAATATTTCTTCCAATGTTTTTATCCTTCCAATATTATATTTCTGAAGCTCTGTCTCACTGCTGGTTTTGCCTGACAGGGTAAATTAGCCGAGAGTGTTCATTTGGGTTTAAAATGGTAAGGTTAAACATGACGAGCGCCTCACCACACTCACATATGTTAATTGTCAAAACAAGTGAATGTCAGCTTAAGATTAATTAATTAAATTACTCCATGTTTGCAGACTTTGCTGAAAGATATAAGCAAAAAGGGGACAAAAGTAGGATGGGGTTGGTTTGCCGGAAATGGTGAAATAAAACATACTTTGAAGGTGAGCTGTGTCGCACACAGCAGGAGGTAAGGTCCATTTAGTCCTCTGGTCTAGTCATGTCGAATTTGCCTTTGGAATATGGAAATGGAAAGAAAAGTCATTCAACATCAAATACCGTCCATTCCTGATCGAAAATCATTTCAGGTGAGGCACATTCACTTGCCTTATGGCACTTTGACAGTTAAGCAGTGGTTGGTTAATTGAGACTTTCAAAGAGGAAAATCACAGGAATTAATGCAGCATATTTGAAAATTTTTTCAAAATTACTCCATGTCCCCGATAAGAAGGGAGCGCAAGTGTAGGGTAACTAGAAGAGTTAGGTTAGTTGGATTGGAGGCATAGCAAAGGGTGATATTATAAAAAAATGATTGATTGGGCGAGTGAAGGATGATCGGAGCACGACATGTCACCCCAGAGGTTACCGAAGTGCAGCTAACCTTCCCATCTCTCATTCATGCTCACAATATTTCACCTCATAAATTATCCTTCTAACAAATTTACAACTTTTTCGCATTGATTTGCAAGGGAAGCAGCGAGCGTTCAACGTCTAAAAAAATTGATAATTTTATTACATTTGTATTTTGCACTTAAATTTCATTTTGTTTAGCAAATGGAAATTGCTTCATCTTACTATCAATTAAAGTTTACGGTAGTGGCAAAAATTCGTAGCGAAGAGAATGCCTAGAGGATTTTCAACAGACAGGAGATTTGGTTTAGACCAACAAAGCTAACTTCCCACCTTACAGCAGGCCTTCTCCGAACACCCACTGCGTTGATAAAGAAGGGAAGGGAAAGTGACTGTCCATCCTTCAAACTATTGGCCACTTTTCAATGGATAATAACGGGAAGGGAACTCTAACTGTTTATTTGGTTAAAGGAGAAGGAAACAGTTGGAGGAAGGAAAATGAGCGAAATTTATGTAAATTCACACTATCGATTGATTTAGCAATCATTCTAATACATTAATGGCCGCAAAGTAAAATAAGAATTAGGCTGATCTCAACAATTCAAGTCGTAAGAGTGTCATTCACATTTCCATTATCTCTCAATCAGCACATGGATTGCTAATTAACGGCCAACAGTATGTAAAATCTCCTTATTTGCATTTTTCGAAACTTAAGACCACTTCAGTGGCCTTATCCTCTTCATCAGGCATACTTCTCCCACTTCACCAGAAATTCGCCATCGTAATATTTCATTAATTTTTTTTATTAAGTCCCTCGAAGTGACCGTATAATTTTTTTTACGGATTAGAAACTTAAGAATTTTATAAAATTTAATGACCCAAATATTTTTCCCTTTCCACGGCACACTGTACGTCACTGAAAGGCAATATGCATCGGTAAGTAACAGTAAATTGTTGATTCTTTTCGAATTTCATGGTTTCTTTTGAAATGAATAGAAAGCACAAGAACATTGCTTGCTGATCGTTGAACTGATAAGCTTCCCAATTGTCCACTCCTTTCCTTTCCGGCCCGGCTCATCGCTCTTTAGCCGCATCCTCCAATCATGCGAAACTATTTTTGATAGCTCTTCGCAAAGCTTTGGAATGTTCGCATCATTGAGTGAAAGAATTTATTTTCAAGTCTTTCGAGGCAACTTGTGGTCATTAATTACTCCATTGTTATTTAAGTGTCAAATCTTTGCTAATCGAATAAACAAACTCCTTGTTTCTTCCTATTGCTATTTAACTTTGCATTTTAATAACATATAAGATTACTTAAGAAGATATGAGTAGAAGGCGACAAGCAGAGTTGGTCGCTCTGTAAAACCGCTTCTTCCAGACAATTGCGCTAGCGTTTCGGGTCCATTAAAATTTTAATTAAAGTTCAACTGCAAGTGTTTCTGCTTGCGATGGATTTCTTGCACATTTGTTGATTTCAACAATTAAATCATAGCTTTTAATGAATCTTGCAAGTGAAAGAAATAAGGAAGAGTGCACAAGGCATTTGGAATGTTTCCAAAAATTGGAGATTGGAAGCTAAAAGGAATGCTTCCAAGCGCGTGCAATGTTCTTCAGGCCAGCGCACTGCAATTAGGCTACCTAGCGGCAGTTAAGTGAAGCAATTGGTAGACTTTGAGAAAGGCAAGAAGCGATAGCCTAGTTTGCACAAAAACGGAAAGTGATTATTGTGTTAGTGACAGCAGCAGAACATAGCAGTGGTGCTTCCGGCGGCCACTGCAGCGCCACGTTAAGTGCGACTCTCCCATTCCTTCCGATAGTTCGATTCAGTGATGAGGGAAGGTGAAGGACGGAAAGACGAGGCAATGTGTAGCTGAAAGCCAGATGAGGCTAACTCTGGTGCGGAAAGCAGTTTTTTATGGCCTCACTATGTTATCCTCCGGAGAGTGTCTCTCTGTCCATTCCCCTAATATCTCCTCTAATCAACCCTTTTACGATAATTTCTCCACTTTTCACTAAATTGCATGCAAATTTGACCAAAATAAACCTTTTAAACAAGGAGCAAATTAACATCCCAATGAATGAAATATTTCTTAGCAAATAAAGGAGGCATCCGGAAATCGGGAATACGATCAAGAATAAACGGATGATGTACTGACAGCTCTGGTTAACGTATGCCAGATAACTGATAATAAGTTGATAAATAATTACAACGATTTCCAATTTTTTCGTATTAAGCAAAGCTATTTTTTGCTTCGCACACGCATGCATCATCTTTGCTAGTAATTATTATTAATGATTCCTGCCGTTTTCACACGACATTAAAGCAATTCTTTAATTCGAAACTGAACCTCACAAATTCCCAATTTCGCAGTCAATTACGCAAACTCTCGATCATCAATTCAATTTCATTAAAGCGATCCTATAATCCGAAACTGAACCTGAAAAACTCTCAATTGCTAAGTAATGAATGATCCAGACGAGCGGGAGCGTTTGACTATAAAGTTAACTGCTACAAACTTAAATATGTCTGACGAAGTTAGCGCAGTTGGCACACCGTTAGACATTATCCCCTCACAGCAGCCTTATCAAAATAACCGTTGCGATGAAATAAACTGAACCACTGAACCGATCATAGCTGCGGGCTAGCTACAGCAGTAGAAAGCCTTCACAACTAATTTTTTCAGAAAAAGAGAGAAACGAAATTCGATTTACAGCAGTTGCGAAACGACGCTCAAACTGCCAATAATTTCATTTCGAAGGGAAAGAAATATTTCCTTTCGACATGAAATAATGGAAGTTAAACGTAAACGAAAGAGGATAAAATCACACTGAAAAACTGAAGTGGGCTGATTGACTTCGAGTTCGCCACAACTCCCGGGATTTCTTCGCTGTCGACTGGTTCAGCCATTGAGGAATGTGCAGAGTGCAGCAGGAAAGTAGGGAATGGTTTACTTTTACTTTTTCTGATGGAATTTCGCATAAGGGGGGGGGGGGGGGACTTTATTTAAAAGCTGACAAAATTGCCTCAAATGTAGCGGTTGGAAAGCAGTGGGGACAGTGACAAGGATGGGTTAGATGATTGATAATTTTAGTGATAAGGAAGCGGGAGACACGACAATTGCGATGATAAATGATGATGGAGCGAATAGCGATGTCATAGCCGATCGGTGGATTGTGCAACTGAGGGACACTTAGCCTGACGTTGCATTTCTGAACGCGCCGGGCAAGCAACTTCTATTTGCTCTTATCAAGTGAGAAGAGGCCTGCCAACGTGAAGAGTGAAGAGTACACTCACTTCCTGCTTGTTCAGGCGTGGAAGAGCTTAGCTAGTAGTGATAGGAATGAGTCGATTCAACTGATTTTCAACAAAAATTTTAATTATGCTGTGGCTTATACAGCAGTTAACTTCGATGTCACAAACTGCTTTCGTAGAATTGAATGAATCGATCGAACAATAAACAGTTCATTTTAAATTATTTAAACATCTAATCACCTTGATTAGTACTAAAGGTGATAATGATAAGCAGATCGATATGATGCAACATTTCATTTCATATGATTTACTATGCAATTGCTAATAATTCATTTCAAGGCTGTAGCACTGCGTGCCAGGAAAGAAGGAAAGATGTGATAGCCGGGAAGGCGCCATGAGAAGGAGATTCGTTGAATTAAAACGTAATACAAATTGGTCTTCAGGTGAGGTGATATGGCCTGGCTTCTTCCATTGCATCTCAAAATGCTAATTTTTCCTTTTGTTTCAACTGTGCTCAATTACCCGTTGTCAGTTTACAACAGATCCAGCACCCGTGATGCATAGGTTGCAGCCCTGTAATTTACTGCAATCATTTCACTTCTAATTTTTTCCTGCTATTCATTACCTATCATTTTTAAGAGGATCCTTGAGGATCAATTAAAGCTATTAAAGAAGTTTCCGCAACTATGAAGTAATTTGATTGAATTTTTGAAGGAAAAAAAGTAAACCACTGCAGCACATTTGCTAAATAATTTATGTAAAATTCTTCAAACCCAAAACGAATATTGTTATCAATAAAGTTTATCAGTGAATGAAGAACGAATTGCAAATTGCAGTTGCATGAACTTATCAGCCCTATTTGATCGTATCAACTAAGTAAAGCAAACTACTTGTAAAAATGAAATTTGATGTGAAGGGATAGATACGCCTTTCCGATGTTTGATAATTGCTAATGATAATGCCATGAAATTCTGTTTCAAATTTCGATTTACGATTTTCATTACGTTTTTGCTGATAATCCAATGACTTAAGTGATCATATTTGCAATTTATATTGCTGTTTGCAAAATTACTTAAAATTGGCTGATTCAATGTTGCCGTTGCAACTGAGTAATTGAAATCATTGGAACTGTTTAATCTGTCCAACAGTGCTACAGTATGCATGCTAAATATGGATCAGAAAGCGATTTTTCAGTGTTTTGATGACATTTTAAAATAAAAATGAAAGTATTTGGGTTTTTTTTACGCTGTTCAATTCCCGAACATATTTAGAAGCATCGCAATAAACACTCATCAAAAGTATTTATTGTGCTGTTTTTAATCGATTTCGAATTGCCTTGCTATTACCACACAAGTAGTTATTTTTTTGATATTCAATTGAAAATAATCAAATCTTTTAAAAATGCATGAATACTAATTTAAAGCTGATATTTAAAAGTACCCAACCGTGTGGGGTAGTAGTGAAGGAGGGAGTCGTCATGAGAAGTGTCACGGTCATTGAAGACTAGCATGGACTTCAGTTCATTTCCACGTTCAACTAGAAATTTCGTTTCCATTTCTCTTTTCCTAACAATTATTCAAAGATGAAAATAATAATAATAATAAAAGCAAGCAATCATTTTTTTGTGTAAATACGACTTGATAATTTCATAGTAAAGGGATGGGCGTGACCTGCTTGCTTTACTGACTTCTTAAATAGGAAAAAATTCATTTCACCGACGCCCTGAAATGAAAAAGTTTTAGTGATCTATGGCAATTGTAACTAGCAGCCATGCGGAATATGGTTGTGTAACGTTAATTGCATTATTTAAGAGGATAACGTTTCAGAATAATTTTCATGCTATAATAAGCAGTGATAGATGACTGCGACTTAATCGCTGCGTGCAGTGAGCTATCAATTGAAATAGAGTAACAGTACGCTTATAAGCGTTAATGCACGTAGTCATGCACGTTTTAATTTGACCTTTTTTTTCAAAATAAATAAATATGCCCTTCGCTAAACAAACAACCATACATTTCAGCTAAAATTAGGTTTTTTTCTTCAAATACACTTCTTTGCTAAATTTTGCGTGGCAGTTTCTCCCATCTTTCCTTTGTTGCAATTCAATTCTCCCTTCTTGCCACATCAAACACCCGAAATGTCATCTAAAATTGGATCCTTTGCTAACTGAAATACCCAAGTCGCCAACTATTAGCAACTACCTGCCCGCCTCTCTCCTCACCTATTGTTTCAGGAAGAAATTTGCTAGATTTAATATGCTGGAATGGAAAAGGTGTAATTAATGCCAGCTATCTGAAGCATTTGCCTGACGTCATCCGAAATGTTTCTTCCTCAGCGCTTATTTCGTTCATTTTACGTACCGCACCAATTCTGCTTCAATTCCTCTGCCTCGATTCGTCTATTCTCAAAAGGATGCTTCGTACTAACCGTATTACTGTGTGCGGTAGCACTTTACTACCGTACCACCAATATTTGGACATTAAAAAATATGGCTGATGTGTTTTTATCTCGAAGAAGTACATTGAGGCCGATTATTTTTGGTGCTTTTTATCGAAATCACATGGAACAGAACATTCCGGGAAATTACGTGGTTTGTATTTACAGTTGAAATTAAACATAATCTTTGCTTGCGCTACCTGATCACACATCTCTAGAGTTCAGTCCTAGACTAAGAGCAGAAAGCTGAAGTGCGAGTCACTCCAGGTATTTCAATTTCTCGGCGATGTACAACAAACATACCCATTGTATTGCTTTTCAACAAACCGCAATGGCAAGCAGTTCGCCTATCGGGCGCATGTTCAAAGGATACATCAAGGGAAGCGATCGGTGAATGACATTTGTTCCATGGCTGGCTTCATTGCTGAGTGTCGTGTTGCAAACCAATTTTTGCCATTTGTAAGGTAAATTTCTTATTCTTCGATGGTTTCATCCCTGTCTCACTCAGGTAGTCGAACTTGAATAAAACTCCAGGAGGATTCCTTAGAATGTCATTAAATTATTAAAGCGCACTTCTTTCTACGGACCATTGAATCTATCGATTCGAAATTTTTTTCATCAGACGAGCAAAGTTGAAATAACGAAGTTGTTCTTCGAAATCCATTTTTTAATCACCTTTTACTCTCATCGTTTTTCGATGATGATGAAATTGTAGAATAAGTACGAAAAGTGACGTGAACGAGTCACTTAAAGTACCAATTGAAAAAGTGACGGAGAAGAAACGACATAAGTTAGTTGTTTGTATGGCACCGACATATGCGCTTGTGGAGTGGCGCATGTTGCTTCTTGGCATTGAACTATGGCTTGCACTTGGTGCCACGAAAATTGTTGTTCCCATACAGTCTATTTCAAAAGATGCATTTAACATGATTCGGGAATATGAAAGAGACGGCGAGTTCACGCTTCGCTTCCGTTTTGACGTTTTCCTTATCAGTTCGTCGTCTAGTGACTAGTACAATTCTGTTCTCACACTTTTTAAGTGTAAGTAAAATGACGAAAAATTTTTTAACAAACAAAATAATTTGAAGGAGGACAAAGGTTTACGAGGAAAAAGATTTGAAGATATTGAAGGATTCCTCACCTTTGATGATAAAGTTTTCAGGACTAGTTATTTTACGACATTGGCCTAAATGGCCGGTACTATCTGATAAAAATCCAAACGGTTTAGTTTTATCAAGAGGTAAAATGCTTCCGCCGTTACAAATAGATAATTTCTTTTGGTAAACAAAATTTCAATTGAAGTTATCAAAATTTTTTCCAATTATTGTCTAAGCAAACATTAACTTTATTGTCAATTGAATTGTTTATTATCTAGGAATTGAAGAGTCGCACGTGAATTGTTTGTTTTTTGCCAAGCCCTGGGCTGAAATGGTAGCATTCACAGACCTGGATGATATTTTAATCCCAACACAGCCAATGAAAATTTATTCAAATGCGAATATCGACATATTACAGGTCACTGTTTGAGTGGAACTTGCAAAATTACATATTATAAATATTGTAAAATTAAGCACTTGCCTTTTTCTTAATTTTTTTTAGCTTAATTAATGCATTAAGGATTTGAAAATGACTTTATTCCGTTATGAGAAATAAAACAATTGCAGATGTTTTTAGTTTTATATTTTTAGGATATTGCAAATGAGCATCCACAAGCTGGGTCTTTTCTCTTCGAGCACCGTGACGTACGACTGGTACTACCCGAAGATGATAAAGTGTCGCCGTTCGATAGCTTCAATTTTAATTTCTTGATTAATTCAGACAGGAAAAAAAAGTGCACAGTGCGGCGTATGAAAACGCGTGTCATCGTGAATGCAAGTGAATTTTGCATCCTTCTATTTCCCTACATTTAATAAATTTTTAAGTCATTGAAGTAATTTTTTCAGCAACGATCACTTTCATAAGGTATTAATGAGAAGCATAATTTAGAACATTTGTAAACAAAGCAATTCAAATTTAAGCAACACATTATTCGGAAACCTTCCATATATCCTCCAACTGCAATTTCATTACACAGTTGGGCAAAAAACGTGAGCAAATTCCACCGTTGCCTAACAGATTCCTTTTATAATCATTTCCGATTATTTTTCTTTTCCAATTATTTGAATACTAAATTGGCACGTAAGCGAATCACAAATTAAACCAGAAATTTCAAAATTAAAGCTTCAATGATGTGACATTATTGACAATTATTTCAGGTCGTGTGGATACTATCAACATGCATGAAAGTGGGATCAATCGTCTTGGCTACGTACAGGTATATTCCAGATAGCTATAAATTAAAAAATTTCTTTCTAACTATTTCTTATCATTTTATCAATTTTCGTGCAAATGTAAGAAGGTTGGCAGGTACGGATTCCATGCCATCGGGCGCACTTCTATCATATGCGCCATTCCTTTCGAGAGCAATTCGAAAACAATTCAGAAATTTTGAATATGAATAATTTGGTACAATTGCTTAACAGGTAAATACTCAAGTTGAAGTTTGGGAAGGTAAGGCAGGAATGGAAAAAACTTTAAATATCCGCTACTAAAGTTTATTTGAAGATGCAAGCGGATGGAATTCAATTATTGTGCTATTTTCCTTCCAAATAAATTCTAATTTACTATAAATTCATTGGAATGTATGTATCTTGTTAAAAGCATCCGAAGTCGGGAAGATGATCTGTCAAGAGAGAAGAGAGCACTTCGTGGAACATTTCGTTAAGTCAAATCTCGGTCGGTCAGTGCAGTAAGTTGAGATTAATTTTCAGGAATTTCCAAAAGCGACTTCAAACAACACTTCGAATCGCTGCGAAACAACGAATGAATAGCTCTTTGATGGAAACGCTGGGCGATTTTGATAGATGTGTGATCGAAATCAACAAGGAACATTTTAGGTTAAAAGTGTCACGTTGCATGACACCCCACGTGTGTTACCTTAAGCTGAAAAGGTTAGTAAAAAAGTTTTACCTCAAATATTGAAAATCATTAATGCAAGAAGACCTCACAGCATTCAAGCCAGCTTTCTAAGCTTCCAAGCAGTCTTTTACGTTACCGCCACCATAACTATCAGAGGGACTAATCAAATTCATGTAGGAATTTCTGAACTTTTGAACAGACTAAAAAGGAAATTATGTCCGCGGAGTTAAATTAGGAGTAATATAATTTGCTCCGAAAATATTGTTTCCTCACATGAAAACAGTCCATACATTTCATTTTACTTAATTCATTTAATGTATCCTCCCAATGACCGATTGATCGTTTGCAACGGAAACGACTTCTTCATAATAATAATGAAAGTTTTCTTAGTGAAGTGGATTGCGTGGCCTCAGTTGGACGTTACGAATTTGCGCACGCATCCGGCGACTTCATTCTTCAGTTGATTGATGCCCAGTTTAGAGAGAGTGAAGCGAATTGCGACGCTCCAATTTCAAAAATCGCGAAAGGCAACCATTTTTATGCTCCGTGAATAAAGTGAATTCCAACCTCTTACCATTGTAATCGATAACGCCTTCGCTAAATTTCTTTGTGAAACGCAAGCATAGCAATGAAATCTTTAACATTCAACAGAGAAGACAACTAATTTTGTCCTCTCAAACGATCACGCAAGCACCACACTGATCGGATCGAAATTGTTGCATGGCATGGCATGGATGCGCCTGACACAAAGCAGGCGATGATTGATAAATTTAAATAGGATGTGCGCATTTACGTGGTCAGCAGTCCAACTGAAAGTTCTGGAAAGGGAACAGTTCTGTAATGACCGATCGCGTTGCCGCCATCTTTCCTTTGTCAACGAATGAGATTAGTGTTTTTTGTTGTGAAATTTAGACTGGTTGCAGTAACGGTTATGTAAATTTATGTCGGCAATGGGTAACGATATTTCTTTCAATTGTTTGATTCGAATTTTTGCAAAGAAGTGAGCTGCTCGTCTGTACCGTCGTCCCATTAAATTTCTATTCAATCCATCCTAAATCGTTCTATTCAAACTTAATCCGGAAATGGCATTGCATACCACTCACGCGGTTTACGTTTCACGAAATTCATTTTCCTTCGAGTTCCGCTTATTTTTTAGTAGAATTTTCCCCGAAGATTGTTGCACAATGAAACATCACTCCAAAGAAACATCAGCTTTCCTAGGATGCCCCATGAAAGGGTATGCTGCAGTGATTCTCTCTGTAGTTTATATTATACCTGAATTCGAGCACTTCTGGTAGGGGGAAAAGCTTTCGCTGATTGCGGAGAGAGAATGGATAAATCGTTGAGGATAAAGTAAAGTAAGGAGAGATGAAATAGGGGGCCTGAATTGGGACCTGGAAAGAATAGTGCTTTGAAAGCAAGTATGGCTGAAATTATGAAGAAATTATAACTTCACTCCCTCCTCATTCCACTGTACACTCTCTCATCACTCACTCCCAATAATGTTGTATTCGAAAGGCCTAGTTGGGCTCAGCCAAGCAATCCGTCACTATCGCACTTTCTCACGGCTTATAAGTTTTTATAGCTAAAATGCACAGCACAAATAAGCACGCCAGGCTGCAGTAAGATGAGAATAGGAAAAAGTAAAAAGAAATATGAGTGGCCTATGGATGAAGTGAGGATAGAAGAGAAGGGGACTTGCAAAATCCAAAGGCCTCCAAGTTCAGGGATGAAATTCGGATGGATTGTAGAAGAGAGTGGTGAAGTTCTGCAGTTGCGAGAGTAACAAGAGGAGATGCTACTATGTTGCATCTTTCTTGGCCAATTCTGCCCATAAAGCATATCTATCCTGAGCTTGGCCATTGAAATATGAGACAGGCAAGCCAAGACTGCTATCCACTCGTCCCTTAAAACTAAAACTAAAGCAGATAGCGACAACAACTGCCGATTCACTACTTCCTACATGCTATGCACCCATCGGGAATGCTCGACGAAATTCGGTCATGCTGTCTGCGAACGATAAACTTCCTAAAAAAGGTTTCTTTCGAAATTCGAATCAAGCAATTGAACTAATTTGAGCCATTCAGATGTATGTTAGCTGATTTTCAATTTTTACTCATTTACGCAATTAGAAATTCAAATTTTCACTATGATCCTCGATCACCTAACAGGTTCAAACAATAAAACTTGTGAGCTTAACGGGGGATTTTTTTGAGAATAGGCTGGAACTATGATGACATAAAAAATCTTGTCGTGAACAATCCTTTTTGCGTTGCATTATAATTCTTTCACTTGGAATGAAATTCGAATTGAAATTCATTGATTCATAGCATTGGATGTTTGCATAGTTCTCTTAATTTCATGCAAAATTTTTGTCAACTTTTTTTTTTATTGCACTCAAAATGGCTAAAATGCATGAGAAATGATTGTCGTGGCCTACGCTTCAACAAAAACGGAGTAAATCTGTTGCAGTTTTTCGGATTTATTATTTCACATATTGGATTGTGTGCCTTAGTCGCTGCATACGCTGTTCTCGGAGCGTTTATGTTTCGCGAGATCGAATATCCAGAAGAATTGAAATTTCAGGGACACATAGAAAATGATACGTGGATGGCAAGTTTGTTGAAACGTCTTCTTTGAATTCCGTTTTTATTCTATTCATGCTTTTCTTATTTAGGTCATTTGAATTTTTTATTTAGGAAGTTGCCAAGCGCATGAATTGCAATAGTTCGATAACGAATTAAGTCTTTTTTCAAAGACCAAAATGAAGCAGAATATCTTTTGGGCCCTTGAGGATCTCAGCTTCAGCTTAGAATAAAACAAGCTATCATCATTTTCTTGCCCACGTAACTCTCTAAAGCAATAAATCACTCTTCATCTTGCGATTCTCATAAGTCTCATTATCCTCATTTTCCTAACTCCAGCTAGCAAAAATTATTTCACATTTTCATTGTTCTCGTAAATTCCTCTCAATGAATCCGTACGTTGCAAATCATCAAAAACGTACAATCGCAAAATTGCTATTTCCTTTTCAGCCGCAAATCAATTCGAGCTGCTTTATTCTCCTCTATTTTTTTCATTTTAAAGATTTCGCCACTGTAACATATGTATGCTGTAATTTTATAATTTACACAAAGAAGCTTAAGATAAGACAATATGCTTTGCTTTCAGTACGTTGCAAGAAAACACATACAAATTTTACCCTGAGATTTAAAAAATATCAAAAAGAGGAAGGAATATCTACGAAGCGCAAATTAAGTGAGATAAAAATCAACTTCTGAACTCGTTTTCTGAACTTGTCCCAACAACGCCCTTGTGGTGGCTTTCCTAGAAGCCTCAATGACTGATCGCAGTTGCTTTTTCCTTCTGACAATAAATTTAATGTCCAACGGCGATTGCAGAAGAAATGACCGCAATGAGCCGCAAAATATACGTTATAAAAAATTTAATGATCAATTGCTGCTCTTTTTCTGCAACTTACAGTTCGTCGCCATTTTAAGGCCATTTCTTTTTTGAGTGCGCTTTGACGTCGAATTAACTCCACTAAATTGCTCTAATATTCCTGAAAAAAATACCGATCAGTCAAACTGCACGTGTATTTGCTTTTTTAACACTTGGCTGAAGAGAACAGCACTGTGCATCTCAAAATAAATTCTTTCAAATATTTTTTCTCTTCTTTTTGATTGCATTTACTCGCTCTTTTCAATTTTCATGCCTTCTTTTCTCTTCAGGTAATAAACGAGCTATACAGGTTTATCGATTCAAGTGACGTAATCGAGGAGGTTGAAGTGAAGAACAAGGCGCATCAGTTGCTAAAAGTTTTCGAGTTACAGCTTGTTAATGCTGTTAATTTTGAAGGTTTGAAATTTTGAACAAAACGGTATCTTTTAAAAATAAAACGAATATTTGAATATTAAATTATTTCGATAATTTTGAGGTTACGATGACAAAGATGTTGTAACACCGAACTATCAATGGACATTTTCTGGTGCTTTATTGTTTTCAATAACTGTTTTCACAACTATCGGTCAGTTGAGAATTACTTACTCTTTACAGTTTCATCCTTACCACTTTGCCATTTAGTCGTTTTGAATCTCAACGCTGTCAAGAATTATGTTTAAAATGAAAGGTTTAATTCCTTCTCCAACGGTTCAGTTTGGTTGGTTTAAATCAGTATAAGCTTTAAGCTATATATTCCGGCAACAGCTAGCTGTCTATATCACTTGACTACATGAAAAAGAAAGTTTGAAACAACAAACTTTACTTTTTCATAGAGAGATTAACACAGATCTCACGTACTTCTGCAATTTGTGCAGCTTAAAAAGAAACATCAATATTTTGAAGTGAAAATGAAAGTGATATGAGGAGAATTTTTTGCTGGCTGAAAAAACAAACTGTAATGCTGGATTCATTCATGCTTGGTCTAGCAAAATCCAAAATTTTAAACCGTGTAATATAGTTATTAGAATTAGTTTTGATACAATGAATTCGTAGGTATCCAACTCAATCTTTAAACTCGACGGTCATGTTAAAGTGAAATTAAATCTTTTGAAGTAAAATGTAAAGGGAAAACTTGCAGGGTATGGCCATATCTGCCCCAAAACTCCTTTGGGACGTGGTATGACAATGTTGTATGCAATGATTGGTATACCTCTCATGTTGCTCTGTTTGGCAAACATTGCTGAAAGCCTTGCTCAGGTGGGAATCACCGCAGTTACCTTAAGATGAGTGATAAAATGACGGCATCGCGGAGAGATTTTACCATTCTCTTATTTCATTCTAGCAAAAACTGCTCGAGCTCGAGCTCGAGATCCTAAACTTTAATTAATATGCTACTTCTGTTTTATCAACCAATTTATGCAACGACGCTTGCTGCAGGTATTTACGTTTGTGTATTTCAAAGTTTGCTGTGCGTATTGTCGATGGCAGCAAAATCGCCGGCGGATTTCTCGCTCGGCGATCAGCTTCCGCTATCATCCCAATGCACCAGTCAACGCTAGAAGAAGTCTGTTTCCTTTTTTTCAAATTCGTAACATTCCTTCCTTAGAGAGTGGAACTACTTGTTTTGCTCGTTAGTAAATAACCAAGTTTTAGTAATGCAATTTTAATTTTCTAATTTTCAGTGCAGTAAATATTTGCTGTCATTTCGGAAAAAGTTTAAGCACTGCTGAATGCTGTAGCAGACAGTAGCCAGTGGTTAGCATCATTTAGTTATATGTTTAGTCCCGCCGAGTCGATACAGCCAACGTTACCCTGGAATACGTCGACATGGAAGCTTGACGCGGATCTATGGAACACGCTTCAGGAGTGCTTTGAGCGATACGAAAAGTATCCGCAGCTCACGAAGCTTTACTAATAAATCGGACACAACTTCATTATCAGGATGCAGGAATTTCGCTCCTCGCAACGTTTCAGTGTCTTGCGATACCAACCATAAGTAAAACGTTTCATCACACAATACACGTAAAATTTATAATTCACCGATATTATGTAAATACAGTTTGTAAATTACAGGTACTTCTATTTCAACCTTTATTTGGAAAAAATTAAAAAGCAGTCGCCGATTACCACCGAGGTAGGTACTTACTTTTGTATACTGCCAGAAGTAATCGAATGTTTCAGATTATCATTTAGAAGAGGTGTAGGAATAGCAAGTCGGGTGCGTTCAAATGAAGTTTCCTTGCACGACTCTTCACTTCTCAGTGATAGCGAATCTAAGCAAAACCGTAGTTGTGCTTTACCACAGAAGCCTGCTGCTGAAGGCCTATACGTCCCTTTCAAAGGTATAAATTCATTAGTGCTTGAAATGAACTATTGATTTACCTAGTGAGATTTTTATTTGAAGTAGAATGGCTTAAATTATAGTATGCCAATAACAATCACTTCTTGTTAAAGAAAATATTTTAAAATTCGAATGATAAGATTTTGAAATTAATCTCAATTTGATAAAAGTTGAGTTCCCCCGTGTTGCACTCACCATTAAACAGTTTATTGATATCCTTTTCAGTGAAATTTGCGAAAGAGCTAGAACGAAGAGATGAATTTCAAAAACGTTTCTTCCATTAATGACTTAATTTAACGGATTCATTCGACATCAAATATTTTTTTATATGAATGGATGCTCTCACCGCATTTTTAGAAAAAAGAAAATTTGAGTAATTTTAGGTGGAACACCAGTACGTTACAAAAGTGAGGGCAAATCGCGCAGCACATTCGTCGAACTTAAAACTTATGTTGGCGGTGTTGAGGGAACATCGACTAAGTTATATCCTAATGTTACCGGCCGCATTTCGGTGCCGCAACTCAGGTTGCAATTAAAAATTTCGTAGTGGAGTTATTGCGATGTATGAATATTGAGGAAGGGTTACTTCGATTTCTGTCCAGCTGTCTGCCTGAGCGGGAAGTGTGCCTTGCAAAGTGACTGGTTGTTGAATTGACCGTTTGCTGCGGCTGCTTGTCAAAGCGACTGACTTTCAATATTATCAATTATCATTGTTGCCATCGCTATCTCTCTACTATTGCTAGGGCCAAAGCTCGACTGAAGGAAGAGAAGGAAAGGAACACGTCAACAGTTACACTGTCACGGACAATCATTAAGTAAATCTTCCTTGCACTCTACTTTACTCGAAAGACGGCCGGTCGCTTTAATCCTTGAGATGATTGATGTTGCCGGTGAAGATCTTTATCACTGCACAGCAGATTAAGCTACTGAATTGCCTTCTCGAAAGGTTCTTGACTTACCCGAAGTAATGGAAGAGCCGCATTGTTCATGACTCCACATTGATGAAACACAACTTGGGATTTTTAAATCACATGTTTCATGAGCTAAAGCTTGCACTAACAGGTGTTGGTTGAAGTTTCATTCCAAAAAACATCTAATGGGCTATTGATTGAAATTAATTTAGTAACGCATTATTATTTGAAGTTGCTTTTCTGGCAACTGAAAACGTTAACTTTGGATGTTTTAGTCAGCGCGCAAGCAATTCAAACAGTAAAGAAAGTGATTCAATAAGGCTGCCACAAATCACAGTCAGTGACAATGCGGAAGAGGAAGATAAAACTAATCATCAAGTTTTTTTTCCTCAAACTTATCGAATACCTCTTATAATCGATTGAATTAATTGTTATTTTTCAACTGAGTAAGCCGCTACGCCACGTATTGGTGCCGGGGACACATCGGGCCACTTGTACATTTTTTGCCCAGTTTCACCGGCAAAATCCTCATTTATTACTGGAAACATTTGGCTTACTGGGATGGTAGAATAAGGTGGCGCTGTTTCAGGGACGGACTTTGGGTTGCACTGAGCAAACAACAGTTACGGCTACAGTTAAGGAACCGGAACAGGCGGAAAGTATCTTTTTCCTTTGCCATTTGTTATTTACTGATTTCACCTCCTCAATTTCCTATGATTTCCTTTCACTCTATCAGTGCTAATGCTTATGATCAGCTCTACGGTGAAGCAGAATTTTAAGCTGAAATATTAATATTTAACTCTGTAAATTCCAACAGTAACGAGTGGCAGTACAGATGAATTTTCAGCATCCGAGAAACTGAATTCCATGACATCATCTTCACAAGAATTAACGCAACAGCGATCAACAGGCGTGTCTATCGAGCGCGTAACGAGCGCAAACAAGCAGCCGTCCCTCGACAGTTCCTTTTTGAGAAGGTAATTTTAAAAATTGCTTGACCAAATGTTCGCTCTCTCTCTCTCTCTCTCAATTCTTGAAAACACCATAACCCTCGCTCTGTGCATCAGTCACGCCAGAATTTGGTTTCACATCCATCGGTTGGGATGTGAACTGAAAACATCCTAGGGAAAAACACGGATTCGTACTGGAAACAAAGTTACTCTATTACGATCGGTTGGGTGATCCCTTTGAAGGGTCTATATTTTGTGGGCTGGAAATTTAGTGCTTTGTGCTTGCAAACAACTTCCCAGTAATCCGCGGAGAAAGTCGGTAGACATTTGTTGGGAGTTCTACGTGCGTGGCTATGCGTCACTGAAGGATGCGATGCGCAACGCTATGTTGTTGTCCTGATGACTTACATAGAAATGAGAGAATGAACTTCTCATATCTTTTTGGAATTCGCCAAGAAATGTTAGATAGCCGATCGTTTCGTAGTGCGGGAAGCGATGACATGTCGCTACGGTCAATAAGACGCACCGGTATGCCATACAAACGTGAAAAGATGCCTGTTTCGGTTGGGATAATCACTGTGATTTTGTTCATTGCCGGCGGTGCTATTCTATTCGCAATTTGGGAAGATTGGAATCTTTTCGACGGTGCGTACTACTCATTTATTACCTTAAGGTAAGTCTGCCCGTATTTGTCCACAAGCAAACAATCCATTACAAGCCAGTAGTAGCAAAATCAAAGCTTACTTTTGGCCGACTTGCTGTAGTACGACTAAGCGTTGACAGCTCACTCACGGCCACGCAGAATAGCATTAAGCTTCTTCAGCTTCAGAAAACGAGCTGACTGAAACATTAATTGAGTTGAAAATTAATTAGTTGAAACAGCTTCTGAAACAAAATTTTTGTAAGTGTTACTTTTGCTATATTACTTCACGCAAAATGCTTATGGGAGCTGAAACTAATAGCCTTTAGTCTTTTTATGAAGGACACACATCAGTGAAACCAATCTGCTTTAATGTAATTATTCAAAATGTGCTTAGCTGACCAGTTAAAAAATATATAGATTTAAATTCCGAGAGCTCCGACCTTGTACTTTCTAAATTTTGCGATTTCAATTCTCTACTGCAATTATACTATGCTCTACTTTGAATTTGCAGTACGATCGGTTTCGGCGACATAGTGCCTGGACAGAGCCTCGGTGAGGGTTCACAAGAAAAGCTAATTGTATGTGCTTTATATCTGTTGTTTGGTATGGCATTAATCGCGATGTGCTTCAAACTGATGCAAGACGACGTAGTTCAGAAGGCACGCTGGCTTGGACAAAAAATCGGCATTCTTGGTAAGTGGTGACCCATCCTGCTAAATTCGGTGGTTAAAGTTGCTTCCTCCACAAGTTCGCTACGCTGCTATTAGCATCTTAGATGGAACGATACCTGATGATTCACTGGGTCCCTTCTGAGAAAGAGAAATCCTTTCATCTGCGCCGAGCTATTTTACAGCGCTTATTCTTATTCTAGTCGTGAACTCGCGGAAATGAGCTTCGGAACGATCGGACGTTGTCATCTTAGCCACAAATGCTTCTCATAGTTTTAAGAATGCAAATGAACAAATGCAAAATGCTGTTGAGAATTGTATTTGAATGAGCTTCAATCAGATGTTTCAGTGCGAGAAAGCACGTCGGAATCAGACTCTGAAATGGATGATGACGATGACGGTAATCTGGTAGAAGAAGATGATGGAAATGATATTATGTTCGAAGAAAAAACTGATCAGGTTTGATTGACATTTTTGGTTCCAGTAGGAATTTGGCTAATGAAATAGAACGATTGATGTTATTCTCAGATATTCGCGTGCCATTAGCAATGATTAAAAGTAAATAACCTTCATCAAAGCATTAACTTTATGCTCAACGTTACAAGCAAGAGGAATTAATTGAAATGGTACACACGAAGCTAATTTCTCAAATATCTTATGAAAATTGATTTGAATTTTCAGGATAGGCCTACTTTATCCAGTAGCTCATCGAAACGCGATGATATTGAATGAGGAATTTGATGTACGTTTTGAGAAGAAGATTTATATGCATAGGTCATGTCAAGAATGCTGCGAAGAACGTCCAGATTGTCCAAGGCACCTTCAACGACATCATAGAACCATTAATTAATTTCTGGCTAAAGTTTCTCGATTGATTCTTATGCTCAAATGATTTTTGCGTTCACAAATGCTATTGAATGATAAACGATGAAATTGACAAAAGACAGTAAGCAGGTAATGTGCGGTGGTGTTGAAGAGCGTTGGGAGTCAGCTTAATATCATAATGGAGAAGGAGAAAGGCTTTGGCCGACTTCTTGATCAAGAATGCCCCAAGTAACCCCTACGTCTGGGGCCTTTTCTGAAATTAGAGTGGGCCCGATGTGATACTAATACTTCTACTACGTGTTTTCTCTTTCCTTTAACTATCATTGTAAAATTCCTTCAAAAAGGATAATCGAACACTCTAAATAACTAATTTTACTTCTATAAAAAGCCAGTCTGGTATTAGCAACTCTCTTCCTTGGCTCACTAATTTAAGGTTGCTCAAGTACAGTGAAAGGTAACCACCGGAAATCCCGGACTTTCAGAACAATTTAGCAAAATAAAAATGACGAGTTCGACGAGGTGACGCTTTATAATAGGCGAATTCAATAAGTTAAAATAAATAAATAAACTCTGAAAACCATTTTCATCTTTAATTAAACTCTAAACAAATAGCATCCCGGGAATTTATGAAAAATTTACTAATTTCAATGGAAAGGAGAGAAAAATTAACATTCATGTGCGTTAATCGATATTGGGTTGTTTGGCGCGGACGAAAAAAGAAAAACCTTACACTTTCAACTTCAGTTTAAACATTAATTTACAATTTAAAAAACATTTTGTGTTTTCTTTTCCTTCCTGAAATCATTCACATTCCTTTTACGGAGTTGATGTCCAAAACTGTTTATCGGAGAGATACAATTTTGAATTTCTGCTTGATTTTTAATTTCCTCTGTTATGACGAAACAAGGCTTTATATTTAATAGCATATTCAAATATGTAAATTTTTGAGGCCGCACACACATGTATGTATCGTGTGCTTGTTTCAGACAAGAATGCACTTACATATTTCTTTGAATAATTTTTAAAAGTATTTAGTTTACTTCAAAATCGCAATTATTTAAAAAAATACAGTGAAATTTGGAAATTAATTGTAAAGCAGCTTTAGATTTTACGAAATTAATAGAAAGCTCAGTAATTTCATGAAATTTATAAAAATCAAAATTTTTATAAGTTCACGAAAAAATTTTATGAAAGATTGTTAAAACAATCATTAATATAGCATTCCGCATCGTTTAATCTTAGCCATCCCCAGATTTTATCAACAACTCTTCTAAACTAAAATATTAATTGGTAACTCTTGAGAACTATCATCACTTTTAATTTTCATATTACTTAGAGCTAAAATTTCCTTATGTGCCAGAAATGCGGTTTGATTAGCGAAATTTAGCTCTGTGGCGGACGAAGAAATTATGCACACTTATGAAACGCAACGCAAGTGATGCCTTCGTGGCATCCAATTACCTTTGACTGAATAAAGCAGTAAATTGGATTTTTATCCTTACTTATAATTAATTTTAATTTCCATAGTTTTATGCCTTCAGTGCTCAATCTGTGTTGATGACATGTTGTGACACGAACACGTAACTTTTAGTTCAACTTGTTCTTGCAGTATGATATCACTTATCTTCAGACACTTATTTCTTCCATCCAAACGAATATCAAATTCAAATTGGTTGAAATTAATTGACGTCACTTTTGTATTTGCTGCTAAAGTTAAGTTAAATGTGAAACGAGCGTCGTCTGTTGATGTCGTACCTGTCGTACCTGTTCACTCTCAGCATTACAGGCAAAATGCATATTGACGATAAGTTGTGCATAATGCTACTGATATTATCCGCAAGTTCGGGGAATTTCTTCAATAACAATAATAGGAGCGTTGCCCTCAGAGCGGGCTCGGCGGCATATCCACGCTACTTGCGCAGGAACTTGCACGGTTAGCTAATTCTCGAAAAACGTTGTCGTTCATTGCCTTCTCATTTTTTCTGAATTTGAATCAACCAGAAATGTCTTCATGTATGCAAATACTGTAGCGCAGATCACATTTAGTGCTAAGCGATTGTTTCTGCAGAAATTAGCAAAAATTGTTTCTATCAATGAAATAATGCGTTATCACGAATTATACGTAACGGCAGACGCTGCCCCCACGTATGTGGAAGTGATTGAAATTCGGAAGATGAAAGAAAGCGGTCTTGCAGGATGTCTGCCGGAAGATATTGTGTCACAGTGTTTGCAGTCAAATGACCGATACGATGAGTGCACGCGGGACTTATGCAGTCGTTGCATTCTTCAAGCATCCGTACTGAACCCATTTGGTTGGTGTAGCTTTTTCAAGTGCTAAGTTTCAAACTGTAACTTACAAAGATGAGAAGAAGCTCACATAGTTAGATATTACCGGAAAATTTATAATTTCTCCCAACTCCCGTGTTCTAGCTGAGTACTGCTACTGGATGATGTCATGTCTTTGTACAGTAACCAGTTGTCAGGATCTATCACAAACCGACTGCTACTGACGGTACAGTCAGTGAGAAGTGAATATGCCGCACATCAGGAAGTTCTGTCAAAGGTAACAACTAGTGATAATATGTGTGGTTGCTACTTAGCCTTACTTATTTGTTTTGTTTTAAGTTTAAGCTTCGAAGAAATAAACAAGATTGATCAAATTACGGTAGATCTATTTCTGTGATTGCAAGTGATTCGTCATCTGAAGTGGCATTAGCCGTTGGTCCGTAATGTTTACTTTTTTTAATTTTCTGAATTTAGTCAGTAAATGTTTGCAGCAAAAAAAAAAGCACGAAAATCTTATTATTGCTAGCATAATGATTAGGTGTATGTGCGTCGAGGACCTTGTGTCTTAACATGCCATTAACTTATTCTAATTCTAATCGCTGGATGTCATTTGTGGAAAACGCGGGGAAAAATCCATTTAAATGTTTTTGTAAGCAATCAAAGATGTTCAATTGACGGAAACATATTTAGGTATCTTTTGTAAATCATCGAAAATGTGCAATTAGTGAAAATTTATTTTAAATTCCAGAATTAGCACCTCGTAATTGTGTCATCCAACATCGCCCATCCAGAGTCGATTATAATAATTATAATTAATTTTTACATCATAATTAATATCAGGCACGCCTCTAAATGTGAGCAAAATATATTGAAGGCTGACTAATGACTGGAAACGAGCCTACAACTACTATCCTTAGGTTATCATTCAGAAGAAATTTACTGAATCTTTATTATTTTTACGGATTTTTTTCGGCTTCTAATTTTTGGTAAAGTGGGAAAAGTGAATCTTGTTCCATTAATTTTGGTGAATACTTTATTATCGGAAATGGAACAAATTTTGCATGAAAAGAAAGAATGGAAAAGCAAGCAATGGTCCTGCAAATCAATTTGTAGAATGAACAGCGAGTATTTGAGCCACATTTGCGCAAATGTCTCAGAAACACTCTTCGGGTTCAGAACAATAGGAAGTGATGCTATTTTTGCAAATTTACCTGTTCAATACTTTTATTTGACAATAATACGGCCTTCGAAGGTTTGTTTGCTGTAAAAATCAAAAGTCTGAAATGTACCACTCACGTAAAATCCACAAGTCCTTTTCCGTTTATTCCTCACTTCTAAATTAACTCCATACTATTTCAATTTGTAGTAGCACAAGATTAATTCTTTAAATGAAGACGAGTGCTCCGTCCCGCTCACTCTGCTCCGTTCCCTCTAATTAAATGAGAATCATTACTGCAATGTGAACTGTGTGCCAACAGCAATATTAAAAAACTGATATTCATTTTACATCTGTCTTTTTTCAAAGGAAGCACATCTGAGGGCGAGCAAAGCAACCTGATGTACATTGGTTGCTTTAGGTTCCTAGCACGTGTCATCGTGTAATGACGCAAGAAATCTTTTGAGATGCAATTCACGAAGTTCCATTTCTTTCTGAAATACTTGCTGACGCAATTCTTCGCTTCGGCGTTGCAATTCCTCCCATACTTGCTGATACATCGGTGATATTGACAAAGCTTTCGGAGCAACCTGCGAGCAACCCACGTTATTCAAATCATCTAGTATAAGAAATACTTTTCTTTATTTGTTCTTCTCGAAGTAAGATACCATTATAATAATTGAAGTAGTAGTGATACACAAGTTCTCCTAGAAATCATTGTTTAAACCTACCGCTGACGTTGAGGTTGACGTGGATGACGTCATCAAATTCGATATGTTTAGGCACGATTCATTGCTATTAAATGCTGATGTTAATTCAGCAGCTGCCAGTTTTGAATCCGGCAAAGGATAGTGCTCAATAAAAGCCAAAGGAACTTGATTGCGCCGTTTTGGTAACGATGCTTCGGATGAAAGTGAGGAAAGCGCGTGTCCGGATGAAGCTGACTGGACATTATCTGAACATACGGGAAAGCATGAAAATAGCAGTATGCAACTTTAATTTAACTCCAGCGTTATTCTAAAATGCTTCTAATTTTAAATTGAATGTGAGCCAAGGCAAGTTCAAAGCTAATTTTTCCACATTTCAGATGAAACTATTAAAGTTCAAAAAAAACTTCAAAAAAAATACCCGATAGTTCATTTGATCCCCCTTTTCGTATTCTTTTTGATGGCAGCGGTGTGACAACTACTTTAGCTGTACAACTGCTATCAGTACGTTTTTCGGGAGCAATAATGGATATGGAATCATTGGCTCGTTCGCGAAAAGAGTCGTCTATTTCATTAACAATTTCAATAATAGCTTAAAATTGCTATCCACATAATCCTTACCACTCAAGCATCCACGTATGCTAATTATAACAATACGTGTATATTTTGTAATTTATGTCGAAAGGAAAAAATCATTTCTAGAATCCGCTACATCTAACCTGCGGTAGGGGACAATGCGGATTCATTTCCTCCAACCGTTGATGATGATGAAGAAGTAACTGATAAGGGACAAACGACAGTACTGATAACATTTGTTGTGCAATGAGGATTTAGTGAATTGCTTTCACTACTTACTCCTACAAAACTATTCCAAAATTCGGATGACATTACTTGAAACTCGTAAGTTAGAAAAGCGTTTGAATTATTACACTGGCAAAGTGGACCAGCAAGTCTATACTTAGCCATTTCTCCGTCTTTACCAGTATCTGTTGATGCTCCTTCGCCTTACCTGTCGACAAGAGTAACAGAACTTCGATGGATCTTGCTTTCACGAACATAGTTGTTTCTTTGAATTTCCTCACACTGTCCATGTCTATCACACGATAATTGCATCGCACCTCTTTAATCGTCGCGTGAGTTCCGCCGATAACCGCCATGCAATCAACCCAAATCCATTGGTGCGATTTTGTTTGTAATCGATGTGGTCTTACTTGATAAGTACCAAGTTTTATTACTAAAAACAAACTTAAGTGTTATAATCGACAAATATGAATTAAATGGTTAGAAATTACAAATCATATTGAGTCATACGGTTTGAATGCTTCCTTTCATTTAAGGAGCACTTTCATTATTTCCTCTTCAGGAAATTGTATGTGGAAATTTCATTTGTACGAAGCGAATGAAATTACGCTGTAAATGGCTTTCTGCCACTTGCGGCAAATCGTCCACATGAATATAATCATAACCACTTGTACCAAGCAAGTCAAGTCGGCTATATCCTAGTAATTGGCTGAAAATACGCATTCTCAGTTACTTCCTAAAACATTCCTGTAGCACGACTTCGACTAGATGAAGTTAACTGATTCAGATGTTAAGTTTCAAATGACTTGCATCCACCGTGGTAGTGCTGATATGATGAGGATAGCCTTCAGAAAGGATTGATATTAAATCGAAATTAAATTAATTGCAATTGTGAATTAAGCCACTACTAATCTGCAAGCTCACCATCCCTCAGCATCAGTACAAACGAATTCAGTATTATAGAGAACGGTGAAATTTGAGTTTCTTCGTTCCCACGAGCTGATCGTTTCCAGAGTTACTTCTGATTCTGGCCGATTTGATAGCGGAACAGTAATGCCGACAAATCGTAGAGATCCATTTGGTTCCTAGTATTATGCTTCCGATCAACAATAATGATTGTCTCCCTCTAACTTATAAGATTTCAAAGATATATTTTGCAAAATCCTGATAAATGTCACTAAGAATACAAAATTCATACTCGTGCAATAAAATAGAACGTGTTAATTTAAAAGGGAATTCTCATGAAACGCAATTTGCTTATTAAAGTTATTGAATAAGCAGAAAATGACAGAAAAATTCAAGAACGAAAACTTGCCGTGATCGCAGTATTTCTTGCTGCGTCACTCTCAGTTCCGCTTTGTGTAGCAGTATCCGCCGGCATGTCCCTATTACTCGTAATTTTCCGCAAGTAACCAGCAATCAGTAGCTGTCGACGTAATTTCTTTGTTGTAACCCTTTTCTGAATAGCGGCGCTATTGCATGTAGAATGCAGCGCCTCGACGGAAAGGGCTCCGCTGAAACTTTTCGCGGACTCATCGTCCAACAAATCGAACAAATTCTTCCCTTGCAATTCACAAATCTGGAAATTTCGTTTTTTCTCCATATAAAATAATGGCATTGGTAGACTGTTCGAAATCTTAAAAAAACCAAAATTAATTTTGCACTCCGAAACGAATTCCAAATTTAAAAAAGAATTTAAGGCTTAATTAGAAATGAAAGGAAATAGCAATTGGAGCGAAATGGGTTAATGCTACTGATTTAAAAGTAATCTTTTAAAAAGCTCTCTGATGGCTCAACTTTGAAAGGATGAAAGTAAAGTTAAGGGATTTTTTGTCACCTTTGGTACAAGATACCTAAGATGATTCATAAGTACATAGACTGGCTATAATTACTTAATTAACAAGAAAGCTATTAAATGTCTCAGCTATTAAACGATATGATAGCGAGCAAATTTCCGCTGCGTTCACTGCTGGAGAAGTGATTTAATCTAAAAATATGTTGGAAATCACGTCCATCGCGTCTGCCTTACGCTAAATCAAAATGAAGGCACTGGGAGAACAAAATATCCATCTTAATGCTCTTTCTGCGCTAGTTTTCACTGCCTGAGACTTTGGCTGGAAATGTTCGTTCCTTTAATGCTCAGTTCACTTCGATTTTTCATTTCCGCCTTGGCTTTAAACGAGCGAAGGAGCAAGTACTGGCGGAAAAGAATGCGTTGAAATGAAGACAATTACCGCATCGTCGAAAAGTATGGCAAAGCTTGTGGATGCATGTTTGATATGTCCCGAACATTGCATGCAAAAAGTGCCGGCTCCCAGAGCATCCAAATAAAGGTGAACAATTTCCGGAAGGTCGCAACCGGTCGTGATGCGTAACTTGGAATCCACAGCTACGTTCAATGCCTCATCACTTGTCGATTCGGCTTGTACTTCAAAACGTTGCTTGCACTTTACATCTTGATATTTTCAAATTCATTCTCAAATTCGTTGCAAGTTTAAAGGAGTAGATTTCGTGCAAATTTTTTAAAGGTAAATTTGTAATCCTTTAAATTTTTGGTATTTTAGCAGAGCATCGTAGCCACGCAGCATCGTGGCTAGGATGCTCTTCCTTATTAAATCTCTGAATTTATCCAAGCACTCATTAATCCATCTGCTACACTGATTTACTCCGAGAATGCGCTTACAACGTGTATCTTGCATGACAGGAAGTGAAAGAACCAACAATGTTGCTTTTTGAGGAAATTGATTGCGCATTTCAGGACGCTACTTTTATCAATCTTACGATTCCTCTTTGCAACTAATGATGCCAGTTCACCAATCAACTGATTGAAAGTGTCCCGTCGTCGTTTTTCACTTTCATTTCTGTTTCTTCTACAACAAAAAGTAAACAAACAATCAAAGGCAGGTGTGACAGTGGGTGAGTTTTCCAAAATTTTTAATTCCACTGAACATCACTTAGAGATGTCACAGGGACTTCATTCCAAAGAATTCTGCTATTATTCCACTCAAACGAATAATATGTTGGATGGAAGATGAGTGGCGTAATGCTGTGCTAACGAATTATCAGGAAAAATCAGATAAATGGGATTAATTGTCCGGTCCTCTTAAGAGAGTCTAAAGCCGTTGTTTTATAATTGCCTCCTGAAGAAAGACGGAGGAATATTCACGGTATTTAAAGGAAACTTCTCTGTCTCTGACCGAAAATTGAATTACTCACACATTGGTGGGGCGCTTCGAAAATTAAATGTCGCAAGGAAATGTAAAATTAAGCACCTCTTTGAATTTTTCCCTTCACCTGCTGGAGTGTTATCAGCAAAATTGGAGTTACTCGCTGCCATCCGCCATTGAGAAAATGTCTTTCAACTTTTCGATCTAAAAAAAACGAAATTCAGATTAGTAAAGATGAGCGTCAGAAATTTCGACATATCACCCGTCTTAAGATGAAATTTCAAGTTTCGAAAAAGGAGCAACAAGGTATTGTAGAAATGGGCGCTGAGGGAGGAAAAGGGCAGCGAAAGTGAGATTTCATCCGAGGATTGTTTTGAAAGCAAAAGTGTTCTTTAAGGAGAGAAAGGCATTCGGCTGGAGAAGTGGACAGATTGTCATCGATAATAAAATGGTTTTCGTTGGGTAGCTTTTCAGAAAAAAAATTTCCAAGGTCAACAACGACTTGCGATTGCGATTGATGATTAACGGTAGCCATCATCGTACCGAAGCACACACACCTTTTCCGTCCCTTTCCTCCTGCCACCCTCTCCTCTCTTTCCACGACTCTTTCTCTCCCCTCCCTATGTTAATTATCTCACTCACTAATTTTTATTATTCCTCTTCTTGGCAAAAACTTTCTTCTAGGAAAAATAAAAATTCTATCTTCGAATAATTGAAAGAAAAGAAGAATGCAATTGCTGCAGGTACCTCGTACAGGTAGAGTAGAGACGGACGCACACGGCGCCTGCGTGCGAGTGTGCGCCTCCTCGAGATGGGATGAAAGGTATCACCGGAAAAGTAGCATTCCAGTAAATGTCCAGACAATTTCAAGGTCAAAGTTCACTCTCCCACATTCTCTCAGTTCCTCGGGCAAACGTAATGAAATGGAAATTTTGGAATGAGAATGAGTGGGCAAAACAAAATAAAAAAGCACTTAAAAGTAATTTTTTACCATTATCATTTTCATTCTTGCTACTATCATCAATTATTATCGCTATCAATTGTTACTCTCGTCATTGTCACCATCGTCATCATTATTAATGATAGATGCTATTGTTACTATTAGATAAAATGTGGTTGGAGTAAATGTTGACATGTTGCGACGAGGTAAGACGACAAATAAATGAGTAGGCGGATGATTTCAGGACGACTGATTCCGTGAAGGAAAACGACACGAACATTGGATTTGTCAAGCGCCTGTAGTAATGTGGATGGTGCCTGTCCTGCAAAATTTTTCTGCAATTCAAAATGTTCCTGGCGATTTATCACTTCAAATTTTCATTTTTCACATGTTTTGCAAAATTGTAGAGAAATTATAAAAGTCTTCCATGCCTTCCGCTCCCAAATGAAGTTTACGGAGCGAGAGCCAAGTTTTAAGGAGTAAAATAATATGGGGCTAAGCGAATTCTCCAAGTAAAAGTTCTCCAAAAAAAGTGCAGAAGAATGACTAAATATGAACAAAGCTCACTCGTTCGAAAACTTTCTATTAATTAACGAATAATTTGTGCGTAAATTAATATTCATCTTTTCTTCATTTATTTATTCCACTTAGAGCTAACTAATTCATTGAAATCGCAGGTGTTGTGGATGACATTATGAAGCAAAATCGATGAATATACTTGGAATAAGTTAAACTTACTTTTAGTAACCCCATCAACGAGTTATTTAATGGCAAGCCCAATATGATTGTATTAATTTTCTTCTGCCCAATTGTTTCCACGCATATTTACTTGAATGCACTAAATTAGAAAATTTAAAATATGAAGGATAGATATATCTTGTTGTGGGCGTTTGATTTTGGTTATTTGTCCACAGCAATAATAAAAAATATCCAAAGGTTTATTGGGAATTGATTGGGTGTAAGCAACAGAGCAGTAAGCAGTGGGATAGTAATTGAGGGTTGAGAATTCAGAATTCAGTGCAAGTGCAAGCAGCACAAGGTGATAAGAGGGAAGGAGCAACTGGTTGCTTCTCCAGGAGACTGCCAGTCGAGATTGAGAAAGTGCTGAAGTACTTCAAAAAAGTGGGTCACTGAGTAACGAGTGGGTAAAGCAAAAAAAGGGTTCCGCTGGTTAAGTCAGTTTGAGCGGCATAAATACCGTCGTGTGTGGTGCGTGCACGCACTGATGGTTAAGTAAGACTGTTGCATTCAAATCATTTATGGTTGAAGTTAAGCAGATCAAAGATTGCCGTACGTTAATATGCAGCAGGAAGGAGACAGGCTGACACACAGTCTTGTGAATTTACTCTTATGAAATTAGTTAACTACCAAAGAAGCTTCTAAATGACATGAGCAATCGCCTTTGACAAGATGCACTTTTTGATTTTTTTTATAATTTATGTCAAGTTTCTCTCGACATGTCTCTAAAGTATATGAGGACTGTACACAGTAATGTAACGTACGCATGGTAACCCTGTGCTTTAGGTTTTAAAAATATTTATTTTCTACTTGAAACTTTCGGTTCCAAGATTCTTTCTGTCCAACAACCTAGAGATGCTTCAGAGATGCCTCACATGATTTACCCTTATCATTCTTCACTTTCAGCGGATATTTAGTTATTCTAACAGTCATTTCAAGAAAACTTCATCAATTGAAATTCAGAAAGAAATTAAAAAACAGAGTTTCCATCTAAAAGCATCGGAAATTAAATTCCAAACGAACTGCTAAGTTGCCATTACCGAAAAAATCGTCAATCATATTTGTCCAAGGGAGAAAACTAATTAAAATCAGTGGATTATTTGCTAATTGTCGTTTAATAATTATAATGCTTCATTTCCTCCTATCCAATCATTTCGAAAAATCACTTTTTTTACGTTTAATTGTGGGACAGACAGACAGGCAGAAAGACGCACACACACACACACACACAAACGCACACGCACACACGTACACACAGAGGAGAAGTGAAATGCAATACAATGATGCATACAATAATGTTGAACGGCGACAGTTCTTTTTACTCTTCCGACAGAACAAAAAAAGAGAGAGCCTGAGTTTTTTTGTCGTCCTTCTCTCTGAAGTGAATAGATTTCATTCGATTCACTTATTCCCACGCACAACCAAAATCGTCCTGTAATTCCTTATCTAGCTAAGGGCATCATTAACCAGTTTCAACCGATCGCTCTGTGAAGCTTTCATGTTTATGTTTATAAAAAATTATTAGAAACAAGAAAAACGGTGATTTAGAAGTCAGGATTCGTTTTTCCCACTCATTTAAGTTTCAAGTAAGCTGAACCAAGTTAAATA